>CM037878.1:160743117-161333117 GCA_021292165.1 Shinisaurus crocodilurus | reverse complement strand
TATGGAGAGGCTGTCTGTTGCATCTCTGTATGATTCATTGCTTAGGCCTTGTTTCTTATCAAGCAACTTTTGCTAGGTTGAAGGTAATTCTACACTGGGTGAGGCTGGTTCACTCAATCAGTCCCAATACAGAAATGCAGCAGAATTACAAAGGAACCTGCATGTTGCAATTCTGCATGAGTTCTTGTGATGGATTTGCCTCCTTCCAATCTAGAGAAGTGGGGAAGTGGCTGCAGCTCAGTGGTAGAGCACCTGCTTGACATGCAGAAGGTTCCAGGTTCAATCCCCGGCATCTCCTGGGGGAAACTCCTGGGGAAAACTCCTGCCTGAAACCCTGGAGAGCCGCTGCCAGTCAGTGTCACCAATACTGGGCTAGATGGACCCATGGTCTGACTTGATATAAGGGAGCATCTTATGTTCTTATGAGTGACTCATGAAAGGCTTTTTCAGGGTGGAGTTTGCCAGTCTTTCAATGCATGTTGAGTACTGACAAGGCCAGAGTCACAGCTTCCCTCGATTCAGCTCCTGTTCTCTTATTCTCATGAAGTAACAACAGAAAGAGAAAAACCTACTTCATTTTTTTCCTCTCCCCTACCCATCCCTTTTTCCTTGGGTGTTGTGTGTTTTTAGATGGTAAGTCTGCGGGCAGGGGCCATCCCATTTAACTGATAAAATGAAAGAGAAATGAAAACTTTGTAAGCCACTCCAGGAGCCTTCTTTAGCCGAGGAGTGGGATAAATATACGGTACTTTAAATAATTAAATAAGAACTCACCAAATCAGATGAAGTATTTCCTAGGCTGAGACTAGGGAGGGGTAGAGGAACCAAGATGAGGAAGAGAGGCGTACTCTGGCTTCTCTTCAAAGGTAGCACAGCTATTGCTTCAGCAAAGATTCCCAGGGAACCCCAGGAGGAATTCTGGCTGAAGTAACACTTCCTTTTCAACATATTCATGGAAACATTTGGCAGTGTATGTATGTGTGTGTGTGTGTGTGTGTGTGTGTGTGTGCTTATTTATTTAACATCATATTGATAAGAAATGCTGAATTGATGCCATCCTGATATGTGTTCATAATAAGATGCCTCTGATTTCAAGAGATGCAAAAAGTGATAAAGTGTTATGTCACCAGTGATGCTGGAGCATGTGGGCATTCAAGTCACACAGATGCACTATTGTGCAAAAAAAAAAAAGAAGGGGGGAAAAGTAGTAGCTATTTGGCAGATATAGAGAAAGCAAGTATATACTCACTGAAGTAAGCCTAACCACAAAATACTTCAAAACTTACGCAATCTTATGGGCTCTCTCTCTCATTAGGGAGTAAGTCCCAACGAAATCAATGGAATGCCTGAATAAAGATAACAGGTCACAGACTTGTATAATGGTACAAAAACACCCAGAGAAGTACTTTCTATGTCTTTTGAGGCAGCCCAAGTTGAGACAGTATAGGCCTCAACAATTCCAAAGCAATCAATGGAAGGCATATTATCATCCACAGGGATGGGTAGGAGGAAGATCTGGATCTACTGGTAGCTCTCTGGGTGATCTGCAGTGGATCAGCACAGATTTCTGACTCCCGGTTATTTAACTATGGCAGCCACAAAATGACTCCCCTTTCCCACCCTAAATTATATTGCAGAAATAATTTTTTTAAAAGCTTGGAGTAACCAGGAGAGGATTTTTGTGTGGTGGTACTGTGAGCTCTGTTCATTTTTGATACGCAGAACAAATTCCTGGGCTCAGAATTCTTTCATGCTAAGCTTATGTCTTTTATAGCAGGTTCTGGTTAGTGGATCTTGGGGTTCTAGTAAAAACAAAGTAGATCCCACAAGCCTGAAGTCTGCCCATCCCCAGGGCCGGATTTTCCTATAGGCTAACTAGGCTTCAGCCTAGGGCCTCAAGATCAAGAGGGGCCTACATTCAAATTGTTAGCAAAATTAAAATTACACTATTCTAAAAACAGTGAACACCAAAACACTGGACTGAAAATAAGGAGAAATCTCCCACTGAGCCCCAGCGCTTTGCGCGGGGATACGCACCAAACCCGGAGAAAAGCGAGCGCGATGCGTCTCTACTAATAGGCAAGTAGAGCAGTTCCACTACGCTAGCTGCGGCAGCTCCGGCCGGAAGGGGTTCCGGGTCCTGGTCAATGGGTGGAACCTAGGGAAAGCTCTCTCAGTGGCCAGGATGTATAGGTTTGGATAGAGTGGGCCTCCTCTATACAGCCTAGAGATTGAAAATCGCACACAGCCTACGGCCCATGGCTATGGAGTACCCCAGGGAGAGGGGTTGGAACGGCGAATGATGTCTGGAGGATGCGCTTTTACGGTTGTGTCCGCCCATTAAGTCAAGGACTGCTTGCTGACCTTTGGCCAGCCTAAGTGAGTCTGACGTATGGTGTTTCGTGTTCGGAGCTGACGGCTATCCCCAAGGTAGCAAGTCAGTAGTACTAGATTCTCCTGAATCCAAGGCCGTAGTGGCAGGGCTTTTTTTCTGGCGGAACGCACCGGAACGGCGTTCCGCCACCTATTTTCAGTCAGAGCTGTTTAGAGCTCTGTTTAGAGCGGCGGCGGCGGCCAAGGGCGCCGGAGCAGGGGCCCGGCGCGTCACTTCCGCCGCGCCGAAAGTGATGATGGGACCGGCGCGGGCGGCGTGGCGTGCGATGGCGGCGGTGGCTGCGAGCGGGTGGCGGCGAGGTGAAACGGCGACGGCAGTGACGTGAGCGGCGGCGAGGCAGCGAGGCGGTGGCAGCGGGCTTCGGTGGCGGCGGGGCTTTTTCGGCGGCGGCGGGTGCAGGTATGGTGGCAGGGGGTGTCTGGGGGTGTCTGGGGGTGGGTAGGGGTGTGGCCAGGGGAGGGGGTGAGTTCTACCACCTTTTCTCTGAGAAAAAAAGCCCTGTGTAGTGGTATCCTATGAACAACTCAATATATTATTTGAAGAGCATTCCAAAGTTAATCATTCAAAGTATTTTGTAGACCCAATTACTGGAGTGCATACAAATACTATTGAAGGAAATTGGTGTCATGTCAAGGCAAATGTTCCATTAAGGCAACGAACATTTAAAAAAGTGACTTTGCAATTAGTGAAAGTAATGCTTAATCGAGAATATTCAAAAAAATGCCCTCACTGAGTTATTAAATTTAATTTTATAAGTTTATTGATTTTTATAGAATTTTAATTAAAATAAATGTTTGATTTGTTTAATTTCATGAAATTTCCTTTTTATTTTGATATTTGTTACAGTATTTTTAAAGCCTTTAATTTTAATTTGTACAAAAATTTGAAAAATTAAAAAATTCAAAATTAATGTAAAATTTATTCAAATGTGTAAAATAAAAGAAAGTGTTGGTCTTATCTGGGCATTGGAGTGATTTTCTGATTTGTTAGTTATCCGACTTTTTCCCGCCAAAAATAAAGGGCAAAATTTTCATCCTTCGAATTTATACAGTTTTTTGACAAACAACGCCCCATCGGCCTTTATGTCATTGACAATGACTATTATAAGAGACGCGCTATTCACGGAAATGAGTTTTTGTTTTACTTCAATTTATTATTCGAAAATGAATTGTTTATCGAAAATTTCGATAAACAAAAGAAAACTTACCACAGTTCAAATACGTAAAATGTTATTTTTTGTATTAATAATAATTAACTTTTATTTATGCACAATAATTAATAGCTCAAATATTTTGTTCTAGATTCTAATCTAAGAATGAGTAAAAGATTTGAAAGTGGCGCTTGCAAACGCAAGAAAAAGAAGCTACAAGAGTATGAGGCAAATAAGCTAATACCGATTACTGCTTACATGCATGTGCCAACTAATACTACTCAATTGGAAGCAATGCAGCACGTTGTATGTGAGGACACGGCCGTTGCACCAACACAAAGTGAAAATATGGAACTAATTCAAGAGCAACTTACTGAACACGAATATACAAACGAGCCACAAGAAAATAATTCGAATATTCAGAATTTTTTTCAGACACCTAATGAGAAACACCAAGTTCAAGATATTGCAAATTTAGATAGTGATGTCAAATATATGTCTACTGTAACAGATGTTGGCTTGTGGACAAATTTATCGCAAAATGATGTATCATATTGGGTAGAGAAGGGCCCTTCTCAAGTTCAGTATCACTGTGGACCATTTTTAAATTCTAAGCGAGAATATAAGAATCAGTCCAGATTTTGTACAAAAGCAATTTTTTATTCAACAAAAGCCAATGGAGAAAAATATACCCTAGAATGGCTTGTGTACTCTCCCTCAAAAGGCCGCGTTTTTTGCTTTGTTTGTAAACTCTTTCCAAATATTGCATCTTCTGCAACAGCATTAACTTCTGAAGGGTTTAATGATTGGAAAAACCCTGATATCATTCAAACTCATGAAAATTCGGGAACTCATAGGAATGATATGTTAACGTACTTAACAAGAGCAAAAGGGAAAACTTTAACTTCAAAGCTAGAGGAAGAAATAAGAAAAGAGCAGCAATACTGGCGTTACGTTATAGAAAGAGTTTTCGCTGTAATTTGCACTCTTGCAGAGCGAGGCTTACCATTCAGAGGAGGCAATGAAAAGTTTGGAACTCCAAATAACGGCAATTACTTTGGTCTTCTAGAACTAGTAGCAAAATTCGACCCATTTTTAAGAGATCATATCGATCGATATGGAAATACCGGCTCAGGAAAACCTTCATATCTGTCTAAAACTATATGTGAGGAAATTATTCAACTTATGGCAAATAAAGTGAAAGACACGATTGTGGCGGAAGTGAAAAAGGCTGGCTATTTTAGCTTTTCAGTAGATTCCACTCCTGACATATCTCATACTGATCAGTTGACCTTAATTATTAGATATGTGTCACCTGAAGATGGTTTGTCAACTGAGAGATTTTTAACTTTCCTTGAGCTAGAAGATCACTCAGGGGAAAGCATAGCTGATTTAGTATTTAACTATATCACTACTGAACTTGAAATTGATTTCAGAAAATGCAGAGGACAGTCTTATGATAATGCAGCCAATATGGCTGGTAGATACAATGGTATGCAGCAAAAAATTATAGAAAAAAACAAGTTTGCAAGATTTGTTCCATGCGCTGGTCACTCTTTAAATTTAGTAGGTCGTTCAGCTGTTGATTGTTGCCTTGATGCTGTTAATTTTTTTGGTGTTGTGAACGAAGTTTATATCTTTTTTTCGTCTTCCACAAAAAGATGGGCAGTTCTGAAATCACATTTGAAACCTCATTCTAAAGTGCCTAAATATTTATCAGACACTAGGTGGGAGGCACACGCAAAAGCTACAGAAGCTATTTTAGAAAATTACAATGATATCACCAATGCACTCAATTATTTACATTCAGATAATAATACAAAGGGCAATACTAGATTGAGGGCCAACAATCTTTTAGAGAAGATGGAAGAATTTGAATTCGTGTTTATGCTCCATTTCTGGAATCGAATACTGAGACATTTTTCAAGAGTAAATAAAATTCTTCAAAGCCCTAATATTTTACTTAGTAGTTGTGCAGATTGGTACAGGTCACTTTTGGATATCTTACATGAAATTAGGGAAGATTTTGATGCACTTGAGCAACAAGCAAAAAACACATTGCCAAATACTGAATATAGAACTGCCAGAAGGATAATAAGAAGTAAAAGGCAAGGGAATTACGAAAATTCATCTGACCCTGATGCCTTAGACGAACTCTCTTCAAGAGATAAATTTAGGATTAAATCATTTATTCCTATATTAGATGCACTAGAATCAAATTTAGGAAGAAGAGCTTCTGTTTATGATGATGTAGTGAAAATATTTTCCTTTCTTGCCGATCTTACATTATCAAAGGTAGAACTTCAAAGAGGTGTTGAGCTGTTAATGCAACAATACCCAGAAGATGTCAACCAAAATCTTACTGAAGAACTATTTCATTTCCACACATATGTGAGACAAACGCATAAGCCTTCAAAAAATTCCACATTGTTGCATACAGACTTGTATCAAATAATATTCAAAGAAAATATTCAAGTGGCCTTCCCCAATGTGGAATCAATCTTACGGCTGTTTCTCAGTTTAATAGTCACTAATTGTACTGGAGAAAGGGCATTTTCAAGACTTAAAAATATCAAAAATCAATTAAGAAGCTCAATGACCCAGACGAGGTTGTCTTCATTGAGTATTTTGTGCATCGAAAATGAGACCTTCAGAAAAATAGATTTTGATGAACTTATAGAAGAATTCTGTGTGAAAAAGTTTAGAAAGAAATTCGTTTTAAATGTATACTTGGATTGAATCAGTTCTTAAATAAAATAACTATTTACATAAAATTTAATATGATATACAATTTGATATTTTCTTTTTTGTGATCTGGATTTTGTTTGAATAAAGTTCCATTTTTGGTTTAGTTTAAAATTCATAATAATTCATACTTAAACTTTAAATGCGAGTTATTATGAAATAAATTTATCTGAATTGAATTTGGTTTAATCTTCAATGTATTGAATATATTTAATTTAATTTGATAGAAAATATGATAATTTTTATTGCGTATTTTATTTTCGTAGTCAAAGATCTTCATTATTTGAATTTTGTTTCTTTGTAAATGTTGTGTGTTATGTTTCATTAGTTATTGTTACAAGTACTATATATGGTGCTGAGAATAAATGTCCAAATAAGTGTTCTCGACTTTTTTTTATTTATTATCCGTGCCACATTTTTTATAAAGGTTAGTACCAATCACAACATTTAACATATTGATATATATCACAGTAATAATGTATTTTATTATCTCTCATGTAATTTACAAACTTAAAAATGGGAGGTGAAAGGGCCTCAGAAGTGGAATAGCCTAGGGCCTCTTTTCATCTAAATCCGGCCCTGCCCATCCCTGTTAAAACAAACTTCCCCCAAAGCACTGTCCTCTACTCTTAATGGCTATGGGTGGCCTCCTTCTGTTTGGTTTAAGCTGGAGAAGACACCCCAGTTCCAACTGTGCTATCTTCAGACTCAGACAGAAAACATTCCAATCTCACAACACCCATTACCGTTGGTGGGTGATGTGTGGGGAAAGCTCGGTCTTCTATGAATGAGTGAAATGTGTCCTAACCCATTGATCACCATACCTTATGGTATTTGCATTAAAGAAGCAGGTTTTCTGGTACAAAAAGATATACATATATGCACCCACCACACATGTACACACACACTAAATAGCACAAATAATCTGGTGAAGCTCTAATAAAAGTTGTTGCAGTGCCCCATTGGTCGTTCCATTGGCATTGATTGAAAGGCAAATTGACCATAGAGGTGAGGGTTCTCTAGTCTGTATAATCCTTGTCAGCAAATCCGCTGAAGCTTTGCACAATTGCCTTTATCTTTCCTCCCTTTGACTGGGGCCATATAATGGGGACACTGTGTCCAAACAGCCATTTGCCGCTGGAAAACAAAACAAAACGGCAAAACACTCCAAAAATTAAACATTGCACAATTGCATTCAATCCAATGAAAGCTGGGAATGTCGCAGAGGTGACGTTCTCCATCTCCAAGATGAGGAGGGTATTATTTAACCTGTCACTCTCCCGTTCTCCTTGCTGCCAATCTACTGTATGGAGCGACCCTAACAATACCCACTGCTTTTCCAACGGTGGGGTTGGTGTCAGGAAAGGGCAACAGACTGACAAGCAGGGCAGGGGTGGAGGGAGCAAAAGCACATGATGCCACTTCATCCAGGCTAACATTTCCAGCCTTGGGAGAAACCATAAAAGCTTCAGAACAGAGGTAGGGAAACTTTTCACAGGACCAGCCTAGCCCAGTGATCTGTGCAAGTATCTGCCTGGGACAGTAGGCATTCCAGGGAAAAAACAATTCCTCTCTCACAGACCCTTGTGGGAAACCCTTGAGGAGAAAACTTACGGTAGTTTCTCTCCCCAAATGTTCTGAGGCACTTACACAACAACAAAAAGGGTCCTAGGACACCAAGGATCATAAAAATGAGGAAGACCCTCTCCCTGGACCATCTCAGGAAGCAGCCACTGAAGTTACTTCTCTTGCAGATACTTCATCAGATGGAGGAAGAACTCCTATGGGCTATGCTTCTTCCATCGGCTCCTGCCAAGAATGGTTCATTCCCAGCATCCTCAGAAACTGAGGAGGACACTCCTCCTCCTCAGAAATTCCCTCAGCTCAGGAAAACTTGACTGCACTACAACACCAGTCCCAGAGCCAGCAAGAGATACAGCAGCTTGACCAGGTCATCACTTCATAAGCAGAGTACAACTTCTCTAATTTAGCAATTACCGTATCTCCCCAAAGGGAGGTGCAGCCCAGAGCACACACTTCCCAGTAGAAGCATTGCAGCTGCCTACAGGCTGCCTTCCCTGTGGCTGTAGGCCTTGCTGGTTAGCCTTCGACTTATGTCCTGCTCCCTCCATTATGATGTTGGACTTAAACTGTGTGCTCTGCTTTATTGCTTGCCAAGCTCAGTGATCAATCTGTAACTGCGACTGCTTTACCTTCCCCGCAGCTGTTCTGCAGTCATAAACAAGCACCAAAGGCAGCAAAATAGCTGCAAAATAGCTTCAGCAGACACGGCCCGGCCGTTTCAGGTGAAAATGGGTGGGGCAGGGCGGGTTCGTTATTGCCCAATTTTAAATAAGGCTGGCCCAAAATACTTTTGGCATCTGAGGCAGGAAATCCAAATGGTGTGCTCATTCCCACACTACCAGTAAAATTATAATAATAAATTAAATATCTGATGATGCGCTGCCTTTTAATGCTGTCCATAACCTGTTGCTTGAGGAGGCTGCCTCGCCCAGCCCAACGACAGGGACAGTGCCGATTTGAAACTGACCTGTGGGCTGAAACAGCACTCTCATATTTACATGGGCCTCAATCCTCCTGTAGAAAGCAGGAGCAGAAGCCTACATATACTTCTCCTGAGAACAGGCAAGTAAAGCATGAGCTTAAAGAGGTTCTTGGGGAAACAGCTGCACGGATTAGCTGCAGAAGAGTGTTCTGGAGGGAATTCCACCACAACTGTAAAAACAACAAAACCAGATCAGCACTTCTGAGGTCCACACACAGCTTTCTGGCTCTGTCTAATAACTTGTCCCCTTCCACAACCATAGTCATCCTCAGCTGAGTTCTGCCTCCACCCCCTTACATCCCTTAACAATTCTATTCTGGCCTGGAGGACCAAAATCATGGTGCTTGGGGGCCAAATTAAGAGAAGAATTGCCAAGGGCCTGATGGAACTAGAAAACGAATCTGATATGACTTGTGGGATACAATCTCACCCACAGTGCCAAGCACTATTTATTTAATTTATTAAACACCTCCTAAAATAGATTTCACTAGGTGTTTTACAATTTAAAACATAATAATGACACAAATCAAATTCCAGTTTAAAAAAAAATATCAATAATATAAAGCTAACAAACATGCCAAGACAGCATAAAATATAATATCAGGAATAAGAGCTAAAACGACATCACAGGAACTAAAATAGTAAAATACTAAAATATTTTAAAAGACTTAAAAAGCCTGGGAGAACAGGAAGGTCTTAGCCTGGTACCCAAAAGATAGCAATGTGTGTGCCAGGTGACCTTCCCTTAGAAGAGCATTCCAGAGTGGGGAGGCCACCATCAAAAAAGTCCTCTCTCTTGTTGCCACCCTCCAAGCCTCAGAATACGGGGGCACTTGAAGAAGGGCTTATATGGATGACCTTACGGTACAGGTAGGTACATATAGGAGGAGGTGTTCCATTAAGTATCAAGGTCCCAAGCTGTGCAGAGCTGTATAGGTCAAAACCAGCACTTTCAACTGGGCCTGGAAACGAAGTCTAAACACTCAGGAATATGTGGTAGGAGCCTCAGTTGGCTGCAATTCCCTATTGCTTGCCCACCACATGTTTGGAGATGTATGTCTTCCTGTTCTTATTTGATGAACTACGGCAAACACCAGATTTTCCAGAGTTCTTAATTGCATGGAGAGCCTCTATGGATACAGGAGACACTCCCCTTCAGACCATCGCCCTATACGAGTACAGGGCAATGGAAAGGCGTGAGGAGGGGGGGGCTAGAGCGCTCCTTCTCCTCACGTATTCATTCAACACACATTCTGAACACCCAGATGGGGCTCTCAGTTGCCATGTAAGGCATGAAGCAGCTCCAAGACAGCAGAGGAGCTTATTTATATATGCATCGCCAAGGGACAACTTATTTCAAACTTAAAAGGGTAAATATGCTTACTACCAATTCATTTTGTACCAGTTTATTCATTGTCATGTCTTTGTCAAAGAATTCTGGGAATTATAATTTGGTGAGGGTGCTGATAATTCTGTTAAAGATTATTTTAATTTTTTAATGTATTATTACATTGATAAACCACCTTTTTTCCAAGGAGCTCAAGGTGAACACATGATCCCGCTCCCACTAACTTAATTCTCATAACAGCCCTATAAGGTCTGAGAAAGTGACTGGTCCAAGATCACCCAGTGAGCTTCATGGCTAAGGGGGGATTTGAACCTGAATCTCCCCAGTCCTAGACCTAGACCTTCACCTCTGCACCATTAGATTCCCTAGCCACTATCATGCAGAACTACAATTCCCAGGAGTCCACGGTATACACATACCCAGCCTCTTGCCCTTGGCTTCTTAGCTGTCAGCTTCCCTCCACTCTGTCCCAAACCCTATTCCCTGCCCTCCAATCCTCAATACGGCCCTCTTTGCCCTCCCACTCCCTGCCCTAACATTTAAACCAGTGTTGTTGTTGTTTTTAAAAAATGCACCCACTGGCCTGCACTGATGTTGTAGTGGGTCACATTTTATTTATTTATTTATTTTCTATGTTATTATAATGGGATTATTATTATTATTATTATTATTATTATTATTATTATTTAGATTTGATTTATGAAACCTTTACACAAAACCTTTACTCTTTAAATATGGAAAGATATGAAGAAGGAAGGGGAAAACCTAGAGGGAAAGGGAATGGGGGAAGACTGGGCAGGATGGGGGGGGAGGATTTACTGTTTATATTGTATTGGATTATTTTTTTTTTAAAAAAATAATCTAATAAACTGTTAACAACAACAAATGCAGCCACTGGAGTAATGCCTTCTGAGTCAGTACCTTTCTATAGTCCCCTAGCCTTTCCCAGCAGCAGTGCCGAGACTTCACCTATGAAACAACCCAAAGCAACCTGACAGTTCACTGCAACAACCGGGGAATAATTCCCCATTACTTTTGTGGCTATTTTACCCACCTGCACATGGAGCAGCAATGTCTATGAAAGCAATCCCCAGTTTTTCCTCCCAAGATTATTACAGACCTGCATTGTTTACAGTTATTCCGGAGGATTCAGTGCCTATAAAGAATTTACTTGCTCGCTTGCTTAACAAGTGATTTTACAGTTTAAAAGGTGTCTGGTATCAGATGTCAGAGTTCAGGAGGGTATCAACTACAACACATTGTTCAACAACAGATGATTAATCTCCTAGGGAAACTCCATCTGCAAAGCGCGGCCCACATACACAATGAGGAGAGATCAAACTAGGGCGAAGCTTCCCTGATATTTCGGGGAGCTGCTTCAGGAAAATGACAGAGGCAGCGCTGATGTGAAAGCAAGCGGGGTCACTCTCATTTAGATAATGGTGGCTTCAAGCAAGATCCAGCATGGCACTTTGTGATAAAATGCAGTGTAATTCCATTCATGTACAGAAGGATAAAAGGAAAATAAAAGAAAAGCCATTGTCAGAGGTATCAAGGTGAACACCAACACTCTCTGGAGACAGGTTCAGAAAGGTGACATTGCCATCTAAGGCTCTTAAGAGAAATGAATGAGAGTGAGGATTCTGCCTGCATGGAGTGGAGGGCATCGTCTGGACCAGGGCTGGCATCAAAGGTCGGCATGGTCGGGCACCTGCTGAGGACCCACACTCAAGCAGGGGCCCAGTGACAACAGCCCCCTGGAGTTGCTCCTCCTCTTCACCGTGGCAGCCTGCTTGTCCACCCGCCTCTCTCGCTCTGGCCCCCAGACAACGGTGGTGGTGGTGTGAAGGAGCAGTAGGTGCCACTGCCAACTTGCGCACTGGCTCTCTGCTTGTCAAGCAAGCAAGTGGTAGCAGCGATGGGAAAGAGGACGAGGAGCAAGAGCAGCTGGTGACGATGGTGGTAAGAGGCAGACTCGCTGAGGGAGGGGGCCCATTGAGGGTGTCTTGCCCAAGGGACCTCAAAAAACTGGAGCCGGCACTGTTCTGGACCCCACAATGGTCGACAGTGAGCCCACTTAGGTGGGTTTGGGAAGGCTCTCTTGAGAGCAATAGTGGGCTGGGAACAGAGGCTAGGGCACTGCACATTGGCTGGTCTCTGCGCCTACTGAAAACAGTCATGATTCAGCCAAACTTACAGCTCAATCCTATGCATGTCTACTCAGAAATAAATCCCTTGGAGTTCAACGGGGCTTACTCCCAAGTAAATGTGCACAGGATTGCATCTTTAACCATGCTTTAGTTCCAATGTGGGAAGCTAAGTGTGTGCTTAAATCTCTCCTATTGAAATCAACAAATAGTGCTTAATTTTGATGCCAGCTACCATTAGGTGAACTAGGCAGCTGCCTAGGGCGCCGGGCTAAAGGGGGCGCCAGAAACGCCTTGAAAAAAAATGCGTCTCCCCCCGCCCTCAACATCCCCGTGCCCATCCTTACCTGTCAAGAAGGAGGACGCCAGAGTCATGGGGGGTCCAAGGTGGTGCAGCAAGAGCCAGGCGGCAAAGGTTAGCCCGGGGAAGTGGAGCAGCTGAGCCACCGCTCAGCCAAATCTACTGAAAAGTTGATACTATTCATTTCCATGGGGCTTACTTCCACGTAAATATGCTGAGGTTTGCCAATTGACTTTTATTTCATAATGGACATAGGGCTGGAGGGAGGGAGGGCTCAAGTGGGAGGGGGACGCTAAATATCTGATCTTGCCTAGGGCACCAAACTGCCTTGCACCGGCCCTGATTTTGGATGGGTCTTGCTAGGGTTGGGCATTTTACTAGTTAATAAGATGTGATTAACTGACTGATGAAATATTGGGCAAATGTTGTCCAATAACAGTCAATGGTATTTCTAGAGGATTAATTTTTTAGTGCAACATTAGAGTCCCAATTGATTGCCTGTCCAGGCACTGTCCAGGTCCACTCCTGCTTATTATCTTCAGAAAGGTTGTTGCATCATGTGCCATCAAGACCTGGATTTTCTTCAGCATGAACAGCTTTCGTAGTTCTGCTAATTACAAAAACAAACTAATTAACTGACAGTGTGAACCAGTGGAATTAACTTTTTTTAAAAGTGAGATTAATGATAACGGTTTCAGGTAAGATTTCTGTAAATGAGAATGGTCCATTTCTTTGGGTTTTATCCTGGAACACCAGGGGCATCTTCCAATTATATCAATCACTTTATTTGTATACTGCGGGCAATTTCTTTTGGTCCAGAGGCTGGATCGTCCCCCAGACCAAATCCAGTGGGCTGGATGATGTCAAGGGGGCTAATCCTTGATTGGGGATAACAAAGGGATTCCCTGTTGTGCCGTAAGGGTGGGGCTTGGGGAGAGGGTGGGACTCGGGGAGGGCAGGGGTAGAACCCATGGCCGATGTGGGCTTGGGGAGGGCAGGGGGCAGAATGCTTTCCCATACAGTATGCTCAAAGCGGTTCACAACAAAGCATTATGAAAAAACAATACATTCCTATCCATATTAAAGAAAAGTCGGAACAAGTTCATAACAAGTATGTAATAGCACATCAGTATCAAAACAATTAAGAATTCCATTATCAACCAAAACAAAGCAGAACATCCTCTGACCTTGAAAGTTAGACTGGCAGTAGAGTGTGTCCTTTTAAAGAGCTTCACAGGGAAGCAGGGCCAGTTGCCAGTCCCAGGTGTTAATAGGAACAAGATGAAACATCTGCCGACCTATATGAAATAAAAGCCAAAATAAAGCCAGATAATTGGTGTTTGTTTTTTTTTAAGGCAGTTTTTAAAGGCAATTGTGCTAAGTCGGCAGCAGGCTAATTCTTCAAGCACTACCTCTGACATGGAGGCTGCCTGGTTCGTTCAGCAAGCAAGAGAGCCGTCATCATAGGCAGTGTCGCTGGCGACAGCTTGCGTCTGTTCAGAGATGCCTGCAGTGACAACAGATGGCCACTAGGAGAAGCTTTGCTATGCTACTAGATGCGCGGTACTGACTGCTGCAGGGCGAGGGGTCAAGCAGCCCACACCTTTACCTTTGCTAATGAATGATGTCATAATGAACGTTTCAAATCTGAGCTGCCACCTACAGAATGGCATTCTTGGCTTCTTGCAATATTTGACAATATTTGGTTGTGGTCAAATAATAGACAATTAGCTGACAAGATTTGATTAGACAATTGCCAACCCTAGGCCTTGCCCAATGTATTTACTTAATTATAATATCTATTATACTGAAAGGCACTATAAAGTAACAACAAGAAACAAAAGCACACCACATCAAAGAATATTACATTAAACAGTGAAACGAAAAGCCACAGGTGGTTCCGTTTCTTTCCTTTCTTTTTTAAATTCCCAGTTACAAAACAATCACACCCAACAAGACCAACCAGGTGAGAACTTCCAAAGGCCTGCTGTCTAAACAGAAAAAATAAGTACAGTATATTGTTTCCAAAAGGTCCACATGGAATGGAGATTAAGGGGCAGTTCCAGTGAACTGGAGCCCCTGTGAGAAGGCCTCAGTTGACTTCCTCTCCAACTATAACTCCTAGAGTGGTGAGTAAGAGTCTAGGCAGGACTATCTTAGTTAATCAGAGTAGTGGTGGGGAGGACCTCATAATTGTATTGCTATAGTGGCACAGAAACCACACACACACTCACTTCTCCCTCCATTACTTGATACATAGAACATTTTACACAAAAAGAGCCAGTGTGGCGTAGTGGTGAGAGTGTTGGATTGGGACTCGGGAGATCTGGGTTCTAGTCCCCGCTCGGCCGTGAAACTCACTGGGTGAGTTTGGGCCAGTCACTGACTCCCAGCCTAACCTACCTCACAGGGTTGTTGTGAGGATAAAATGGAGAGGAAGAAGAGGATTATGTAAACTGCCTTGGGTTCCTTGCAGGAAAAAAGGTGGGGTATAAATATAATATTTTTTAAAAAATGTAGCTAATTCAATTTTGAGCCATTCTGACTGTTACAGCAAGGGTGAAGAACCTCAAGCCCGAGGGCCAAATCCAGCCCTCCACAGGTACCCATCTGGCCCTCTGGAGCTCCCCACAAGGCCACACACCCTTCCCCAACCACTGATTGTTTGGTGACTTCCTGACTTTTGTGCAGTACCCCCCCCCCCATTCTAAAAGGCTGAAATGTATCAGTTGCACCCTCGATAATCGTAAGCCCCCAAACGCGGAGGCTTATGATCATCCTATGCAGGATAGGAGGAGCAGCAGAGGCAACCTTCCCTTCCCCATCCTCCCACCCTGCATTTTTCAGTAGACGGGCCTTTTTGCCTGTCTAGCAAAGGTGTCTCAGAGCAGGAGAGAAGGTGGCTGGCAGAGGCTCAGGACAGCTCATATCCTGGCCTCTCTAGTCTCCTCCCCTCCCACCCACCAAAACAGCCCCTTTTCCCCCTCTCCAAGGTCGAGTTCCCAACCGTGGAGGCCAGCCAACACAGTTCTTTCCACACCAGCTGAGAGGGGGAGGGGATCAGATTTCCAACACCCCTTTCCGAGGTTGGAGCACTGTCTCCAGCCTTGAAGCGGGGGACTCTGAACAATCCTATGGCCCCTCCGATGCTGGGAAAAGAATCATCAGGGATCAATGGGTACATTCTTCTGGCATTATTTAAAGGCTGCTACTGATTAATAGTAATGTTGTCAATAGAGATTGCTTATGAACATAAAAAGAAGATGACAGGAGAAGCACGTCATTGTCTTAAATGATAGCTAGACCGCAAGCTATTCTGGCATAAGGATATTTGCCAATCCCTTGTAACTTGCAGCAGTATCAGGGTTTTTAAATACATTGCCCCGCTGACACAGGCTCTGCGGTTGGCTTACTTGAAAAGAAAAGCACCTGGAAACCGTTTCGTAACCACCTCTTGCTTCTTAGACAAAAGCTTAATATTTTCTTTTATTTGGCCAATAACTTACAAGGTAACTGGTTGGACAACATATCTAGAGGGAGCTTTAGGAAGGAGAGGGTGTTGCCTGCATACCACACAGAACTTTTT
Source organism: Shinisaurus crocodilurus (assembly GCA_021292165.1). Taxonomy (NCBI): domain Eukaryota; kingdom Metazoa; phylum Chordata; class Lepidosauria; order Squamata; family Shinisauridae; genus Shinisaurus; species Shinisaurus crocodilurus. The sequence goes on along the minus strand of CM037878.1, from coordinate 161,316,879 downwards.
TCAATATTAAATGTGAGCCTGGTAGTCAGTAATTTTATCCCTCGCCTTGCTAGTTTGAGCAACCTCCGGTTCAGCTGAAAAAAAGGAAGGCACACCAAACCGGAGGCAGTCAGGGATGTCAACAGCGGTCCAGGTGGACACAGCCTCCAGATGTGTCAGACTACCACCCTCAGCATGTCCCAACTAGCTGGCTGGGGCATGCTGGAACTTGTAGTCCAACACTTCTGGAGGGAACCAGCTTGGGGAAGTCTGTCCTAAGGCTTAGTCACTGGCAGGAAGAGCTTTCAACTACAATATGCTGGGGGTGGGTGGGTATATTTTGGGCCCACCCCCTTGCCTTCGGCCCCACCCACCACCGGAATGCAGTCCCCAAGAGCATTTCTGAAACTGAATTTGGCCCAGGGCCGAGAGAGATTCCCACCTCTGTTGTAAAGGAAGTGGTGGGTGGTGATCCAGTGTCCCATGCCCTGCGTTCCAAAATGGCCCAGTGACAAACATCACATCCATTATTTGCCTCTGGATTTAGCAATTAAAGAGGGGAGACACATGTGTGGGTTGCAAACCAGTCACCACAGCAGGGATCCTGTGCTTCGGACAGTGGCTCAACGGACAGCATGGTACCGGCTCCATGGTAGGAACATCACCACCTGTTGCACAACTGTCTGCCAGAAGTGCGGGAACCTGCCTGGCTACTCCGCCATCATATCTTCACTGGTAGAATGGCTCTGCCAACAGTGTGTTCCACTGGCATATTGGAGGAGTTCTGCCAGCATATCTGTCATGCTGACGGCATATATTAAGTTCTGTCACCATTTGTGGGGCTTCCACCAGAAACTAGAGCTCATCCGCTGGCAGGTTTCAAGCACTGGTCCTAAGATTTCTTTAAATTTGGAAACAGCTGTAATAAATACATATTTCTGACTGCATCAAGTGGTCAAAAATACATACCCAGGGCCAGTGCTACCATTAGGCCAACTAGGCAGCTGCCTAGGGCGCAGGGCTAAAAGGGGCACCAGAAACGCCTTGAAAAAAAATACAGCGCTCTCAAGTGGGATGGGGGGGCGCTAAATATCTGATCTTGCCTAGGGCACCAAACTGCCTTGCACCGGTCCTGTACATACCATGAAACACACAAATAGGAAAGTGCAATCTTATACTCAGTTTCCTGAGAGTAAGTCCTATGAAATTCAATGGGACTTACTTGTGAGTAGACATGTATAGGATTGTGCTGTAAATTAGCAAAACAACCAGGCAGACAGCTGTGCCACATAGCTTCAAATAATATACACTGGAGCTTGGTATGGGCATTTGTAGAAAATGACCATAGCGTCCCAAGAACCAAAGAGATTCCTGATATTTTTCTCCTTGTGTCGTTGGGTGTTGTTGTTTTTTTGTTTGTTTTTTGCATAACACATGCTAGGATGGATAGATTTATTTATTTGTTCCAAACATTTATATACTGCCTTTTGATTTTAATCCAATTTTCAGAATGGTTTACCTCGGGGGTGGGTAGAAGGTAGATCTCCAGATGTTTTAGACTTCAACTCCCAGAAGCCTCTGCCAGCATGGCCAATGGCCAGGAATGCTGATAGTTGAAGTCCAAAACATCTGGAGGTCTAGTTTCCTTCCACCTCTGGTTTACATAAAAGGACGGGGGGGTATATGGAAAAAGAGTTAAAATTACAAAACAAAAACAATAGAATAGAAAAGAAAACTAGCAGATTTCAGAGCAGCATAAAAACGGTCAACAGAATCAAATTACGACTAAATCGGTTTGGAAAATTAAAAGGTCCTTGCCACTCACCAAAAAGACAATGAAAAGAGTTCCACAATTAAGGCACTGCCTTTGAATAGCTGCTTTTCCTTGTAGCCATCCACTTCAGGTCAGATGGCCTAAAGTAGGTCTTCTGCTAAAGGGCTTCTACTACTAAAGGGCTTCTACTACTAAAGGGCTTCATGAATGCATGAAATGGGTCTGTGGGTTAAGAGGATAGCCCCCTCTTAAGGATCAGCAACTGGTTAAAGAAGAGGAAGCAGATAGTAGGAATAAAAGGACAGTTCTCGCAATGGAGGGATGTAAACCGAGGGTCCCCCAAGAATCTGTATTGGGACCAGTGCTTTTTCACTTGTTCATAATTAATTAGGGATGAGCAGTGAGGTGACCAAGTTTAATGATGACTCCAAATTATTCAGAAATGGTAAAAACAGAAAGGAATACCAAAGAGCTGCAAAAGGATCTCTCCAAACTGGGTGAATGGGCAATAAAGTGGCAAATGCAATTCAATGAAAGTAAGTGTACTGTGATGCACACTGGGGCATGGAATCCTAACTTCACATATATGTTGATGGGGTCCAAGCTGACAGTAACTGCCCAGTGAAAGAGATCTTAGGGTCATGGCGGATACTAGCTCGATGAAAATGTTGACCCAGTGTGAGGCTGTTGTGAAAAAAGGCAAATTCCACATGGGGGATCATGAAGAAAGGGATCAATAATAAAACTGCCAATATCAGTAATTTATACAAATCTATGGTGTAACCATACCTGGAATACTATGTACAGTTCTGGTCACCAAGTGCCTCAAAAAGGATATTGTAGAGCTGGAAAAGGTGCAGAAAGGTGACCAGAGGGCTGGAGCAACTCCCCTATGAGGAAAGGTTACAATGTTTGGGGCTTTTTAGTTCAGAAAAAAAGGAAAGAAAAGGTGGACACAACAGAGGCGTATGACACAGGGGTCGCCAACGTGGCACCCACAGGTGCAGTAGCACCCGCTAGCACCCCCAAGTGCACCCATCAGACCCCTGCTTCTGCCGCCACCTATTCCTCCCCGCTCACCTCAACAGCCCTAACAAGGGAGGAAGCAGAAGGAGGTGAGTGGGGAGGAAATAGGCGGTGAGAGGGGAAGGAAATTGTGGGCAGATGGGTCCCAGAAAAAGTTGGTGACCTGTATTTCTGACATCACTGGAAATCAATGCCAGAAAAAGAATGCCATTAGGTAACACTGTCATATATGCCTGCTTGTGAAATTCCAAAAGGGAGGGGCTGAGGCATCTTCCCTTCGCTTTGAAGCCCCCGCTTAGAAGAACATAAGGGAGCCCTGTTGAATTAGCCTGAGAGTCCATCTAGTACCAGCATTTGGTATTTGTAGCAGTATTTGGAGGGGGTGTCAGTGCCCCTCCATTGGGGCAGAAGAGCTCTGCTGGTGGGGGAGCATGTCCAACACAGAGACCCCATACACCTGTAGAATGCTCCACGGGCGGAAATCCACCCCTGGCAGTGTTTCCATAGGCGGTAGGTCCCCAAACAGAGCATTCCTGGGGCAGCGCACAGGCAGTCTTGGATCTGCTGGAACCAAGGCCCTAGGCTCTGAGGCCCTAGTCTAAGGCCCCAGGTATTTTCCCTCCCACTGCAACCAATAGGAGGGGAAATTTAGAACAACAACCACAAGGTAGAACAACAAGGTAAATCCACCTCTAGACCTTTCACTTTGAAAGATGTAAAGAAAACTTTATAGGAACTGCTCCACCCAGTTGTTCAGTAAGAAGAAAACTTGCTCACACCTTTTAGCATTCTGGCCAATGGTAAGTAATGTTTGAAAGATTAGAGTTCATAAGATTTCATAGTCTCCAGTTGCCCCCAAAATGCCGGGACCTGTCACGAAAACCCTTAGGCCATCACATTCCCCCGCCGCCCACAACTGCAAGCTACTTAAAGGGGCCACGGGCAAAGTTGCAGCTAAGCTTGCAGTTTTAGCTTAGCTGCAATTTTGCCCATGGCCCCTTTAAGATAGCCCTGCTTAGGCTCGAATGCCACAGTAAGGAGGAAAGGGCTGCTAAGCTGGGAGGGCCAGGCGAGGGTGTGTGTGTGTGCGTGCGTGCGCACGCGCGCGCATTCTCTACCTCCTGCCTCTGCTGCTGTGGGAAAGGGATTAGCTGGGTGAAAGCCTGGACCGATGGAGAGGTGAATGAGGGAATTTATCACATGATTCCTATCTTTATATTACCAAAGATTTTATTTCCTAACAAAGCTGACTCTTTGCCTCTAACAGGTGAGGATATAGTGTCAGAAGAAAATGCAAGAAACTTCCCCTTCTCTCTGAAGCTCCATGTTTGGGGGTGTGGGATGGGTGGGTAAGCTTTATCTGTTGAATTTGTGCCAATCCTGACAATTTTAAAACAAAAAGAGATTGCCCTGGAAGCACTGACCCCCCCCCCCATGAAAAACACCAGATATCAACAATTAAGGGTTTAAGTAAGGTAGAAAAATATTACAAAAGCCACTTATAAAATATTATAAAATAATATATAATATAATAATGTAATAATTATAATATATAAGATTCTGTGTGTTTCCTCTAATAACTTTTGTACTTGACCATGCCCTTTGGTTGCCTGGCCGTACCCTTGGCAATGCCTTCATGGTGCCTGGCCACGCCCTCTTGATCACACCTTCATGTTGCTTAACCTAACCATACTTCTTACAAATTCACATGTGTGTCCCTATTTTCATCTGTGAAATGTTGGGGAGTATGAGATTTTCTATTTCAAGCATGCAAGCATCCAAACAATCAAGATATAGTCTACAAAGCATTTGAACATTGAGTTCCCGGTTTCACAATGTGCATTTGAATTTTTCCATAAAATTTCTCATTCAAAACTCAGTATGGTGAAATTAGAAAATTCATTGTATCCCAAGTGTTTGCGAACATTCATTTCAACTCTAGCAAAGAATCAAACTGCAGTTTCCCATCCTTCTTGTGACAGTATTTCTAGGACTGATCCAAACATCCAACTCGGCCAAATATCTCTGCATTTGGCTGGGTCATAGGAAGTGGGAGGGCAAACCCGACCCCCAAAGATCAGGAGAGGGAAGCGGACATTCAGGTGGGTGGAGAGAAAGCTCCGGATGGAGAGGATGCTTACTAAATGACAAGGGGGTCAAGTGGCCTTTCCACTTTCCTTTGGCATTTTTAACTTTAAACACAGGCAAGCTGTTCTGCTCAACATCCAGCTGCCAGTTGCTCTAAAAATCAGTGAAGAAAGGTGCTGGGAATGGCCTCATTGATGTAGCAGAGTTCCCAGTGACACTCTGTGGGGGGGGGGGGGAATGACAAAAAGATAGCCATCTCGATGGGCAGTGGCTTGCCTCTCATTCAAGTTAAAAATATTCAACCCATCAAATTATAAGTGCCCTGCCTATTCACCCAAAAGTACTGTGATTTTTATGGGCACCCTGCAAAGGCCACAGAAGTTCTCCCCACACCTTTGTTGGAGGGATGAACACCCAGCGAAGATGGGAGGTGGTGTCGTGCACCACCCTAGGTACGTACTTCTTTCTTAGCTACAGGGTGCAGCAGCTTACTCTGCTTAGCGTGCCATGCCACACATACATATGTAATAGAACAAACAGAAGCTAATATGTACCATCTAAAGAGTCCCAGGCAGAGAGAGCTCTTCGCTCTCCAGCCATTCTTCCCAGTTTTTTTGCTCTTGCACTACGGATAATTGCAGTTTAATTGGGTGACATGAAATGAAAACTGTGTCCACATTATCGAGGATTATCTCTTTTTCCTGCAGCCTGCTACCAATTGAAAAGAACCCATTTATCAGACCAAAGAGCTCCGCTGGCTCACTTGCTTTTTACGAGCTGGGAAAGAGTGTGAGAAGGAGCAAGGAAGGGAAGAAAAGGGACCTGACAGCTAAGAAAAATTATTTCAGTTGTTTATCGTGGAGGGGAGAAAGTTTATCTGATTTTTTTCACACACATACAAAAAAAAATGATACAGCAGGGTTCACAGTGTCGACCCAATGAGTAATGAACATTGACCAAGTTTGCTTCCTCAACTTGATGTGCGCTCTCGCGCTGCCTGGCTTTTGTGTGGGCACAGATCAACTTTAAAAGCTTCTTTCAGGCAGCGTGAATGCCCTTCATTTTACAAAAAAAGAAAAAAAGAAAAAAAAAAGGGGGAACTTTGTATTGATAGCTAGGGGGAAAAGGAAGGTTGTTTTAAAAGGAAGGGTAGACAATCAGGACAAAATGAAGAGCTTTCACTCTCCATTATGAGCATGTCGTTCCATTCTTCTCAGCTGTTTATACATTCCCAGCACAATAATGCTTCTTTGCAATAATATGTTTCCCCTTTTACACTATTCATATTGGGGAGGAGGAGGGGGAGAGAGAGAGAGGGAGAAAGAGAGAGAGAGAGAGAGAGAGAAAGCCCTCACATCATGACCATGGTAATAAAATCCCATAGAAATGTGGGTATAATGTCAATTTGCATTCTCTGAGAAGATCAAGGTAAACCTAAGGGCCAAAAGAATATTCTGCTAATGCTCATTCATCATTCTGCAGACCCAGGTAAAAAGAAGGGCCTTGTCACTACACTGCAAACCCTTTCAATTGCCAACGCATTTGTGTGAATATTTTAGCCTAATGCACTGATTGTTAAATAGAAAGGACGGGCTTTGAAATTGGCTACTGCACTCAAATCCCTAGCTGCACAAGGCATGGGGAGGAATGGGTTCTATTCAGAGAGGAAAAAGGAGGCTTTAGTTCAGTAAGCACAGTGTGTATGAAGGTTACTGAGGATATTGTGTCTCAGTAAATGAAGGTTTCCCAAGGAAGGGGTGTGTGTGTGGGGGGGAGGCCTATAATCTATCCATGCACAGTCAATGTCCTAAATAAAAACACAACTGCATGGCCTGGTACAGACATTAAGCCTAATCATGTTTTAGCACTAACCATGGTTTGATTTCTTTACTGTTGTTAAGATCTCAAATGTACACGAACTTTTAACTTGCCAAGCTAAGCCCGGCCCCCAGAATGCATGAACAGGGAGACATCAGCAAGATCTGCTTGTCACCTTGCAAGGAGAGGAGCTGGAGAAGTGGGCAAATTGTCTTCCCACAGTTTGCTGCTACATAGAACCGTAGTGATAGAGCCGGAGCTCAATGGTGGAGCACATGGTTTGCATGCAGAAGGTCCCAGGTTCCATCTCCGGCATCTCCAGGTAGGGCTAGGAAAGGATCCTGCCTGAAACCTTGGTGAGCCGCTGGCAGTCTGTCGATAATACTGGGTCGGGACCAAGGGTGTGACTCAGTATAAGGCAGCTTCCAATGCACCTAGGTGCAGATGTAATACTTAACCATGGTTAGAACAAACAATGACTTACAACCACACTTCAAATACAGTTTTATATCCTGGATTGCGGCCAATCCTTAACCCTTTTGGTGTTAAGGAAAAACAAAACCACGATTAAACATTATTTCTTCATGGCACCTATGAGAGTACTCTTGGTTTGTGTTTGCATTATCTGACTGTGCAAGAATTCAATCTACAGAGATACAACTGTTCTTGACTGACCATAGTCTCCTTGATTAATTTGAAGTTTTTTGTTTCAAAATGCACTACCTTGAACTTGGGGAAACATCAGGTGAAAAATTGAATTAAAAGATGAATAAAATGTAAATGTGGGGAAAGTTAAAAAAATCAATTCAGGTGATAAACTATATAAAGAAAGAAACTGCTTGCCCAAAAGTTATTTTTTACCTGTGCTATCAGCTTGCATATGTAGAAAAAATGCTCCTGTTGGACTTTATTTAATCAGGACTTTTCCTAATGATTCCACATGGATTACAGCATTGAATAGAAAAGAGAAAGCTTTAGATAAGCAGTATCTAGAGCCAGTCAGATACAGATCGAATCTTTTCCCCAACCCCTACTTTTTGGACCATCTAGCCTGATGAAGAGTTCTGGAGAACTAGAAAGCTTGCACATTACCAATAAAGGTATTGCTCAACTGTGGATTTTTGATTATTTTCTCATGGACCAGCACAGCTATCTTAATTTTTTTAAAAACTAAAACCCAAGTTTATTCCCCCCCCAAAAAAGATAATTTTATTTATTTTTATTTATTTATTATATTTATACCTCGCCTTTTTTCCTGCAAGGAACCCAAGGCGGCTTACATTATCCTCCTCTCCATTTTATCCTCACAAAAACCCTGTGAGGTAGGTTAGGCTGAGGGTCAGTGACTGGCCCAAAGTCACCCAGTGAGTTTCATGGCCGAGCGGGGACTAGAACCCGGATCTCCAGAGTCCCAGTCCAACACCCTAACCACTATGCCACACTTGCTATCTTTTAAAGAGATTATGCTAATCAAATGAATGCATGGTTATTTGCATGATTCATCCTGGTTCAAGAACTAAGGTTTTATCATAAAACAATTTGAAGGGCTTTATCGTACAGAGAAACAATCCATATGATGTTCTCCGGAACAAGCCCCATGGAAATGAATTAGTCTATAAAAGCTGACTAATGGCCTCGCACAGCTCCTATTCATTTCAATTGGACTTTGGCAGGACAATATCCCGTGGACTATGCTGCACAATTCTAGAAACTGTATCTGTATCTACAGATGCATTACCAAAAAAAAAAAAAAAAAAGCTCTGGAGATTTGCATCAGAAAACTGACTTAAATAAAAAGCTAAAACATAACTGAAATTCACTGTATGCATCATGTAAGCAATTTCACAGTTTGGCCATGAGAGAAGCTTAGCGAGAACTGAAATAGCAGGTCTTTTTGAAGCAAGGATAAGAAAAGGGTCTAATGTGGAAGTCTGAAAGTGCTATCCTCCAGTATTATGATTTCATGGCATTCAGGTTTCTTCAAAATACTTGACTAATGAAAATACAAAAACTGCAGACCTCAGTCCAACTAACATTAGTTACTCTCTCTCTCTCTCTCTCTCTCTCTCTCAAGACCCACTGAAAATAATGGGTCAAGTTAAATGCAGCGGATTTGTCTTCTTGATTTCAATGGGATGTAAGCACAGCTAACTGTAGTTGGATGGAGCTATTGGTCCAGTTTGCACGATCACTGTGGCTTAAACAAACCAGAATGGCTTGTTTAAGCCATGCCAGGCGCCTTTTGCCTAATTACTTGCCCAGGCACAGCTTGTTGTGTCGCCCGAACCCAGGTGGCATGACTTGTTTGAGGGGGAAACAACCCTCAAATAACCCATGGGCTGTTGCTGGGTTATTTGAGGGTTCCCCACCCCAAACAAGCTATGCCGCCTTGGTTTCAGATGAAAACAACAAGCTGTGCTCAGGTGGGTAATTAGGCAAATGGTGCCCGGCACACACTAGCACACATTGTGGCTTAAACAAGCCACAGTGGCTTGTTTAAGCTCCGGTGATCGTGTGAACTGGGCCATTGTTTTTAACAGTATTTAAACAGCCCAACAAATGTTACATTTGTGCCACAATAAGATCTTTTCTACATGAGGCATTTATTGTGTGGTCGTTATTCCCTACAGACAGTTGTTTGTGGGTTCTTTAGACATCATTGTGACACTCCAATTTCACTTCTATTTTTAAACAGGACTTTCAGTGAGGTTTTTTTAGAGCAGGGAAAATGAGGTATTATTTGTGAAAGTGAAAGAAAACGCTTTTTCCACTTGTGTAATTGTGCTATTTCACAATACCACAGTGCCACCTAGAGGTTATAAGACCTAAAGATGGTAGTGCATGCACTGGTAACTTCAAGGCTCGACTTCTGCAATGCGCTGTACATAGGGCTACCTTTGTACCTAGTCTGGAAACTTCAGCTAGTGCAAAATATGGCAGCCAGACTGGTTACTGGTACACCTAGGGGTGCCCACATCACACCAGTTTTAAAAGCACTCCATTGGCTGCCAATCAGTTTCCGGGCGAAGTATAAAGTGTTGGTTATTACCTTTAAAGCCCTACATGGTTTGGGTCCAGGCTACCTACGGGATCACCTTCTCCGATACAATCCGCCCCGCACACTTAGGTCCTCTGCGAAGAATCTACTTCTGTCAGCCAAAACTAGGCTGACAAGTATTACCCAGAGGACCTTCTCTTCTGCTGCTCCCAGATTATGGAATGGCCTGCCGGAGGAGATTCGTCAACTTACCAGTCGTTTGGAATTTTAAAAAGCCATAAAGACTGATCTTTTCCGGTAGGCCTATCCGGCGGAATTTTAGGATGCCTTTAAAGATGTTTTTAAGATGTTTTAAGATGTTTTAATAGTATGTGTTGTGTTATTTAGTTTATGTATTTTATATTTTCTGCTGTTCCCCGCCTAGATCTAGATGGAGAGGTGGGTAATAATAATAATAATAATTATTATTATTATTATTATTATTATTATTAAGCAGAAAAACAGGACAGAAAACACTCTTCGTGTAGTGCTTTGATCTAACTTCTGTAATGAAACTGAAAGTAGATACAGCAGATTAACAGCCCGTGGGGGGGGGGGGATGGTCAAAATCTGTTTGTTTTTAAGGTGCCACAGACACCTTGTTGGTTTCACTACAAAACAATAATATAGAATGAGTGCTCCCTACTGGAATTTAAGTATCCTAACAGGATTGCAATCCAAATTGTTATTTCTGCTAGAAATCTAAATGGAGTGCTCATTTAGGATATTTCAAAATAGAGGCAAAAGTTTGTTTTACTATTTTATTAAAGTTAACATCTTTAACTTTAACTCTAGAAAGTTAACATCTCAGAGCTGTTCAAGTGTAGTGGCTAATAGTGCAATCCTATGCATGTCTACTCAGAAATAAGTTCCATTGAATTCAATTAGACTTGCTCCCAGATAAGTGTGCATAGATTTTGCAGCTGATGGTTGAGACTTGAGAGCCCGGTCCAAATCTTGCTTCACCTCCGTACTCCTTAGGCGGCCTTAGGCTACCCCACAGCCCCGCATCTGTGATATAAAATAAATAAAATAAAATAAATAAAATAATAAAAAATATGTATCTGAAGTGCTGCAGTCCGTTCTACCACCTCAGCATTTCATCACTTCATTTTGTTGCCTGGGTAAAATAAGATTAAGTTCACAAATGTTGCAGGCAAACACATACCTGCTCATCCTTTATGGTGCATCCATGAACTAAAAGAAAAGAAAATCTTCCTTTCATTTTTTTTTTCTTTTCTTCCCTCTCTGGTGACCTAGAAACAAATTTTACTTCCCATAGCTAGTCAGGCAAGGGACTATTTTCAAGTTTGATAAAAATGCCAAAATAAATACCATACATCTCAAGATTCTCCAAACAGAAGCATTCCTACTGTATAGCGAATTTGCTTTGAAAAAAAGAAGTCTAATTGGCCCCTCACCACCCAAAGGAAAAACTTTGCAAAAATTTAATTACTTTATAATTTAAAGGGTGAAAATTATTATCCTTGTTATGTAATGAATTTTCTTTGGCAGGACGGAAAAAAAAATAAAGATGAGAGAGAAGAGCAGGCTCAATCATGATCTTTGCCTGTTGCATGAACGGGGGAGGGGGGGATCTAGGGAACACAATTCTTTCAACAACCAATGTAAGTCTGGAAATACATCTAGTCATTATGTGTGTGTGTGTGTGTGTGTGAGGGGTTGGGGTTTAGAGAGACAGGGTGTGTACATATGAAAATATGAGAATATTCAGAGCATGCAAAGTGACTCACTCAAAGGACAGGGATGCTGTATTTTTGTCTACTCTCAATAATACCTATTTATTTACTTATTTATGATTTATACATTTATGATTCACCTTTCAACCCAAATAATAGGGCCCTTCAGATGACTTACAATTAAAACTTAAAACAATTTAAAACTTTTAACACAAATAACACAGTGGATTGTATCCAACTGTGTCCATCGGCCAGCGGAAAGGACATCTTGGGCAGAACAGATTCCCCCTCATCCCCGCACACTCTCGAAAGGGTTTGGGGACTCCCTGGAGCAGATATGAGGCATGCAAGGGGGTGGAATGCAGTGGGGAGGAGCGGTAGCCACTCACACTACATTGGATGTCGCCCACCTTTTGTATTAAATGTCATGGAGGGAGAGCCTTGCCCCATGCTCCTGCTCCGTATTTCCCAGATAAGAGGTTGGTTGCAGTCTTACCCAACCTGGTGCCCTCCAGATGTTTGACTACAACTCCCATCAGCCCCAACCAGCATGGCAAATGGTCAGGGATGGTCCAGATTAAAGGCTAGACCAGAGCCTTTCATGCCTTGGCACCCACCTCCTGGAATGCCCTACTTAGGGAGATCTACCAGGCTACTTCCTTGATTTCTTTCCACCACTAGGTGAACATATTCCACTACTAGCTTTCAGTGGCTGTTAAATGACTGCTGTCTGGTTTTAGTGGGAAAACAACAAGTATACTAAATAAATACATGACATGGAACTACAATAAAATAATAAATTGGCATCCAGCCCAGCGCTCTGTCTCCAACAGTGCCCAGCCAGATGTCCCTGGGATGTTCCATAAGTGTAAATATGTATGCTACTAGAAGGGGCAGTGTTCTCTAGTTGTGCACCGAGACTTGAGAGGGCTATGCCAAAGAAGCAGAATGTGTGAATGCAATGCGTGAGTACCTTCACCTATCCCGTTATACTGCCACACCTGTGGTTGGGGAATCAGGCTGCAAGTCCTGTGGCTGTTATAGAAAATTTCCAAAATGTGAAGACTGTGGACAATTTAAAAAAAAAAGTGATAGCAAGCCCACATATATCTAGTGAATTTCAAACAAAAATATGAAGATAGACAAATATGAAGAAAAACAATGAATGTGGACAATCATCTAATGGCCATTATCTACTGAATATTGACAGCAACAATTAGATGATTGTCCACATTCATTGTTTTTCTCCATATTTCAAACATTTACTAGGTATATAAGGAAGTGCCAGCATTCACCTTTGATCCTCAATAGTCTCAGCATTTGGGACCTTCACTGTAACATATTTGCTTGGAATATTGACAGGTTTCCATTCACGTCAATATGCAAATACTGACTTTGGAGTTAAAATGCCAGTGGAGCCAGATACTGTATTAATGAGCGTCACAGACTGGCAACGCCCTGTTCTGTGAGTGGAATGGAAAACAGGCAAAATAGTGTGCCCACACTTCTTTTTGCCCTTCCCTTCCTGTGACCTTTTCCTCTGCCGCCATGTGGAAATCTCCCCACCACCCCTCTGGCTGCCTCCACCAATCTAGCCTTAAAACTCTCTGGGTCTCAAGTATCTATGTCAGGTGGGGTGCGGCGGGTAGGCTATTAGATGTAGAGTGAGTAACCCAACAAGAAAAGAGACCACAACGTTTCAAACAACAAAGTTTAACATTTTACTGAAGAAAAATGTTAATAGGAAGATGTTTTAAAATCTGATTGGACACACACACACACATATATGAGCAATAGAGTAATAAAAAACCAAGGATAAGCACAACCAGCTAACCTAACTAGATTGTGTTCCTATTTTATCCAGATCCATTATCCAAGCGATATCTTACTGTCATTGGTCCAGCTCCAGTTCTAGCAACTCTGACTCAGTCTTTAGGTCAGTTTGCACGATCAAAATAAGCCACAGTGACTTATTTAAGCCACACTTATTTAAATTGTGGCACATGCCAGTTGTATGCGGGCACAATTTCCATAATCACTGCCCGGGTGCAGCTCCTTGTGTCATCCAAACCCGGGTGACATGACTTGTTGGAGGGGGAAACAACCCTCCAATAATCCATGGGTTTTTGTAGGCTTATTTTGATCAAGCAAACCAGGTCATTCTTTCTTCTGGGACTCTGGGCTTCTTCTCTTCCGTTCCTTCTCTCTCTCTCTTTTCTTCATCTTCTTTCTGCTTCTCTGCCTTTCTGCCTAGGCTTTTATCTTTTCAATTATTATTTCCCCCCCTCTCCAATTCCAAGCAGTCATGAGGGTAGCTTCTTGTTCTTTTCTGCAAACTAAGTTTCTATTTCCTCCTCTGATCTTCTGTTGAACCTCATAATCTCCTGGCTTCCTAAGCAAAACTTCCTGATCTCTACTGCTACCTAAACCTTTGACCTCTAAACTTTTAACCTTTGGGGTGAGACTTTTAATCATTTGGGTGAAAAATTTAACCCCATAATATCCTAAAACCAACTAAATACAAAAATGGAGAGCACTCTGTTCCTTCACAATGGGTAAAGGCTGCTCGTCCTCCTCCACCTCCAAATCAATACTCATTTCCCGCCCAGCAAAATGCAACCCCAAGTTCCAATTTCAAAAAGTCAATTTTGGTACCTCTGCCTTGACATGGGGTGCTACCAGATGAAGCTTTTATCCTGCAGTCGCCCTGCCTCCAACACAGAACGTACGGGAATGTGTGCTTGTGTGTGTCCAGATGATATCATCTCCCATTCGTAACCCTCCTGTGTTTTCCCACTTCTTCTTCCATCTTTTTTCTTACTGGAAAAAAATCCATTAAGGTGAGAAAGATGGGATAGCTGCACAATAACTTCCAATTGGCAGTGCCAGGAGTCCTCCAGCTGGAAGCACCCAGAAGGGCTTTTGGCTACCGTATGTGCTTCTCCTCTAGAATCCCTGCAGATATTTTTGCATGTTCATTCCTCTACGCTATGCACGTGTGTACATCTCTGCATCCTCTGCTCTCAAAAGATAATGCCCCAACGTTTTGCAGGGGGAAAAACACAGCTTTGAAATCTTACATGGCAAAACATGTTGTCGCTGGAATTTGAGTCAGGCTGGATAAATGCACTTCAAGCAAAAATGTTTTCTTTGATTGGCATACAAGTATGCAAAGAGTGAAGTGTTTGCTTCACTCTTCTGACAATATTATGCGGTTGCAGTAGAGGCTTATTGTCTGAGAAACTGTACTCGTAACTTTCTATTTCCTGATGTGGTGCAAAATGTAAGACCATGACTGAGGCCCTAAGCCAGTGACGGCGAACCTTTTTGAGCCTGAGTGCCCAAACTGCAACACAAAACCAACTTATTTATTTCAAAGTGCCAACACTGCAATTAAACCTGAATACCGAGGTTTTAGTTTTAGAAAAACAACTCATACAGTTGTCCGAACTAATTAACATATTTTGTCTTAAAAGAAAAACACAATAACAAAGCTTTCAATGATACAAACAGTTTTTTGTTGAAAAAAAAAATCCACTCAAACAATTATTATAGTACATTGTACACATAGACTGAAGGGAATTTATACAAACTTTTTAAATAATTAGGCACATGTATTTTTGAATAAGGGATTCTCAACTTGTAATATGGTTATATGCCAGACTGAAATTATATGGGGCAAGCTTTACCCTGGGTCCTTTCCCTGCTTCTACAGGTGTCGGATTAGTAAAAGTAAAAGTCAACCTGTACTAGGATGAGCAAGATAAACAAGAAAACTAAACGTGCTTAACACATTTTAAACACTTTATGTCTTGGACTGCAAACACTGCATTAGGTAAAAGTTTGCATTAGGCATGCTTTTGCACAATTAATGTGATTTTTGCTATTGCATGCATATAGGTTTGATAATTTGTCAAACCTTGGCTCATACTCCGTTAGTTTGAGAGCAACACATGCAGCACTCAGGTCAACTGTTAGGGCTTTACAAGCCATGCTCTGTGCATCATTCTTCAAAATCTTTTAAATGTGATAACAATGTAGAAAAGAATTCTGTAACAGGAATTCTAGAATAAAATCATTCTGTTCCACACTGTGAGAAAGAACAAAATCATTAGTGTTTTGCAGAAGGGGACAGTCTTTTCGCGATCTGGTGACCAATGGCTCGAGTGCCCACAGAGAGGTCCCTGCGTGCCAGCTGTGACACCCGTGCCGTAGGTTCGCCATCACTGCCCTAAGCAATGGTGTGCTGCTGATTACTGAAAAGCAAAGGGGTTTGCAGAGGCAACGGACAGCCATTTAGGCCTCTCTCCCTCCCCCCCCTCTCTCTCTTAAAAGCAATGCACAGTTAGCTCCATGATTGATGTGCTTGTCCATAAATCATAACAAACACTGAAGTTAATGTGCCATGTGCATACAGACTGCTTGTTTATAAAGACGTCAATAGCCCTTTTCAGCAAAATATGGAAATTGCATCATTCTTGAGTTCCTCTCTTTTAGATCATTAAGCATGTCAATACTGCTGAACAATCAAGCCGGGTGGGAAGTAGAGGGGAGAGGCAGGGGGGAGCAGTTTAATCTGCTTATTCTGGAATACTTATTTCTTATAATCATTCATCATCAGCAAGGCCTGGGAGGGAAAAGTGAGTTTGGGAATGATATCCATTGGTTAAATACCACCTCCTTCACAAATGTGACCAAAATGGTGGGAGGGGGGAAACAGAGGGGAAAGGAGAGTGGGATCGAGAGGGGGTGGGTGGCCGGGCGGGCGGGCTTGTTGCCTGATAAAGAATTAAACTGGAAGTGAAAGGCTGACCCTCAGTCAGCAAATGTTAATCATTTTTACACCAAAGTGAGTGTAACGTTTCTATAGGGAAATTACTTCAATCTGGTCAGTGCAAGGAGCAGTTTGTATAATCGGATTGCAAATAAGGTTTGATCACATTCCAGCTTAATCTACTCTCTGAGCACCATTTACCGCACTAAATCAAAAGCTGCAAAAGCTGCAGGTGCTGCTTTATCGTCATTACACCCAAGGGGCAGGGACTCGGTAATAAACAGCAAATAAATTGAAGCACTGACTTGCCTGCTACAGGGCATTTCTAATTATCCTCTAGTTTAGCTGGAAATTGCCATGCTCTCATCACAGCCGAGTTTAACTGCTTCTGAATATGTGTGAGGCTGAATTAACTGGCTGGGAAGCCATCCATGCCTGCATCTCTCTCTCTCTCTCTCTCTCTCTCACACACACACACACACACACACTCAAACACTTCTTTTGTAAATACAGACAAGCATTGTATGTGTGCAAGCTGAATGAGGTAGGGGTGTCTGGCTTGTTGTTGTTGTTTTTGCTTTCCTGCAATCTCAGAAGGAAAAGGAGATATGCAACACTCTGCACCTTGCTTATTTCCAGAGGGCGGGAGATAGTCCTACGAAATGCGCACGCACACACAAACTGACAGCTCTTATCATGCCTGCCGCCAACTGGGCTCAGGAGTATGGCCATTCCATCCCATTACATTTTGTGGGTTATCCAAGCTGCTACTGGCAATCCTTCCCAGTGCACGACAGGAGAGTAGCTGCCAAAGAACACACTGAAGTTAACAAAACACAACGAGTGCACTAAAGCATTGTTGAAACCTTAAGAGAAGGGGAAATGGAGGCCTGTGTGGCGGGGAGGGGGGGAGTGGATCCCAAGTTTCTACAAAGGATGATGAAAGGGAATAATTAACACCATAATTACTTACAGAATTCAGTTCCACAAGATGACTTCTTTTTTCTAAAGGGGGTTGGCAAGCTCATGGAGGATTGGTTTATTAGCAAGAGTAGCTAAAAGCCTAAAAGGCTGGTCCAAGAAATTGTGCTGCCTGAGGTGAACAACAAGATTCCTCATACAGAAGCCAACCAGATGGGCAGTTGAATCTTAGTTCAACACTGATGATTGGACAGCCTCTTTGATTGCACCTGAGGGTGTCAGGCTAGCTTAGGCAGCTGCCTCACACTGCCTAATGGTAGGGCCAGCCCTGCCAGGGTCAGCCCTCCTGAAACTGGGTTGCAGCT
Organism: Shinisaurus crocodilurus; assembly: GCA_021292165.1. Taxonomy (NCBI): domain Eukaryota; kingdom Metazoa; phylum Chordata; class Lepidosauria; order Squamata; family Shinisauridae; genus Shinisaurus; species Shinisaurus crocodilurus. Next base: position 161,299,397 of record CM037878.1, on the reverse strand, counting down.
GGCACCTCAAGGAGCCACAGCATGGTTCTCATCTAACCTGGTGGCATGGGAAGGACCAGTGACTCCCACACCCCTGTGGAAATGTAAGAACCAGACCAAAGCCTCACATCCATTTTGGGAAGTTGTACAACAACATGCCTCAGCATGGGACCCCACTTATCACAATGGTATCTTCCCCCAGCCTGACAGACAGCTCAAATCCAGAGGCAAGGTTGGAAACCCACCCTGATACCTTGCATAGAGAAATGTCTTCTTTTTATGTCCTGTTTATCCCAACAACAATAACAGCTCCCCACTTCAGCCATGTGTCCTACTTTACAGAGGACAGTCCTCAGTTTGAGGGTGTCCTCTATTTGAAGAGATGTCGGGTCTAAGTTTGGTTTCAAGATAAAGAACCGTAAGAAGCGAGGTTGCTCAGGGGCCTTGCAATTGCCCCTCAACAGTCAGCACCTGGACAGCAAGCTGAGCAGGTAGGCAGGTCACCTGGGCACAGCCTTCCCCACTACGGTGAAACGCATTGTATTTCTATTTAAATTATAGTCATTCTTTCTAAATTTGCATCTATACATATAAATAGGTGTGTGTAAATTTTATGCAAATCTGTGTCCTCTTTTGTCTTCTTTTTTGGTAATGCATTTCCTCTCTGTTTTGATGATGCATAAGCGGGGCCCCAGCTGACCACCTGACTGAGTTCCAAGTTTCTCTTGTAGATTTCAGTTGATTGTAAAACTCCATCAATATCAGAGCAAGGGGGTACACATGTCAGTACAGTCCTGGCTTCTGGTGCTGACTGATTAGGGCTCTTCCCATCGAGATGCAAGGCTAGAGCAACCCCTCTTTTTGTCCATAGAAAATAACGGTCAAGGGCATCTTTCAATTTAATACCAGAAGCTCAAGCCATGTGTCACTCTAATACAGTGTTCTCCAACTTTCTTGGGTCCCCAGATGTTTTTGGCCTACAACTCCCAGCATGACCCTGGGAGTTGTAGGCCAAAAACATCTGGGGACCCAAGAAAGTTGGAGAACACTGCTCTAATATTTCCCTGTCTCTATGTGTCAGAGTGATTTGCTCTGACACATAGTTACCACATAAGGTCTCAGTCCCTACCACCCAGGATGAATTCCCACCTACTTATCAAGACATATCATACTTAGACAGAATTTATTTTTAAGAAATATGGTCTGATAGAAACGGAACTCTCCATTTGAAGGCCTGAAGCCTTCACTAATAAATGTAATGTAATATTTCTTGATGATGAGAGGCAAGTTAGCTATCCTTTTTCGAACATACAAGATGGGCACATTTGCACGTCACAGTAAGCCACCCTGCAAATGAGCCAGGAGGATGGGGTGGTTGGTCACTGAACAACCCCCGGTACGCCCAACAACAATCAGGCTTACCTGAGTGGTTCTCCCGCTCCTTCCCCCTCAGTCCTCCAGCCGGTGCTCTGGCACATATCCCAGCGCCCTTCACAGCAGAACACATAGTGTCTCCCGCTCCCCACTCCGATCACTACCCCTTTTTGTTTGTGGCCGGGTTTTGGGGGTTCTGTTTGAAGCCTCAAAAAAGCACAACTGGGGTTGTATTTCTTATTATTAGTTTGCCCCCCCCCAATTGCACAGCTGTGTTTGTAATTTTTAAAAAATTATTATTATTATTATTATTATTATTATTATTATTATTATTATCATCATCATCAGTATTTTGCCAGTGCACAAGTGGGCACTAATGGCTGTCTGTTATGCGTACTCTTTCCTGGTCAATTTCCTTCTCTGTTTCAGCTGTCAAAAGGAGCAGCAAAGTGGAGTAGGTAACAGATTGACAAGGCAAGGCTGCATATCTGCTAATTTGCACACAGTTGCCGGGGACCGATTGCCAAGTTGTCAATTGGAAAACAGCAGTAAAGGGTGGGGGGTGGGGGGAGGAAGCAGAAAAAGAAGGTGCACCAAAAAGGGGGGAAACAATATTTCCCCCCTCAGCAATATAATCCTCTCACTTTTTAAGTGTTGAACTGACAGTTCTCAGCACCCTCCCCCTTTTCAACGCTTCCTTGGGTGGGCCTGCAGCTCCTTCCCCCCCCCCCCCCCCACGCCTGGCTTTTTACAGCACCTTTTTGGAGCACTTGCTGCTACAGCTACTGCTGTTCCCTGATGTCTAAAAAAATATATGCAGAAATATATGGGAATTTAATGGCTGGGAAGTAAATGGAGGGGAAATTTGTGCCAATTTAAGGGCTGGGAAGGAAGCAGAGGGAAAATTTGTGCACCTACAGGAACGGAACAGTTAATTCCCTCCATTTACTTCCCAGCCATTACATTCCCATATATTTCTGTGATTGTGGGGGGAGGAAAGGAGGAAGTTTTCTTTGAGGATTAAATAACATTGTCTATTTAAAAAAATATAATTGCTCAACTTTCCCCACTATGTGCACGTAGTCATTTGGGATTATCTTTTTTTCTTTTTCTCCCTGTCATGGATGCTTTATTAATATGCTGTGAAATAAGATTTATAACCTTTAGGTAAATTGTTCCTCCACAATGTAGCTAAAATAGTACTTTGTGGATAACAATGATCAGAAACTTATCTGGTTATCAATGCCCCTGACCCTGTGCAGGCAAAAGAATATGTCTCGGTCGGTTTGTCTTTTTAAGACATGCAACGTCCCAGTGCAACCTAAAAACACCACAGCACCCAGCAGACCCTAAAATGAATTCCTGATTCCTCCCCCTCCCCCATTCCATCTTAAGAATGTGACTAAATGTTGAACTTCATGGCTTCAACATCACCTTCTCCAACCCCCTTGCTTCGTTTACCATCTAGTCCAGGAACAGGGAACCTGTGGCCCTCCAGATGTAATTGGACTCCCAACTTCCCTTAGCCCCAGCCAGCATGGTCAATGGACAGGGATGATGGGAAGTGTAGTGCAGCAACATCTGGATGGCCTTAGGTTCCCCACCCCTGATACAGCCTGATTAAGCCTTCTGGAGAAGTCGAAAACTTGCACACTATTTTGTGACACTGTGGTTGGCCTAGTGAAAGTATTGCCCAAATATGGATTTTGGGACGTTTATTCACTGTATGCCATAATAGCCAAATCTTCTACTGGATTCTGTGTGGCAGGAAGACATTTCTCTTATGTTTTTAGATTTCTTTCCTATCTTATCTGTAAGGCTGTAATCCGCCCAGAGAACATTAGTTATTGGGCATATTAGAAATGTAATAAAATAAACAAGGGTTACTACCAGATGAGCCTTTTATCATGCCATCTCCCTGCCTTATTCATAGAATCTTACCAAGGGTCCAGACAACATTGTCATCCACTTGTAATCCGCCCAGGTTTCTCCCCCAGGGCTTCTTCCATCCCTTTTTGTTTTTTTTTTTTTTTTACCACAAACAAATCTGTCAAGGAGAGAAAGACAGAATAGTGGCACAATACCTTTTGATTGGTGGCACTGGGAGCCCTTCCTCTGGAAGCACCCAAGGACTTGGGGAAGATTACACACACCCCTCCCTCATTTTAGTCTTCTAGCAGCTGTTGCAATTGATTAGACTGAGCAAAGGAAATGCGATAAACTGAATATGTACCTTTAAGGGACCGGTAATGGAATAATCTGGTTTCCCCTCTAATAGTTGCTTGGGTGCAGCTCTCATCCTGCCGCTCCCATTTCTCTCTCTCTCTCTCTCTCTCTCTCTCTCTCTCTCTGTGCATGCAAACTGGAATGAATGAATGGCTCTACGTGCTGCTCTGCCGCCATAGGCAGGGGCCCTATACACCGCTGTTTAGGGGCCCTATACTGCTGTTAGCAAAAGTATGATGATCTCTATCCTGATCCCTAGAGGCATTTGTTTGGCTGGCCGGTACTGGAGACAGAGCAATAGTTTAGAATTACCTTCAGTTGGATCCAGCATGGAATTTTTTTGGGGGAAATATGTAATCATTTTGGGGAAATGTTATTTAAATATAGAAGTTAGAGCCATAGACCCGAGAAGTTGCGTGTTTCTGCCCGGGGGGTGGGGGTGGGGGTGGGGGTGGGGGTGGCAGGGAACACATACTAGATTTCTTCTGCCAAATTTCTTCTACCAAAATGGCTGCTTCAAGGGCCTTTTTAGGGAAAAGTGACCCATACATTTACTTATTAAAAAAATTATTACTCAGGACAGGTCCACATATTATAAGATTTTCCCTCCTGGTTCGGACCATCTATAGTGCAACCACATTTGGAATACCATGTACAATATCGCAGTACTGAGGTCACCGCACCTCAAAAAGGATATTGTAGAGCTCGAAAAGCTGCAGAAAAGGGCAACCAAAAGGGGCTGGAAAAAGGGTGAGTGAGCTAGTTCAGAAAAAAAAGGTGAGTGAGTGGAGACATGATAGTGGTGTATAACATTATGCAAACAATGTGTATATCTCTCTCATTATACTAGAACCCACAGTCATCCAAGGAAGCTGAATGGTGGGAAAGTCAGGAAAGATAAAAGGAAAGACTTCTTCACACAGCACATACTGTACTGTAGTTAAGCTATGGAATTCACTACCACAAGCCTGTGGCTCATGCTGGCTCAGCTTGTCTGAGTGTGGAAAGCTAAGCAGGGTCAGGCCTGGTTATTACTTGGATGGGAGACCCCCTCCTCTAGTCTCCTGCATTGAGCAGGGGGTTGGACTCGATGGCCTTGTAGGCCCCTTCCAACTCTATGATCTATGAATCTATAAGATGTAGTCATGGTTATGAAGAGCATATTTATACCAGGGATATCTCCATTAACTCTGGTGGTAGCTCTTAAGGATTTTCCTGAAAATTTAAGATCAGAGCTGGAGGGTAAACTAAGAGAAGAAAGGGTTATTAGATTGACCGATTGGGTGGAAAAGATGGGGACTAGAGATCAAATAATGGAAATTGTTGGGAGAAGAAGATTATTGTGGTTAAATTTAGTACAGTTAGAACAGTGGTCGAAGAAATGGAAAAGGAAAACTGAGTACGAGAGAAATTTAACTAATTTTGAAAAGATGGTCATGTCTAGAGACGGCCTACCAGGTAATGCATCAACAAGAGGTATAACAAGGGATTTATATAGATTGATTCAAAAAGCAAAAGAACAAGAGGATCAGCTTAAGGCAGTATGGGATAATGAATTTGAAGAGGTGACCTCGAAGGTGGGGTGGAACAATATATGGGATAGACGGATTGTGAAAATGATGTCAATTAGGATAAAGGAAAATTTTTATAAACTAATTTGGAGATGGTATTTAACTCCAGTAAGATTAAATAGAATAGATAATAATTGTTCTGCATTATGTTGGAGAGGATGTCAGGAAAAAGGGACATATGCTCATATGTGGTGGAGTTGTAAAAATGTATTGGTATTTTGGCGAGAGGTTTTTACAGAAATATCGAAAATTATTGGTACTAATTTAGAGGTCTGTCCAAAATTAGCATTGTTATCAATAACTGAGAAACTTATTTGTGATCAAAATACGAAGGAGTTAATTGTAAACTTGTTAACTGCGGCCAGGCTAATGATAGCGAGAAATTGGAAAGTACAACATGTTTTCCTAATAACAGACTGGTATAAGGAAGTTTGGGACATAGCCCTAAATGATAAACTAACTAGTAGTATCAAATGCAAAAAAGGATTGCTAAAGAAGAAGAATTTTATGGAGATATGGAATCAATTACTAGCTAGACTATGTATTAATAAAGGGGAAGGGTAACATGCCTTGTCAGGATATGTTATATTTTTGGAATTTAGACTTTATTTGATCAAGAGGATAGAAGTATATTAATTGGTCCCTTGGAGGGTGGGGGGGAGCACTTTATGATTTATTGTATGTTGATTATGTTATATTTGTGTGATAATTTTGTATTTTGTTAAATATTTTTTTTTTGTTATAATTTGTTTTGAAAAAATAAATAATATATATATATAAAAAAGATGTAGTGATGGCTACTAACTTGGACAGCTTTAAAAGGGGATTAGACAGGTTCATGTAGAATAAGGTTGTCAATGGCTACTAGTCATGATGGGTATATAATACCTCCAAGATCAGAGGCATTTGCTGAGGTACATGAGCAGGAAGGTGCTGTTGTGCTTATGTCCTACTTATGGGTGTCCCATGGGCATCTGGTTGGCTACTGTTCCATCTACTCCACACTCTGTTTCCAGCTGTAGACAGCCTGGTGCCTCTATAAGTCCACAAGAAGGGTGTGATGGCTATCCCTTGTTGTATGTCACAAGCACAGGGCTGGCGTCAAAGGTAGGCATAGCTAGGCACCTGCAGAGGGCCCACACCCCAGCAGGGAGCCACTGACAAAAACCTCCTGGATTTGCTCCTCCTCTTCGTCATTGCAACCTGCTTGTACACCTGCCTCTCTCTCTGGCCCAGACAACACTGGTGGTGGGAAGGAGGAGTAGCAGATGCCACTGCCTACTTGGTCACTGGCTCTCAAGCAAGTAATAGCAATGATGAGAGAGAGGATGAGGAGCAATAGCAGCTGGTGACAATAGCATTGAGATGGTAGACTCACTAATGGAGGGGACCCACTGAAGGGTGTCTCACCCAAGAGTCCTCAAAAACCTGGAGCCGGCACTGCACAAGCATCTGATGCTGCAAAACACTGCCTCTGAACATGGAGGTTCCATTGAGTTGAAATGGTTATTGTGCTAGATATATCATTTGCTTAGCTATGAACAGTGCAAATGTATCCAGTGCAGGCACGAATGCTTGCATTTTGAAGACCTGTTAAGTTATTGGTCTGGCAATATGCAGCCTATGAGTACTTTGAACAAAACAAAGCAAAAATTGATGCAACTGGGCAATCTAAATTCTGCTTCAAGAAAAGGTAATGTATAAATAAATTATGCAATCTAAGGATATTTTTGCACTTTTTAATTTTGCATACTTTTCCCTGCAGTGTTACTCTTGAAAGCAAAACGTATTTGATCATTTACTGCATTTGTTCTTCAGAAAGTAATATGGGGAAAATGTGGCCATTCTTGACTGTTTGTGGGGTAAACAATTTCCAGAGAAGTAGCTGAGTTAGTCTGCTGCAGCAAAACAACAACAACAAAGAGTCCTGTAGCACCTTAAAGACTAATATATTTACGATGACATAAGCTTTCCATGGACTGGAGGCCACTTCATCAGGTGCATGAAATGAATGCAACAGATGAAGAAGACGCTACTCCAGTAAAAGTGCATGCCATAAGAAATACATTAGTCTTTAAAGTGCTACAGGACCCCCTGTTTGTGGTATACGTAGTAGGCAAAGAAATTGGACTTTGGGGAGATGTGCCTTCAAGTCCCAGCTCAGGCACCAAGTTCACAGGGTGTCCTTGGAGAGAGTTGCTCTCTCTCTCTCTCTCTCTCTCTCTCTCTCTCTCTCAGACTCACTTACCTCACAAGGTTGGACAAGCATAAGATGCAGGGGAAACTATGAACACCAGCCTCACATGAGCGTGTTGGAGGAAGAGTGGTGTGTGATATAGATATAAGGCCATGGAAATTACCGTCTTATGTTGGTTACTACCTTTTGTCTGTGATAAGTGGCTGCCATTATCAAGCACGTATGGTAGAGCACCTTGAAAGTCATTTCAGGAATAAAAACCACTGAGGTCGCTTATTCTGGGAAAGTCCCAGCAAAATAAATAGGATTGTATATTGGTGATCTGAAACATAGCCACCAATGAAAGTGCAAAATTACATTATTCATTTTGAGATTTTACCAGAGTCAACAAATTGCCTTGAATACAACAATGACTCCCAATGACTAGATTAGCATCACCAGCAACTATATCTCTTTCCCTCTGTTTCTCTCCTCCCTCCACCACTTCCCTTCAGTGGAAATGCTGAGAATGTCCTTTTGTTTGGTGTTTGATTTGGTATGGTATCTGCATTTAAAGTGCCTCCATGCTGTAGATGAGCTATGCAGTTTCACATTATGTTCTTTCTTTTGGCGTGGTGTTTTTTTTTTCTGAGGCAAATTAATTAACATGATACAGAATGAGGAGACTACAAATGCTCCAGCCCTCACTTTAAGCCTTCATCCGCTTTTGTTCTCCATTATTGCACCAAATTATTTAATTGGTTCTCTCTGATTGTGCACAGACACAGAAAAGAACACAGCCTATTGTGAGGAGCCCCTACGACCATAATGCAGTATCAAATTCAATTCCCATCAAAAGTGCTTGTTGCTAAAAGCCCTGTACTGTGGTTGCAGATTAATGAAGATCTGCATTGAGCATAGTAGTGGTCGCAGATACATTATGTTTTTCGCCAATAGAAGGCCTATTCTCCAAGAACAATAAAAGCATAGAAAAGCGTTACTCTGCTTATGGATGGAAATAAATCAAAATGAATAAGAGGGTTGATAGAATCAGTCTGAAAGCAGCAGAGTGGAATTCTGAAAATACTGTTTTTGTTTGCTGAGGACTTTTTTATTATTATCATTCATTCCTCCCCCCCACCTGCACACACACTCTTTGCCTTCCCCCTCTCAACATCAGTCTCTCAAAATGAGTGCTTGATGGAGGCTCAAAAGCCTGAGAAATGAAGGACAAATTACAAAAATCAGAAACTTGGTCGCACACAATCAGCCTCTCACAAATGCACTTTCCCCTCTGCAGAAGTTTTGCAAAGGCTCAATATTCAAAATATAAATAAGAAAACGAAGGTGGCTGGCACCAGCAGGTGCAGAAGGAAATATTGCCACAGCACAGATCTGATGCAGCAATGAAATGACACCCTCTTGTCAAACTTGAATCCCCTTGTATTTTGTGTTGTGCTGCATTGTTTTTCACATGAACACAGAAATTTGTGAAGGCCTACTAAAGAGAACAGGAATGTTGGCAAGGATTGTATTGAAATGAGACATCTTGCCACAAGGCTGGCCCAAGACATTGTGTGGCCTGAGGTGGAACAGCCAATGGCCGCCACCAACCCATCTAAGTCAAGGTGCATAGTACCCAAGGCTGGCAAAGATATTTTGGCACATGAGACAGAAGCTCCGACAAGCACCTCTCCCCATCCCTGGCAGTAAAAATATAGTAACAACCAATTAAATGAACTAACAATTTGCTCTTTCATGACACCCAAAATCTGCTGCTTGAGGCAGCCACCTCATTCACTGGCCTAATGGTAGGACCAGCTGAGGCAGGACAGCAAATGGTGCCTCCTTTGGCCCAAATTCATACCCAGGGCTGCCTAAGCTGTTTTGGCACCTGAGACAGAAAATTCCACAAATGCTTCTCCCTGGGAGTAAAAACACAACAACAAGGTACATAACTATTTGCTACCCTTTCACGACACCCCAAATCAGCTGTCTAAGGTGACTGTCTCACTCACCCAGAATGTTGCAGCCATTTCAGATCCGTCATTGCTTTCATGAGTGACTGACCAAGTCACTAGTGGTGACTGACCAAGAAAGAGATCTTCGGGTTGTAATGGACAGCTCAATGAAAGTGTTGACCCAGTGTGCAGCTGCTGTGAAAAAGGGAAACTCCATGTTGGCCATAATTAGGAAAATAAAACTGCCAAGATTGTGCTGACCTTAGACAAATCTATAGTGTGATCACACTTAGAATATTGTGTACAGTTCTGGTCACCGCACCTAAAAAAGGATATTGTAGAGTTGCGAAAAGGGCAACTAAAATGATCAAGGGGCTGGAGCTCCCGTATGAGGAAGGGTTACAGCAACTGGGATTGTAGCTTAGAAGAAAAGGGGAGTAAGGGGAGACATGATAGAGGTGCACAAAATTATGCATGATGTAGAGGAAGTGGACAGGGAAACATTGTTCTCCCTCTCTCATAATACTAGAACCCGAGGTCATCCCATGAAGCTGATTGGTGAGAGATTCAGGACAGATAAAATGAAGTACTTCTTCACACAGCACATTGTTAAACTATGGAATTCACTTCCACAGGATGTAGTGATGGCCACCAATTTGGACAGCTTTAAAAGGGGACTGGACAAATTCATGGCGGATAAGGCTATCAATGGCTACTAGTCCTGATGGCTAAATGCTACTTATGTATACCAGTGGATGTATGCCTATGTACACCAGTTGCTGGGGAACATGGGTGGGAGGGTGCTGTGGCACTCAAGTCCTGCTTGTGGGTTTTACGTGGGCAGCTGGTTGGCCACTGTGTGAACAGAATGCTGGACTAGATGGACCCTTGCTCTGATCCAGCATGGCTCTTCTTATGTTCTTATGAGTGAGCGTTTCTTGCTCCTTTGGGCCAATGAAGGACAAGAGCCTTCATGGGAAGGAAAGGCAACACATAAATATAAAAATTAAATTAAACAATAAATAAGCAGGATGTGCTCCAAGTAGGAAATGTGAGAAAGGGGGTAATGTGGGAGAGCTGGAAAGTGTGCAGTGCTTGATCCTATTTATTTACTTGAATTATTTATTTGAAGCACAATTGGGGCAGAATATACATGCTGTGCATTATTATTTTTATTTATTTACAAAATTCATAAACTGATCTACATCTAAAAAATGATTCCCGAGTGGTGAACGTTAAAAGAGAGAAGCAAAACACACAAACAATAAAAATATTCAAAATAAAGTTATACCAATAAAACCACTTCTGGTCATTCAGGGAAAGCTTGTTTAAATAAAAATGTCTTTAGCAGGCTCTAAGAACAGAGCTATGTTGGTACCTGCTTGACATCAACTGGCAGCGAATTCCACAAAAGGGAGCCGCTACACTAAAAGCTCTACTCTGAATAGACTCCAAACACACCTCAGGCCTATGCAGAACCACCTGGGGCACCAAATCCAATGATCTCCGTGACTAGGCAGGTTGATAAGGGAGAAGGCAGGCATTAGAAGAGGCTGCCACTGAAAAAAGGTCTCCCCGTGTCAAGTTCTCCCCCATAATGTGTAAAAAAGTCAATACCAATGTCAATGATTGGGTTCACACAACACGGCAGCCCATCATGGGTAACTAGCCACGATGGGTTGCCATGTCATCTGAACACAGGCTGCTGCATCGTGGGGCAATAAGCCACCCTGACAGCCCATGGCTTGATCTAGGGGTTGTTGAACCCACTATGGGTTGATATGCCATCCGAACGGAGGAGACTGATCCCATCGTGGGTTGCTGGAAGTGGTGAGCAAGCCGTTCAGCAAGAGTATTCTTGCCACTCTCGCCTGTGCCACTGCCAGTGACAGCTGCTCCACCGATGCCCAAACGGCACTTTGGAGTGACCATCACTGGCTTGTTATCCTTTGAGGGGGAGGGGGCAGAGGTGGCAGAAATGTGCACAATTGAAATCATAATTTTAAGAAAATTCCAGTCTTTCGGAGGTGCACAGGTGTGCACTTACAGCTGACTGAAATGTGGAGTCTTGCCTGGCCAATGTCCTGGTAAGTGTTTGCTGTCAAAGTGCAGTAGGGAACATCCATGGACAGCGACCAAGTGAGGTAACTTTGTGCACACTTGACAGCAAACTGTGCAAAGTGTATCTGGCAAATTTGAGTGTATTTGGACAGGGAAATATACAGCCATTAAATCTGTATATTCTTCCCTGTCCAAAAAAAAAATAATATTCTCCCCTTTCTGAAGCACCTAGAGGCTTGGGGAAGTGTGGAAAAGGTGGAGGGCACTGAGAACTGTCAGAGCAATACTTAAAAACTAGAGGATCACGCTGCTAAGGGGGAGATATACTCACTACCCCTTTTGGGGGCAAAAACCCTTTCACAGCTTTGTTTTTCAATTGACAGCTCGCCAATGTGTGTGCTATCAGGTGTGCACAAAGTAACCCATATGTAGCCTTGCTTGGTCAATGTTCATGGATGTTATCTACTGCACTTTGACAGCAGACACTTACCAGGACATCGGACAGCCGAAAGTGCACATCTGCGCACCTCTGAAAGAGCAAAAAACATTTTTTTAAAAAAAAACCACAACAATTTCAATTTCACTTATTTCTGCCTCCCATTTTTTTTTTTTAAAGGGTAACGAGCCAATGACAGTTGCTCCAAGGTGCTGCTTGGACATCGGTGGAGCAGCTGTCACTGGCAGCAGCACAGGGCTCGTGGGGGGTGGGGAATACACAAATGAAAACAGGTCATGAATGGAGCAGGGAGAGAAAGACAAGATGGGTTCTGCTGCGCAGGACCCTGGGATACCAGCTGGAGGCTCTGGGGGCAAGAAGGGGGGAGAACAACCCACGGTAAGCCCAATCGTCTGTCAGGTGCAATGTGGGTTGCCTTGTGAACAACCCACACTGTGTAGCTTATTCTCAGATTGGAATGTCATGTCATGTGAACTTGACCATTTTGTCAATGTATTGTGATTCCCCTGCTAGAAGTCTTAAAATTAAGTTTTTAGACCTTATTATTACAACATTCTAAGCTTAGTGTTCATAGTTGTGATGCTTTTCTCTTCAATTCCTTCCATTTGGCTACCATTTGACCCATGTTGAGATGGCTGAGTGAGGCTTCTACCAGAGGCTCAGCAGATCACAGTTGAACTTGCCCATAGGAACTTTAAAAAAGATTGCTGATCAATGGTGTGCATAATCAGAGTCTGTGGTGGAAAGCTTGCATGAACCTTGGAAATAAAGACATAAACTTTTATGGGTAAAATGGTTGTGTGAGTCAGCCTATAGAAACTAGAGGTGAACTAAATGGAGCTTCCAGTAGTTTTCGAGCAGGTGTTTCCCTGTTCTGGTCCCAGTCTGGTCCCCATTCCCCTGTTCTGGTCCCAGTCTCAAATGACCCATGCCCACAATGTCCACCTCAATTCCCAAAATCCTTGCTTGGTCTAATCTGGACAAAAAACTGCTAATGTATGTGGGGGGAAATATGGAAATGATGTAAATGTTTGATGTATCCAAATAACAAAATCCTAGTCTTAGAATTTCCAGTTGTCAAATTTGGTGGATTTAGTACAAAAGTTCCCTCTCCCTCCCATAATTTTAGGGCCAAAAGAGGCTAACCCATAAGTCTTTTTAAAAAAAGAGAATAATAACAAGTTTCTTGCCCTTGTGATTACAAAATTAAAAGCACATCCTACAGCAAAACCTCTGTAAGAGAATATTGTGCAGCTGGACCTTGAAAGCACCAGGACCCATTGAGCATCAGGCATTTCGCCACCAAAAAGCTTTTTACTATGTTATAACTTTCATATTACCTTTTTGCACAGCCATTTTACTTTAGCTGTCCAGTGTTCACTGCAAGTTTACTCCATTCCTCTGGATTCATAGCCGATGCTCTCTCGACCATAAAATTTCAGCTGCAAAGCCAGAACATCTCATTATTTCTGAAATATCAAGCTTGTATCTTCTTGATAAATAATTCCTACTAGTATAATGTATCAGACTAAAACATATTTTCCGAGGCCAGTGAGGTTAAAGCGGCAATCTCACCTTTTTTAATTTTTTTGCCCTGAAGACAGTCATTTCCATATATAGAATGACCCTAGTTTGTGTTGAACACAGGGAATCTGGGTGAAGCATGAAACGGCACATATTGCTGTCAGAGATTTGAAATGAGGCCTGCTAACCTGTAGGCAGCCTTGCAGGACTAATCAGGCCCTCACATTACCAATGTATTCAGATTGTCAGTGCGTGGTACCTGGGAACGGGCAGGAAAAGTTTTCTCTTTTTATCATGGCCATTGATAAACATTACATTTTAATGTGATTTGCATCCTCTCCTTCCTCCTGCTGCCTGCTTGAGGCAGAGGCGGGGGGAACCTATTGACACCATATCGCAAATGTTGGTCTTATATGTTGTTTTTTTCCCTTGATGCTCAAGAAGTGAGTGCCACTAGGGCTCATTTCCCTTTCGATGAACATCCGCCAGAAATGCTTATAGGTGTTATAATGCATAAAAGGGGGGGGGGTAGGAGTTTCCTCCTTGGAATGAACAGCAGAAATGTTTGGATCACTCTTCTTTTAGGGTGGGGGTTGGATCTACCCCCCCACCCTAAAAAACCAATGCTGAAATCATTAGGATTTAACAGCACACGCCCGTGTATTTACTCAGAAGTAAGTCTCAGAGGGTTCAATGGGACTTACTGCTAGGTACACGTGCATAGGATTACAGCCTACACACACTTACATGGGAGCGAGTTCCGTGGAACTCAGCAGGGCGGGATTTACTTCTGACTGGCCATGCAGAAGATTGTGCTGTAAGTCTATAGAATTGCCATGCACCAGTGGGTTTGCTACAATCTTTCAACACCAAGGCTTTGGCCCCACTAGGCTTGGCTCAGATGAAGGCAAATGTTCCACAAGTAGTGATGCTGGTTTTCTCAATTAGATTTATTTGCATCTGAACATTTTCTGTTTGCATCTGAACATTTTCTGATGCCTTAGAGTAATCAAATTTAACATGTTTATTTTACTTGTATTTAGCAAACAAAACTTTTAAAAAGTGCCCCATATTGTTGTTGTTTTTGTCCCAATACACTACAAGTATTTGACCTGAAATATGGGGTGGGGTTAAAGCACACTTAATGTGATTTAAATATTATATTATGTAGACATCTTTGTTGGAATTCTTGTAAAAAAATTATAGACAATAGCATGGGCAATAGCAATAGCACTTCCCCAACATTGTTTAAATTTAAGGGGGGGGGAACCCAAAGGTACTGAAAACTGTTGACACACTAATAAATGTTAGCAACCCAAAAAACTGTAGATGATATGATGACAACCACTCACCTATTTCAACAGAGTTCAGCTCTCTTCCACTGAGATTGTTGGGGCACCTTCAGTTTCACTGGCACTATCTATTAGTTCTATTTCACACTTGTATGTATTTCAGTGACATATATGTATTTTGTTTCGTACTTGCTAGGGATAGTCACCTGAAAAATATTAATTACAGCTTTGAAACTGCCAGCCCTCACCTAATATTGTATTTGCAATTGGCATCCATTCTAAGTTCCTAATGAAAACTGATGTTGCCAAATTTCGTATTTAATTGGCTTATTGGTCAAAACTTGTCTGTTCGTAATGCTCACTTTTGCAGTGAGCCTGGAATTCACCATTAAGGTTCGAATTAATTGTGAGCTTTGGAGTATGCACAGTAAAGTACCGGTAATACACAGATTCCCTCACCCAATTTTCAGTCATCCTACCACCTAGACCAGTGATGGCGAACCTATGTCACGCGTGCCACAGCTGGCACGTAGGGACCGCTCTGTGGGCATGCAAGCCATAGGTCGCCAGCCCTCGAGCGGCTTTGGGGGCACAGGGCAGCGAAGCCACCGAAGGACAGAGGCAGGCGGAGCAGCCGCTCCTGCCCGCCATGCATCGCCTGGCATCCCGCAGGCTGCTGCCTCTGCCAGGGAAGGGCCGAGAAGGTCCTCCCGGGGCGGGGTGGGCAGGCCTGGAGAGCCGCTGTCGCCCCGGCGACCGCCCAGGCGGAGAGGCTGGCTGGGAGTGCCTTTCGCTGTGGCGTCACTGGGCGGCGCCAACGTTCCCTGCCGGCGGCGCGAGGCGGTGTCATGCCCCGTGCGCGGGCTCAGGACGTGACGTGGCGGGCGGGGCCGACGGGAGTGCCCGCTCCGGACCGCCTGCTCTTCACAGGGCACGCGGGCTGCCTCCCCGCAGCCAGCGCAGCCAGCGCGGTCTTCGCGGCCCATCCGCAGCCCGAGGTGCGTCCCCTCGGGAAGCGAGCTTGCAGGTAGCTCAGGGCTCTTCTTCAGCCCCGCGCTGCGGAGGGCGGCCCGGGCATGCTGGCAGCAAAGAGGCCGGAGTGGCCGGAGGGCTGCTGGTCCAAGTCCCGCCTTAGGAGGCTCCGCAGACAGCATTGCGGCAGGCCAGGAGGCTGACCAGGTCCCTGGAGGAGGGCAGCAGCAAGGAAAGGCACCCCCCCTCTCTCTCACACACACACGGGTTTAATTGCTGTGTTTAAAAACAGGTTTAATTCAGGTTTAATTGCAGTGTTGGCACTTTGAAATAAATAAGTTGGTTTTGTGTTGCAGTTTGGGCACTCGGCCTCAAAAAGGTTCGCCATCACTGACCTAGACCCAGGAAAAAACTTACTTGAAGCAGTCTCATTAGCTGCTTGCCATGTTGTTGTCACCACTGCCACAGCTCTGGCTCCAAGGAGCAGGAGGACTCTGCGGTTCTATAGTCATATCCGCGATTGGCAATGGTGAGTGAACATCACATGACACCTTCACTCAGGCAGGCCACTTGAAAACAACCACTCAGAAAGGGGGCATGTAACATGGTGATGCATGACATCATGCCACACTGTGCGTTTCCAAACTATAGCTCCCAAGATGCACCTTGATATTATGCATGCACAAAAACTTGTATACACAGAATGAGATTTGGTATTAAAGGAGAACTCTCGTCTGAGCTCACATGGACGAATATGTTACTCTCTGAGTAAATAATGAATTCATTCAGGATAAGTTCACCCATCATCACTACTAATGAACATATGAAATGGAAAAATCAAGCACTGGAAAATTTCCCATTTTGAACATTTTTCCAGTGCTTTATGTTTCACCCCACATCACTGTCCATAGGTGAGCCTTCCTTCCTTGTATTGCAGTATTGCAATAATAGGGTAAACTGTGTCAACTGAATGTAGCCTGAGGTCCTTATTCCTGCCTTTTGGGGAATCGGGGATCCTACCAATGGCCGCCATTCAAAATTGTTCAGTTAACCACTGCTAGAAGGGACTTTAACCTGGAGCTATTCTTAAAATTGCTCACAGCAAATCAGTTGAGCAATGTTCCCTCCAGAGATGTGAATTTCAGCCTCTCACTGCTCATTAGAGATTGAGTTGCCTGATTGCAACCTGGAGAGCTGCCCATACCTTTAAATTTGCTGCTGCTTTGCCTCCACAGAGCAGTTTTGCCCACCTCTTTGCCCACCCTTTGTTCTTCTGTTCAACTTCTCCATCTGCTAGGACTCCGAGGTGCCATATCCAGCAGGTGAGGAAGGGACAGACGAAAGGATCATAGGGAAAACAGGCAGGAGAAGACTCTACTGATTCATCTCTTAAGATAGCTGTGAATTTGAGGGTACAGACAGGGAGAATTTCCATGTTGAAGGCTCATAACCCTAATTTAATAGCATTTTTAGAACATCAGTTTTTAGTTTAACAAATGGGTTGCCATCCATCTGTTACACACAATCCAAATGACTGACCTCCACTGTTGGAATGTTTCTTATACTTTTAAAAAATAGATCAGGGAGAAAGGATCTAGGCATGCACAGAGAGATTTTAATATGGTGAGTGTTCAAACATTCCATCTGCCACCTACCTACAATCTTACGCGGTACAGCCCAGCAACAGATACATCATGAACCTGCTGCTCATGCAGCTCAGCTCTGAAAAAAATCTGGAAGTTTAGTGATGGATAACCGAAAGGGTTGTAATCCATTTAAATTATTCCACATAATTATAGAAAAAAGTCCAATTCTACCGCAATTCCTTTTGCAAAAATGATACATTTTAATATATTTTTAAGGGATCGCTTTTAATACAAAATCTAAGAACAGCAGATGGGAAAGCCAGGTTCTTTAGTTTGATTAGAAGGAAAGTTCCCATTGAGGGTCCTTTCCTTTCTTTTTTTTAAGGGTGTTTACTTTGTTCCTGTAAATAAAATATGCAGTGCCAATTTGTTATTTCTGCTATTAAAACTTCAAAGACATTTTAAACAAATCAATACGCCTGATGAAGTGATGGAATTTCTCTGGAGGAGAAATTGTTGACAAATTTATTTTCTTAAACCTTATTTGTAAAAACTAGGAGACTTTTTGTCTTTGATTTTTTAAAGGAAATGTTTGAAGTCTGAGTTTTTTGCCCCATGGCCCTATTTGGATCTATTTTCTAATCCTCTCGCCTCATAAATCAAAACAAAACTTCTGTTTGATTAATCTAATTTTTTTCATTCTTGATTATGTGCTGAATACATATGGTATCATCTAATTTTTGTCATCAAGTTGTGATTAAAATATATGGCCCCCAAAGAAGTTGATAACAATTTTTTAACAATCTTGAACTTAATTAAGAGATTTAAAGGATTAGAAACAAGATAAGGGATGTTAAAGGGGGCACACTTTTTTTTTTTCAAAGTTCTGTGGAATTTTAAATAGTTGCCACACATTAAAATGCTGAAAAATGCCTCGCCACACATTGCATATCAGTGATTTCCTCTCTTTTGTGTTTCCATCAGACACAAGCTTTGAAACTGATAAGCGATATCTGTGTGGCCCAACCATACAATCCTTAACTGAGGCCTAAATGTTTTAGCTGAATCCAATAGAAGTTTTTACACACAGATGAAGATGAACAAAATAAGAAAGTGACAAAAAACCTCGATCTATAGCCTTTTCCAAAATTAGAGACGTGGTAGCCTCTCCAGGCCAGTTTATGCATTCAGCAGAATCAAATCATGAAAGCTTCCCCTGGACAGCACCATTTCCAGATGCAGGTCGAAGGGTTGCAGGGAGTGAGATGAGAGGGGAAGCAAGGCCATTCCACCAGTTCTGCTGAAGACCACCCCTGTGAAGGCTCCTCTTCCCTCAACTGTCTCCATCAGCAGCAGCCATTCCAGCCGGCTGTACAAAGGGAGATGAGAGGGGAAGCAGGGCCATTCCACCAGCCCTGCTAAAAGATTACTTTCCCCCCTCTTCCCTTTCCATCCCTTTTTCCTCATGTGTCATATCCTTTTAGATGGTAAGTCTGCAGGCAGGGACTGTCTTGTTTTACTGACTGCATATTAGCTGCTCCAGGAGCGCTTTTTTTGGGCTGAGGAGTGGGAGGAAAATACTGTGAATAGGTAAATAAATAATGTTCTCATAAATTAAAGAAACAGAATCAAAACAGAAAACCTTGCACATCACAAATGAGCAGGTCAGTAAACTGCATCTTCTCCCCGACATGCTATTTTTCTAAGTTCGTAGATGTTTTTTTAAAAAAATGTAGGGAGGGGAGCATCTCCTTAAAAAAATTTTTTTTATGAAGCTAGAACAGCCTTGCCCAACCTGGTGCCCTCCAGACATTGTGGGCTACAATTCCCATCATTCCTGACCACTGGCCATGCTGGCTGGAGCTGATGGGAATTGAGGTCCAAAACACCAGGCGGGCACCTGGGAAGACGCTGGAGAGGATTAGAAAATACGAGCCAAATGGGACTACAGCACAAAAACTCAGACTTCGAAGTTTTTCTTTAATGTTCTGATCAATATTGATATTGGGTTGGGGCAACTACTTGTCTTGCAAGACGTCGCTTGTTTATCAAGTCAAAATTTATTTAAAAAATTTGCTTGTCTTGCAAAACGCTCTCAGACCAAGTTACTTGCAATCCAAGGTATTACTGTATGCAGGGCTTTTTTTCTGGTGGAACTCACCGGAACTGAGTTCCAGCACCTTTTCTTCTATTAATTGCATTACAATTTAATCGCCATCTACTCCCGAGGAAATGTAATCCAAGAGTTCCTGTACCCTTTTCTCCAGAAAAAAAGCACTGACTGTATGTTGTTTTGGTGAATAAAAATTCACACTATTTATCCAAAAATAAGGCAACAGACAGTCCCAGGGAAAGTAGCTCTGTAGCACATGCAATTACTCTTACTTAGCACCATTGCATATATTGTTCGGTGGAAGTGGAACTGCCTGTTTTTTCAGATGTTGTTGCCATCTCCATCACTGTTGAATTGACTGATATTTTGAATATAGCCTTCTTATTCCTCTGGAGAGGATGACCTTCTGCAGTGACTACAGAGTATGGTCATGGAGACTCCTCCTTGATCACTGTTGCTTTGATAGGCCATTGTCCATCTTGGCAAATCCGTACCACACAAAGTAAACTGTACTAACTGGCACAGAGGGAGAATGGGAAATGTGGCACATGACTGCCATTTTCAGCAGCAGTTCTGCGTTTTTCCACCCCGAGTTTCCATTTCTTTCCTCAATTTGTTTCAAATGAGTACATTCCAACACCCAAGATTTTGTTGCAAAAACAAACACGAAACTGAAAATGTGTGAACAGTTTCTGCTATACAGTAAGCAACAAGAAAGATCCTAGGTGTGGCTTCCAGTAGAAAAGGTATGGTCCAATTTCATTTGGAGTAAGTGCCTTCTCATGACATTCAATTTGCTTCTCTGCCTCAACATACCAGCTACTGCCTTGCCTAGATTTCCTCCCCCATGTTCCCCAAATCCTAACCTTCCATTTGTTCAAAATTATTCTAGCAGTACTGCCAACTCTGCTTCTTTGAGTGGAAAGCTACTGATATTAGGGTTGGTATATTTTCTCCACTACTTTGTATTCTTATCTCCTGCCTTTTAGTTTGCTTTTGTTCTCTGGTCAGTACTTCAGAGTGCTTAAATTTCTTCAATGAGGTTTCAGAAAAATGGATTCTCATGCAGGAGCCAAACTTCTAGATCAAACCAAAGTTTCAGTATACATTAAGATAAGCTTTGCAAGAGGTCAGGAGCACATCAAACAAAACTAGCACTTCGAAACAGATTTTAAAAACAACAGCAACAACACTCACTTATGCTTACTGTTTCCCTTGAAATATGGCAATAGGGTATGTTCAGGCAGCACTTTTTTCCCAGCCAACAAAATCACTCTGATTCAACTAAGGTGTGCATGTGCGGAAACAGCTTGCGATAACCTTAACTGCACAAAGAATGACACACTCATGGGTGCTGTGTGCATAGATCCCAAGGCTGAAAACATCCTATCGAACAGACCCACTCGAACCATCAGAGATCGCAATGACCAGTTCTTCAGGGGAGTGGAGAACTGCATGCAGTCACCCAGACACGCACACCATTCTTCCCCTTGAGTCTCTGGTCATGCAATTATTTAAAGCAGAATTTAACAAACGTGTAGGGTCCTTCATTAAGGAATATAGTCCCATAACAGAAATGACATAAGTGGTTTGGATGGTGGAATCCCATCGCTTGGGAGTGTCCAGGAAGATCCAAGTTCAAATTCCTGCTCATTAGAACCTCTGGCCACACTCTCTCTCTCAGCAAAGCCTACCTCAGGGTTGTTGAGAAGTTTGGGCCTGCACCTGGTAATAAATATTTTATGCCGTAAGTAAAAGTGCTGGACTGGGTTACCGATGTAAGGCTCAGCCCACACAAACAGTTTTTCACATAGTGAAAATTGTTCTTGAGCTGTACTGCTTTGAAATGGAAGTGGCAGATTTCAGATCTGAATGCTCCTCCATGAAGAAGAAATATCTGCCAGTAGAAAACCAGCACATCAGGCAGGATTAGGTTAGAACTGTCTTTCCTGGCATCCTTTTTTCTATAAACAAGGTATTGTTTGTTTGTTTGTTTGTTTGTTTTTAATTTGGAAGAACATTCAATCATGTGGAAGCCCTACCTGCATCTGAAATAGTTTAGTCCAGGATCAGTTGTATTCATTTATTTATTTACTTACTTAATGTATTGATATGCTGCCTTTCCAGTCAGAAAGGCCCCCCCAAGGCGGTTTACAACATCAAAAAATATCAGTAGTACATTTCTTGGCTCAGTGAGAGGAGGGCCTCTTTTTGCTGTCTGAGGATGGGCTGCTTGAAGTGCCGCCCTCCTTTCCTTTTTTTGCTGTGAGTTTGATGTGGATGAGGTATCTTATTGTTAGGCTTCTTAAAATGAACTGTTTAGTGAATTGTTTAATGTGCATATATATGTTATTATCGGTACAGGATATTGTTAACTGGCCTATTGATATGTCTTGTACTTACCGTATTTACATTTTGATATGTTTTACACGAGCTGTAATTGAGTTAATGTTGTATTGTACTGTATTATAACGGCTCCTTCCTGAGGTCACAAATATGGCCTTGGAGGGAGGGGAAAGGGGGTGTTTGGGAGGGGGAGCGGAGGGGAGAGGCCTGGATATGGAAAATCAGAGGATGACTTCTCCAGGCTCAAAGGCCATCTAGAGGGGGAAATCGTAAAAGGAAGATGGAGAGGAGGGGAAATTGCCTCAGTCACTTGTCCCTGTAACAATATGAAATAACGGCTGGATTCAGCCTGAGTGGGTTGGGCTTCCTGGGAGGAAGTAGTTAAGGGCAACACCCACTGCTTCTGGCCTGAAGAGAGAGTGGCCACAGCCTGAGAGAGCACTGTATAGGAGCCTTTATTTAAATAAAAACCTGTAAGTTGGTTTGGAAGCAGAGTCTGTTTGAATCTGTGGGGTGCAGTCCACCAAACTTTGAAACATGGTGGCAGTGGTGACTGAATCCTAGACAGAAGAAGAATAACCAACTGTGAGGAGGGGGAGGGGAAGAGAGAGAAATAGAGGGTGAAAATGGAAGGCCTGAAGCTCCTGCCCTGCTGGTAGCAGCTGGGTAAGGCACTGGATACTTGGAAGACAATGACACACACACAAAATAAAATTCAACTACAGACCAACATCAGTTAGCCAATTAAAGGTTTCAGTTAAAAGCAGATTCAAAGCACTAGGTCTTAAGGTCCTGTTTGAAATCAGTCAATGGGTGAGCCAAACACCCTTCCCATCCCACATGATTTGTTTATCTCATCTGCAACTGACTCCTTCCACCTCTCTGGTTCTAGAATAGGAGGTGTGTGGAGAGAGGAAGGAGGTCAGAGGAAGTGGTTATTATAACAATTTTATTTATTTATTTATTTATTTATTTATTATATTTATACCCCACCTTTTTTCCTGCAAGGAACCCAAGGCGACTTACATAATCCTCCTCCTCCTCTCCATTTTATCCTCACAACAACCCTGTGAGGTAGGTTAGGCTGAGAGTCAGTGACTGGCCCAAAGTCACCCAGTGAGTTTCATGGCCGAGCGGGGAATAGAACTCGGATCTCCAGAGTCCCAGTAAATGTGCCAATAAAACATTGGGAGAATCATTGCATTTTAGAGTTGGAAGGGAGCTTGAAGGAGATCTAGTCCAACCCCCTGCTCTATAAGCCTCCTCATTTTGACAATAACTCCATGCTCCAAATTTCATTATTCCTAAAATCTGCCATGTATATTCCTATCCTTAGCTGCTCTTTTCTCATTGAGTGAGATATACCAAGCTCATGAACCATTCCTTGTATATTGGCAAAATCCTTTCTTCTCTTGAATAACTCCTCCTCCAGCATTGTTCATAGCAGCAATCTCAATAGAACCTTTTCAGCCCCTTGGGGGACAAAGTAATTTTGATAGAATGACAAGGAAATGGCATTTGTAGTAACATTCAAGAACATTCTTCTAGTCTGAATGATAATGGAAACCAGGATATGGCTAGAAATGCAAGGTACCACTTTGGATGTTGATGGGGACACAAAAGCCTGAGCTAAAGGCAGAGTGGTGTAATGGCTAAGAGAGTCACATGATATATGGCCTCAGAGGAATCACACTTTTGCAAACTAATCTATGTGAGCAGAAAAAGGGATAATCTCCACATAGGCCACTTGATCTCCTTATAGGAAAAATGGGGAACATACAATTGTGATGAATAATAAAACAGATAGATAGATAGATAGATAGATTCATTAAATAAATAAATGTACAAGAGCCAGTGTGGCGTAGTGGTGAGAGTGTTGGACTGGGACTCGGGAGATCCGGGTTCTATTCCCTGCTCAGCCATGAAACTCACTGGGTGACTTTGGGCCAGTCACTGACTCTCAGCCTTACCTACCTCACAGGGTTGTGAGGATAAAATGGAGAGGAGGAGGAGGATTATGTAAGCCATCTTGGGTTCCTTGCAGGGAAAAAGGCGGGGTATAAATATAATAAATACGGTAAGTTAAAATCTGCTCAGATCAAGCCGATATTGTACATGTAAAAACTTAGGGCTGACACTCACACACCCATGTTTCTATGTGCATTGACTTAGTTGAAAACATTTGTGACATTGTGGGCTATGAATATTCTGGTGGTGGTTTTAGATCTGGGATGACTCATTCACACATGCAGGTCATCACTGGGTATTGCAGCTGTCATGTGATGAACATGGATGTGTGAGCAAGTCCTTGGAGGGACCTTTCTTTATAATAAAATCAAGTGGGTACATAGGAATGTAGCAATTTCTAGTTTAGACCTAAGGACTCATCCTTGCACATTTACTGAACCCCAATTTTCTTCATGGCTGGATATTGCCACACTTAAGAGTCTATGCCTTGGGTTCACGTTCTTTCTTTGAACTTTCTAATAATAGTGTTTGGGAATTCTGTCTCAGGGCAAGATTAGAAATTTTGGACACAATCCAGAAGTCCTCAGTTATGGACCAGGAATGTGATCTTTTTGTTCCTGTGCAGTAAGGGCGGAGCAAGGGGGAAGAGAAAGAAAGAGAGAATCTTAGTGGCTGTCGTTTGAAACAGGGTGTTCTCAAACACTCCTGCAACAGTATGTATGTGTATATGATATCACCTTGATCCAGTTGAGACACATGTAGGAAAAACTTCTGTGTGCATAATCTTAAATGTGCAAACATGTACTGCATGCATGATTCCCAGACAAATCCAGGAACCAGGGCTGCATATACATAGCCCAATAAACAAATCTAGAATCCCAGCCACCAGCTACTTGAGAGAGAGAGACAGAGACAGAGACAGAGACAGAGACAGAGATTCAGTTCTCCTCCTGCTCCCACTTTCCCAGCTGATTGGCTAGTTTCCAGCTCCTTTTATTGTGAAGAGCTGCAGTTCAGTGGTTGAGCACATGTTTTGCAAGAAAAAGATCCCAAGTTCAGTCGCTAGCATCTCCAGGTATTTATTTATTGTGTATTTATTATTAACATTTATATATCACCTTATCTGCTAAAAAGCCATCAAGGCTGTGTACAACAACTTAGGGCACACTCCTATTGGGGTGCCTGTGAGCCCCTGAACTCAGAGTCTTATGGGCAACCAATGCAGAGTGGGAGGAGCGGCAGAAGCCATATTCGCTTCCCCAACCTCCAACTCTGCATTTTCAGTAGATGGGCTTTTTCGCCCATCTAGCTGGAGCATTTCAGAAGGGGAGGGAAGGAGGCTGGAGTGGCTTCAGGATACCTCATATCCTGGCCTCCCCAGTCTCCACCTCTCCCTGTCCCCACGCCCTCTTTTACCCTTCTCCGAGGTCGCTGTCCCAACCTCGGAGAGCAGCCAGTGTGGTTCTTTCTGCACTGGCTGTGAGGGGGAGGGGGGCAGAGCTCCAAGGTTGGAGAC
The DNA here is from genome assembly GCA_021292165.1 of Shinisaurus crocodilurus. Lineage (NCBI taxonomy): Eukaryota > Metazoa > Chordata > Lepidosauria > Squamata > Shinisauridae > Shinisaurus > Shinisaurus crocodilurus. The sequence continues at coordinate 161,274,275 of CM037878.1, read as the reverse complement.
AGTCTCCGAGCTCAGATCTGGGAATCCAAACAATCCTATGACCCCTCGGATGCTGTCTTGGGGGGCATAGGATCTCTCCTTCCAAACAATAAAACCTTACAACAATAAAAAAACAAGAATATTAAAAATAGTAAAAATATTTAGACTTTTTTTTTAACTATACATTTGAAAAGATGTGTCTTTACACCCTTTCTAAAGGCCAAGGAAGTAGGACTGGAAAAATCCCTGCCTGAAACCCTGGGGAGCCACTGACGGTCAGGATGAACGGTGCTGAACTAGAAGGACCAGTGGTCTGACTCAGTAGAAGGCGGCCTCCGATGTTCCTGGCCCTGACTGTGGTGCGAACTTTGTTGGATGGAGTGTGTGTCAGTGACTTTTAATCAAACCGGCTGCCTCACAAAAGGCTTCCCAGCCATCGCCTTGATACTTCCTGAGCATATCTAATGTTTGCAATCCCTCCCCCAGATATTACAGCATGTCCTGATTAGATTTTTGATTACTTTTCTCTTTGTTAATTACCCTGCATTAAACCGCTAATGTCTCGATTTAAGTGGAGATTGGGAATTTTTAAAAATGTGGATTTTTATTTGCAAAATGAGGACCTCAGCCAGTCAGAGTCAGTCAGTCAGTCAGTCTCTGTCTCTCTCATGGGATCACACGGGATGTCCTGGTTTTATTGGCTTCTGTAGTCATTAGATGACTTGGCAATTGCTGTCCTGTCTGCTCGAGAGGTCACTTACCAGCCTTGATCAGAAATTTCAAGGCAATGCAAGGAAACGCCTTGTGTCAATCTGGCTCAATTTGCAAACTAATGAGTTAAGCCCTCCCAGTGTGTTTCGGGGTCAGCGCTGATCTATTTGGGAAATATTTGTTGATTAGCATGTAAAGCCTCAGATGTGCCAAGGCCTGTTTATTCTCCCCACCACTCTCCCCAGCCCTCTCCAGGTTGCTCCCGCCTTTAATTTCCCTGCAGGTTTTGGAAGGGATGCATTAAATTAAAACCACTCGCTGTTTTGTGAGCAGTCTTTTGTGACCAATAATGAATGTAATGAGTGAAAAAGGAAAGGGAAACAGGATGATTAAGCCGTGCTGGGCGGCTTTTACGCAGCAGTTTGCAACGCAACACAAATGGACAATTGGGGCTTTTCTTCCATTAATTTGTAGCTGCGTTTTTCACTTGTCGTATAAAAAAAACAAACTATTTACTCAAACCAGAGTGGGGGGGGGGCAGATGCTGCTTTTTTTACGGCGAGCTGTCTCCATAGATGAACTATGTACTCAATAGTATGTTTACATGGTGCTTCTCTTGTTTAAAAAACAAGCCTTATACAGCAGGGATGCAGAACCTCCAACCACGGGGTACCCCAATCCGGCCTGTGCAGCCTCTTGGGGTTCCTCCAGGGGGCAGGGCTTAGGTTCCAAGTCCCATCCCCTGGAAGAATCCCTTCCGAGGGCATCCCCTCACTGCTATCTTCAGTCTGAGATAACAGGGGCTTCTCCAGCTTCCAATCTCAGGTCAGAGATAGCAGTTGGCATGCAGGGCAGCCTGGCATTGAGACTCGCCTGTGCAAAGAAGAGTGCTCACTCTCCCCGGTATGGGTGAGTCCCAATGCCCCTCATCCCTGCTGCTAGCTCCCGATATACAGCCTAGGGCTACTTCACAGCAAATCTAAGGCTGCTACATTTAGTAGAGAGCTGCAACTGTATGATACACATGTTTCCAGCCACTGATTTGGTGCATTCACATTGCCGTTTTTATATGTACACTATAAAATCTCCTCAGTGTACACCTAAAAGACATAATGGCTTGGACCCAGACTAAGTTAGTTGTCCCTTGATGCCACTGAAATCAATATGAAAAGTTAGTCATGGCTTAAGTCCCATTGATTCCAGTGTTCTAAGTGCAACTAACAGTGTGGATGCAGTCCAATGTGTGTGAGAAGAGCATCTTAGATTCAACAGCAGGCCTGCACAAGATGTGGCCCGCCATGCCAAATACAGTCCATCGGCCGTGACAGGTGCTTGACAACCACTCTGTGGCATCCAAGGGCCAAATTGCAAATGACAGCCAATGTCATGATTGCCCCTCCTGACATGTTCTGTGTGTGGGGTGTGGATGGGAAGGGGTTTTACAGAAAGCATATATATATGGGAGATCATAATGCAAAGAAACCATGGATGGCAATACATCTTTTCTTAGCCTATTTCTGAAGAACATCACGTGCTTTTCGTGCAGAGAAAGTCATTGTTGTGTGAGCCAAGTAGCAGGTGACAGGCGTGGGCAACTTGTGGTCCTCCAGATGCTTTGGCATACTATTCCCGTCAACCTTAATCAACATAGCCAATGATGAGGAATTATGGGAGTTGTGGCCAGAACATTGGGAGCGCCACAATTGCTCACCCCTGCAATAGAGCATGTATTTGGGGGATGGTAGGCAGGAGAGGCTACTTAACCATTTCCCTTCCTGTTTCCGCTCAAAATCCCCCCCCCCAGCTGCTTTCCCACTCATGGGGAGAAATATATAAGGACATTGTATCTCTGTGCCCCACTCCCCAGGCAGAACATCCGTTTGGAAGGTGATTTTGAGCAGATGAATGGCAGGAAAAGAGTCAATCAGCACCTTGCAGCTGCCATCTCTCTGCTCCTTTTTTCAGCCTCTCACAGCTGCTTTCCACAACCACCACCACCCTTGGGAGGGAGAACTGCAAAACCTCCTGTCCTATGTAGTTTGGCCCTAAGGCTGGTGGCAAAAACAGATGGCTTATCGAGCTCCTGCTGAATGGCTGCTGGGCTACGTTTGGCTAAGTGGATCACAAGTTGCGCAAGAGTTACCAAGAAAGCACACAAGATGGAGATCAAGAGAAGGTTTGTCAAAGGGTATGGCAACTGAACCATCATTCTGATCATGGAGCATGTCTACATTAGTTATTTCCCAAAGGGAGCAACACTGGGCTAAGGTAAGATCTCCTTGGTGGTTTGAACAGAGCCTCTAAAGGAGAAATATTAAGGAAGCAATGTTTATTGATCAATTGAAACCCGGTATCATTGTGAAGGATGCGATGAGACAAGCAAGCTATGATGTTTATTAATGCATCTTGATTGTATTTTTAATACAGGTGCTGATTGCTAATTATTGTTCCCCTCTGAGGCTTGTTTCTGGTCAGTTCCTGATCCATTTTGGTTCAGTTCACAAGTGGTATTGCAGCATCCTTTCATTTGTGACTGAACCTGGCATTTTATGCCAAAACATTTCACATTTTAAAATCTGTTTGTTTATAAAAAAAAATCTTTTACAATTTATAAACCAGATGCGTGATTGCCGGTCTTTATTGTGGTTTGGAGTGACATGTCATGCACATCACACCACCTATGTATCGGGCTGTTCATGATCAAAACCACAATGATAAAAGGAATAAACAGCAACTTCTATGTTTCATGTAATGTGTAAAAGGAGCTCATCGCAATGTGCACAGCAGTGGCTCATCATGCTCAGAGATGCACACGCCCAGTCTCCTGCCTTGTCAGTGACATATCAGTGGCAGCACACTTTTGGGGTTGGGGGGCATGGAATTGGAACAGTCTGCTAAATTTGGGGCCCAAAGCTACTTCGGCATCCATTCCAGTGGATAGCACAGCAAGTGAATACTTGTGGTTACCACTGGCGCTGGGAGGATTGTAGAGCTCTTGTTCAGGGGGATGCAATCTAGAAGTGAAGAAACTGTAGATGGAAAGAACCACATGGCAAGCTGGCCTTTCTTAGCCTTTTCCTGATGAACATAACCTGTTGTTACATGTGGAGAAAGTCATTGTTGTGCGCCAAGTGGCAGGTCATAGAGTATGTATGTATTTATTAATTAAATTTATATCTTGCTTCTCCGCCAAAAACGGCACTCAACGTGGCTAACACAATAATAAAATACAGATGTAAACAGAATTTTGCTTAAAACATAAAAACAAATCCATTAAAAACGCAGCAATAAAAAGAAACAAACAGCACCCAACCAGTTAAAACCCTGTTGGATTGCAGAAAAACAGCAACAGCAGGACCAATCTGTGCAGCAGGCTGAAGACACTATCAAACTATCTGTAGGGATAGGATTCCTCTTAGTTTCCTGCATTGAGCAGGGGGTTGGACTCGATGGCCTTGTAGGCCCCTTCCAACTCTATGATCTATGAATCTATGAAGGCAGGGCCGGTGCAAGACAGTTTGGTGCCCTAGGCAAGATCAGATATTTAGCGCCCCCCCTTCCCACTTGAGCCCTCCCTCCAGCCCTATGCCCATTATGAAATAAAAGTCAATTGGCAAAACCTAAAAAAAATATTATCATAATAATGAGCCGTGCACAGGACAAGCAAATCCCCACACACACACATTGCAAAGGATCTCTGCAGCCTGCTCCCAGTTTCCAGACCTGCTATTGCAGACAATTCAGAATCATCACCAGCAGGGGAAAGCGACCTGGCGTCCTCCTGATGTTTTGGACTACAACTCCCACAATACCTGACCATTGGCTATGTTGGGGCTGATGGGATTCATAGTCCAAAACATCTGGAGGGTGCCAGGTGGCCAACCCCTGCTCAGGAGTACGCGACCTTTCTCACCTCTCCTGGGCTACTCTCCTTCCAACCCGAAGACTGGGCAACAGGGGCATTCTTGCACCTTCTCCCTGGGGCTCAGTGGGAGGGCCTTCGGCGGGCCCAGCCGCCTCTCTGCCAGCTTTGCTGGTAAACGGCCCCCCCGGAGGTGCTCACAGTCGGACGTTCCCAGGCGGCGGGAGGCTTGGGGTCATCCGGCCCTGTCCTGGTCCGCTGCCCGGACCATTGTTGCTGCTTCCCCTCTAAGGAAAGAGGGGTGGATGGGGGTGGGTGGGTTTCACGGGGTTTCACTTTCGCTTCCAGTGTGCCTCTCCTCTGTCCCTCGGTTGCTGCTCAGGTCAGCGCGGAGCTGCTGAACCTGTCGAGGCACCTGGCTAGAAAGCAGGATTGCCACAAGGGGGCGGGGCCCGCAGGATCACAATTCCTCCCCCCCCGCCCAATTCTGCCGCTCCAGAGAACCTCGCGGGTGCCCCGATCTCTCATAGCCGCGCTCCAAAGCCTCTGGTGCCGTGCAAGGCCAGGCACATTTACTCAGAGGTAAGTCCCACTGAGTTGACTGGGACTTACTCTCTTGTAAGAGTTTGGGCTGGCCCGTTCCAGCCACTCCCTTGCCGGAAGCTTCCATCACGATCCCGCTGGAAGCGCCTCCAACAAACCCCTAACCTCGAGCACCTTCACGGTGCAGCTCCCGGAAGGGAGTCCCGTGGAGATAAAGGGGGTGTGCTTCTCAGTAAACACGCGCGGAGCCGCCTGGGCGCCCCCTCGACGAGGCGATGCTGCTTGCAGACTGAGAAATGAAATCCGGCCAGGGCAGCAGAAGGGGGCGAAGAGCACAGCTGGAGAAGGGGGCGAGGTTCTTTTAAATGCTGGGGCGCGCGGACGGGGCTATCAAAATATGCATTTTAGCACAGTATTTTCCCCCCAAGGCGTTCTGGCGCCCCCTTTAGCCCTGCGCCCTAGGCAGCTGCCTAGTTGGCCTAATGGTAGCACCGGCCCTGTATGAAGGAGTCTCAAGATGACACCTTCGCTCAAGACAATAGAGCAACCCAATTTCCCAAGTGAGGCCTCTGCTCTGGCTGACCCTGCAGTAGGAGTGTGCAAAGAAAAAAGTTTTGCAATTATATTTATTTTGTCATTAAGGACCTCATTCATCTTGTTACTCATTTGTTAAAACCAGATGTGTTCTTTATTGAATCACATTGGTTTTGTTACTCCCGTTTATTTCCATTTCCATTTGTGTTGTTTTTCTTTTGGCTTAACGTTGTTGTTGTTGTTGTTGCCTCCTACAGCAGCAGCAGTGGTAGCTGATTTTGATAGCCTTGAGCGTTGTGCAGTTCCAGGGCATGTTGGGGGGAAATGGTGACTCCCATAAAAAATGGTGGCTGGTGGTCGAACCGCCATTCCCACCCAGGAATGCCCTGGAAAGAGGCAAGGCAACATTGCTGGCATTCTGGGAAAATAAAGACCAAGGCAGCAGCCAAGAGGACTTCAGCTGTTGCCGGTGAAGGTAAATCCCCACCGTGCTGAAGGAGTGACAAAATGAATACAAATGGGGTAATGAAACAAAACTCCATTTGTATCCATTCGGTACTGAGACCCATTCCGTTTATTTTTCAGTTGTTATGAAACAGTCTCTCTTCAACTAGGAATGAGTGAGAATTCTCTTCAACTATTTATTTATTTATTTATTTATTTATTTTCCTGCCTTTTCCCCTAGGAATGGGTCAGAACTGAATTGTTAAATCGTCAAGCATGGAGCTTAGTGAACCAAGGAAGGCTGTAAGACTTGATGGGAAGTAAGAAATCTGCTAGACATGGAGCCTTCTGGATCTAGGTTTGGGGAATGTTATTCATTATGCACCTTCCAGGCCACAGAGTGAAATCCTGTTGACCTATGCCTCTACACAGAATGGGGACCACAGGCAGACAGAGAAGCCAAGACTTTCCAACTTCACTTTGATTTCTGTTCTTGGCATAAAAGATACTCTCATGCATATGTGGCTACATGGTAAATCTTACTTTCTTTTCATTGCTGCGGGTGGGTAGGATAGAAACAAGCTTTCAATATGTAACTGAAAACACTGTCGCTATCGTCGTCGTCATCATTTTCATTATGATTATTATTTATTCTTAGATCTGGTTTGTGATGCTCCCTGCATATCTATTCCTATCTCTTGCAATATCGTTTTCAGTTCATATTAATATTTAATATTCTTTATACATTGTTCAACCTTAATGGTTGTCTAATTTCTGTTTTTCATCCACAGAGAAGCTATTAATTTATGAGCATATAGGGCAGTAAGTAATAATTTGCATGAATGCTTTGAGCAGATATGCTTCCATAGGTCTCCCATAGCATAGACTCTGGGTAGTATGATACCATCTATTGGCCAAGCTTCAATGAACGCCGCTTTACACGATGAAGGGGGGGGGGGGAGAGGAGGGCTTTTTTAATCCATAAAGGAGTCTAGTCTACTAAGTGAAAAATCAACAGAGATCACATAAATTGGTTTGTTTGTTGGAGGGCTTTTGCAGCTATGCCTTTAACGCTAAGGATAAAGGTGACATTAGGGGTGATCCCAAAAGCTACAAATGGTACTAAACTCTTCCTAAGCTTTACGGCATTTACCCTGGCTGTATTTGGCAACTGGGTTACTCCGTGGATCCATAGCTTCGGCTCTTGGGTGGTATAGAAATGTAATAAATACAATACAACACAATACAATACAATACAATAGAGCAGCAATATGAGACTGGTGTCGCTAAACTGAAAAGCTTGAACCCAGTGCTGAAAACGGAGCAAGGGCAGGCTAACAAAAATATTGCCTATAGTCATAAGACAAGCAGGATGAGTATGTCTGGATCTGAGCTAGCTTCCCCCTTTTCTTCTCTTTGTCCACATTACATAGACCACAAGGCAGTAGATATAAGAGATGTGTGTTCAAGCCTGGGAACACCCCTCAGAAATCCTGAGGGGAAGAACCAACTATAGCGGAGCCAAATGCCATAATGGTCAGAAAACAGAACCAGGAGATTCCCCCCCCCCCTCTTTTGCTGGTCAAGCAAATATTTTCAGAATAATTATTATCTTCTTCTACGCTGTGTTTGCGCGTGCGTGTGCGTGTGTGCATGCATGTGTGCGCACGCATGCATATATGGTGTGCATGCACATTTGCAGGCGCAGCCTCTGACCCACCAGCCATCCCTAAATGCAGCCCTTGGAGGGCTGCATTCTTCACCATCAATGGAATTCCCTTCTTACAGATAGTATCTGGTGATTTCTATGTGCCTCACATCACCACCCTCATCATAATGACCACTATTAATAACACTAAGGAAACCTTTTTGGGGGCCTGTGGGTATATTCGGCACTTTGAGAACTGAGCACCACCACATCATGGCTACTGTGGGAAGTGTGGCTAGTCACAAAGGAGAAGTAACCTGTCCAAAAGTACAAGGTGGTGGTGTCTGAGCCCCAACACACTGACTAAGCCCCTTTGAACTCACAGTTTTCAATGCCAACAGAAACCGGTCTCTCAGAAGGAAAACTCTTTTTCTCTCTCCTGCTCTGTCAGCAAACTCGTCCCCCCCCCAGTCTCTTTTCTCTCTCTTACACATACACCACACACACACACACACTCTTTCTCATCCCAGCTTACCATCTCTCTCTCCCTCTCTCTTGCTCTCTCTCTATCACACACACACACACACACACACACAAGCACCCCATGTATCCACTGTGCATACATGTGTATATGCATGCATGCACACACATCCCTGCCTTTTCCTCACAACAAGCCTGTGAAAACACACACTCACTTTTCCAGGATCCCTCTAAAATCCCCCCTAACCCCTTTTTCTCTCCCTCTCTGTTTCTCTCTCTGTGTGTTTCTCTCTCTCTCTCTCTCTCTCTCTCTCTCTCTCTCTCTCTCTCTCACACACACACACACACACACACACACACTCAGTCCCAATCCATTGAGACAAAAAAGTGTACAACCCTATGACTGACCCCTAGGACAGGTTGCTCACAAACGGCTCCTACAACCCCCTGCTGGCTTCCTAACACCCCCCCCCACAGCTGGTTTATTGCTGCCCTTCTTAGCCCCCCCCCAGCTGCTCTTCCCAATCCATCCCCACAGCTCTCTTTAGCTCCCACACCCAATTTATCGGACAGAAGTGACCGGAGTCCCTTTTCCTCCCCCCCCCCTTCTTTTTCTTGGTGGCTGGGTGTGCAGTAGGCAAAAGTATCGGCCTGCAGCTGCCCGCCATCTTCATTTCCTACTGATGTTTCTCTCTGCGCCCCACGTATGGCCCGGAGGCATTTGTGAGAAATGAAGATGGCAGCAGCTGGGATCCCTCACTTTGTTTTGAACCAATCCCAGCTGTTGGTAAGACAATTTGCTATTTTTAAGAAATAAACTGGGGCGGGGAAGCACCTTGGCAAATGCCAAGAAAGGTGTCTGGAGGCACACACCTACCCCCCACACTTAGGCATTTGGGGCACAATCCAATCCGGATGCCTGTAGCCCTCTGTACTTGGAGGATTATAGGAATCCTATGCAAGGCGAGAGGAGCGCAGAGGCAAAGGTCGCCTCTGTACTCCCCTCCACCCAGAAAAACACAGACAGCCGATTTAGGCTGTCTAACTGTCGCATCTTGGCGCGCGAGGGAAGGAGGCTGAGGCACCGCCAGGATACTTCATATTATGGCAGCGCCTGTCTCCTCCCTTCCCTGCCCCTCTCCCCGCCCACTCAGGGCCGGATTAAGATAGGGGCTATTGGAGCTGCAGCTCCAGGCCCCTACCCCAAAACAGGCCCACAATCAGGACCGGTGCAGGGCAGTTTGGCGCCCCAGGCGAAATAATATTTAGCGCCCCCCCTCTCCAAAGCAGCCCTGCTCTGCAAAAAAAAAACAACACCCCTGCGCCGCCACCACCAACCTACCTTCCCCCCCGCCCTGGCGGCTGCTGCTGCTGCTGCTGCTGCCGCCGCTGCCGCCGCCGAGGATGAGGAGGAAGTGATGCGACGGGACCCCCGCGCTGTTTTTTGCTGGGGAAACCATGGCAATAGGGCTGTTTAAGCCCTGTTGCCCTGGTTCCTCCCGTCAAAACAACGCGGGCGGGGCTCCGGAAGCGACACGACGCGGAGAAGGTAGGTGGCGGGGTGGTCGGGGGTGGTGGTGATGGCGGCGGTGGCAGGGGGAGGCGCAGCGGCAGCGAGCGGGAGGGCGGGGGAGGCGCAGTGGCAAGCGGGACGGGAGGGCGCGGCGGCGGGCGGGCGGGAGGGGAGGCGGAGGCCTGGCGGGGGCGGCGCAGCGGAGGCAGAGGCCTGGCGGGGGCGGCGCAGCGGCAGCGAAGAGGAGCGCTGCGCTTCTGCGCCCTCTTCAGCCGCGCGCCCTCCTCAGCACCAGGCCCATAATGCTCTTAATCCGGCCCTGCGCCCACTCAACCCCATCTTCAAGGTCGCATGTGTGACCTCGGAGAAGCAGCAGGTGTGGATCCTTCCATGCTGGCTGCGGGGGGGGGGGGGAGGTGCTTCGAGCCCTAGTTTCAACCATGGAATGAGTTTCTGAGGTCAGAGCCAGGACTCCAAAGTATCCTATGGCCATCTTCTAGACACTGTCTAGCAGCCATAGGATTGCTCTGTTTGTCTATTTAATATTATTGATCATAGCACTGTACTGATATCATGCTTATTACTTTTATTATACTATAACACTAATACATTATACGACTACTATTACTGTTGAGTTTTAGGGCAGGGTGTCGAAGACAAGTGTGACATTGCATGTGTGCTAGAAATCTCGAAATGATTTGAAAGTCCGTTTGCTTCCTGCACTGAAAGAACATACACTTGAACCACACTGAAAATAGTATGTCTATCTGCGCTCTTTACTGTCAAGACCAATGATTAATAGTAAATAGCTAAAACATTCATTATTACTTGATTTCATAGAGCTTAATAATTTTACAAAATAAACAGCAAACTGAGTTATATACCAATGTAGGTGGTGCTGTCGAAATTCCTAAACAAAAATTAAAAAAAAGCAGCCAGGTCTCTGCCCAAAAGGTTTTAAATTCTAAATTTCAGTAGTCAGTCTTAATGCAAACAGAGCTCTGTTTTCTCCACAAACTGCCCCATCTGAAAAAAAATGTTTCTTGTGTAACGTTTGATATTCGTCTGTGGCATAGGAGATAACTGGTAATAACACTTGGCATGATTGGCAACAAGAGTCCACTAAGTTGGACAGAAATCAGCCTGCACGTATATAGTTTAAAATGTTGCCTAGATCTCTAAAAATGCATCCCCTCGAGTTAAAAATAGAGGGGCGGGGGGAGAGAGAGAATCAAGTGAGCATTATCTCCGTACTTGTTTTCTCTTCAATTTCCATGCTTGAAGAACTAAAACTCCAATATTAAAGTTCTAAATTAAACTGTGTATATCAGTAAGCTAATAGTACTCTGTAGCATGTATAATAAACTGTCACATTGCTTTTCCAACTAATCATTAATGAATTAATGAAAGGCACTCTCCCTCTCTCTCTTTTGTATGCTGTAACATAATGAGATATACAGCATTTAGGCCTTTTAAAGATTTAGGGGCTCTATTATTGAAAAATAATTATTACCCTACAACAGTAATTAAATGTAATTTGCATGAAACTGACACATTTCCTTATCCATAATAAACATTAGCAATGTCAACAGTCCTTTATTACTACCCACTCTATATGACTTTTTAACAAGGTCTACAAAAAAGCAGGGAAAGAGGCTCTTACTAAGTAAACTCTATAGAGATTAAAAAGAGATCAACAGGTAGTCCTGGTAGCCCACCATAACGCACTGACAATGACTGGGTTCGCAAGACACATTAAGCCACAGTGGCTTATAAGCCATGGTGGGTTAGCGTGTCACACAAACCCACCATGGTTTTGTCAGGGTGGCTTAAGTTGGGGTTATAACTCACCCTGACAACCCATGGCTTGTCCTAGGGGTTGTCTGACCCACGATGGGTGACCCATCATGGGTAAAGCCCAACTACTAGCAACCAACTTGGCAACAACAGCAAAAAAAACCCTTGCTGCTCTTGCCAAGCAGCTACCTGGCAAGCACCAGTGCCAGCTGCCCCCGAAGTGCCCAAGCAGCACTGGGAGCTGCTAGCAGAGGTTTCCTCCCCTCCCTGCCGCTGCAAGCACTTTTGAGCTTGCTGCAGCAGCGTTCTTTCCCATTTAAATCTTTTTTGGGGGAGGGGAGATTGTGAAAGGCAGCTCTGAAGCTGCCTTTCGCAATCTCCGTTGTGGCAGCCACAAGCAGTCCCTTCAAGGTACCCCACTGGTACCTTCGAGGGACTGCCCATGGTCACCAACTTTTTTTAAAAAAAGAACTGGACCCCTTAGTTTTCGCAAATACAGGCAGTCCCCAGGTTATGAACGAGTTCCGTTCTTAAGAATGTCTTTAAGTCGAATTTGTATGTAAGTCGGAACAGCATAGCGTTCTATACGTTAAAATCAGCATGTATGCAAATTGTGTAAATTATGCAAATTGTGTAGTATACTACACTATGTACTTTACGTAAACGACGCAGTGCTGGGGAACCCAGAAGTCTGTTCTTAAATATGGGTTGTCTGTAAGTCGGATGTTCTTAACTCGGGGACTGCCTTTATTTGTGAAGTTAAAAAACAACAACAAATCATTGCCACCCTTGCAGAACTGCAGACAACCGTAGTTACGCGGGAGCAGCAATGGGGACCCAGGGATGGGTAATGGGCAGGGGAAGTGCCTGCTGGGGTGCCTCAAGCCCCCCTTTTGCAGCAAGATGTATAAACAAATTTTATACTGTTTAAAATGTATTTTATATTTTATCATGTTGTGCATCGCCCAGAGTGGCCGGTTTGCTGGCCAGATGGGTGATTCATAAATACAACAAATAAATAAATAAATAAATAAATAAATAAATAAATATCCTCAGGGTTTTTCAGGGGAGCTCATGTCTCCCCATGGTCCCCTGACTTTTGCAACTGTTCCTGAGGTGCTATCACAGTGTTCTGTGTAGCTGGCTGGGGCATGCTGGGAGTTGTAGGCCAAAAACATCTGGGGACCCAAGGTTGGAGAACACTGTGCTATCATCTTGGGAACAGGCAGAAGTGGCAGGGAATCCCTTTGGTTGGGGTAATTGCGCTCAACGACAACTCTTTTGAACTGTCATTGTAGAACCTCCATTTTTACAGTGGGAGTTCTTAGTGCTTAATTTTTTTTTATTATTTTTTTGCCAGGAAAAGACACAAGTATATAGACTCTAATAAATAAATAATAAATAATAATAATTAAGCACTAAGAACTCCCACTTCAAAAATGGAGGTTTCCCCATTGACAGATGAGCTCATCTGTCAACTGAAGTTACCCCCATAAAGGGGATCCCTGCTAGTTTTGCAAGTTCCCAACATGTTAGTATCTATGCTGGCTCAGCTTGTCTGAGTGTGGAAAGTTAAGCAGGGTCAGGCCTGGTTATTACTTGGATGGGAGACCCCTCCTCTAGTTTCCTGCATTGAGCAGGGGGTTGGACTCGATGGCCTTGTAGGCTCCTTCCAAATCTATGAAATCTATCTATGAAGTGCCAAACTGTGGGGACAATGGGGAGGCATGAGCTCCCACCAAAAAACCCCAAGGTTTTTGCAGTGAAGGGGGTGTTTGAGGTTCCACCTCACTTTTTGCACCCCATTCTCTAAAGTGGATTTCAGGATGGGCTATAAAGTTTCTTTTCGGCAGGGACATAGACTCCTACACAGAGATGTTCTTCTGTTCTTCACAGTTTGCTCACAGACTTATGCAAGACATTATACAAGTTACTTGCAATCCAAGGTATTACTGTAGTCAGTTTCATCAAAGGAAATCTCATATACTTCTGCATATCTATGCAAAACCCACTACAGTAATACCTTGGATTGCAAGTAACTTGGTTTGAGAGCGTTTTGCAAGACAAGCAAATTTTTAAATATTTATTTAATTTTTTTTTTACTTGATATACAAGCGACGTCTTGCAATACAAGTACTGTAGTACGGCTTAAATTAAAAATCTCTGTACAAATTTTTTTTGGGGGATTTCGTTTTGATATAAGAGTGTTTTGGATTACAAGCATGTTTCCGGAACGAATTATGCTCTCAATCCAAGGCATGACTGTACTTTGTTTCTCTATAGCCCCATTTCACTCCCACACAGGCATCAACCACCTGAGTTCACTATTAGAGGGAAAGGTTATTGTTTCACATATTCTTGGTGTGAGATTTATAAGAGACTTTGGGGCTGAGTCTTTACCAGCCCCACTTCAAATTCAGCCTTGACTGTCTATAACTTGCTACTCTCAGGTTAGAGAGATGCCATTTGGACTAACTCAGACCTTTTGTTTGTTTTAAAGCTTTGAGCACCTACACCGGCCTTCCCTAGCCTGGTGCCCTCCAGAGGTTTTGGACTATAACCCCCATCATCCCTGATAATTGGCTATGCTGGCTGGGGCTGATGGGGGTTATAGTCCAAAACATCTGGACGGCACCAGGTTGCAGAAGGCTGGTCTACACATTTTTAAGTCTTCTCCCTAAACAAGAGCTAGAAAATTGCATTTAAACAAGTTGAAAATCATTTCCTCCAGCTTCTAATACTCCATTCCATGGTAGAAACTTAAGAAGCATCAAAAAGAGGTGTGGTGAAGAGCCGTGTGTCTGAAGTGGATGGCAACTCCTGGATCTCCCAAATGGGCAGGTGCGAGATGACACGTTCACCACTCAGGAGGGGGTATGGTGGGGCAACAGGAGGATAGGGCAGACAAACAGTTTAGCATCCTAAAGGCCTTTGGGTCTTGAGAGGCCATGAAAGCTGGCCCAATGCTGCACTGAACATGGGCATCATCCAGAGAACATTAGGCATGCTTTAATTCCATTAAAATCAACGTGGCTTACTCCAGTTTTCCCCAACCAGGTGTCCTTCAGATATCTTGGACTTCACATTCCATCAGCCCCAGCCAGTATGGCTAATGGTCAGGAATTCTGGGAGTTGTAGCCCAAAACATCTTGGGGCCACCAGGTTGGGGAAGGCTGGCTTACACTCGCAGTTACGGTAAGTTCCTTTGATTTCAACAGGCCTTAAGTATGCCCCCATTTCTCAGGACTGTGCTCCACTGGTTGGAATCAATCCACTGCAGTTTATTATGCTTTGCCATGCTACCGTGTGAGCACAAAGCAGGGTAGATCAATTTAAACCAATGATTTTAAAACCGCTAAGCGTGGGTGGGGGGAGGATCCATTTAAAGCACTGATTTAAAGCACATTTACCATTTATACCTCAGAGATTTCCTAAACAGAAGTGCCTGCTAACTGGAAAACATAATGACATCTTGCACAGTCACTGAGTTAGAGATTACCTAGAAGCCACTCTTGCAACCTCCTGTCGGTACTTTCAGCATCAGTTTAATAATGAAGGGTCAATTCTCACATTAGCTTCAAAGCATCAGCCAATTGACATGAAATGTTTTGATTGTCTCATGGAAGCTTCCTGCCAACAGTCTCTGGAACACAACTTCCTAGGCCTATACTATTCCCTGGACAATTCAAGGGAACAAACGAGTAAATGATACTGTTAATAATTATTTTAGACTTATCCAACTGAAGATAACTACACATCTTTCCACCTGTCTCCTGCTAACATTCTGATTCACTTTGGCATAGAAGCAATAGAAACATCAACTTAAGTATCTACTGTAACTGTGGATCAATGAAAGAATTAACTGCTGCCACCGCTTAATATGAACTAGAATTATTTCTCTAGAGAGCAGAGTTCAACACCAGTTTAGTTGACAAGTGAAAAAGGGACCCATGTGAATATTTGTCGATCTGCAAACTATAAACTCCTTTGAAGATCAAGACTGAGTTATCTTGGGGAAACTGTAGGAAGAAAGTGGTATAAAGACCTATTTCCTAAACTTGCCAGTAATCAGGGTTTGATTCAGGGTTTGATTGAATTTTGTAGCATTTTTAGCACCATGAAAAATCTAGTGGGACCAAGGTTGGTCCTTCTTAAGGACACAAGCTAAGAACGGACCCTGGAGCAAACTAAGGACCATCTAGTCCAGCATACTGCTTCCAAGAACACCAGGCAGCCACATACCTTTGGGAGCTTACTAGAACATAGACTCCTGCAATGAAATTGTTTGACAGTGGCCTAGAAGACCAAGGTACTCCATGGCTACTTAGGGCCTGTGCATATGCTTCCACTTATAGGGTTCTCTAATATCATACTTAGCATTTCGCACAAGTGACACACCTTCCAAGAAGACAGGAATTGCTTGCACAGTGTGCTAAATATGCTGTTTGAGGGACTATATGGACCTCATTGGCTGGACACAACAATGGATATACTTGGAGTTACCTTGAAGGGAGTCTAACACCATGCTTGCCACATGTTTACGAAATCTTCACAGCGCAAAAGCAGTAGTAGGTCAGGCTCCTGTTGGGATGATCTTGGACCAATTTTCTTCTCGATGCTCAGGTTATGTTTTCATGTTGAAGATCTCCTGAAATGCCAGAAGAACTAGAAGAGGAGATGCAGGAGTTCGAACTAATCTCCAGTTGCAAGATGTCCCAATTCTTTAAAGTAGTTACGGTATTCCTTCCTTAGAAACAATGCTCAAAGAGAAAATGCACAATCAGCTGCAAATTGCAATCCCATGTGATGTACCTGTTGTCGGACTGCAGAACTTCAGCTTGCAGGTGAAGGTATCAAATGTCTGAACACTCCCTCATGCTTAAAAAGCCTTCCTGCACATTAAATCTAGCATGTCATGGTGAAGGCTAAGCTAGAGCTATTTTTCTTGCAGGCTAATTTTGTATGCATAGGGATTTTTTTTTTTTAATGTCGAGGATCATTCAGAGACTCAATCCTCTTCCTGCAGTCTCAAGTGCTGCAGTCCGTCGACAGATACATCACATGGGGCTGCTCTTCATCTCACTGGCTCTCAGCTCACATCTTGTGTAACACATATATCCCAGTTGCGTTAATACATTATCCTAGCCAGAGTGTGCAGAGATCCTACAGGTAAAGGAACAAAACTACATAATAGGCAATTTCAAGTGATGAAATGCTTGATGCAATGCTGAAAAAGGATTATCCTGTGGTTGCTGTGGGGAGAGACTTCCCAAGGAGCTTTGCTAGTTAATTAATTTTCTGTATTCCATCTATATGATACAGCCTTAGGTCCATTTTAAAGGAATTCTCAGTAACAGTTAAAAGGAGCATTTCCTATCTAGTCTCTCATTCCTCCACTATACAAGGACGGTGCTTATTTAGTCAGTAGGACTGCCTTGACATTTAAGCAGATATCGCTCACTTCACAAATGCATTCTAGTTCTCTACCCTTCCCATCCCTACTGCCTGGCTTCTTTGAAAAGGAAACAGTTTACCTTTTAAGGTCACCTGTCAAATGATGGGTGAGAATGCATATTCGGCAAGGGTCATTCCAAGAGAACTGTAATATTGGTCCCCTGCTTGGACAGAGCATAAACCACTCATAGTTTGATGGGAACATTTTCAGCAGTGTCAAAAAAATATACCCAATTCTCCTCCTCCCATGATTTTTGTCACAGATGGTGAAAATATTCACTTGTTCATTTACATCAGGGGTGGACAACTTGTAGCCCTCCAGATGTTTTGGCCTACAGTTCCCATCAACTTATATCATAGGCTATGTTGGTTAGGGCTGATGGGAGTTGTTGGTCAAAACATCTGGAGGCCAACAAGTTGCCCAACCTGATTTACTTTAACTGCCTCCTGCACTCTCTTTCTCAATTGACCCCATTTGTCCTCAGTGATAAACACCACAGAACCAAATCTGATTGATTGCATACTGTAGTGTGGTCATCCCATTGACTATGTGGCTCTCCATCGATTTGCAAGCCCAGGTCAAAGTCTTGGCTTGGGACCCAGGTGTTTGAAGGAATGCCTACCCATATCAACCTGCCCGTGGTCATCTTCAAAGGCTCTTCTCCAGGAGCCTCCTGAACTGTAGTGGGTGGCAATCAGAAAGAGGGCTTCTCATTCATGTTGCCCCATCTGTGGAACACACACTCCTGACTTGCCCAACACCCATCTTGATGCCAAGCGACCTTTTTATTTTCCCAAACTTGTAAAAGTTTGAGGATAATGTTTTAGTTCCGCTGGCTAGTGGGACAGTGGGCAAAGCCAGGATGATCACCTCCTTTTCTCCAGCCACTGGCAATTAGGATGGAAGTTATGGCTGTTGTATCAACAGATTGCTTTGTAGAGGGGTTACAGTTCAGAGGTAGAGCATATGCTTTGGATTCATAATATTCCAGATTAACCCCTGGCACCTACAAGGACCTCAACAAACAGGACTTGATGACTTGGAGAGTTGCTTCCAGTAAGATTACTGGGCTAGATGACCCAATGGAGCAACTCAACATAAGGCAGCATCATAAGCTTATGATGTGGCAAGCCACAGTATACAGTATCCAGGTACCCAGATCTTCAAAGATTATATGATAAACAGGCAGACAAAATTTTCCTTTTGGGCTTATAATGATTAATAAGGTGATTTAGTGGCCTTTTCCTTCCCTACTTAAAGAAGTGTTTATATATGCAATGTATCTAATACTACCTAGTCAGCTCCCAAATGATTTATCTTTCAGTCTGCAAATTACATTAACAACATAATTAATAACTCAGATATTAAAAACTGAGTATGTCAGAGCAGTATGTCATGTAATCAATGGCTACAAATCGGTTTGTCTCGTATTTAATGATTATTTTTTTTCAGGAGGATGAATCTATATAAACAGAAGAGTCAATCAATGAGGAGGTTGCATACATTGTCTCCCTTATTTGCAGTGCTGGAAACTGAAGTTGTCTTTATTGTTTAAATGTTAGAGATTGGAAATCAATTGAAGAGTATAAACAGAAAGGGGAAATGTATTAATGGTAGGAGGGAAAAGTGTAGGTATCTGCAAAATCTTATCAAATGATCACACTTTGGAATAAATGCTGAGCGCAGGAAATGTTTCTGAAACAATAATTGCCTGCATAGAAAGCTTAAACATGAACAATACTTTGAAAAATTAGTTTTTACAGGGGAGTGCTATTTCTCCAAACTCTAACATACAGCTTGGAGAGCTCCTATAAATCAATGAACTCTTTCGACAAGTCTAGTTCATCCTCCAACCTCCTTAGAGCCAAATTAGATATGATGCTAAACATTCGTTGCCACCAAAAATGTCTAGTAGAGCATACTGGAAGCCTGACATCACAGTGTTCTATGTTTCCTCATCCATACGCCACATCTTTGCCTGCTGTTGAGGAAACAGAATACCATGGCACCAGAACATAGCTAAGTTCTATTTCTCATTATGGGAGAGGAGGGAGATGCTAAATGTGTGTTTCAGTGTTCAACATAGCTGCATGCTTAGCGTAGCAAGTCTTCAAAAACATTTTCGATAGCCACAAGAGTTCTTTAAAGCTCCAAAGCTTGTCCATCAATATACCTATATTTTAACACAGAGAGGCACAGTTCGTCCTGTATCAATCAATGGCCCAGGCAGATCAACAGTTTTCATGAGATATTATAACATTTCATTATAATGATAAAAAAAAAATTAAAAAATTTTAAAAAATTTAAAAAACCTATGATGTTCTAGATTCATGTCAATGAAAGACCCATCATCTAACTTACTGCTTTGCATGAGCATGCACTTTGTGACCTTCTCCTAGAAGCTGCTGCACTGACGGAGCCAGAAGCATTCTGGACGGGATGTAACAGACTATCACGTTGGGACAATGTAAAAGAAGGAGCTTGGTAGTGAGGCTACGTTTTAGGTTAAATCAGAATTCCCCAGCCTGGCACCCTCCAGATGTGTCAGACTGCAATTTCCATCATTTCCAGCCAGCATAGCCATCGGAGTAATGGGAGTTGCAGTCCAACACATCTGGATATCACCAGGTTGGGGAAGGCTGGGTTAAATGGATATTGGCACATAGTTATCTGAAAACTATTAGGGTGGTCATATGTCCAATTTTATAGAGGGGTGCCCTCTATTTGAAGGGCTGCCAGAGGAGTATCCTCTGAAGGCAACCTCTGTTTGAAGAGCTCTCCTGTCCAATTCTGGTTTAAAGACAAAGAACCATCAGAAGGGAGAGCTGGCTGGGCCTTGAAGTTGCCCATCAACAGCACCTGGACAGCAGACTGAACAGGCAGGCCCACAGGTCACCTGGTCACAGCCTTCGATACTATGGTGAGACGTGCTGTGTTTCTATTTAAAATATAATAATTATTTCTAAATTTGCATATATACTAGCATGCAAATCACTGTCTTCCTTTTCCCTCTTTTTTAGTGATACATTTCCTCTTTTTTGGCAATTCACAACTGGCCACCCTAGGCTGAAGATCCTCCTCACTGTCTGCTTTAGTCTGCCTCACTAGCCTGCTTTCCATTTATAAGGAACCAGGATCCAAATATCCATTGCACATGTTGGTTGGATTAAACCACTGGTACAATCACCAAATAACTGAGTTTTTGCTTGCTAAAGCAATTGCATAACAACCGAAAACGTGGCTCTGTGTGCTTTTGCAGTGGTCTGTTTGCAAAACTACATCAATCATATCTAGAACCTCATGTACGAGGTTGCTATAAGAATAACAGAAAATGTTATTGTGCTTTGTTTCAAGGTTGTTTCTTTTTGCTGAGATGCTGTACTGATTATTATATGTCATCTCTTGTTATAGTTTTACCATTTGTAAATGGCACTCTTTGTTATGATAAGGTCAGGAAAATAAATACCTTACAACTTACCAAATATTGCTGCATTTGCAGCATAGTTTAAAGGTGAGAATGGCAAGGATAGATCAGAACAGAAAGTGCATGGTTAGGAAAAGAAGCAGCCTGTAAGAAACAAGAGCAGCTCAGCCTCAGAATCACTTACGCACCGAGTCCCTAATGATCTTCTTGCCTCAAAAGGCCTTTAAAGACACTGGCATCCTACCTGTCCTCCAAAGGCTCTTGACCTGGAGAATAATGTAAGCGTCTATACAATATCCTCTCTCTTTTGTGAGTATTTCCAACAAAGAAAGGAAGCAGCAGTGACTCTGGTATTAAGTGTCATCTTGAACAATACCTGGCCACAATAATGCAACCTTATTTGTACAAAAGGAAGGGGGAAATGGTATTTGCTATCACTTACCTGAACGAGTTTCTAATATATTTTCAATGAGATGGGGATTTTCCCCCTCCCGTTTTGGTTCTTGATTCCCACCACACACACACACACACACACACACACTCATATATAGAGCATGGAAGTTTTTCAAAACATTTTGCAAATCAGTCCAATCCCTCCTCCCCTTTTTCTTATTTGTTGCATGAGCAGGTATTTACATCCGCCTTTATCTCCCTAAACCTCTTAATATAAAGAGTAAACTAGTCTGCCTGTGAGTGCATTGACTGTATTAAGGATGGCGGATTGTGTTGCAAAGGAGCCCAGGCCTCTAATGTTATCACTCAGCGGGAATGGATCCCATCAGAAGGCACATGGTGTGCCATGACGTAGCCTGTCTTAGACCACAAAAGCAGACTTTTCTCTGTGAATTAGACAAACCACACAAAAGGCAACAATAGCTAGCATAAACACTATTTAATACTATTCATGGGCTATTGAAGAGATGGGCGTTGACTAAGAAGCGCAGCAAAGCTAGTACATTGTTGTCAGATGAAAGGACGCCTAATGAACAGGAAGCATCATTTGAACAGGCTGACAGTAACCGTATAACTGCAGGATTGTGGGACTGGCATTTACCCCATGGGTCTTTACAGTCAGAAAAATAAAGAGAAATTAAAGCATAAGGAATCCTTTTTTTGTGGGTACTTAAAGCCCATGAAGCAACACAAGGAAGTTTACAATTGTCTTTTCAAGATCGTCCGTGCTTTAGATAATTATGAAAAGGGAACATTTGAGGAAGGGGCAGGAGCGATGGAGGGGAGAACACTGGGCAATAGGTTGCCTTGTATACAATAGCCACTTCGTGGGCAATGCGGGATTCTGATCTTGGCAAATCTCAGCCTTTATTTTTGTTTTTAAAAACCCCTGTTTTCTAGGTGTCTCATACCAGGCTGCATTGAAGACCTTGATTTAAGCCTGGCTCTGCTGAAATGGCTGTGTGGCTGCATTGTATGAAAAAGCCAATATAAATGTTTTATAGAATTTCCAGTTAAAGCACAAAGACGCAGGGAATAGTTTCAATGTGAACTCTCAAGAGCAGTTATTCACCTAATCTTACCCAGTTTTTGTCCTTAAAAAGGGGGGGGAGTATAGTTCTGTTGTTTCACGTTGTTATTCTGCACCTTGTGAGTTCACGGCAGCTGTGGCTTCATTCAGTTCAGGGTGACTGCCATGGGAAAACAGCTTCTAGGATGGATAAAAGAATGCTCAAGTTCCTTCATTTAATAATTATGATAATTCCTCTTATACAGCACTTTTAATTGATAAAGTCTAGATCATCACCATCTAGTTCACCCCAAAACAACCTGTGTGGTAGATCTGACCTGGGCTTTAAGCCAACGACTAAATGCCTCCTTCTGCCCCCTCCCTCAGGAAAGGACCCTGCAATGGGCACTTACATTTTCTTTTAAATATGTTTATTTACTCATATAAGAAATTACATAGGTATCATCCAATACACACATCCTTCAATAAAAATCCAATCAAACAAAACAAGGAATATGGATGGACATTGCGCAGTACCCAGCGCTGGAAGTCCACCAGCGCCAATCACATTGTGCTAGCAGGAATGACCACTAGCACAACAGGAAGCTAGTGTTTCAGAGCACTACCCTGGAAAATAGCTCAGACTAGCACTTCCACAATGGGACAGGTCTGCAGAGTTCCTTTCCACAAGCTCTGTGATTATGGAAGCCAGGACCGGTGCAAGGCAGTTTGGCGCCCTAGGCCAAGTCAGGTATTTAGCACCCCCCCTCAGGCGGGGGGGCGGGCTCCGGAGCAAAGCAGCCTAAAACGCCTGCTCGCCCAGCGCCCCCCCCCCCCGCAGCCAGCAGCCCTCTGCGGGCCTGGAGCAGCGGCAGCAGCAGCATCTCAGGCCAGCAGCAGCGCGCTCAGCGGGGCCCGTCCAGGATGCCCGGCCGGGCGCTGGGCCATGCGATGCCGCCTCCAACTCCGTGCCGCAGCCCGCGGGGTCCACCCCCTCGGGCTGGGCTGTGAGCGCTCTGGTGCCGGGGCCCGGATCGGGTGCCCTCAGCATGAGCATCGGACGGCCGCGAGAGACGAGACCCCCGAGGCAGAGCACGAACGCTACTCACGGAGCTGTGGCCCGGGCAGCCGCGGCGTGCGCTCTGGAGGCGAGGCGAGGCGGCGGCGGCACCGCCCCCAGCAGGCAGGGTCCCGAGGCGGCTGCGGCTGCCCCCTCCCCTCCTCCTCTAGCCGGGCTCGGGCCCGGCCTCGCCGCCTGCCCCACACCCGCCGAGGACCCCGCTTGGGCATCCCCGTGGGAGGCGCCGGGGAGGAAGGGACGGAGCCTCCGCCTTCCTCCCCGCCCCGCTGTCGGCTGCGCGGCCTGCGCGGCCTGCGCCTGCCCGGGGACAGAGGCTTAGATGGCGAGCGCCGGGAGAGCAGGCGGGGTGGCGAGCCGGAGGAGAAGCGGGCGGAGGCGCCCTGGCTCATGATGGCGGGCGGAGGCGCACCGCCCCGCCGAGGAAAGCTGAGCATGACACTGAGCCTGCCCGCAATCCCCCTGCGCTGACCTGGTGTGACTGGTGGCGTCTCCACAGCTGTCCCGCCCGGCCGCCTCGCCGACAGATCCGGGCTCCGCGAGCGGCAGGCAGGCAGCGCGTTGCCCAGCAGTCCCGGTGGCGGTGAGGAAGAGTCAGCCGGCAGGAGCAGAGTGTGGCCCCTTCAGCCACGCGCCCTAGGCAGCTGCCTAGTTGGCCTAGTGGTAGCGCCAGCCCTGATGGAAGCACTGGTTTGAACTAATTTCCAGTTGCACTATTAAATGCTAGGTTCCTACTGCACTAGCGGTTGTTCCCACTAGCAATAAGGCAGTGTTGAATACTGCTCAAAATCACTAAGGGCACAATCCTATGGCCGCTAGATGCTGTCTGGACTGCCATACAATAGGTCAGAGTTCCAGCTCCGACCTCAGAAATGTGTTCTGGGGTCAGAACTGGAGCTCTGATCTTGGAGGGTCCTCCCTCCACCCTCACAGCCAGCATGGTTCTTTCCACGCTGGCTGCAGCTCCGAAGTCACAAGACTGACTTCAGAGCCAGCGTTGGGGGGGGGGCATTCTGGGAGGCGGGGAGGTGAGGAGTGAGGCTCTGCCAGGATAAGACATATCCCAGAGGCGCTTCAGCCCCTCCTCCTTACAAGCAGGGGCAAAACACTTAGATGGCTTAAATCGGGCGTCTCAGTGTTTTGTGGGACAGGAGAAGCATGGAGGCAATCCTCCCATCCTCAACTGGATGCCCATAATCCTCCAAGTTTGGAAGGTTACGGGCAGCCACATTGGACGGTACTGTAAATTTATCATTCCAAAAGATGACAAAGCCACTTGATCTTCAGTATTATTCCTATTTTACAGATGGGGAATCAAGTTATAGGCCTGGTTCAGATGAAACACCGAACCACCCATGCCTGCATGAGCTTTGGGCTTGCTTGTTCCCCCTTTACTCTTTTACATGCATAGGGACATTGAAAGCTTCCATTGTGATGTCCAAACTTGAGGAACTGTGGTTTGTTCTAGCTATGGTCAGTTAACAAACCAGGATATCAAACCATGGTTTCATCCCAATTTCTTTTAATGGACCATAGTTAGAACAAACCACATGTCCCCAAGTTTGGACAGCATGTGGAGCTGTAGTTCTAAAGTGGAAGTGGAAGCTTTAAATCTTCTCCTCCTCCTGTGTGTGAAGAAGGGAGAGGAGAAGGGAGAAGAGAGCATGCAAATCCAAAACTGGTGCAGGCTCATTCCTGTGACACTCAGTCATGGTTTAGCATTATGTCTGAATGCTACTGACTTGCTCTTGGCCACATTAAAAATAATATGTGCCAGAGATGGGCCTTGAACCTAAATCCAGCCCCGATTTGTTATACATCTCTCTCTGCTGCAGACCAGGGGTCTACTTCTTGTCTTCCAGATGTTTTGGCCTACAACTCTCATCAGCCCTAGCCATCATGGAGTGTTAAAAGGTACAAATTTATTTATCATTTATTGTATTTATATCCTGCCTTTTTTCCTCCACAGAACCCAAGGTGGCTTACATAATCCTCCTTCTCCTCTCCATCTTATCCTCACAACAATCCTGTGAGGGACCTTAGGCTGAGAGTCCGTGACCGGCCCAAAGTCACCCAGCAAGCTTCATGGCCAAGTGGGGACTAGAACCTGGGTCTCCCAAGTCCCAGTCCAACACTCTAACCACTATGCCATTCTGGCTCTTGAAAACAAGCTAATTTTGTCCTTTTTAATAGTCTGTAGAGTGCCTTGCAGAAGTATTCTCACACACCCCTTTGACTTTTCCACATTTTGTTGTGTTACAACCTGGAATTGGAATGGATTTAATTGGCATTGTTACCACTTGATGTACACAAGATACTCAATACTGTGAAGGTGCAAAATAGTTTTATCGTGGCACAAAAGTTAAGTAAACAAAAAAGAACTGGCATTTGTTGGTTGCATAAGTATTCACCCACCCACCCTTGCTGTGACATGCCTAAATAAGCTCTGGTGCAACGCACTGCCTCCAGAAGTCACGTACTTCTGTGTGTGGTGTGGTGCCAGTGTGGTGTAGTGGTGAGAGTGTTGGACTGGGACTCAGGAGATCTGGGTTCTAGTCCCCACTCAGCCATGACACTCACTGGGTGACTTTGGGCCAGTCACTGACTCTCAGCCTAACCTACCTCACAGGGTTGTTGTGAGGATAAAATGGAGAGGAGGAGGAGGATTATGTAAACTGGCTTGGGTTCCTTGCAGGAAAAAAGGCAGGGTATAAATATATTAAATAAATAAATACTGTACAGTAAGTAGTTGAATGGAGTCCACCTGTGTACAATTCCAGTGCCACATGATCTCAGATTAAATACACCTGTTTCTGGAAGGCCCCAGAGTTTGTCAGAGAGCATAGCTAAACAAACAGCATCATGAAGACCAAGGAGCTATTGAAACAACTCCTGGATAAAGTTGTGCAGAAGCAGCAGTCAGGGTTGGGTTTTTAAAAATATCCCAAACTATCAACATCCCCCAGAGCACCATTAAATCCATGATTACAAAATGGAAAGCATGTGGCTCAACTGCGACTCTGCCTAGAGAAGGCTGTCCACCAAAACTCAGTGACCAGGTAAGGAGGGCATTAGTCAGAGATGCAGCCAAGAGGCCAGTGGTAACTCTGAAGGAGCTGGAGATATCCGCAGCTGAGATGGGAGAAACTGTCACCCGAGCACACCACAAAGCTGGTGAGAAGAAAACCATTGCTGAAACAAACCCATATCAAAGCCTGTTTGGAGTTTGCAAAAAGGCATGTGGGAGACACAGCAAACGTGGGGAAAAGTTCTCTGGTCTGATGAGACCAAAATGGAGCTTTTTGGCCTTGCCCGCAAAACACTATAGGTGTCACAAAGCCAACAGTGCTCATTGCCCTGAGAACACCATCCCCACAGTGAAGCATGGTGGTGGCAGCATCATGTTGTGGGGGTGCTTTTCCTCAGGAGGGACTGGGAAGCTGGTCAGGATTAAGGGCAAGCCAAATACAGGGCAATTCTAGAGGAAAACCTGTTTCAGTCTGCAAGGGACCTGGGACTGGCACAGATGTTCACTTTCCAGCAGGACAATGAGCCTCAACACACAGCAGAAGTAAAACTGGAGTGGTTGAAACACAAGAACTTGAATGACCCAGTCAAAGCCCAGACCTCAATCCAATTGAGAATATGTGGCAAGACGTGAAAGTTGCTGTTCACCAATAGTCCCCATCCAATCTGATAGAGCTGGAGCAATTTTGCCAGGAAGAATGGGCAAACATTGCAGAATCCAGATGTGTAAAGCTCATAGAGACTTACCCAATAAGATTCACAGCTGTAATCGCTCCAGGGGTGTTTCTACCAAGTATTGACTCAGCGGGAGTGAATACTTATGCAACCCACAAGTGCCAGTTGTTCGTTTTTACTTAATTTTACTACAATAAAAATATTTTGCACCTTCACCGTGTCGAGCTTCTTGTGTACATCAAGTGGTAACAATGCCAATTAAATCCATTTCAATTCCAGGTTGTAACACAACAAAATGTGGAGAAGTCGAAGGGGGTGTGTGGATACTTCTGCAATGAACTTTGTTGTCAAAATTCAGTGGAAAACCATTTTTTATGCTGCCATTGCCAAATTCGGTGGCACAGGAGTGCAGCCCATGGTGGGGGTCAGGGAGTCAAAAGTGGCCCTGGGGCCCCCAGACATTTCCTACCCCCAACATAGATAATTGGGAGAAGCAAAAAATAAATAAAATTAAACCTATTTATTTCAACAAGAATTAAACAAGTACTTAGCTTTCTCTCTCTGAAAGAAATGGGAATTGCTAAGCTATTCTATGCATGTCGACTGAGAAGTATGGTAAGTCTCATTAAGTTAAATGAAACTTCCAGGTAAGTGTGCCTAGCTTTGCAGCCTAAGAAGTGTTTAACCCATAATGTTTTAATTGGTGCATTAATGAAGTTCTTAAATCCCTTCTGATATGTATGACATGGTTTACAACAAGAAAATACATGCATATACCTGAACTATGTATAGTTTATACAGAGGTTTGGTTATTATTATTTTTTTGTTTTCATTGCAATTGTGATTTTTAATGGCAAAATTAGAAGGGAGGAACTTTAGCTGTGTGTTACACTTTTCTCTGTTTTCTTTTTACCTCATTCAAGCAAGCCAAGGCATCAGTAGTTTCATTGTTTATTCTTTTGTATATTTTAGTAATTATTTGTTATTTTTTTAGGTCTAGTCAAATCTTTTGAATTTTTTTAAAATCTAAACATTTCTCAACACTGTTTTTAAAAGATAGTTCTTACAATAGTGACTCAGGCTGGCTCTGTGGAAGAGGAATAGAAGGGTGCTGAATTTGGGTGGGTAACCCCAGCCCAACTCTTCTGACCGACTACTCAACTGCCATAAAAGGTTCAAACCTGTCTATTTATTTATTATATTATTTATACCCCGCCTTTTTTCCTGCAAGGAACCCAAGGTGGCTTACATAATCCTCGTCCTCCTCTCCATTTTACCCTCACAACAACCTGTGAGGTAGGTTAGGCTGAGAGTCAGTGACTGGCCCAAAGTCACCCAGTGAGTTTCATGGCTAAGCGGGGATTTGAACCCGGATCTCCCGAGTCCCAGTCCAACACTCTAACCACTACGTCACACTGGCTCTAGAGCCAGCCAATTAGAACCCACCAATAAGAGTAGCTACTGCAGTGAGAACGTTCTGTCAAGGGGGTCAACTATGATTTGGCAGCAATTTTTTCTGCACTTGCCACAAAAAGAATCCTGCAACTTCATCAGGAAACACAAATTAAAAAGCCGGCATAGTTTGTGGCATATGGAAAGCTGTTTTTAAGGAGCTACACTTTCAAGCAAATCATTAGTGAAAAGAGCAACTTCCTCCTGCAAACTCATTTCAGCTGGCCTGGATTTAGAGGAAAGCAACTACCTGGGATGACAGCTTCAGAGGCATCAGTCATGGGCTATCTACTCATCTATCTACAGCTGAAATAAATGGTACAAACAGTTCATTTTCACTTCTAAGGCTAGTAACACTGACCTGCCTGGCTAGGGCTGTATTAATGTGTGTGCAGGCATGTTTTTGCAGGAAAATTTACAACATCAGTGCCCATTCAAGGAATGGTATGTTTTGATTAGATCCATGCATGCAAATTTATCTTATATGACAAGATAAATCATGCATGAAAATGGTGGATCAAAGTCATAAATTCAAAAAGTGAGGTATTCAAAAGTTGAACAGGGGGAGGGAGGCACACCAAAGAGGCTCCTCCCCTGGGACGCCATTTGGTGAAAGGCCAGCCCAGCATTAAAATGGTATTGTAAAACACTTAAAACCACATTACCCCACCAAAACCATCTAGAAATCTGGAAAATAAGCACTAATCCATGGTGTAGGCATACTTTGCACTTTAAAAAATAAAATAAAATAGTGCACCAAGGTAACCCAATTTTGCAACCTGCATGATGTCTCTTATTCTGAATATTACAACCTGCAGTTTTAAGTGTTTTCCTTACTTTATGCGCCAGCACCACCATGCTAGTTATGGGGGAGAACACTGAAGTCCTGCCTCCTGTGCACTGGAAATGTGTGTATTTACCCTGCTTGGCCTCACAAATTTCACCAGGATTGCTCATATGTTTTCAAAGGGCTTCATGAAGGAACAGAAAGTTTCTTTTTTTCAAAAAGAAAAAAATGGAAGTTCTCAAGAAGCTGAACTCTGCACTCAATGACCTGGTTTGCGCAGTCACCGCAGCCCACTGTGGCTCATTAATTCCACGACAAACCACAACACCTTTGATGCCAGGTAGTTTATTCAAGCCCTGGCCACAGCTTGTCATATCATCTGAACCGAAACAGCAGGGGTTAAACAACCCTCAAATAATCCATGGTTTGTTATAGGGTTGTTTGAGGCTTGTTTAACCCTCAAGCAACCCGTGCCACCTGGGTTCAGATGACACAACAAACCATGGCCAGGACTTGAATAGGCAACCTGGCCTATTCAACCTGCCAGGGCTTGAATGTTCAAAATGGCCACCTGCAAGCACTGCAACCGTGCTTGCAGTGATCGTGCAAACCAGCCCACATTTTTTGTACTTTTTTTTGCATTAGCATTTGCATGAAATTGTGGCAAATATACAGCCCTGCAGTTCGTGCAGTGTTAATTGCTCCTGCAGATCCTCCTAATACCACCCACTGAATCCAAGCTTTCCTCCTGCGTTCTGTTGCTACTACGCTGCCTTATCACGCTCTTGATTTTTATCAAGTGTTCATAAAAATGAGAGGCTGGTTTTGAAAGAAATACGCTCCCAGGGTATATACAGCTGTGTTGTAAACTCTCTATGTTTTCCCACCAAGTGCATAGTTCTCAAAGAGGATCATTTTAATTACTGAAACTTAAAATAATAGCTCCTTCAGGTGTTATGAAATGCAATCATATGACAGAAGAAGTGCACGTCAAGCCTGCCTATTTGCATTGTTACTGTACCAATTACCAACTAATAAATGAGCATATTCTGCTTAATAGGGATGATGTGAAACTATTCAAGTTTTGAGTCTCCTGGGATTTGTGAAATTCAGTTTGTGTATGGCAATTTATCGAGTTCCCTGCCCATGGTGGAGATAAAAGAAAGGAACCTGAACTGGACCGTGAAGTTGCTTCATTTCCCAGTGATCTGACTGGAAAGGGGAACTTCTTCTCTAGGCAGCAACAGTCCATAGGTCCCCTTTGGTTGCCCTATCATAAATAGAAAACCACACTGGCAGTGCAATTCTAGACATATCTACTCAAAAGTAAGCCCCAATGGGGCTTGCTCCCAGGATAAGTGGGTACATGATTACAGCCTAAACCAGCTCCTAAGCTAGAAGAAACTGGAAGGCAGGCAGGACTTAGGCAAGGCTGGGATTCTGGGAGAAGCTTGTCAACATTTGTAGGGTTGACTGTGTACTTTCAATTGTGGCTCAAGACTCATCAGCACATTAACCGATTGTACTCAACTCACTGTTTATTATGTTTATTGTAGATACATGCACGCACGCATGCACACACATACACACACCACCTCCTTCTACATCAATGAACTTTAAAGAAGTACATTGCTCTTTCATCTCTACAAGGATGAGACAGCGGCCACATTCGCACGACACTGTAAGCCACCCTGCAAATAAGTTACGCAGTGTGGGCTGTTCGCATAATAACCCACAGTGTGCCCGACAGATGATTGGGCTCACTGTGGCTTGTTCTCCCCTTCCTTCCCCCTCAGTCTTCCAGCCAGTATCCCAGTGTCCTTCATGGCAGAACCCATCCTGTATCTGCCTCCCAGCTCTGCTCGCTACCCTTTTTCATTCACTGCTATTTGTTTTTCAATGTCTCAAAAATGCACAATTGTGTTCATAATTTTTTTTTAAATAAATTGTTGATCTTTTGCAAGTGCGCTCTTATGGCTGTCAGATATGTGGTCTTGTCAGGTCAGTTTCCTTGTATGTTTCAGCTGTCAAAGGGAGCAGCAAAGGTAACATACATGGAAATTGACAAGCCGAGACTGCATATAGGCTAATTTGTGCATAATTGGCAGTGACCAATTGCCAAGTTGTCAATTGAAAAGCACTGGTAAAGGGGAGGGAGCAGCAGAAGAAGGTGCACCAAAAGTGTGAGGAGACAGTATCTCCCACTTAGCAATGTAATCCTCTTAATTTTAAGTGTTGAACTGACACTTCTCATGCCCTCCACCTTTTCAACACTTCCCTAAATCTCCAGCTGCTCCCCTCCTTTTCCCTTTCAGAGTATTTTTGGGAGCACCTGCAGTGACTGCTCCATTACCGCAGGTGTGCAGATTTCCCCTCCATTTACTTCCCAGCCATTAAATTTACACATATTTCCCAGTCCAAAAAAATAGTGCAAATATTCCCAACAGTAAAAACAAAAACAAAACAAACAAAAACTCTTACAGGTGACATATTGGGACAGAGTAAGTGGGGTGCCACTGCCAGAACCAGCGGTACTTACACATACACCCTATGGGGCTCCATTCACTCTGTCCCATTCAGCCACCATCTCAGGAAGGTTTTTAAATATATATATATATATATATATATATATATATATATTAGAAATGTCAGGGAATCAAAGTAACTGCAGCAGTAAGCGAAAAGAGTGTGTGGGAGGGGAGCCAATATCTCCTCTTTCTGAACTAGCTGGAGACTTGGGGAAGAGTTGAAATAGTGAAGGACACTGAGAAGTGTCAGATCAACAGTAAAATTAATCAAGTGGATTACATTGCTAAGTGGGAAATATTGTTTCCCCCCTTTTTGGTGCACCTTTTTTTTGCCACTCCCCCCCCCCCTTTACTGGTGCTTTTCATTTGACAACTTGCCAATTGGACCCTGGCAACTGTGCACAATGTAGCCTATATGCAGTGTCGCCTTGTCAATCTCCATGTATGTTACCTACTCCTGCTCCCTTTGACAGCTGAAACATACAAGGAAATTGACCAGGCAAGACTACACATATCAGACAGCCATAAGAGTGCACTTGCACACTTGTGAAAGACAGACCAAAAAAATTCATTAATTAAGAATTAATTTGCGCAATTTTCTGGGACCAAAAAAAATAATTTCAAAAAGGATGGCGAATCAGTGACAGTCACTCCAAAGTGCTGCTTGGACATCAGTGGAGGGGCTGTCACTGGCGGCGGCAAGGGTGAGATCGCAAAGAGCGGTGTGGAAGGTTGCTTCTCTTGCCGAGCAGCTCACTCACCAATCCCCACAACGAAATTGCTGTCCTGGGTTCGAACAGCACAACCACCCATCGTGGATTGAACAAGCCCTAGAACAAGCCATGGGTTGTCAGGATGGCTTGTTGCCAAAAAATAAGCCACCCTGTGGGAAGCAGTTTAAATTTGGACAACGTGACAAGTCATTGTGGCTAGTTACCCACGATGGGTTGTCAATGTCATGTCATGCAAACCCAGACACAGCCTCCCTTTCTTTCCATCCTAGATTTGCTGGAAGAAATAGACATTTTCGTGAACACAGATGGAGTTTGGGTAAATATATACTATCATCACCAAACTATAATATTGTGCAATCAGGTTAGCCAGATATACACAGAATTAGGGATGTGAATGCTCTTGTAGCATTGCAAAGAAAGGATCACAGAAAACATATGCATGCGGGACTGGGGAAGAAAGAAAAGCTTACAAAGTCGTGCAGTGTTTAATTTGGAATATTATTTATATTGTGTGATCAATGATGCTTTACAGAGTAATGTAAGATAAAAGAGAGGTCCCTGACCCAGAGAGGTTAGAGTCTCAATTTTGACCACTGCGGTGAGAACAAGGGGAGGGGAGAAGGAGAGGCTAGTAAGAAGTACTGAATGTAGGCAAATGCAGTTGTATTCACTAACACTGTAATCGTATACACCAGGTGGTGGGCATAGCAGTCCATGCCCAAATTCCATTTGATGAAGCTCTTGGCAGCTGCATTCCAGTGGTGGGTGGGGCTGGCAGCAAAGTGAGGTGGGCCAAAAATACCAGCCTATTGTCGCTTAAAGCCCTTACAGCCAGTAACTAAGTCTTAGGAGAGGCATGTCAATCCGTTAGAATTGGGGAAACTGCACAAAGCTGAGAAACCACCAAATGATTGGTGGTTTGGGGGGAAAGGGGTGTGGCCTTCTGGGGGGACCCCAGGGGGCCAGACTGGAACCCCAGAAGGCTGGATTTGGCCCCCAGGTAAAGGGGTTCCCCACCCCCACTATACACATCTACTCACAAGTAAGTCTCAAGTGAGCTCAATGGGGCTTACTCCCAGGTATGTAGAGGATTGCATCCTTAGGCTTCATTTCAGCTGTATAATGAGGCCAAAAGCAGTGCTAAGTTAAAGGCTTAATGGAAAGCCTTTTGAAGCACAGAGGAGGCCCTGTGGTGATGCAGAGGCTGACACCTCTGAAGCACCGGTGCACGCAGGGCACGGTCGAGGCCGCAAAGGTCAGTAGCACAACGGCATGCGATTGGCAAGCCATGGCAGCACTTAGCCATCACTCTGGGTTGGGTGCCAACATCCTTCCTTGCTGGAACAGATGCAACACTGAATAACCTGAACCAATGAAGAAACAATTGCTCTAGTTGGAGCATTTAAAAATGAGGGGAAGGTGCTTAGTAGCTCCTAAGATAAAGCCCACAATGACAAAATGGGCCAGTGCTTGCAGTCATATAGATGGAGTGCAGACTCGAAGAAGAAAAAAAACTAAGGATAGGAAAAAAATAGAAAAGCGCCATGGCTGTACTACAATTGAGATCACACATAAAGAGCCTAATTGGTATAGCAGTGAGATCCAATGCCACAAATAGCCATTCATAATCATATGCAATTAACATATCAATAGTTCCTTTTTAGAATTATAGTCCATAAGCTAACTAAGCTCCATTGTAAAGAAGCTTGGCAAGACAGAGTTATTAATTAAAACCCTTTTGAAAATCTGGTGTAGCACTCATATCCTTTTTGGCCTTTTTTCAGTGACAAGCCCAAAACCTGGGGCATGCTAAGCTGGGGGAGGGAGTGGGAGACAAGAGGGGGTCAGTTCATCACATGTAAAATGAGGGCACCATAAGCAATACCGGGGCAAGACATCTTATTTACTTCCAAGATTTATTACATGCCATTCCCAAAAAGATCAAAGTGACATACAATTCACTAAAGCATGAACCAAATTAAAACCAGCCTATTTTCAAAATGAGTTATCTAAAACATCACCAACAATAGAATGGCAGTAAAATAGATAAATATACATCTCATAATAAACGGGGAACTTTATAAAGAAAAAGGTCTTCTTAACCATGCAGTGGAAAGTGTATAAAGAAGTTCCTTGGTTTACTTTTGCAGACAGGCTATCCCATGGGAAGGGAGTCACAGCAGGAACAGTCTTGTTTTCTGCACAAGAGAGATTATATTTCATGAATGCAGGACACCTGGAACAAAGCTCCATCCCTAGATGTGAAGGAACTCAGATATTCATACAGGGCAGGGTTCTCCCTATGCTGGCCCAGGCCTGGAAGCTAATATCTGGGTTCAGATAACATGATAACCCACACTCAAGTGTTGAGTATGAGTTGAGTGTGGGTTGTTGTTGAACTGTGGGTTGTTGTTGAAATGTGGGTTATTGTGTTGTCTGAACCCATCTACACTAACAAGTCATGGCTTGTTAACCATGAACAACCCATGAAGAGAACCCATGGTTTGTGAACTGTGGGTTGTTCACTATGGTTTGTCATCTCGGCTGGGTTCAGACAACAATAACCCATGTTTCAACAAAAGCCCATGGTTCAAGGATAACTTGAGAGCCAGTGTGGCATAGTGGGGAGAGTGCTGGACTGAGACTTGGGAGATCTGGGTTCTAGTCCCCGCTCGGCCATGAAACTCACTGGGTGACTTTGGGCCAGTCACTGCCTCTCAGCCTAACCTACCTCACAGGGTTGATGTGAGGATAAAATGGAGAGGAGGATTATGTAAGCCGCCTTGGGTTCCTTGCAGGAAAAACGACGGGGTATAAAATAAATAAATAAATAAACTCACACTCAACCCTTCAAAGTGGGTTACTGTGTTGTCTGAACCAGATCAAAATGGAGCAAATGGAATTCTGCAAAAATATGAGTCATGCTTTTTCTACCACCAGTTCGAGCAGAAGGCTAAAGCTTCTGACCTATCATCAAAGGCAGCCCCATGTAAAGTGTTTTTCAAGCATCCAACCTTGAGGTTACCAGAGTGTGGATGACCATGGCTAGATCCTAATCATTGAAGAGAGCCCACAGCTGGCTTATCAACTGATTGAAAACTGATTAAAAAGCACTAATTGCTTCCACCTGGATGACCAGGCACAGAGCAGGTTCCAAGAGCACTCCCAGACTGTGAACCTGTTATTCCAAGGATGGTGTGATCCGATTGAGGGCCGTCAACCCAGGGATGTTGAAGAGTCCTTGGTCTCGAGTCATGAGTCGAGTCACGAGTCTTTGGACCCGAGTCTCGAGTCCAAGTCCTTGGTCCAAAATGGTGACTCACGAGTCCCGAGTCCTGAGTCACTCGCAAAGCTGACTCCACGAGTCCCTATTAAAATCAATGGGGGTTTTCCCCAACAAAATAAGGCTACTTCAGATGTGTGGCTTAAATAAATTCTAGGCACAAGTGTGCCTTTTTATCTCAAAACTCTGCCACTGATTTTGACAAGAACAGACCAGGCAGACAAAACCAAAATAACCAGGCAGGCAGAGGAGGCGGGGAACCCCAAAGCAGGCAGGCAGAGGCATTTGTCTTGGACAATTCAAACTGTGGAACTGGTTAAGAAGAGACCAGGCAGGCAGAGGAGGCAGGGAACCCCAAACAGGCAGGCAGAGGCAGCCAAACCCAAAATGTCTGAAAGGTTGCATTAGGAAAATGATTTTAAAAAATAAACTTGGATTGTTACTGCAACTGGGTCCAGGCAGCACCTGCAGGTGGCATCAAGCAGGGATGTTGACGAGTCCTTGGTCTCGAGTCCCAAGTGGAGTCTCGAGTCCCATTAAAAATATTGGGACTCGAGTCTGAGTCGAGTCAGAGGGGGGACTCAGTCCGACTCACAAGTCGAGTCCTCAAGTCCGAGTCCCCATACCTGCGTCAACCCCACCTTCTTTAAATTTAAACCTCCATCCGACATCATCATTCTTGGCTTACCTAGATTCAAGTTCAGTTTGTTCATCCTCACCAGCCCACAATGGTCTCCAGACACTGGCTCAAGGAACCTACCACTAGACCTGGACTCAATGGGAAAGAATTATATAGAGTATAATAAGTCATATTTATAGAGTATAATAGAGTATATAGAGTATAATAAGTCATACTTATGAATTTTATTGCAGGGCCTAATATTGCTGATTCTGCTGGGAAGCAGAGCACACAAGAAGAGTCATCCCCATGTGCCCTGCTTCCCTGCAGAATCAGGCTCCCACCAGCCCACCAAATAAGCTGGTGGGAGCCCAGTTTTTTTTGGCAGGCTATTGGGAGCTCAATTTTACTGGGAAACAGAGTGTACAGGGACGACTCTACTTGCACTTCCTGTGTGGCGGTGGTGGCGGCGGTAGCTGTGGTGGGATTGGGGGGCTAGTGTACCTGTGGCAGGCCACCAGGGCTGGTGCTACCATTAGGCCAACTAGGCAGCTGCCTAGGGCGCAGGGCTAAAGGGGGCGCCAGAAACGCCTTGGGGAAAAAATACAGCACTCTCAAGTGGGAAGGGGGGGGAGCTAAATATCTGATCTTGCCTAGGGCACCAAACTGCCTTGCACCGGTCCTGCAGGCCACACAGGAAGCCTCTGCTGGCCAATGATTGCCCCCGCTCCCCGTTGTAGGCTTTTACAATGACAATTGTATCTGAGATTGCTAAACTTGCACCAGAATAAGCAACTGCCTCCCAAAGCAGCCCCATTTCAGCCTAGCTCCTTCCCTCTCCACATGTGATTGACCCATCTTCAGGTTAGACTCAATTCTTAGAATTCTAAATCTCACATCTCTTGGCTTTGAACCTGAGGGTGGGTCAAACCTGAATTCATACTTCAGTTTCAGAATGTTGAGATTTAGGCGAATGTGAATATAACCTAACATTGAAGCATTGAAATACCGGCTTCAGATTACTTTGAGATGAGTTATTCCTCCTAAGGTCTGTAGCTAGAGAATGATGGATCTTGGAATGTTATACTGTAGTGCACTCGTTTTATTATTACTGCTGCATGCTCTTTGACCCATGCACCTTAATTCTCATCATATCATCATCAAAGTTATGGAAAGGGAAACAATTTGATTAATGGGAGCAGAGTCTCATAAGAAAGTATCCCATTTTCTATTATTATGGGACTTGAATCATTTGCTAAAATAAAATAGGGAACATTTTAGATCATTATTTCATGCATCCATACATGTGAATCTTATTTGGTTGAGTTTTCAGAGCCCTCCCTAATCGATGAGAAGTAGTTGAGAAACATATTCAGGAGAAGTTATTTTAAAAATAATGAGATATGGAGAAGCAAAATCCTCTTATTCCTTTTAAGGATTGGGAGACCTTGTTTTCTTCATAGGTTATTTCACTTTGCTTCACTGAAGCAAAGAAGCCCACCACCCCCACCACATGATTAAAATGCTGGGTAGAACCAGTGGCCTTGATTGGGAAGACCTCTTGCCATGAAATTCTTTCCTTTGGGTTAGCAACTGAGAACAGCTCAGAGGGATGGATTTGGCTCTGTAGACCATGGTCAACAGAACATAGTATAAGTTGCTGCAGAAAGAAGGACAAATAGGACATCTGAAAAGCTTTTTGTTTCTTCCGTTTGCCCCCATTTTTTTTTTCTTTTCTGGCCCTTCACATCTCTAGGGATAAACAGAGGTCTAATAAGCTTGGGAAGGGTTTATAGCATTGCTTTTCTGGCCCTGCAGTCTGCCAGTCCATATCTATTCTCTCCATCACTGTTGGTTGAAGTTTGGCCACTGGAAGAGTCTTAGTTGTTATTCACACCAACTCAGCCCAGTATCACCTAACTCTATTTTCATATAAACAAGATAGCCACATTGGATAGTAAAGTGGGCTTTTAGGGGGATATAGTATTTATCAGCTTAAAAAAGAAGTCCTTTGGTGGGAGGTGGTGTGGCACTAACTGATTCACATTTATGATCCTGGGGCATGTTCAGTCTCTACCCCGCCCCATTTATGGACAATTTGGCGATAACTGCCATTGTATCCAGAGGTACTACTATAACCTATAAAGCTTCTACAACATGGGAGCACTTAAGGAGGCAGGACAGTTGATTCAGTCAGCTCAATGGAAATACAATCAACGCATAAGGACGCAACAGCTTTGAGCAACAAACCACGGGTTAAAACTCAGGGTTGTTTCTCCCTCGACAACCCAGAGTGCTAGGTTCTAACGTCATGGAACACAGTCCAGGAACGGGGCATTCCTGGCTTGTTTACCAAAGCAGAAATGAAGCAGAAGCGGGAGAGTGGTTGGGAGGCAGCTCACTCACTTGTAGCCCCCAGCTCCCCATGGTTTAAATATGGGTAGTGATTACATGTGAACTCTGTGTCCCTCATTTCTCATGCAATCCCACCCAGGTCTCTTCAGCCAAAGTCCAACATGCTAAACACTACACTACCCTTGGGTAGCTCATTATTTATGTGTTGGCTGATCCTAATAAATTGGGTATTATGCTATGTACGTGCAAAGAGAGAGAAAGATCCACACAGCTGCTTGCATTTTTGGACTCTTCTTGGGGGCATGACTATGGGTACTGTCATGAGGAGCACCTGCATTTCAAAATGTATCACTACACCACTGGAAACATGTTGGAGAGCATCTCTCTGATATGTATTTCCACAATGCACTTGCAATGCAAAAGAAAATGAAACTATTCCACGCATTATGGGGAAGATGCAAAAACATGCAAAAATATGAACAGGGTTACACTTCTATGAAGTTTGTTACAGTTTGTTACCCTTAGAAAATAAAGTACAAAAGCACCCATGCATCAGAGATGGAAAGGTCTATTGGATCACCTGAAATGCAGCAATGCTTTTTAGCAGACATAGATTATGCTGTGAGTCATTCAATGAGATGGCATCCAGGGCTGTACATGCATGGCTAAACCAGCCCTTAAAGTGTATTTGTTCATTCCTCCATCAACGCATGGGGTCAAATACCAATAGTGCTGGCAGGGCCCGGCAAGATTTTTTGTGCCAGTCTTCTACAACTCCATAGTCTTTCAGACACTCTTCAACCATGACATGGTGTGAATACCTATGTAGTCTTTGGAGGGGGAGGCCGCTGCCTGCTTATTTCTGTGAAAAATCAATGATTTTACTTTTTATGGATTTGGGGATCAATTCTTCCACTATTAGAATGACTGGGACAACTGGAAAACGTGCTAGGGGGGTTAAATTACCCTGCCAAATGCTGTTAAATGTTATTAGTTGTCATGTCTACAGGCTTTGCCCAGAACCTATTCTTTCCCATTTCATATAAAGAAAGAACATAAAGGGTGAAAAAGCAATATTTTGCCTGTTTTCATAAAATATAAATTATTCACTTTCTTATTGCCACCACAAACAATTTTGGGTTCCATAGCATCCCACAGCAAAATCCCTTCACAAATTTAATTGAGTCAATCTTTTTTTTTGTTTTGTTAGAATCTTCCTTGTGACCTAAGAAAACTTTAGGGAAAAATAGCTATCATTATGTGCAAAACTTACTAATCTGGTTTTTAGGATCATTTTGGCGCCAACTGTGAGATTCTCCCACTGTGCTTCATACCACACAAGAATGCTTATTTAAAATATTTTTATAGCACCTTTCGTAGCAAAGCATCATCAGTGTGGTTTACTTGGTAACATTTTATAACAATAAAATTTAAAATACATTTAACCAAAGCAGCCACAAAAAACATTTAAAATATCAGCATTTAGAATTAGAAAGTCCAGTTTATAAAATAAAAATGGCCATCCATTCATTTAAAAGCAAACTGGAGCATCCAGGTCTTTAAGGCCTACTTAAAAACAGTCCAAGAGGGAAACATGTACACATGAAAGTTCCATTCAGTGGAAGATGCAAAAACAAAAACAACCCCCCCCCAAACCAGTATATGGCTGTATATATCCAAACCCACAAAGTATGACATTTTTTAAAATGTGAATTACACCAAAACAGAAAGCATATTTAAAAAAATGGGGGAGGGGGAAATGCAATTTTCCAACATTATTTAAAATGAATAACTTAGAGTAAATATGTATGAAATATATATCCATAAGTATCAATAAGTATGTAGTAATACAACTATCCATAAAGACAGTTATGCATAAACTTCAGAAAAAGCAGACCAAATATCAATGTATTTATCCATCTGCAGGTGGTGTCTAAATACCACCCGCTCAAATGTTGAAAGCATTATTAGGTCCTCAATCCATTGTGTTATAGGAGGTGAGTGTTTATCTTCCCAGTGTTGTAATATCAGTCTTTTAGCTGTAAAAAGGGCACGGAAAATCCACATGCCTTGTCCTTGTGATAAATTCCATACAGCAGGTATATAATTTAAAAGAACGTGTGCATCGGCAAATATTAAAGAGTATTCTAATCCTAGGTTTATCCATACTGTAACCTCTACTCAAAAAGAAGCAATCATTTGGCATCGCCAAAACATGGGTAAACGAAGCATTCACAGTATTACACCTCTAACTGACTTAGCTGACTTAGACAAACCCTTGTTAAAAAGGGTTTGATGTTGTGGTGTCCAATAAACATGAAACAAAAGTTTTTGCTGAATAAGACGTAACCTAAGATCCAATTCCAAAACATTATACGTTCATGATACTAACATATATAAGGGTGGCCCAGCGGCTCAAAATCTAGGCCAGATAGTGGTTGATAAACTTAACACCACATTTACAGGGTTCCAGCTGAATGATGAAAAAGGATAACTTTTTCACCATGTGCCACTGGTCAGGGAATTAGCTAAGAAGATTCTGATTCTGGTTGGCATATATATTGGGGCGGACCCAGAATTCCATCAGAGTTTCTTGCTTACAAATCCAGATGTGTGAATAGTAGCATTTTTGGTTCTTAAAAAGATTTGACACTTGTTAGTTATCTCCCAAAGAAATGACAGTGATTCTCCTATTTTAATGCATAAAGATGCAGAAATCTCAGGCACCAAATCCATATTTGAGGTCATTGATTATTATAATCAGTCTCAGAATTTTATTGTTTATAGCCAATGGCCATCACAATACATCACAATACATATATACATGAAGTATAAAATAAAATAAAAACAGGTTGAACATTAAATATAATGAAACAAAATGCTATAAAATAATTAAGGTTTAGAAACATTCTTTCTGTATGGCCCCCTTATGGTTTGGCAGTAGTTTGGTTTATAAAGGCTGCCCTTATTTTCCTTGCAGCTAACGCAAATAAAGCTATCCTGTAGCTAATAAATTTGCATTGATTATTATAATAAGACTAAAAGTGGTGTAGACATAGTGACCAGATGGTCTCCACATACACACCGTATTTATTTATTTATGACATCTGTATGTCACACCATAACAGAAAGTTGTCTCAGCAGCTTACAGTGAATATATTAAAAGACAGCGGCCACTGCTGTCCCCCGCCACCCACCCAATAATAAAATTATAGTGAATAATGTCTGCTTAAGTGCCTATATAGTTTGGAAGCTGAACAACCCATGATGGCAGGGCTGGTGTCAAAGGTAGGCATGGTTGGGCACCTGCTGAGGGCCAACACAAGCAGGGGCCCACTGACAAGAGCTCCCTAGGCTTGTTCCTCCTTACCATTGTAACCTGCTTGTTCACTTTCCTCTCACTCTTGCATAGACAATGGTGGTGGTGAGAAGGACGAGCAGTAGGTGCCACTGCCCACTTCTTCACTGGCTCCCTGCTTGTCAAGCAAGCGATATCAGTGATGAGAAAGAGGATGAGGAGCAATAGCAGTGGTGAGGTAGAATCACTGAGAGAGGGTACCCATTGGTGCCCAAGGGCCCTCAGAAACCTGGAGTCGGCCCTGCATGATGGTGTATACATCCCAAAAGATGTCTCTTCCTGGTAGTCCCAAGTCTAGACTTGATCAAACTCTGAGTTGAGTTTAGGGACATAGCCAACTTGCTTGGAATGTTGAGAGAGGCAGCTTCAGAACAGGTAGGGCCTGCCACTGCTGAGCTGACACCAAAAGAAGGGGTAGGTATCATCTCTGTGGTCAATGTAATGACAAAAATTGCACCAATGATGTGCTTCATGTAACCATTTTGTCTGTCCCATTCATGTAGTTGTCAAATGTGTTGATTGTCTCTGTGCTATGGTTCCAAAGGTTTGTGAGATTTATTGTTACTGGTAATTCCCAACTCATGATTATTACAATTACACTTGGGCAACTGTTATACGTTTGTGTGTGTGTGTGTGTGTGTGCGCGCGCGCGTGTGTGTGTGCATGTGCGTTCATGGCATAATATGTTTTCTATGATTAAAAAATTGTGGGGGCAGTTACTTTACATTGTGGAGTGTTATTGACCCCAATGACTTACATGCAATATATTGTTTTACTGGAACAAGAAAGGACTCAATAAAGACCTGATTTTTATTTATTTATTTATTTATTTTTGCTTGCAAGTGGTGTCTTAATAAAATACCACCAGGTATTTAATTGAACGGCTTTCTTGGGGTACATTTCACCCTGATACCAAATTGGTATGGTCAGTTTTTCTAACAAGGGAGCTTTAGATGAAAATTGTGTGAAAATGGTTCAAGAACAGGGTCCACTTCAAGAGCCTTAATGTCATTTTGGAATATATTTTACACAGTTTTTCCATACTATCGATCCATATTGTCAGCTTTCAGTAGAGAAACTCTTGTTGTCTTGTTTCTTTTTCTTTCCTACTGATAGAGATCTTGATTAAACAAAGTAAAGTGATCAGTTGTGGTTGAAGATCTTTATAAATTTAATGACTAGCTTTTTGAGAATGTGATTATCCCTTTGTATACATATTATTGAAATAATATTACCAGAGGACAGTCAACAATAGGCAAAACCCAAGGCTTT
The DNA here is from genome assembly GCA_021292165.1 of Shinisaurus crocodilurus. Lineage (NCBI taxonomy): Eukaryota > Metazoa > Chordata > Lepidosauria > Squamata > Shinisauridae > Shinisaurus > Shinisaurus crocodilurus. Next base: position 161,231,255 of record CM037878.1, on the reverse strand, counting down.
TTCAATTAACACATTGAAAAGTATTCGCTATCCTTCCCACCCCCCACCCATTTTCTTCCATCCCTCTACCCAGTGTTCTGGCTGACAAACATTACCCCAGTGCCAATAGTACAGAGCCAGGAACTAACAGTTTACAACTCACTGCGTTTACAGAATTCTAACGAAGGAACTGCAGGGCTTTAGATGTGTAGGGCTTCTAAAGGGAGCAGAAAAATACAGAGAGAAGTGGCATCAACCGTTTTCAAGAATGTGTCATACAAATCACATTTTAAAAACCATAAAACTCGTTTATACTCGGAAACTACTGTCTGCTCAGAAACAAACTGATAAGAGTAGATCTGCAGTCTGCAGGCGAAGGTTTTAACTAAGTACATGGAATCAATGCAGCATTCAGGCTGGTTATTTTGACTCCATATGTGGGGATCACCTCTGCACACCCATTCCTACCTCTCCCATTCCACTCCACTGTGCCTGTCTCTATGCGCTAGGTCAGATTCTTATCCTTCATCTCTCCGCTGCTTCTCCTTTATACTCCTCCTGACCCTTTATTTCCATAAAGTGGCGCTACCAGGGTTGAGGAGACCCTGGGCAAGATGTCCTCCAGGGACCTCTCCCACACCATTCTGGCTGCTCCACCATCCTTCCTCCCCCACCCAGGCCACCCTGGCTTTCTCCTGGAGCCATCCTGGTTGCTCACCCTCTTCCCTTACTAGGTGGCAGGAAAGAAACGGTCCTTATTTCTTTTTAAAAATGCTTTTAAAGAAGTCATCTGGTGTACTATGCACCCTGACAACTGCTGTAAAATGGTTTTGAAACTTATTATATTCATATCCCACCTTTTTTTCCTCCAAGGCAGCTTTCACAATCCTCATCCTCCTCTCCATTTTATCCTCACAACAACCCTGTGAGGTAGGTTAGGCTGAGAGTCAGTGACTGGTCCAAAGTCACCCAGTGCGCTTCATGGCCAAGTGGGGACTAGAACCCGGGTCTCCCGAGTCCCAGTCCAACACTCTCACCACTATACCACACTGGCTCTCGAAAAGGAAAGAAAAGTGGAATGATACACTCCTTTCCCACAGCCTGGTCACTTTCCTTCACAGCTCGCTCTCCCCCTTCCTTCCTAAGTGGCAGCAGTAGTAGTAGTGGCGACTCCTCCTTTCTTTAAAAAAAAAAAACATTTTACATGGAAGAGGTTAGTCATGCTCCAGTTGTGCATCATCAGTGCCTCTGGGCAAAGAAAGAAAGAAAGGTGTTGTACTGCTTCCGTGCTGTCATTTGGGGGCCCTCCAGGCTGCAGGGCCCCAGACCTATGCCCTGTGGTCCAGCCTCAGCAGTGCCACACCCTGTCCTCCTAAGTTTCATTTCCCCCTCCCTCCCTGGAACACAAAGAATCAGAAATATCCATTTTTAATGTGTTGATACAAAATGGTATTTCATATACATAACCAAAAAGATATGTACATTCAGGCCATAAGTAGATTAAACTCAAGGGCTAGCAGCTATTATGAGGGCTGGCAGAATTGAACTGAATGGAAAATATTGGTAAAATATTAATTCTTTTTATGATGACATAAAATGATGCAAAGCCCATCTTCAGTTTCCCCCCCCCCCCACTTCCAAATTAGATGTGTTGGCTAGACGTCCATTACCTCGGGATGTTTGATATCACTCCTGTCAAGGAGATTGCTCAGAGAGTAACTAACTTCCTTGCCTTGACTTGTAGTTTCAGACAGTAAACCCGCCACTAGCTTTATTGGCAAGGATTTTAAAATTGCTTGATTGATATTCTTCCCTAATTTATATGAACAATACTTTGCAATGACAAATGGCAACAAAAATGTAAGAGGGTTATTTGGTATCTCATTTCTCCTGTTAAATATCTGCAAGATTGAGAAGGACTACTCCTCTTAAAAAAAAAAAAAAAAAAAAAAAAAAAAAAAACACCAGACATGACACTCACAAAATATATGTGCATACAGAGAGGGGAGAGGGAGGCGAATAATAGAAGAAGAACATTGGAGAAAGAGAAGATGGTGTGATATTGGAGATAAACCATGAGGGACTGTTAAATCAATGTATGAGCATGATCCTGCCATAGTTATGCACTTCAATTCTAAGTCCCATGTATTTATTTTCATTTTTTAGGAAGATTTTTCTTGAGATAAGATTTCTCTATATAAGTAACATAAGATACATACAAAGATAAGCTTAAAACCAATAATGAAACAACAGCAACAAACTGCTGTCTGGTACTGGCAAAAGGCCATTGACAGTGGTGCACAATCTATTCAGAAGATTTATTTATTTATTTATTTATTTATAACCCGGCTTTTCCCCAGTATTGGGACTCAAGGCAGCTTCACAACATTAAAATTTGTACAGTTAGAACATATAAATAGAAAAATACAAAATATAATTAAATACAAAAATATAATTAAATCGGCAATAATATTAAAATTATAAGGACGTTCCATTGAATTCAGTGGATTGTGGGTTTGTAACCTAAGGAAGGGGGACAATGCACAAAGTTATAGAACAAATCACATAATATATCAAGGCGGGATTAAATAAAATAACAGAACTATGAAAACATCAGAAGTAAATATTATATGAGACATCAACGGGAGGTATTACCATCAGTGTCAGAAAGAGCAATATCGTCCCTTCCTGGCCCTCACAATAATTTTTTTTTTTTAAGCAGCTTTACATTTCCATTGAATTAAATGGGACATAACATTGCTTAGCATTAGGCAGGAGTGTCATCATCAGGCGATCACTCGTGACCAAGTAAGATTGTCTTCCAGGATAAAAGGCAGGAGTGTGCCCTATGTTCTATACCAGTGTTTTCCATCCTTGGGTCCCCAGATGTTTTTGGCCTACAACTCCCAGCATGCCCCAGCCAGTGTAGCTGGCTGGGGCATGCTGGGAGTTGTAGACCAAAAACATCTGGGGACCCAAGGTTGGAGAACACTGTTCTATACCATCCAGCTGGCAGAAACCTGTGGGGAGCATTGGGCCTGTGACATAATTTTGTCCAGCCCCCATAAGGCTCATGGTACAGAAGAGCACGATATGAGGGTGGGTGTATTTTGGCTTTCTCTTTTACCTTCATGTGGCCCTCTATACTGAACACACATAAAAGATGAGGAGCAACATCTGCCTCTGCTGAAGCTAGTCAGAAGAGAAAGACAAGGGACTTCTCTTCTCACATGTTTTATTATTTATGGATTTATTATTACCTTTTTTTAGCCAACTTGGTCCTACAGCAACAAAAACAGTTAAACCAATGATATAACAAAAAAAAAAAAAAAAAACCAGCCAAAATTCTGTTAAGAGAGAAAATATATGAACACAGCTAAACCTGCAGCAAAGCCAATTGTAAGAATTAAATACATTCGCCCATCTATCCCCAAAACAGAAAAGCCTTGGTCAACTTTCTGAACAGAAGAAGTAAGCATGCCTGACAGGTCTCTCTGGCACGAGGATTCCCTAATGATGGCACCATTACTAAGATCTTGAACATAAGGTCTAATCCTCAACATTTAAAAGAGCTTATGAGGCATGATGAAACCTTACTCAAATTAAACTCCTCCAGTCCTCAAGACATTTTAAGAAGTAGCAAGTTCCAGAGTATTGGGCACTGATGATGATGATGATACCAAAAAAGGAAAAAAGGGAATGTCATTTTATTGGGAAGCATTTACATGAATACTTCCTAGGAGTAAAGGCTTTCTGGACATAGGCTGTTCTCAGATCCATGCAACTTATTGAAGGCTCCACAAACACAACAAATTGGTGGTATTTATGAGTTACAGCCCTTACTTCCTGAGGGAATTCCTGTTTTCAGGAGTAGCTGACATCACCATGAAAGTTGACCCAGTCTTCTCCTTCCAATCAACATCCCCTCATTTAAACAATCAGATCATTATTTTGTCCATCATTTTTCAAATGATTTTATTTCTTATTTCATCATTTGGAGAGGGGGAGAGCAGGTCACTATGTTTTTAAAGGTGATGGAGCATATCAGGGAAAGGAAAGGGATTACGTTTGGATTTTCTCCTCTTTGTTTGTGGCATTTCTAAAGCTTAATCCACTTAAAATGGAGGCCACAAGTACAAGGACAGGCAAAGGCATCTTGCAGTCTTTAAACTCTAGCTTTCCATTGGACCTGAAAAAGAGTCAAAACAAGACCAGTAAACAGGTCAGGCATTCCTTCAACCACTTTCCATTTCAATGACTATTTATTATCAGCAATATTCTGAGGTTTTAAAGATCAGCATTTTAAGTTCTGATAAAAGTTTGGGGAACTTTTAGTGATAACACAATTGTGGAGCCTATTATGAATATAGATGAAACTGAAGGAACGGGAGACAGACAACCATATATATCTGCATTCATAATTTCTTGAATGCGGAATACATTTGCCTACATGGAGGAATCCATGAAGCAACTGTACTGACCAAATGATGGCTGTTTATGGTTAAGTCCTTATTTTTATCCTCCCCAGGTTTAGCTAAGTAATGCAGATTTATCATGCCTTTATCACCATGGGCTGCTTTTTAGTTCCAATATTACTCCATCCATAAATAAATTTACAAAGATCAAAAGGTTACCCATGAGCAGTGTGTAAAGCATGCCCAACCAATGCAGAAAAATAAAATAAAAAACGGGTGGAGAAAAAGGTTGCAATACTAACCCTGTCATCCTTGTGTAGTTTTTCATTTTAAAAAAGTAGATACAAAACAAGAAAAAGATGCAGCATTTCCAAAGCAAAGGTAAAAACAGCAAGCGACTCATCAGATATTTGCAAAGCTGAGGGAAGCCTTTAACCCACCCACCCACCCGCAAAATCAACTCCAGGGAGCTACTTCTGTCATGAAACACAAATGCCTTGTGCCTGCTTCGACTACTGGATTGAAGCTTTCAGTCTGGGGAAACACAAAACAAAATTTCCTCCTGTTGACTAGGGCAATTACTGCTATAGGGTAATGCTGTGATGTTTAAAACCAGTTGGCAGCACTAACCCTACCATACTCCCATGCATGGTAAAAAGGCCACTTCTGATTTAGACTGAGGCCCAAATTAAAGCGTAGCGGCTTTTGAAACCCATTTTGAATCTAGTTTACAATTTGCCATCCCTTAAATTTGTGGCACACTCCAACCCACGCAACTGTGTTGGTGGTCCAGTTGGGCTGTCATTATGGATCTTGCTATTATTAGCTAATTTATCTTGTCCCACCCTTCTCATATTTTAAGAAGTAATGGGAAAGTTTTATATTTCCTGTGTGCTTTTAGGAGATCCACTGGCAAGAGACTTCCGGGATCACCACCTATGAGCATGCATGCCCAAACTGCTTTCTAACCTTGAGTGTTGGAACTTCTACTGAATCTCTTCACACACAGGTAACTATCTTATCCGTTCTGTTCCACAGAGCAGCCCCTATATAATCGTAAAACAAAATGTATCTTTCAGACAGTGCTGCAGTTAAGCAATCTGTTTCCATGAGCAGTGGAACATGCAATTTTTCCATTCATGAAAGGGTGCAGACTCTCTCGTGTGAGTTTGCTGCTCACGTGAGCATGTTCCATTGGCATCCAACATACCATCAGAATGAACTCATACTATCTCATTACCTATGCACCAGCTGCTTGTTGACCATATGCTGACTGACTGGAAGAGGAAGAGCAAAAAGCTCATGTATGACTGACTGCAGAAGTGATGCAGAAACTCTGCACCAAGGAGACAAACTAATAGAATTCAGCCTTTGCTGGGGATCTAGCTATTTATACATGATGCATTCAACCCAAAGTCTGCAGCTTTTGACATGGACACTACTCAACATATCTAAAAATGCATGCTTCCAGTGACATCAGGTAACATAACAAGTAACTAAAGAAAAAGGAAAAAAATGTTACAACATCCCAAGGAGCAGAGAAATACCTCAACAGCCTGCTCTTTCCTCATACTCTGTTGTCCGCTGGAAGGATTGCTTCACACATGTATTTTCTTCTATGCAGATATTACCCCTTTAAGAAGGAAAAGGGGGTGAAAGATGTGTGTTGTGCTGATATTTGCGAGAAACACAGGAGGACACAATGATTTTGCTGCATCTGCATGACACAGTGCCCCTGGTGGCCACTGGCAGAACAGCTCCTTTGCCCCACCCCCTCTGCTTCCTGCCAATATGTGTGCCATGGCACCATGGTTTGAATTCTTTCTTATCAGTCAGGCGATCACTCGTGACCGAGTAAGATTGTCTTCCAGGATAATTTTTTTTTTTTTTACAAAAAGGAGATTTTAAAAGGAGGAAAATTCTAAAGAAAATTGTGTAGACTCTAGCGATAGGCCCGTAAGTGACTGTGGAGGCCAATTCTAGATCCACACAGCTTCCCACAGTGAGGACACAGCTTACCAGATGGAAGATGGTCCTGTAAAGGATTCATTTGATGTGCTTTTCGCTTAGCACGTTTCTCCCTTTCACCTTGCACTCGGGCTTCTTCAAAGTCCATAGAACCTTTGTGAAAGGCCAACCTCCAGTTAGATCGTTCATGGGCCAGAGCTTCCCAGTTTTTGATGTTTATATTGCATTTTTTTATATTAGCCTTAAGAACATCTTTAAACCTCTTATATTGACCACCGATATTCCGCTTTCCATCCTTGAGTTGGGAATAAAGTAACTGCTTTGGGAGACGGCATTCGAACAACATGACCGGTCCACAGCACTTCATTATACAATAAACATTTAAATTGTACAATAAAATATCAGGCTATAAAACCAGAGTGGGAACACACCCTCCTACGCGGCCGTCGTTTCTAGAACCTCAGGTTCTGTCCTTATGCCTTTTAAAACAAACAAACACAAGAGTCAGCAATTTTCTCCTTTGCTTTGGCTGTATTTTAGAAGAATTATGCCTGGCTGTTGATTATATTTATGTTGCTGTTTCTACATACGTCAACAGCAATTTGCTTTGCTGGACCTCTTAGACCTTCACTTTGACTTACTAATATCCATCCACTTGTGTTAACAAAGATAATTCATTTCACCTCCAAACTTTGCTAGGCAAGACCTCTCTCTCTCTCTCTCTCTCTCTCTCTGATAGTAGCTCATCTCCTCCCACTGCTTGCAAGTTTTGGGTGGGAATAAATACACCATGCTTGAAGAGACGGCACTCTGCATATTGATCTAATTAAACACTTTTCTTTTTCTTATTTAGAATCAGGAGAAACAACGATCAATTACTGTCATTTTGTGCAGTAGTAGAGGTATATATGTAAATAGATCGTCTTGCCCTTCCTTCCCGATCCTGTTCCCTCGCCGCCGCCCCCCCTGCCACCCCAGCGTTGCCACACTCCCTTCCAGCCATATAGCAGGCAGGAAATGAATTTCAAACATTAGAGCCTGAGAGACAGGGGAGCTGCAGCTGCTGAGTTAGTGTCCCTCCCATAGCTCTGGCCAGCAGCTCTGACATCCCTGCACAAAGTAATCACAGATCACAGCATTTAATCACCGAAAACAAGCACTCCAGAGGACAGCAGTGTCAATATCCCACTCTCTCATTATCTGTTTGGATTGCACATCCACACTGTCAGATAAACAGAGTGGAAAATTAAGATTAAAAATATGGTAATTTCATTTCAGGCAGCAGGCACCACTCACTGCCCCTATTATGCTATTGATTACCTCTGAATTCAATTTTTCTTTCAATGCAAACTTTAATCTGTTTGCTACCCAGCAATTCAACTCCCCAAGGGCTATTTGAGAGTAAGTAACCATTTAATCTGATGCTAACTGAAAAATCACCGTCCTTAATGAATTGTGTAAATCATTCAGCTCTGAAGCACCTTTGACTTCTATTTCATTTTTTATTTTCTGCTCGATATAGGAAGGGATCGGCGTGTGAATAATTACAAAGTAGCAAGTATTTTTAAATAGAGCAAATATGATAAAAACCCTATTATAGTGGGGCATGTGTAATGAACAGTACTTTTTAATTTCAAAATAGCTATTCATTAAAAAAAGAATAGAAGATTAAAAAGAGAGGCTCAAAGCTCAAGGTAGAAGTTGATAGACATTGTAATTACATGGTTAATTTCAAAGATTTATATGCTGTTATGATTTAAAAGGAATTTTTATGACCTGACATTTTCATTTGAGATTTTTTTTTATTTAAAATTAATCTTCTAGCTCCTATTCTTAATTATTTCTTGGCAAGCGATAAATGGGAATACAAAAAAATGCCCTATATCATATTTTAAGCAGAATAAATGCGTGTGGATTTGTGAACAGCAATAAAGTGGCCCTACTTACCATACTGAAATCCCCTTGCATTGAAACCCTGCATTAAAAATAAAGAGAAGGAAGTTACTGGCACATTTAAGCAGCAACAGGGCTTGCAAAACCTTGCCATTTTTCATATATATATATATATATATATATGCATTTTAGAAGATTTGTGGTTTCAGAGTTGAACTTGAATTACCTTTCCCATTTCAATTGCCAACATTTTCCCCACTAATGATTATTTTAAGTTGTGTTTGCCCTCATCTTAAACATACGAGTTTTTATGTGGGATTTGGGAAGGACTTAAATTTAGAGAGATTCTTCTGCATCTGACAAGAAGCCTAAAATGTGAATCAAGCCTTAAGAATGCTCAGGTGGTTGTTTACAATTAAGATTTTATATGTTTCCTGTCATGAGCTCATGATGATGTACGCCAAGCGGCAAGGCCTGAGGCCTGTTAACACACTCTCACGTGAAGGCATATTGCTGTTTTGTTTTTCCCTCACAGAGGGTTATTTAGTTTGTTCTTCAAGCAGACGTTTTCACTTCAGACTGGTGAAGACATTAGCTTTTGTTATGATCAAACCTTAACAAAGTGGAAGCCTGTTATTAAACCGGCCCAAGACCTCTCTAATTATCCTGTAATAGGCACCTGGGGAAAACACACCACCAGCCAAGGCTGCCACCACTACCAACTCCTCCCGCAGAGGAGGTGGGAGATTTGCTGAAGCCAAAAGTTTCCTCAGAAGCTGTTGGTGGTGCTTACTCAGCACTGTGCTGGGAAGGCAGGTGAAGCGCTTATTAGTGGTGGCGGGACAGGGTGAAACAACTGCCCTGGTCATTTATCTCTTTCACTAACATGTTGTGTCTCATAACTAGCACCTCTCCTCCACTTTCCCATTCACACACTGCTCAGCCGTCTTTGTCATGAAAGTTGGATGGAGCTGTGCTAAATACTTCAGAAACTGCATTTCCTAAGATGTAACAACCTATAACCTTATAAAATATAAGAGTTGGTCTTATTCTGAGGAAGACCATTGGCCCATCAAACCCAGTAGAGTTTACTCTGAGTTGTATCCGGCATTAGTCTAACTTAAGTCCCATTCATTTCAACAGACTTACTCTAAGTAGGACTAACATTGGATACAGTGTTGCAGCACTGCACAAAGATCTCAGAAGAGTCTTCCCCAACCCTGCTATTTGAGATCCTTCTAACCAGAGGTGCAGAACTCCATGTTCAAAGTACAGCAGAAAAGGCAAGGGGCCTTAACTAAATCCCCAAGTCGACCCATGACTCTTCCCAATCTTATCATGCTCACCTGTAGTCTTCTAAAAAGAGTAGCTAAGGGGCGACCCTCTCTTTAATTCTAGCACTGTCAGATATTAAACCTGTGACCTTCTATGGGCAAAGCATGTGCTTTGAGTTACGGACCTTCCAATGCTGTCTCTCAGCGTTTCTATTCACCACATTGCATGTTAAGTAACTGTGTGTTTATACTTCTTCCTTCTGGTGGGTTGTACTTTGAATTTCCGGGGAGAAGTTAAGAATTTTGTTGTTCAAAAAGCACCACCAAACATGGCATATGGACAGCTGCATACTCTACAGAGCAACAGCAACCCATACAATAATTCATTATGCGCAATACCGGGCCAGTGATGCTGAACAACACCTGAGCATTCAAAAGGGACTAGCACTTTTTAGCTGCCAGTGTCAATAACAGGGGAAAGGGGCAGACCAGATCCCCCCCCAACTCATTTTTGACACTTGGAGGTGGTAGGTAATTGGTGTCATGGTCCTCGATACATCTCTGCTGCTGCCTACCAGTGACAGCCAGACATGGCAGTGTGAAATGTCCAGTCTATATGGCAACCATCTTATGTAGTTATTCATGTGCAGTGACTCACTGAATGGCCCTAGAATTCCCCCCCCCCCACTACAGCAGCCCCTTCTCCATGCCCTTTTTGGCTGTTTGCGGTGGTATGAAGAAACTCTTTGACTTCAGCTGTAAAAGCCGCCCTTTCATGATACCAAAAACATGGGCTGCTGGAGGTGGGTGCTTCACTCTACTAATGACAGGGCTGGCCCTTTGACTTCGGCTGGCCATGTATCCCCTTTTACAGAGGGCAGTCCTTTATTTGAAGGGCTGCTAGAAGACTGTCCTCTAGTTCAAGATGTCTTCTATTTGAAGGGTTGAACAAATTCTTCTTGCATAGGAACTGACCATCTTTTGGCAATGTACTGCTTCTCTTGCAGGCATATCTCATTTTTGCATCATTATTTTGTCTCAGGGAAAATGCAAAATAACCAAATAAAAAAACACTCCAAGCAAACATGTGACATGTGGTTGTATGAGTATCACAGGCACTAGAAAAAGGAATCTGCCTGAACTGGACCATCACTTTGTAGATCTTCATGGTTCTCCAGTCAAGAAAAATACACACACACCAGTCTAAACCTAGAGCTGTTTGAGAACTGTATTGTTTTGAAAGCAAGAGAGTAACATCACAGAAAAACAACCACCCAATATACGTATTTCTGTTATTATGAAACCTAAAAGAAGAATACACATACACACACACACACACACCATAAATATAATACTAGTTACACTATTTTGGAACGCTAATCTTGACCATTCTACTGAGTTTTCATACTAATCAGCCAGACTCTTCTCCTCCCGCCAGATACCATATGATTAAAGTCAACAGGACAATGCATGAGAGAAAAGTTACTCAAGTGTATAAGTGTTTACTCGGCCCTGAAACCACTGGCTTTATAGGAAGCCATTTATAGTTGCAATAATGTTTTTGGAATACACTCTCTACTTTTTCCCTATAAAAAGAATACATTAGTGAGGTGTATAAAACAATTAACTACCACTCATGTAGGGCAAAGGTAAATAGAAGATATGGGCTAAATAATGCACACTAGCCAAACAGATGTTGTTTGGTTAATTTCTCATTTTCTATACCTTTTATTTTGCTGCCAAAGCCACATCCAGCTTACACTGCAATCCTATACATCTCTACTCAGAAGTACATTCAATGGGACTTACTGCCGGATAAGGGAGTATACAATTGCAGCCTCAAATAATTTTTGTAATTTCTGTACTGTACACACAGATAACCTGTGTAAGTAAGGTGTATATTTTAATAATGATCATAGTGTAATGATGTCTCTCACACATAGAGCAGAAAATAAAGTTAACTATCCAAAAAGCATTCAGTATTTCTACATTAGAATAGGCTGGGTTTTGGAGGACAAATTTAAAATATGAACCAAAGTGGATACATTTGGGATTGTTTCATTATTAACCAAAGGAGATAACCTGCACTACTGTAGCTTGAAAATGTCATTTGGATGTACTCAAAATATGTTAAACATGTAAGTCAATACAATTCAACTTGAGAAGAAAGAATGGAAGACTTTAAAAATAAATCCTATCCCCTTTTCCAGATTGCATAAACACAGGCTAAATAGTGGAAATAAAATAATAATAGGAGACGTGCTCAAAACGTTATACATTTATATATAAATATGAATATTTGCATCTATAAATACTATACTATAGCATAGCTTCCTCTATAGCAGTTGCCATAGTTAACATATGTCCATTCATAAAATATATATTTATGTATATAAACTGCATGCCTTACAAGCTGTGGCATCAGAAGAAATAAATTGTGTGGATGGCAAATGAAACACCTCCCTCCAATGCATTTAACACTACCTAATCATACTGAAAGCAGTCCTATTTGGGAGAAGGTTAGCTCTTTAATCGGCTTTTGCCAGCCCACAAGGAGAGCCCTTTTACTAGCTGAAGGGAACACGTTGATGACCAGTTCCTGCAAGTTAATTGTCTCCTGAATTTGGAGTGCGTAGCAAATGCTGCTTAAGAAAAAATGGATCTTCCTTCCAGCAGTGTTTGTTTGTTTGTCACTTTGATTTCATGCTTCCTTCATCACCCTCCTTTCGTACCTGCCCTCCTGCTACTGCGGTTTCATCTCTGAGCATTTCCCAAAAATATTGTTTGTTTTGTGCTTTTTGCATGTATCTGCGTATTTACCCTCTGACTCCCCAAAGCTCAACTGAACAACGCAGCAGCTAAGATCCTCAAAGAAAAGCCTTTTAAAAATGGTGCTTGATTCATAGCAGTCAAAGCATGGTACAATTATGTACATAGATTCAGTACTTAGACAACAGCCATAAATACTAGTAGTGTCTAAAGTTATCAGAGGCCACTGGCTCCCTCAAGATGTGTTAAACTGGAATTCTCCACCCCACCACCACATCCACTTGAGGAGGAGGAGGAGGAGGGTTAGCAACAACAGAAGTCCAGCTAAATGTTTCTAGGTGTAGACTTTTCACAAAAGATTTCATGGCAAAAAAGGCATGCATGATACATAAGCAACAGTATATGTACAGACAGGATTTGTGTACACTTTAAAGAGGTAAAAATTTGCTAGAAAACATACATGGCTCATGAATAACTCTAGTAGTTTCCAGGAAATATGCTCCCGATAATGTAATAAACTTGGAGGGCACCTAGCCCAGAAAAGTCTCATTTCCGAAGTTGATTTTGTTCCCATAGACACTACAGATGGCTCTATCGTTTGAATTCTCTAGGACAAAAGTATAGAATGATAATAGGTGCGTACATGTTGTCAATGGTTCTATTCTGGAGTGGTGAAAGTAAATATATTCTGCACATAAACCAGGGCCAAAGAAAGGCTGGAATGTTATTTGTTAGGCCATAAAAGGGCAGCTGTTAATTGGCATGGCTGTTACTTGTTTAGTTTGCCAGAACAAACATTTAATAGGAAGAAAGCAAGCACTCTGGCATCTTAGAGAATAACTGATTGATTGTGGTTTGAATCTTAAAAAGCAACAACCTATTTCATCAGATCAAATAGGCTGTTACCTACGAGAGCTCTGCTCATGCATAGGGTGGCCAGGTGTCCTGCTTTATAGAGGACAGTCCTCTGTTTGAAGTTGTCCTCTGTTTGAAAGGCTGTCCAGTCCAAGGGTAAAGAACCATAAGAAGGGAGAGGTGCCGGGGCCTTGAAGCTGCCCATCAACAGTTATCACCTGGACAGCAGACAGAGCAAGGCACACAGGTCACCTGGTCGCAGTCTTCCACACTTTGGTGAGATGTATTGTATTTCTATTTAAACTATAATCTAAACTATAGTTTAAATCATAGTTATTTCTGAATTTCAATCTATACATATTAACTAGCACATGCAAATGTAACGCAAGCTGGTGTCCTCTTCTATCCTCTTTTTTGGTGATGCATTTCCTCCTGTTTGGCTATAAGTAATGGGCCACCCTTTGCCATAATGAAACAGTTACACACATGCACTAGACCCATCCATGCACGTCCATACCACCCACAGAAAAAGAGGTGGCTTGGGTAAGATTGTTGTGTTTTTTTAAATAAAAGATGGTGGGGCTGGAGTATGGAGAGCTTGATCAGTGTGAACAGGGAAAAGACAACCTGAATAAGGGGAAAGAACTGGGCATTTCCCCGAGAAAGAATTGGGCATCTTTGTATGCCATCCGGAAGAGACTCTGTGCCACACAGCAGGATGAACAGAAGGCAAAACCAAGAAGGACAAGACAGGTTTATTAGCAGCCTGATCCTTAGGGTGTCCATGTGTCCTCTTTTACAGAGGGCAGTCCTCTATTGGAAGGGCTGTCCTGTCCAATTCCATTTTAAAGATAAGGAACCACCAGAACTGTTGCTCATCTACAGTTAGCACCTGGACAGCAGACCGAACAGGCAGGCGCACAGGTCACCTGGTCAGAGTCTTCCACACTATGGGGAGATGTACTGCATTTCTATTTAAAATATAATGATTTCTAAATTTGCATCTAGATGTATAAATTAATATATGCACATTATATTTTATTTATTTATTTATTTATTTATTCATTCAATTTATATCCCGCCTATACAGAAATGCCCTAGGCGGCAAACCAGTGTCCTGGGGGTGGTGATGATGCATTTCCTCTTTTTTGGTGATTCATAAGTGGCCACCCTTGATATCCCCCATGTAATTTTCTTTTTGTCAAAGCAGCAGCAGGGGTATTAGGATTAGGACTGCAAGTGTAAAGGGAGGAGGTAGTCTAACCCTTGCCCTGCATCATGATCCCAGTCCAGATCCCCCCTATACATTTGCTATTGGCTACAGAGAGGAAAACTAGCAGAGTTAAACATTTAAGCTGGCAAGTTTTCCCCTTTGCAGCTAATAGCAGCCCTGGGGCAGTGATCAGGATCATGCTTGCAGCGCAGGGGGTAAGCGTTAGATCCCCTTTACCCTGGTGGCACTGAAACTAAGTGGCAGGAACTCCTTTGCTTGTGTTGCGTTGTTCCGGTTTGAGTTTTATGGAAAGGACTTCTGTGCTTTAGGATGTAATCCTATACACACTTTCCTGTGAGTAAGTCCCATTGAACGTAATAGGACTTACTTCTGAGTTCACATGCATAAGATTGCACTGTTATTCTTTTTTCAGAGCAGTGATAAATTTTACTTGGCTCTAGCTGTGTAGCCCATGGGAAAGTCTTTTTCTAACACATGCTGAAGTGCGATGGAGAAAGCTCACTACAGTAATGATTAGGATTATTCTGCAGGGATTTTGATTTTAAAAAAAAATGCATTAGAAGGGAGTTAGTTAGTAGAAAACACACCCTCCTCAAGAGAAAGAAAAAAAATCCCAACTACCTCAAATAGCAGCAACAAACGTCATCATTCCATTTTGGCATTATTGTTCAATCACAGTGTTGTTGTTCTTGGGTTTGTTTGTTTTTAAATAAAGTACAATAGAGCCCACATGTTTTTTTCTGAGTAGAGAAAATAGGAGCTTTCAGGGTGGGCCTGTGAACCACTTTGCACACTCAGAGATATCTAAATGTTAAATATTATTATATATTCAAAGATTTCTGTGCTTAAAATACTGCAGTTTTGTGTTTCCTCTAATAATTTTTGTACTTGACCATGCCCTTTGCTTGCCTGGCCATACCCTTGGCCACACCCTCATGTTGCCTGGCCACACCCTCTTGATCACACCTTTATGTTGCTTAACCATACCTCTTACAAATCCACGTGTCCCTATTTTCATCTGTGAAATGTTGGAGGGTATGCCAATGTAATATCTAGTTTGGCCCTCAGGCATGCCTAATTTTGCATAGGATTAGGGTGTATGATGGTTTCTCAATTTCCCAACACCTTTTGAACATAAACGTTTTTTCATGGAGGGGTACTAATCAACATATAAATTGGATTCAATCAGAATATAATAGATTTCTTAATCTCTTCCAAAGCAAATGAACAATCCGGTTCATTTACTGCTGTGTAAGTAAGTTTATTTAGTTTCAAGGTTCCATTCAGGTTTCTACATGAATGGAAAATGTGGAAAGGGCTGTTCCCCTCTATGTTCAGGAAACCCAAATGGAGCTTTCAAACTAGACAAATTCATTTGCTAAACAGCATTACAATTGAGTTATTTACTCTTGAAGATGAAGAAATCTATATTTCATTTGAATTCTCTTTATATGTTCTTCCCTTGAAGAATCACCTTGAACAGTGCCAGCTCCAGGTTTTTGAGGGCCCTTGGGCAAGACATCCTCCGTGGGCCCCTTCCCTCAGTGAACCTATTTTCTCACTGCCATTGTCAGCAGCTGCTTTTGCTCCTCATCGTCTTTCTCATCATTGCTACTGCATGCTTGCTTGTCAGGGAAAGAGCCAGGGAGCAAGTAGGCAGTGGCAACAACTGCTTCTCCTTCTCACCACCATTGTCTGGGCCAGAGCGAGAGGCGGGTGAACAAGAAGGTTGCAATGGTGAAGAGGAGGAGCAACTCCAGGGGGCTCTTGTCAGTGGGCTCCTGGTGGGGTCTGGGCCCTCAGCAGGTGTCCGACCATGCCTACCCTTGACGCCGGCCCTGACTTTGAACATAAAGGTGAAACTAGCTTCTTAATAAACAATTCCTGCACCCATTGGTTGTGTCTTCACTGTGTTCTACTCTTTTAATACATCAGATGAAGTGGGTTATTGCCTATGAAAGCTCAAGCAACAATCAATGTGTTTAAGGTTTGACTCTATGGGTGCTTCAAGTCAGAGGGCTCCTGGTTCTACAAGCAAAAGGCACCGTGTAGATATTCCGTCTTGTCTTCATTAATGTTGAAAAGAAAAAAGATGGAAAAGGCAGTGGAGAAACATGGAGGGCCACACATTGAAGACAACATTGCACTGTCCCATAAAATTCCATAAATGGGTCAGTGTAAGTACACAATAAAAGCCTCTTCTGGAAGCACCCTTTGTGATTTTTCCTCTTCAGGCAAAACACAATTTTAACCCACAATTCTTATACCCTGTCTTTTGTATAATTGATTTGGATTGTAAGCCCTCGGGGAAAGAGATCCTAAACTGTTACCTCTCCAGAGCCTACGGCAAGGGAGGCAACCTTTTTGGGCCCTGGGCACATTTGGCAATTTGAGAAACTGTCTTGGGCACCACCACAAAATGGCTGCTATGGGAGGCGTGGCAAAGGACATGTAACCTGCCCAAAAGACTAAGTACAAGGCAGAGGTGGGATCTGATCCCCAGCACACTAAACAACTCCTTTAACCCACAGGTCTCAGCACCAACAGAAACCTATTTCACAGTAATCCCAGTGCAGAGAAAGCTCCCCCGAGGCACCCACAATGGCAGTTGAAGAGGAACTGAAGGAATAGGCAGGAACCCACTAGTAGCATGCGCAGTAGGACGATGGGGGAGGGGTTCCCGCCTAAAATCCTCAGCTATGGAAGCTTCCTGAAACAGGCTCCGCGCAGGCGCAGAGCCTGTGTGTGTGATGCACAGAGACCACGAAGAAGAAGAACGGATTATAAATCTCTCCCCACCTCACACTCCCATACTGCCTTTAGACATATTCCAAAGAAATGTAAGCAAGAGTAGATCTAGCTGAAATAAAGAATTAAAGTATGCACTTCATGGTATTAAGTCCATTCTCCTTGGATAATTAAAACAAATTGAAAATCCTCCGTTATTTAGTTTTTGTTTCCCACACCATTCTAGGTTCACAACAACTATGAGGTGAATCAGAGGAGTCAATCCCTTGTGAAAGCCCTACTGAGGGTCATTTTGCACTTTATGCTGCAATCATAATTTGACACATGTAGATGAAAGCATCTGTTGGGGCAAGAAGCATGTAAAGCACGAAGGAAGGACACATCCAACATTTATGAATTTTGTACTATGCTTATTCATCAAAATGTATCCCCCCCCCCCCGAGTCCTGAATTTAAATTGTATTGATTATTGTAACAGTTAAAATAATTAAACAAATACAGTAATACCTTGGATTGCAAGTAACTTGATTTGAGAGAGTTTTGCAAGACAAGCAAATTTTTAAATATTTAATTTTTTTTTACTTGATATACAAGCGACGTCTTGCAATACAAGTACTGTAGTACGGCTGAAATTAAAAATCTCTGTACAAATTTTTTTGGGGGGATTTCGTTTTGATATAAGAGTGTTTTGGATTACAAGCACGTTCCCGGAACAAATTATGCTCTCAATCCAAGGCATGACTGTACATAAATTAAGGTTGCATCCTATTGTGATTCATAGATTTCAGAGATCATAGAGTTGGAAGGAGCCTACAAGGCTATCGAGTCCAACCCCCTGCTCAATGCAGGAAACTAGAGTCTCCCATCCAAGTAATAACCAGGCCTGACCCTGCTTAGCTTTCCATGCTCAGACAAGCTGAGCCAGCATAAGCCACAGGCCTAAGCCTCTGAACTTGGAGGCTTAGGCTCATCCTATGCAGGGTACAAGGAGCAACGGAGGTGATCTTCACCTCGCTGTCCTTGCACCCTGCATTTTTAGAAGATTTGTCTTTTTTGCCCGTCTAGCAAAAGCATTTCAAGAGGGGGAGAGAAGGA
This sequence comes from Shinisaurus crocodilurus, assembly GCA_021292165.1. NCBI lineage: Eukaryota > Metazoa > Chordata > Lepidosauria > Squamata > Shinisauridae > Shinisaurus > Shinisaurus crocodilurus. The sequence continues at coordinate 161,213,026 of CM037878.1, read as the reverse complement.
GGCTGGAGAGACCCCAGGATAGCCTCCTGGCCTTTCCAGTCTCATCCCCCTCCCCGCACACCAAAATGCCCCCTTTTAGCCCTCTCTGAGGTTTCGTTCCCACTCTTGGAGAGGCAGCTGGAGTGATTCTTTCTGCACCGGCTGCAAGCAAGGGGGAGAGCGGAGCTCCGATTCTCAGCTCCAAGGTCGGAGTGCTGTCCCCAACTTCAGAACTGGGAATCAGAAGCATCCTATGGCCCCTCAGATGCTGTCTAGGGACCATAGGATTGCTCCCTAAATTTCTTGTAGTATTACATGAATTGAAAATGTCACATTTCCACTAGATGTATTTTGTATATAGAGACACATATGGTGCTCACACACCCCCTTTGACTTCGGCTGTGTCTCCCACATGCCTTTTTGCAAACTCCAAACAGGTTTGATATGGGTTTGTTTCAGCAATGGCTTTCTTCTTGCCACTCTTCCATAAAGCCTAGCTTTGTGGAGCATCTGGGTGATAGTTGTCCCATGGACAGTTTCTCCCATCTCAGCTGCAGATCTCTCCAGCTCCTCCAGATTCTTGGTTGCTTCTCTGACTAATGCCCTCCTTACTCAGTCACTGAGTTTGGGTGGATGGCCTTCTCTAGGCAGAGTTGCAGTTGAGCCATATTCCTTCCATTTTGTAATCCATTTTGGATTTAACGGTGCTCCAGGGGATGTTCATAGTTTGGGATATTTTTTTAGAACCCAACTCTGATTGGTGCTTCTGCACAACTTTATCCCAGAGTTGTTTGGATAACTCCTTGGTCTTCATGATGCTGTTTGTTTAAATATGCTAACAAACTCTGGGGCCTTCCAGAAACGGGTGTCTTTAATCTGAGAACATGTGGCACTGGAATTGCACACAGGTGGACTCCATGATTCAACTACTTACAGTTGACTTCTGGAGGCAGTGGGTTGCACACCATGGCTTATTTAGGCATGTCACTGTCACAGCAGCAAAGGGTGTAAATACTTAAGCAACCAACAAGCCCCCGTTTGTTTTGTTTACTTAACTTTTGTGCCACAATAAAACTATTGTGCACCTTCACAGTGTTGAGTACATCAAGTACATCTTGTGTACATCAAGTGGTAACAATGCCAATTAAATCCATTTCAATTCCAGGTTGTAACACAACAAAATGTGGAAAAGTCAAAGGGGTGAATACTTCTGCAAGGCACTGTATCTCCCTTGCACACTTTACAGTAGTGTAATACACAACAGTAATGACTGCTGTGAAAAGTGTGAACTTGTCATGAGCTTCATAGCTGAATGGTGAATTGACTTGAGCATCCTGCATTCAAACTAGCGAAGCATTCCACAACACTGGCTCTCTACTAGGCCAGCTTTGTATGTTAACAGCAGCCAGAAGGTTGTTCCCATGCCGCCGCCACAGCTTTCACTCATATGATTATGGCTTGGTTACACACTAAGAATGTGCTTTCATTTAAGCTGAAAGAAGCAAAAGCATGGATGAGCCCCATTCATATCTAATTTGGATTTAATACATATACATTAAAATTGGTCTGAATTAACTAATTCCATTTTTTTTTCTTTTGGACTTCTATTTCATGTTGAGTTTCATTCAGATTTATTTTCCTTTAATCTCAACGGCTTGCACCGCATTGTCATTGCTGTCTCCATTGACTTGTACAGGGGGGAAGGCTGCATCCCTGAAAAAGGCTGGGCTGGCAGGGGGAAAGCTTACCCCTTAACAAGGGCCCTGCTGCCCCAAGGGCTCTGGGCGGAGTTCCTCCCATCAGTCTTTTTTTGGTAATTTAAATCTGAAAAATGAATGAACATTTCCCAAAACAAAGAAATTACAAAAATAATTTAGTCTGGGGGTGGGGGAACCCCGCACATATTTGTCTCCAGCACACATCCCTCTCATGCACCATACGCAAGCCTGTCCTATTAGTGAGCTGCTATTTATTTATTTATTATATTAAACCCTGCCTTTTTTCCTGCAAGGAACCCAAGGCGGCTTACATAATCCTCCTCCTCCTCTCCATTTTATCCACATAACAACCCTGTGAGGTAGGTTAGGCTGAGAGTCAGTGACTGGCCCAAAGTCACCCGGTGAGATTCATGGCCAAGTGCGGACTAGAACCCGGATCTCCCAAGTCCCAGTCCAACACTCTCACCACTACGCCACACACAACCCAACCTTACCATATGGGGAAGATATTATGAATGACACGAGGAGTGTGGCAGCTTCAGCTGGTAAAGTATGAAGCAGGACATAATCTATGGTGGAGGTGGCAAGTGCAGCACGGGTTGCTATTAACAACTTTCTTTCTTCCTTCCTCTTTTTGCTTGCTTGCTTGGGTTGTTTTTGAAAAATTCAAAAATGACTGGATATCAGGTGTTGGTTGAGCAACAGACCTGACCCATACAACCCCCAAGGGGGGGGGGGGGGCAGGGATAAATGGATTCATGTTGTTTTGCACCAGCAGAATCCAGTCAAACAGCAGTTCAAGTGACCCACATTAGGGATGCTTGTTATTGTGCTATTCTGCAGCAACCTTGGCAGGAGACCAAACCCTTTTCTCAGCATTCTGCCTAAAGGTAGGGAGGCGCAGGCAGGCTATTTATTCCCCCCCCCCTTTTATCGGAGAACTGTTCCTTTTATGGCCTTAATTGAGGTTAGTGTTTTAAAGTTGCGTCAGGGTTTCAGACAGCCTCTTTCACCGCATGCATTTCATGATCTAGAAGTTGGAGGCTGCCATCTGCCAATCTTTTTAACATATTCCTACAAACCCTTGTGTGTACGACTGATTCTATTGTCCTTGCATTTGCCTGACCAGGTCATAGCAAAAGAAATTAATCATGGATAACTGAGTAAGGCCTGGTCTAAATGTGATTCGGGGCAGGCTACAATTACTTACCAGTGTCACATTCCACACAGCTCTCTTTGTTTAAATTGATCCCTCCATTTCTACACATGGACAGTGTTCACTTTCCAAGGTTCTGGAACCTCTTGTGCGCTGCGCCGCAGTCCTAACACTCCAGTGCAGTAGCAGCACCCAGTTGATTATGGTACCAAGCACACAGACCCTAGTTAGGGAAGGTTGCCCACTATTGCTGATCTTCTCACTGTGGAACCCCTGAGCAGTCCCCCCCCCTTCAACACCATCCCCCAAAAAACAGAGGTCCCAGAAGTTTCAAAACCACTGAATTAGGGGATGGGGTGTCAAGGTAGGATTGATTCCCAATACCTCCAATTTCATGATTAAGTACAGAATAATTCCTAAGTATGTTGCTTTGTCCAATGATTTGAGCACAGTCATTCTCTTTGGTTCTCTCCCCTGCCCCATCCCAATGTTGTTAAGTCACCTTTGCTACTACAGGATCTGTCTATGCTACAGAAATTTGGTGGCAGCCTGACTTACAAAGTTACCTGTCTCCCATGAAGATGCTCAAATGCAGCATGGCAATATGGCATTTGTTTGGAAAGTGCCCAATTGCTGGAGAACATAAAACCTTGATGTGTGGTTAGGCACATAGAATGGTGGTATGTCCAGCAGTAAGGACACAGAAGAGCTTCCCCAAAAGCTGAAAACATTAAACCAAAAGCAAAACACAAAACAGCATTTTATTACGGTACTCTTCTCCCAACTTAAAAGCAGCATCACAGACAAACAGGGCTTTTCTTTTCTTTTTTAACCCTCTAAAAGACTTCACTCTTGAGGCAAAAAAATGAGACAATTTCAAATAAGTCAGCCCATTTGAAATCCTACTTCCTAAGAGAAGTTTCATAAGGTCATGAATACATCTCAGAAACTTTTCCAACTTAAATGTGAACATGAGGTGTTATATTATACATAAAATAGAAAATACCATTAGGGAGGATAGGGTAGAAATGGGCTGTGTCCCCTTTATTCAACTCTCCCCATAGGCACTTGACCAAAGTTGTGCTAGAATGTCATTTTGGATCCAAGGCCAACACCAGAGGATAATAGTGAAAACATTATATGATGTCATCAGTGTAGCACCCAGTTGATTCAGACATCCAGCATTTCCTACCAGCGAAGTCACCTCGCATTCATTAGTCATGGGGGGGGGGGGAGAGTAACACAAATACTTCTGTGAGGCCCACAGGCCTTTCTCCCTCAATCCTGACACCATCAACATTACATTTACAGCTCAAAGACCAAGAACTTTCTAACCCTTTCTAGTCAGAGGACAAGAAACCTGATCAACAACATATAGTGTGTGTGTGTGTGTGTGTGTGTGTGTGTGTGTGTGTGTGTGTGTGTATAATGAACAGGGGATGTATTTTGAATTAAGCAAGGACTGATCACCAGCAACACTGGCTGTTCTGATGCACTCCCACATGAACATACAAAATGGCTCCTTTATTCCCCTCCTCTTCTACATGAAGATCAACAGAGACTTTGGCATGCTTTTCATCTGCTTATCAATGTGCTTCCCTGAATGTTCATAGAACTGAAAATTTGTACATGTGCAGGTCAGGGGAGGGGGGAAGAATACTACCTGTAACATCACTAGACACTGGTAGAATAAACACTATGCAACACACCCGAAAGACTTTTTGTGGAGAAAGCCTGACACACACATACACTCTCACACACATACGATTTCCCTGACAATCCCTGTCTGCATAATCTCCCCCTGAGGGGGCGGGAGAGGCACCGGAGATACAGGGGGCAGCCAGACGGATCTGGCGCTGGAATCCACAACACAGAAGGATGGACCATCAAGAAGGCAGGACAGTCTCAAAGAGCTGTAAAGTACCCCAGGAACGACGACACGTCATCGTCATCTTTTCCCGGGCAGGAATAAGCCCACCTGACACGAAGGGGCAGGCATAAGCCCCACCTGACCAGGCAGGGGCGGGAGAGCGGGAAAACCGGGGTAGAAAACCCCTCTCCCCACCCCTTGGGAGTTGTTGGGAACACGGGTGTGCTGACATCAACTCTGTCCAGCTGTGGCTGGAGCAAGCTGTTCTCTTTCCCGGGTCAGGCAGGACTCGGAGCCAGGCTGGAAACCAACCAGCGTAAAGTCTTGAACCTAAGGCAGTGATGGCGAACCTATGGCACGGGTGCCACAACTGGCACGCAGGGACCTCTGTGTGGGCACTCAAGCCATTGGTCACCAGATCGCAAAAAGACTGTCCCCTTCTGCAAAACACTAATGATTTTGTTCTTTCTCACAGTGTGGAACAGAATGATTTTATTCTAAAATTCCTGTTACAGAATTCTTTTCTACATTGTTATCACATTTAAAAGATTTTGAAGAATGATGCACAGAGCATGACTTGGATGTAAAGCCCTAAGAGTTGACCTGAGTGCTGCATGTGTTGCTCTCAAACTAACGGAGTATGAGCCAAGGTTTGACAAATTATCAGCATGCATGGAATAGCAAAAATCACATTAATTGTGCAAAAGCATGCCCAATGCAAACTTTTACCTAATGCAGTGTTTGCAGTCCAAGACATAAAGTGTTTAAAATGTGTTAAGCACGTTTAGTTTTCTTGTTTATCTTGCTCATCCTAGTACAGGTTGACTTTTACTTTTACTAATCCGACACCTGTAGAAGCAGGGAAAGGACCCGGGGTAAAGCTTGCCCCATATAATTTCAGTCTGGCATATACGGTAATCATATTACAAGTTGAGAATCCCTTATCCAAAAATACATGTGCCTAATTATTTAAAAAGTTTGTATAAATTCCCTTCAGGCTATGTGTACAATGTAGTACTATAATAATTTTTTGAGTTGATTTTTTTTTCAACAAAAAACTGTTTGTATCATTGAAAGCTCTGTTATTGTGTTTTTCTTTAAAGACAAAAGATGTTAATTAGTTCGGACAACTGTATGAGTTGTTTTTCTAAAACTAAAACCTCGGTATTCAGGTTTAATTGCAGTGTTGGCACTTTGAAATAAATAAGTTGGTTTTGTGTTGCAGTTTGGGCACTCGGGCTCAAAAAGGTTCGCCATCACTGACCTAAGGTAACTTCTTTCCTCAATACGCTAGCCTGGGAACCTTTCATTCATAAATTCTGAGGTCACGCTCAGGTCTTGTTGACGCATAGTATTCCTAGAAAGCTATTAGTTCCACTCCATTTAACCACTAGTAAATAAAGCCTTATTTGGGCAATAAAAGGCTCGGAGTGCTTTCTTCTCGCCGCGTAAGAGTCTAGTCAATTTCAATCGCTTTAACGGGCTATATCTCAGCCGCGGTTAACCCGTTGACTGCCGAACCCACTCCAAATACCCAGTTGTTGGTCTTTCACACTTTTATTACCACGCTTCACTGTATGACAGAATTTGCTGAAAATTCAGTCTTGTGACTGAAAATACACCTTCCATTATAAATAATAACAATAAAGGAACTAAAGGAAATACATTCAAATTAATAATGCACACATGTACGGACAATACTGACTTACAAAACTGAAGTGCATGCCCAGAAAATCCCAGAACCTATAGTTATTTCTATCTAGTATATAATCAGTCATTTTAGAGACTTAACAAAATATACTAGGCCAGTTTGCATGTCAGAATAAGCCACCATGAGTTAATTCACTCGTGAGGCTCCTAGACGTGCGCCGCACCAGCTGCCATTTTGAATATGCAAGCCGCTTGTTTTATGGTTATCCGAGGGTTGTTTAACCTTCAAATAACCCACAATGCTTGGGTTTGCATGACACGACAAGCCATGGTGCCCCCCCTTGCCATGGCTTGTATATTCAAAATGGCAGCTGGCACACATTTCGTAGCCCCGCGGGTGAATCAACCTACAGTGGCTTACCGTGACGTGTGAACTAGGTCACTGAGTAAATCAGATACTGGGACAGGGAGGGAAATGGGAAGAACTGCAAAGCCTCCGCACCTTCTTCTAGTTATTGTCAGCATCTCCCCATGTCTTTCCCCCTCTGTTGTTTTAGCCATTCAAAGTCAAATAATCCTTTCCCTTACAAAGTCAAGAAACAAATCAGGACTCAATCAACTCAGCTTAGACAATACATTTATTGATTTGGTAAAAACACAGAGCCTAAGTAAGCCCTTCCCTCCTTACATGCTCAGAGAATTAACAGTGTTGGTTTGCTACACATTTTGTGGAGATCTTTCTCCAAGTCATGTTTGCTTCCATTCTACCCGGAGGCAATGGTTTTGTGATTGTTTTCTTTTTTATTATTTTATTTATAAATTTAGGAGTTGCCTCTTGGCCCCAAGGAGACGTACAAGTCAAAACTTGCAACAATTTAAACACTTTTTAAAATTTAAAAACTTCAAAACTATTTGATATCTTTAGAAACCATTTGAAAACTCTGAAAACAGTTATGGCCTCCCTTCTGAGGAGATGGCTATCAGTTATTAAAAATTAAAGAGCAAAATTTGAGAACAATTCCCACTGCTTAATCCTAAGTACAGACAAAACAAGGCCTTTTTTGGCTTTTATTTTATGTTTTCTGAGAAGCTTCGGAGGACTACCAAGGTGATGAAACAATAAAGGTACATGCTGTCTCAATTGTGTGGTGACTGGTATTCCTATTTTTATTTTCTGTATAATTTGTTGTGGGGATGGACTGAGAATCTGCTACTTTCACTGACACATACAGGTGTTAGGTTTGCTCACAGTTTTAAAACAGAAACTAACATTTTAGAGAGTGCATCTAAAATGCAGAAAGCTTGATAAGGGTGTATGTGTGAAAAGGTGGAAGAAAAAAACTGGTAGCCTCTCTTGTATGTTTGAAATCTAGCTTATAAGGCAAAGGAGCTTGCATATATATTTTTTAAAATCAAGAAGCTCTCAAAGTATAGGTAAACCATTTTAGACCTTATTAAAGGTAAACAAACAAGTTCTCAATGATCTGATAATATAAATAGGACCATTTTAAAGCCATTATTGCTTAAACCATAATTATAAACAAACCACCACCACTTTGCAGTGTGGCATTCTTATTCAACACATTGGCTTGGCTTCAAACCCCTGCTTGCACAAACACAAACACCTCTATTTTTGCATGTGCTTGTTGGGGGGTATTTTGCCAATTTCCTGCCTGCTGCAGCCCCTCATCTCCCCACCCCAAACAAGCTCCAGAGGACTCTCCAGAGTGACATGCTGTACGATGCTAGACACTGCTGTTGGGGCCAATATCATTAATCCAAATTCTCAAGTGGGAGTTTGGATCCAAGCCACAGCGTTCCCATTCCTTAATGGGGGAAAAATATCTTAGATTAAGTAATAAAACTGTAAAATTTAATGGCACTGAAAAATGTTCTTAGCACAAATGTCGTTTGTTGGTAGTCTCCATTCAACTTGCAGTGTTTTTAGTTTTGGTATCTATTACATTGACATCAGTTGCACAAAGCCAAGTTTATCCTGTCAAAACACGTTAAAACAGCACATTCAGCATTCTCATAGATACCTTGCATTTTTGTTAGCATTCTAAAAGCTACAATATTAAATTGATTCAAGTAAGCAAAATATGCTGCTTTTATGACCTGATATTGCAAGCTCTGTCTGCCTCTCCTGACAGAAAGAGAGCTGCTAAAGCCAACGCCTCTTGCTTTTTCCTCTCTTGAGTTACAAGAGAGCCAGTGTGGTGTAGTGGTTGGAGTGTTGACTGGGACTCGGGAGATCCGGGTTCTAGTCCCTGCTCGGCCATTAAACTCACTGGGTGACTTTGGGCCAGTCACTGCCTCTCAGCCTAACCTACCTCACAGGACTGTTGTGAGGATCAAATGGAGAGGAGGAGGAGGAGGATTATGTAAGCCGCCTTGAGTTCCTTGTAGGAAAAAAGGCGGGGTATAAATGTAATAAATAAATAAATAAACTTCACCTAGGAATCAGTTTGGAGTGAAATGATTTATATTAAATGCCATTGAACATTAAACATGTAAATCTCCTTTGTACTGAAGAATATTTTGGACCAGACTTAAAGACTGTACATTACTATTTATTAACGGATGCACTTATTTCATTAAAATATGCAAATGGCATTAATATTTGTAAACCCAGTTATAAATCTGATCTTAAGTGAATTCAGAAGAATTGCATCATAGTATCAAACAAAATGTAGGTGAGATCAGACTAAGGCAACAAGATTGACTTAAATATCCAGAGTCTTTGCTCCTTATGATACAGGGAGGGAATGATCCTATGGCCCTAGACATTGTCTGAGGGGCCATAGGATAGTTTGGATTCCCAGCTCCAAGGTCGGAGACAGTGCTCCAACCTTGGAGCTGGGAATTGGAGATCCACCCCCTCTCCCTCACAGCCAACAGAAAAAGATCTGCGCTGGCTGCCCTCCGAGGTCAGGAAACCTTGGAGAGGGGTAAAAGGGGGAAGTTTGGGAGGCGGAGAGAGGAGACGGGAGAGGCCAGTCTCCTTCCCTTCCCCTCTGAGATGCTCCAGCTAGATGGGCAAAAAAGCAGGACGGGAGGGTGGGGAGGCAAAGATCACCTCTGCTGTTCCTCCCGCTCTGCATTGATGCCCATAAACCTATGAGTTTGGTGAAGCCCTGCTTGGTGAAGTTTAGGCCCACTATCTACAAGACAGGGATACAAATTTGCCCCTCAGACAGTTCAGATTTGATCTTTCAACTTCATAACACTTAAAATGAAGGTTCATCACCATATACATTGTGTTGGACAAAACTCAATAAAAATGGTCCATTAGCAGCCCCTACTGCAGAGGCAGGCATCAGGTTTTTACTGTCAAGAGACAAAAAGGCTCTATCATCATCTCTTGATACAGTCGGAGGAAGAGGCCCAACCCACCATTTGTTAGGCAAAGCTGTTGCCTCCCTCAGCCTACAGCAGTGGCCTCCTACCCCCAATTATACTCAAATGTAATACACAACTTACTCTTCCCCAGCTACATCTAAATTCAGACATGCACAACTTGTGACTCACCAGCTGTGTACAATGTCGCACCAGGGACTCACTAAATCCCTGGCGGCAGGGGACTGTTATCAGGTGCAGCACACACACACACACACACACACACACACACACACAGTCTACAGAAGCGAAGAAGAACAGATTTATGTATTGAAGAACCAAAAACATTTCAGGCTGAAGAAGCCACACATTAAGGATTTCATGAACAAAATACGCAGGGGTCTTAAGGGTGGCAGATTACATTTGCCTTGGCGGGTAACAAGTTGTACAGGCCTGAATTCTCACTGCATCAATGTATCAAGAACAAGTCAAGTGAGAAATCCCACAAGCAGCCAGGTAAACAGATGTTTGTTCTAGTTCCTTACAACTAGGCTGTGCAACACCATCCTGCAGATTTCTCTCTTCATTTTGTTGCAACAGAAAAATTAACCTGAGCTTTGTGACAGAACTGTCTATCTAGAGTTACCTTTTCCTGAAATTTGTAACTCAGCTTTTGCACTTGTTGACATCATTTGAGACTAGTAAATGGATGCATCCAATACCTAGTTTAGATCTTTTGTAAGGGAGTGCGCATCTTAAAGAATTTTTGAACTTCGTGACCTGGTTTGTGGTTATGATTAAAACTGTTAACGATATTGGCCCAGTTCTCTCCAAAGAAGTAAACATGTGTCTAAGTTGTACTTCAGATTGCAGGTGAGAATTCACATGATGCTGCTTCACACAAAAAAATCCCTCCATGTAGAATACTAGTTATCAGGTTCTAGCCTAGCCTTCTCCCTTACATCAGTGAGTTTTCCACAGTCAGGGATATATTTATTTTTCATATGGAGAAACGAACAAGCAAGCTCATATGTGCCATCTGATGCAGTACAACCCAAACACAATACCCTTTCAGTGAGAACTAGGGTCAAAGTCTTCTGTAAGTTAAAAAATTAAAAATCAAACAAGGAAATGAAAGCTTGGGGACACAGACTTCCTTTGACAGGTGGAGACTTCTGAAAACATTCACATTTTATATGGCAACAAGTCTGCTACATATATACAGTGAAACGTGAAGCAGGGAGACATTTGTAAACGTGCAGTCAACATAAGACAAAGACTCAGCCAACAACAGCTCCCTGGTACACACACACACAAACACACACGTACGTTCCAGCATGTCTCCACACTTTATGGCAAAGGATGGTGCTCCCCCTTCAAAAGGCTGCCAGTGCTCTTTACCAGCCTTTCAAAGTTTCTCTTACCAGCACTGCAAACACCCAGGTACAAATGGAATGGTTAGCGGTACTAATATGTGTCCCAAGGAAGAGTGTGACGTGACAACCTATAGTAGCGCAAGGTTGTTAGTTTCTATCATATTTGTACATTTTTTTCAAACACTATGTTTAAATAATATATAGAATTTACCTGCCGATATGATAGAGGCCTATTTTTTGCTGAACAAAATGCCAATCTCTTCTGTAGCAAGACCTTTCTTATTTGTACAGGATTCTCTTTGTCTAAATGGTTTGATTTTGAAAAGAGATCATGGGAATAGCTTGCATCCATAGGTAATGATTTCAACTGGGTATACTGTATTATTAAGTAAAGCAAAATCACAATGTGGGTTTAAATTAATGTATTTTCAAATACATTTGGCTTGAAATCCAGTAAGGCACAATAAATGTATACAACGCATTGATAATAACTGGAAGAGAGCTCTCTATGCAGTTATGTTGACAAAACATTCTTACTAAACATTCTTACTACAGAGGAAGGTGCTTGTTAGGTTATTTTAACACTTGTGCACCCACAGGCACACAAAATATGACAATCTTCTCTTACACAGACTTCCAGCATTCAACTAAGACTTAGATAACACATGCCTTCTTTTTAACACTTAACTCTTATTGGGATTTACTCCTCTGGAAGTATGGATTCAACTGTCCCAGATGAAAGCCCTTTACTGCTAATGGTATTTTGTTGTGTATAAAAGAGAATTGCCAGATGTAAAAACATTTGTGGTGTGCTTCTATTAAATGATTTTATTCCCTACTTAATTCAAGTTAAAATGGCAAGACCATTTAAAACTAACCTCCAGAGAAGTAACTGTGGGCGTGTCCATTTCTTGAACTGGCCAATTTGTAAAGTTGCTTAAAAACATTGGTATAACTATCACAGATACAGCTAAGAATTTACAAATATACATTTCTTAGGGTAGAGGAACATTCACTCATTTTTTCTTACTTGCTTCTATAGACAAGGCCAGAAAAATTATTTCCAACCTGAGAAAATGCACTGCAAATTTCAAAGGGAGATGTGCTCAGCACCAGTGGTTCAAACATACCTACAGTAGCAAAGCAATCGAACAAATGTATGTATGTATGTGCTCCATCCTTTTTCAGTACACAAGTTGTGACCCACCAAGCTAAACGCAACCCAAATGCTTGTATGGTGACCTCCATGTGCTTGAGAGGAGCACCATACGTTTAGAGTGTCAGAAGATGGGCACCATACGTTTAGAGTGTCACGAGTTATGCAGGACCTCTTTTATGGCTTGAGCCTCTGCAATAACTGGACCAGATTTAAGGGACCCTCTTGTCAGAGCCATGCCACAACAGGTGGTGTGGAGCCACTGGCCAAACCTGACCTTGGCCAAAGGTAGCACTGATGCAGTAGCAAGAGTTATCAGCACTGCCACATCAATACCAGTTCTCTGTGCCTGCATGGCACAGCTGCATTGTATTGAGGACATATTTATGCAGTGCCCTTTTAACCATTTAATGGCCCAGAAGCCCATGATTAGGAGTAGAATCTTACAGAGCGGTTTCTCTCTGTCAAGGCACTTTTAAAACAAGCAAGGAAATCAGGATTCCCAAGCCTCACTTGCCCAATATAGAATGTGGTTTTAGATTCTGTGGGGCAAATGTCTGTTTGCTAAATCCACAGGATTACAAAACAAAGTTCAAAGTTTTACTGCATTGTAAAAATATTGAACTGCATGACATTCAAACTTAAGGAACAAAGATCATGAAAAATATATTTTCTTCAATATAACAAAAAGCAATTCAGTGCAAAAACAGTCTTTTCAATTAATAGCAACATTTGGTTTGCATTGCGTTAGTATTACATTCTGCTAAAAGAAAACTGCCCAACATCCATAACGCATCAGATCATAGTGCAGTCTCAAAAATAATTAATCCTTGGGAATCTTCTACTGAGGAGTTGGTCACTGCTTGACCGTTTGGAATAACTTCAGGGTAATTTTTCTTAAAATAAACCTGGAGAGGGAAAAAGTTCACATTTTAAATCCTTATATTTTCATTAAAAAAATTAGTAAAATTACCTCAAGCATTTCTAATAATTTGCAGCAAAGCTGGAGTATAGCAATGTACCGGTATATGTCCTGCTCAAAGTGCTAATAATTCAGATCAACTGATAACTTTATCATTTGACATTAACCTGATAAATAAAATCCTTTTACCGGCTCAGAAATGGAGATAAATTAAAAACAGGGTGACAAAGCAGCTTCAAAATCTAGTGTCTGCACAAGGGCTTTTCATTTTCACACATAAAAATAAGCACAATGGATTTGGATGTTAATATCAAGGTTGTAATCCCTGCATTTTACAAACTATGATTGACAACCATTGAAACTTCAGGATGTACGTATGAAATATCCCGGCGTTTAATTTGCGCTGTGGAGAAGTCATAGAGCCTTATAGAAATGTGATCTGGGGATAGGGGTGCCACAATAATGAAAGGGAAAGGGAGAGCGGTAACAATGGCTCCACCAAGCAACTTCTCTAAAATGTAAGATGATACCAAATAATAGGACAGTTCTTTGCCGAGCCTTTGAGTTCTTGAATTCTACCAATTTCTAGCTGAACTGCCAGAGATACAGGTTTCCTGATAAATGTATAATCAGAACATAAAGGAAATGAAATGCTGTCAAGTTTCACTGTTCCACAATCATCAGTTTTTAGTAGCTGTATCATATCTCTGTTCCCTGACAGATGCGTGTAACAAAATGAAATAATGTCAAGACTTGTGTGCTCTTATCGGAAAATGTGTTTGGGTGAAAAAGGACTTCAAAATGTATTTTTCCCCCCCAAAGACGAATGTGAAAAGTTTTGTTTGAACCTTTAAAACACACACACAAAATACACTATCTTCCCCACGGCCGACATGTGTCATGAGCTAGGCCTAATGTTCATGCTGCCCTGAAAATAAAGCATGAAACACATCTTTTAGTAATATACGTTACTGAGGGATGTGCCCAGCAAAGTTATTAATACACTGTTCTTCCCATATATAAGTAAGGGCCACAATCCAGTGAACACTCCTACACATGTGCAACACAACACGTTCAAACTCCCCTTGCTTTAAAACAGGCTTGCCAACTTATTTTACGGCAGGGCTCCTGTGCCTAAAAGAGTTGTGTGGCAGGCTGAAATTCAGCAGGTGAAACGTTTCTCATCACTGCATCCCCACTTTGTGATAAGGTTTACTTCTGAATTGCCACTTGCCATACAGCTATTTTAGGCACATGCACCTTTCCAGAAAAATAATTGGCAACTCCGGCTTGAAAAGAATCTTGAGATTCTGTGCACATGGAACCCAGTGCCTAGAGTGTTGTTCTGAGAATCTCAGGTCCAATTCATACATGCAGCATTTTCATGATTCTTATTTTATTTATTTATTTATTTATTTAATATCCTATCTTTCCACCAAAAAAATGGTGCTCAAGGCAGTTAACAATAAAACACAGATTAAAAACAAAATCTTAAATTACAACATAACATTAAAAACCAATAAATTAAAAACACAACAGCAAAAGAAATAAGCAACACCTGACCAACTGAAAACCCCTTTCAGCAACAGACCAGTTTATAGGCCAAAGGCCTGCCTAAATAAAAACATCTTTGCCTGCCGGAAGAAGTAAAACAGAGAGGGGGGACAACCTAGCCTCCCTTGGTAGGGGGTTTCACAGTGTATCCCCTACCAAACACTCCTCTGATGGTTGTGAGACCGAGAGAAGGACCTCCCCCAAAGATCTTAAAAGCCAGGTAGGCTCTCAAGGGAGAAGGTGGACTTTCAGATAACCTGGTCCCAAATCGTATAGGGCTTTATAAGTCATAGCCAGCACTCTGAATTGTGCCTGGAAACAGACGGGTAGGTAGCCAGTGAAGTGTTGTAACAAGAGAGTTATGTGCTCCCTGTAACTGGCCCTGGTCAACAGTCTAGCCGCAACATTCTGGATCAGCTGAAGCTTCTGAACATCTTTCAAAGGCATCCCCACTTAGTGCATGTTACAGTAGTGCAAATGGGATGTGACTAAGGCATGCATAACCATGGCCAGATCAGACATCTCTAGGAACAGGTGCAGTTGGCGCACTAACCTCAGTTGTACAAAGTCAAACTACTCTCTGTTGATCAGAACCTCCTATAATATCCTACTTCCCCTGCTATAATATCTTCCTCCCCTTATTTGAGGGGCACCCATGGTTAAAGAACTGGGATAAGCTCCTGGCATCAGACACACCTTTCTCCAAGGCCTTCACCTCTCCAGTGCAAATGGCCCCCATTAGTCTTAAGCATGGTTAAAGTTAACCAGGTTTTGCTACTGACCAGCATGTGAAACAAGGGGAGATTGAAGGAGATTTCAGATGGTTCATAGTGAGCCAAGATTAGCGTTTACCACAGTTAAGGCCAATGCTGACATAAGTTTTAACTTTTGTGCCACAATAAAACTATTTTGCACCTTCACAGTGTTGAGTATCTTATGTATATCAAGTGGTAACAATGCCAATTAAATCCATTTCAATTCCAGGTTGTAACACAACAAAATGTGGAACACTGGAACAGTCAAAGGGGGTGGTGGTGGTGAATACTTCTGCAAGGCACTGTATGTATTTTTAACTGCGATTTTTAATTTTTGTATGTAAACTGCACAGAGATTTTACTATATTAAGTGGCATATAAGTATTACTAATAAATAATAAATGCATAAACTGCAGATTTGTTGGTCAAAACCAAGGGCTCAAGGAACATGATGAAGCTTCACTGCAATGTGCAACGCTGTGGTAGAGAAAAACACACACATGATCAGAGTGTATCTAGGACTACAGTGTGTATTATCTTCCATGCATGTCTAAATATAATCCCAAGCACAGTTGTTTTCTGCAATGGGAGCATGTTATTTTCAGCTCTGGGTATATATTATTCCAAATCCCAGTAATAAAGTACCAAAAAACAAGGGTTTATAATTGAAAAGCTATGAGAGCTTTAACTATAGTGGAGAGGATGGTGTTTTCTGAAATACTGAATATGTGAAAAGTAAATCGTTGAGACAAACATAATTACAACATTTTGTAGGGGAGGGGACAGGGGGGTGAGCGGGGAGTATCTCACCTGTTTTGCTGTTTCCATTATTGATGCAGCTTCAGCCTTACCCAGTTGTTGAACCATCTTGTAAAACAGGCTTTCCTTTTCTTGTAGCAAAATGTATGGCTCATCATATTCTTTCAGTCGTCCGGAATCCAAAACCTGATGAATCAGCAGAAGCAAGCTGGTTAACAGGTGAAATTTGGCAACAAAACCTTGCTTGGTACAACAGCCCAATTTCATATTCACATGAGGTTTTATGAGCTGAGAGCTGCATACAATTAAGAAGACATGTAAAGCAGTGCTGTGACTATTCTTAGTCACTTGCTATTTATCATCATCATCAATCATCATCATCATCATCATCATCATCATCCAATGTCATCACTGTACATTACATGTCCACATGCAAAAGTAGACAGTTCAGAATGAGAACTAAGAGATTATGCCAATGGGCTCAAAAAAAAAAGTGGGGTTTGACTTGAAAGCATGGAAAATATAATGAATTAAATCGAACAGGGTACACGTTATGACAGTCAAACTAATACCCACCCTAAAGCCATCAGGAAGATGCTATTAAAGCACTCTTAGAGCCTGTTTTCATGACATGACAGCCCACTGTGGGTTATTTAACCCACGGTGTGGCCGCCATTTTGAATATACAACCCCCATTCAGGGGTTGTCCTGCTGTGCAAACTCAGCAAGCATGGGTTATGCCAGGATTAAACAACCCTCACATAACCCACGATCACCGGGTTCACATGTCATGACAACCCGAGTGGGGTTGCCTATGCAACCTGGCGCGCATGGGCACTGCAGTTTATCATGGGTTAAATAACCCACAATGAGCTACGGTCTGTCGTCCGAACCCAGTCTTACAGTACACAAGGAATGACACACGAATGTTACCCCATCTAAATTTTTTGACTTCCTCAACCCAAAGATATTGGACACCTGTTGGCTGCTAAGTGGACTGAATGGCAGTCACATAGTAAACTTCAAGCAAGACTTCAAATCCATAATCTTTCAGATGTATCAATCTGCTCCAACTGCGCAACCAACATACCCCAAGTACCAAAATTCAACATGCAAGCAACCTTTCATTTTCTCTTGAATTTTTCCTCTGACTATGAACGTAAGAAGAACATAAGACGAGCCATGCTGGATCAGACCAAGGGTCCATCTAGTCCAGCATTCTGTTCACACAGTGGCCAACCAGCTGCCTACAGGAAACCCACAAGCAGGACATGTGCAACAGCACCCTCCCACCCATGTTCCCCAGCAACTGGTGTACACAGGCATGATGTCTCTGATACTGGAGGTAGCATATATCCATCAGGACTAGTAGTCATTGATAGCCTTATTCACTGAATGCACCTCCACATGTGTACAGAATAAGTGTTGTTGTGTCCTACAGAACTTGAGCTTTGGATAGTTCTGCAGGATGTGGCCTGCAGCTAAAGATATGCAGGATACCCCAAGTCTCAGATTTCATCAGGACTGGCCTCAGCAGTATTGGCCCTCTGATTAACCAAACTGACATCTTTGTTTCAGGCAATGGTTGGGAAGAACAGAGAATCTAGCCTTGCACCCCCACCATTTTGCTCACCGTCAGGCACTTTTACCAGGCAGCTTCCCCTGCTGCAACCCCCACCCCACAGCTGTCTATCCTGCCCACATTTGCAACCAGATGCCTTCTCTGCCTGCCCACTGCTGCCACTGCCACCAGCCCATAATGGTGACAGACTACAGCAGCTGCTGTAACCTGGTTAGGCTGCGCTTCCATTCAATTTGAAGCATGGCCTAGCTGGGCTCCAGCTTGCCTGCACCTGGGAAGAGTCGGAGGAGGGGGTGGGGGAGTGGACGGCAACCCCAAGCCTGCACCTCCCCGCTTTCGCATCAGAGAGAAAGTGCACACAGAACTGTGCACAGTGGCCACTTTCTTCCAATTCCCCCTCTCTGTTTAAGAGCTCTGAAGGGAAGAAAATTGTCTTCTAAAGGTGAAGGAGAGGTTGCTCCACTGCCACTCCATCTCTGGCCCAGGCATTCCTTCCATTAAGCATTCATTAACACACACCCCGCCCCGCTCCAGCCACTAAAATGATCAAGGAGCTGGAACAACTCCCCTAGGAGGAAAAGTTACAACATCTGAGACTGTTTAGCTTTGAAAAGAGGCAAGTAAGGGGAGACACGATTGAGGTGTACAAAATTAGGCACAGTGTGGAGAAAGTGGATAGGGAGACATTTTTCTCTTCTCTCCTATACTACTAGAACCTGGGGTCAGCCCATGAAGCTGATTGGTGGGAGATTCAGAATAGATAAAAGGAAGTACTTCTTCACATAGCACATAGTTAAACTATGGAATTCACTTCCACAAGATGTAGTGATGGCCAGCAATTTGGAGGGCTTTAAGAAGGGATTGGACAAATTCATGGAGGAGAAGGCTATCAATGGCTACTTGTCCTGATGGCTATATCTTCTTGGGAGTTTCCCATAGGCAGCTGGCTAGCCACTGTGTAAACAGAATGCTGGACAAGATGGACCTCTGCTCTGATCCAGCATGGCTCTTCATATGTTCTTTCCCCAGCTACTGATGCCACTGCTTCTGCTGCTATCATGTGCTCACCAACTTTGGTCCAGTCTTTCCCACCCAACCTCTTGTGGATCTCCCGTCTTTAACGCCCCCCCCACTGTGAGCTCCTCCCCTCTTAAGCAGCTGTGTGGACTCCTCCGTTTTAGCCACGCTGCCTGCAAATTCACATCAACTGTTGCTTCCCCCAACATCACTCTCTCCTAATCTCCCCTTGCCATCAAAGTTGTGATGAGCATTCATGCACGCGCGCCCGCCCGCGCGCGCACACACACACACACACACACTCCAATCCTAAACATTTTTTTAAAACCATGTAAGTGCATGTCTATGAGTAAGTAGGTCTGACAGTGCAAGCCTGTTTACTCAGAAGGAAGCCCCTGCCCCAGAGTATTCAATGGCCAGTCATTGCCTCTCAGCCTAACCTACCTCACAGGGTTGTTGTGAGGAGAAAATGGAGAGAAGGAGAAGGATTATGTAAGCCACCTTGGGTTCCTTGCAGGAAAAAAGGTGGGGTATAAATATAAGAAATAAATAAATAAATAAATGGAGCTTACTTGCATGTAATGCATGGGATTGCAGGGTAAGAGACTGAGGGGGATGGGACAGGGTTCTGAACAACAAAGACAGACAGAAAGGGTAGATGGAAACAAAGAAAAACAAAGTGGGAGTATGGATTTACCTGTGTGCAAGAGAATATGAGTTATCTCCAAAGAAGAGTTAAGAGAAGGTGACAAACCTAGGAGCAAAGCAACAGCAAAGCCTGGAGAGAAACAGCTCTGCTTGGCTTCAGTGGGGAGGGGTTTTGAATTTCTCTGGTGAGTCATTGTTTTACATCACAATCATGTAATGTCTACTCAGAAGTAAGTACCATTAAGCTCAGTGGGGCTTACTCCCAGGTAAGTGGGTATAGGATTGCAGCTTCTGTTTCCAGTAAGCAGCAGATGACAGGGCTAGGAAACTGTGTTATGATTTTCTTTTGCCGATCGAGCCTGATTACTCTTCACTCATGTCTTCTTTTGAAGGAAGGTCTGTCTGGAACTTGAGGTCCCCCAGTGAATTTGATGGGCAGGGCAGCCAATTGAGAACATAGAAAAAGGAAGTCCATCTTCACAAAACACATTGACTTATTGCAATTTGTTGCCACCAGATGTGATGGCCACTGGCTCAGCTAGCTTTCAAAGGGAATACTGGGGAGCAAAATCTGTGTGGGCTATGCTTATAGTTTATAACCTGCCCCTTCAATCCCTAATCTGAGATAACCAAGGCGGAGATAACCAGGCTCAGAGGATAGAGATTGTAATGCGTAGCAGGAAAGCAGTTAAGGAAGCTAAAGATGTACAAGGGAAAGGTATTATTGCTTTGCTCAAGTTCTTATCATGCAAAGAGAAGAGGGAAATATGTATCCTGAAGCTTCTGACAAGTAAGGCAAAGGTGCTGTCAGAGACTCAGGACTCCAAAGAAGTGGTACAAAAACCGAATACAGGAACACAGGAAGCTGCCTTATACAGAGTCAGATGATTGGTCCATCTAGCTCAACACTGACCTGCAGGGTTCCAGGCAGGAGTCTTTCAGCCCTACCTGGAGATGCTGGGAATTGAACCTGGGACCTCCTGCATGCAAAACATGTGCTCTGCCACTGAGATGTAGCCCCTCTCCAACTTTCACATTAAATACAATGTGTGAGAGAGCCTTGGGGTTCAGTAAGGCAGGTTTTCTTTTTAAAGAAACCCCATGAGAGTTATTTCATATACCAATGTGACAAAATTGTCTGAATGTATTTTGAACAAGTATTTTTAAGAGTGTGTATGTAGTATAGCTATCTATAATATATGATATATGATAGCTAGATAGACACGAGAGAGAGAGAGAGAGAGAGAGAGAGAGGATTATGCATGTGAACTGGAACATTTGAAAGAGAGACCCTTTTGCAGGTTTCTAGTGGCATAGCATTCAATATAAATTACAAATAAATGGCGTCAAAAAGGTTGAACAAGGGACTCTCAAAACATCCTCATAACACATCTCCCCATGTCAAAGAAGAAAATGATCAGAACAACCTGAAATGCAATTAAATGTATCTTTATTGAATCCCATCTTTCCCTCATAACTCTAACACAAGAATAGTGGTGAGCATCTGCAAGGGAGAATCTGAGGCCGGGTGCTTAACCCTTCCAGCTTCTGTAAATTTTCCTCAGCAAATGCCGCCCCAGCTGCTTTTTCTTAAAAACAAAACAAAATGTTTTTTCCTCAGTCAGGCTTTATGATCTGAAAAATACCAGCTGCAGGGAAAAGCAGTGTGTGTGTGTGTGTGTGTGTGTAGATTTGCAGGTGAAAATGAACATAGAGATGGGTTAAGCACCCTCTCACCTGCTGATCCTCCCCTTGACTGTCCCCCTCCCCTACTTTGGGCCCTGCATTCACATGAATGAAAACAGTTTAGAGCAGGGCTCTCCAACCTCGGGTCCCCAGATGTCGCTGGCCTACAGCTCCCAGCATACCCAGCCAGGATGGCTAATGGCATGGGATTCTGGAAGCTGTAGTCCAGCAACATCTGGGGACCCAAGGTTGGAGAGCGCTGGTTTAGAAACATGAATTTGTTGGTGTAAGCGTGCAGTTCCGCCCTTGCCATTTGGAGGCCATGTCATACAAATCGTTTCACCAAATGAAAATGAGAAGGAAAAAGCAATGAATGCAAACTTTGACCACCTCACAAGCACAAAAAAGAGAGAGTAAAAATGGCCTGGGAAAGGAAGATAACTCTACGCAGACATGAGCCACAAAGAATTATGGCATGACCTCAAAAGTTTAGCAGTACTTGAGTGCACTCTCTCAACATGTTTTTTTTTTTTTTAAGTCTTATACTGTCTCAGGTGGCAGATGCTGTGGGGCAGCAGCAGCAGCAGCAGCAGCAGCAGCCTCCTCCTCCTCCTGGTCCTGGACTCCCCAACTATTCCCCTCTGTTGGAGGACAGAGCTGTGTATGCCACACAACCTGTCCCGGGCCCCCTAAACTAGTATGCTACGTCACGTGTGGTAGTGGACACTATCCCATTGCCAACCTAAAGTAAGATTCAACTGCCAATCCAGCCAGCTTCTGTATATGTAAAGGGGGCAGGGTGTCACCTTACCATTCACCTCAGGCTGCAAAATGTCTTGGGCTGTGGAAAAGAACCCACCCCCCACACACCTGAAATATACATGTGTACCAGTAAAACTCCTTGGAAACAACATGCATACACTAATTGGTAAATTACAGTACAACCCTATGCGTGCTCACTAGAGCTAAATCCCACTGTCTTCAGCGGATTTTACTTCTTTGCCTTGTCATTTAGCTCAATAATCAAATTACTATCTGTCTATGATACGACATTGCAAATATTTTCTCCAACATCAACAGTAGCCATCTAAACATACATTTTGATTTCTCATCTCTATTCTTTCTCATTTACATATACAAGGATAGACTGCAAGTGTTAAATTCATCCCACTCTTATTTACTACAGTTAATCATAATTAAGAGCACCTTTCTTAAGAGTTTAAGGATAACTGAATCTTTCATATATACAGTATCAGCACAACAACCAAGATGTCCTGTAATTTGGCCCTCCAATTTGGATGCCTTGAATGTGTAATTTTTTAAAGAAGCAGAGCCCTTTATTGTGTAACCACTCCCTTTGAAAAGAAAGGGGGGAAATCTAGTCTATAAATATAGGCTTCACTTTCTGTGTGAAGAGCTACATACAGTGAATACTTTTTGCTTTACACAAAATTCAGTGCAATACAGTCCCAGTTCATACATTTGCTTCTTAACAAGTATCATGTGAAAAGACGCCTCTCAGTGCCTGTAAGAGCCATCACTTCCTGCTGATGTCTCTTCTACTGATGTTACTTCCTGCTGATGTCTCTTGTATATCACAGCAAACAATCCAAGGATGTTCTGCTCCCACTCACAGCGGGAGTGACTGAGCAGTGTGAACTAGCACACTTGTTTGTTGTTACAGTCATGTGAAAAAGAAAGTACACCCTTCTCGAGTTCCATGGTTCCACATAGCAAGACAGAAGAAAAATCATCGGGCCCGTAACAGGTCTCAAAATTAGGTAAAGACAACCTCAGATGAACAACATGACAGAGTACACCGTGGCATTAGTTATTGTACAGGAATACAGCCAAAAATGGAGAAGCCATGTGGGAAAAACTAAGTACACCCTTACTGCTGCCATAGGTATGAAGAAGCTAAGGATCAGCCAGGTGCTGCTAAGCAAATGCCCTTGATGAACTGATCATCAGCAAGTGTGACCACCTCTATACAAGCTGGTGTCAGGCGTTTGCTGGTCTCCAGCAGTCAGGTGTGTGTTACCACAATGCCAAGGAGAGAAGACATCAGCAATGATCTTAGGGAAGCAATTGTTGCTGCCCATCAATCTGGGAAGGATTATAAGGCCATTTTCAAACAATTTAAAGTCCATCATTCTACAGTGAGGACTATTCACAAGTGGAAAACATTCAAGACAGTTGCAAATCTTCCCAGGAGTGGACGTCCCAGCAAATTCACCCCAAGGGCAGACCGTGCAATGCTCAGAGAAATTGCAAAACATCCAAGTGTTCCATCTCAGGCGCTACAGGCCGCAGTCAGCAGGTGCAACGTTAAAGTTCATGGCAGTACAATTAGAAAAAGACTGAACAAGTATAGTTTGTATGGAAGGGTTGCCAGGAGAAAGCCCCCTTCTCTCTAAAAAGAACATGGCAGCATGGCTTGGGTTTGCAAAGTTGCATCTGAACAAATCACAAGCCTTCTGGAATAATGTCCTTTGGACGGACGAGACCAAAGTGGAGCTGTTTGGCCATAATGCACAGCGCCACGTTTGGTGAAAACCAAACACAGCATATCAGCACAAACATCTCTGACCAACTGTCAAGCATGATGGTGGAGGGGTGATGTTTTGGGCTTGTTTTGCAGCCAGAGGACCTGGGCACCTTGCAGTCATTGAGTCGACCATGACCTCCTCTGTATACCAAGGTATTCTAGAGTTGAATGTGAGGCCATCTGTCTGGCAGCTAAAACTTGGCTGAAATTGGGTCATGCAACAGGACAATGATCCCAAGCACACCAGCAAATCTACAACAGAATGGTTTACAAAGAAAAGAATCAAGGTGCTGCAATGGCCCAGTCAAAATCCAGACCTCAACCTGGTTGAAATGATGTGGCAGGACCTTAAGAGAGCTGTGCATAAACAAATGCCCGCAAACCACAATGAACTGAAGCAATGTTGTAAAGAAGAGCGGGCCAAAATTCCTCCACAACGATGTGAGAGACTGATCACGTCATACCGAAAACGATTACTTCAAGTTATTGCTGCTTAAGGTGGTTCGACCAGCTATTGAATCATAAGGTGTACTTAGTTTCTCCCACATGGCTTCTCCATTTTGGCTGTATTTCTGTACAATAACTAATGCCACGGTGTACTCTGTCATGTGTTGTTGTTCATCTGAGGTTGTCTTTACCTAATTTTGAGACCTGCTACGGGGCCGATGATTTTTCTTCTGTCCTGCTACGTGGAACCATGGAACTCGAGAAGGGTGTACTTTCTTTTTCACATGACTGTATGTGAAAACCAGCATTGAGCAGGGGGTTGGACTCGATGGCCTTATAGGCCCCTTCCAACTCTACTTTTCTATGATTCTATGATCCAGTTATAACATTTAGAGGGCACAAAGCAAAAAACAGATCAAATTAGGAGACAAAATGGGTAATCTGTTTTAAAAATACAGAAACACCCCACCCTAACAACAACCTTGCAGTTCCAGAGAGGCCACAATTTCTATTACTGCTGAATTATGACAACATTTTACTTACAAGGATGTAAAATCAAGTAAATCACACTTAGAGATAGATGGCCTCTCATACAAAACTCTTGGTACAAATATTGAAGTGTTTTTTTTGTTGTTTTTGGTTCACCCTCAAATGACCTCAGATCCAATCCTAGACTGACAACTATCTGTCATGCTGTATCCTTCTTCTTCAGCCAAACTTATGTTTTCAGCCATCTTCTTTTATGCTCTCCATAGCATCACAGTTACACATTTAAGAAAGAGCCAGATAACTTGTGACACATGAAGCACAATGCAGCCCTTCAGTCGTGTATGGCAGCTTGCCAGTGACTTCAGACTATCAACACTAGAAACTGAAAATGTTGGTATTTGTGTGTGGCTTGAGCTGTGGGTGAGTGGACAGAACCCAGAGTAGATGAGGTGGGGGGAAATCAACCTTGCCCCTTACTTTTCCATCAACTGGCATAAGAGCCCCCAGCCCCAAAAGCCATGGCTAAACTCCCCCCCATGTCAGTTGACAACCTTAGGCACAATAAACCATCCCCATCCCCCCCCCCCCCGGTGTTTGCCTGGTACTACAAAAGGACTAGGGTCATCAAAACCTTAAGGTCACAATACAAGGCTGATGGGCTACATTTGACTTGGTGGATTACAAGTTGTATCGGCCTGGTTTAGCACATGGACTGTTGCACATATTTCTTTTCCTTTATAAGCCAGTTGGACCATCCCTCAGTTTGCATTCACATTGCAAACTGGGATATCATAGGTATGGTCATTAGCAATTCCTGTGAAAAGCACCACACTGCTTAGGAGAAATACAGCTGGCCATGACTGAAGTTAGTGTTACGGCTGTCCACATAAACGAATACCCACGGAGGTCTAGGCTGTCCACATTGGGTGGACGGGTGGGTAAAGCCACAACATTTTGTAAACTAGGCCAACACATACTCTGTGCTGGGAAAAATACAATTATGCACCAGAGTAATACAAATTTCTGTGATCAGACTTATGTCTATTAAGCACATTTGCCTATATTGTGGCATCTATTTTGCCTTCAAAATTTCATATTCCAAAGTATTCCAGGGATTTGGCAAGGAGTAGGGGAATGGAAGACTTGGGATAGATAGCCACAGATGTAGGCCCTAGGCACGAGTAGGGATGTGGAAATCAGCAAAACTCAAGCTTGTTAAAATTCTCCGAGTTCCACCTGGAAGTTTGGTCCAACTCATTATATCAGTTTGTGAGCTTTTTCTTTCTTTTCATGTGAAAATTGTAAAGTCCTTGGGTGCGCATTCAAAAAAAGTGTGCATATTTTTCTGATGTACACAATTTTTAACACATTTTCTTCCTTGTGAACAGCATCACAAGTTCAGGAATGTATGAGCTTTGAACACAGATTGTGTTTGGGAGGTGCAAATGGGTCATAAACAAACGAAAACAAATTTCTCATACATCCCTATAAAATGAGTACAGATTTGCACAATGTGTGATCGCTGCATTTGACCAAGCCAAAAGTAGCCCAGCAAACATGTATCATGACCTGCCAAGTGCTTAACAATCTCCCCCGACTCCCAACAAGCATCAACACAGGAAGTTTATCACATGCAACTACCTGTACATTCTCAGGTTTTCTCCATAGCTATTTGGGTTAGAAATTTGCTTTTAAATAAAACCAAAGCCAAATTTTGCAAGGTACTTACTTCAGCCTCATGATCCACACTTATGCCACCACCCCAAGCATGGATGATACAAATTCTGGCAATATGAGCATACACAGGGGCACCGAGATGAGATAATGGGGCTGGCAGCTGGCAGGGTATTTTCCAAGGTGCCTGGAAAGTGCTCAATTCCCGTTTTATAGTCTCTAGCTACATAGAATTTAATTAATTTCCTAGCCATGCTTCAGCTGAACATCTGCAGCAGAAAGACTGTGGTGAAATTATCAGGTGGGTATTCTTCAAGACTGCAAACCTTTTAGCCACCAAGCTACCACAGCTTGGTGGAATGAAACAGTTAAAGGGAAGGGGTGAGATTGGGAAGGCAGCAAGAGCAGCTTATTGTGTGATGATGTGATATTTCAGAATAGCACCCAATGTCAAGTCGCAGATGTCAAAGTAGGGCCTAGGGCAAGGGATAGGCGCTTCTATTCCTACAAACGCATATAAATTATAATCAAAACCTAGTGCATTGGCCAAGTTTCTGACATTCCTGCTTAGGCTAAGAAGAAACTTCAACTCCATGAGCTGAACCCACGGGAATGAGAGTTACCCGTGGGTTACCCGTAAGAGTAGCTATTTCACGGAAAGATTGGCAGAATCCAGCCCTTAACTATTTATACTTTTCTTTTGTCATCAAATTGCACCCAGACTGAGGTGCTCATCCTACTGAACATGACAACTTAATTTTTTGCTGTAGACACTTCCGCGAAATGCAAGATCTGCTATATTTATATTCATAACTCAGACAGACCCAGAGTTACTACAAGACAAGACAGGAATAATCCAAAAGGACAGGAAGGCAGTAATATTCTAACACAGAACCTGATATCAGGAGAACATGATATGGGTACCAGATTTCATATAAATTAATTGGTGTGACCTTTTCCTTATCCCACTGAGATATCGATCGGGCTATTCACAGGGCTTCAGGTAAGCTCTGGATGAGTCTTGAATGTGAAACCAGCCCGCAGGCTGCTGAACCAGCCCCATACTCCCTTCTCACTGCCATCTTTTGTTTGTTGCTGCCTATGCCAACACTTCTCATTCACATGCAGATGCACAAAAATTAAAATGACAGCAGGAAGGCTATGGGGTAGTGGATGTTGCTGTGGGAGCAACATGAAGAGCAGTGGCAATGATCCCCTCCCCCCAGCATATGAAATGTTTTCTACACTTACAGTTGTGTATTTGTCAACAATCTGCAACCCCAGTGGGGAAAAAAAATACTGCGCATGTACAGACATGCTTGTCTACATGTAACAGTCTGAATCCATACTAAAGGCCCCAGCTTACCAAAAATGTCCTTATTTTATTGATGCATGTTTTGCAGAGAATAAAGACACAGAGCAAAGATTTTTCTCTCCAAATCAGGGCAGATATAGCATTCAAGAATTTCTAACATTCTGCAATACTATGGGTGGGCTGCACATAATGCTAAGCCAGCCCTGTGAACAAGCTACACAGTGTGGGTTGTACATATACAGATGATCGGGCTTGCTGTGGGTTGTTCTCTCCTCCTTCCCCCCCCCCCCTCAGCCTTCCAACTGAATCCAGCACATATCCCAGGGGACTTTGTGGCAGAACTCATTTTGTCTCCTCATCCCAGCATCCTCTCCACTCCAATTGTTACCCCTTTTTGTTCCTTAGGTGTTAAAAAAAAATTGGAGCCTCAAAAATGCGCAGTTGAGGTAGTAATTTTTTTTTTGTTGGTGGCCTTTCTCAAGTGTGCTCTTATGGCTGTCCGATGTGTGTTGTCTTCCCTGGTCAATTTCCTTGTATGTTTCAGCTGTCAAAGGGAGCAGCAAGTTGCAGTAGGTAACAGACAAGGCAACTGACAAGAAGAGAATGCCTATCAGCTAATTTGCTCAAAGTTGTGAAGGGCTGCGGGAGAAATAATAGTAAGAGAAAGGAGAGACCCAATAGTGCAATTCAGATGCACCGAAAATGGCAGGGGAAGCCAAGGGAGTAAGTACACCAAAAGTGGTTGGTGGTGGGGGGCAATATCTCCTCCTTGGCGATGTGATCCTCTTGCTTTTAAGTTGAACTGACACTTCTTAGTGTCCTCCACCTTTTCAACACTTCTCTGTGTCTGCAGAGAGTCCAGAAAGGGGAGATATTAACTACCCCCAACCTTTCAAAGCACTTACTGTTGTGGTTACTGCAGTTCCCTGACAGTTTTTAAAAATAAAAACCCTGAGGAGGCAGCTGACTGGGACCAAGTGAATGGTGCCTCATTGGGGGGGGGGTGTAAGTACTGCTGGTGCTGGCACCCCATTTGCTCCATCTCGTTCTGCTGCCACCTCTAAGTTTTTTTTAAACTGCTGGGAATATTTGGGCAATTTTTTTGGACCGGGAAATATACGCAAATTAAGAGAAGATCAGTGATGGTGGACAAGCTTTCCTGAAATCAACTTGCCCACCACTACCAATTCTTGAAATTTTTAGCCAAAAGAACACTTGGACATTTTCTAGGATATATTCTTAGTTCATATGGGTAAATATTTTTATTTTATTTATTTATTTATTATATTTATACCCCGCCTTTTTTCCTGCAAGGAGCCCAAGGCGGCTTACATAATCTTCCTCCTCATTTTATCCTCAAAACAACCATGTGAGGTAGGTTAGGCTGAGAGTCAGTGACTGGCCCAAAGTCACCCAGTGAGTTTTGTGGCAGAGCGGGGACTAGAACCCGGATCTCCCGAGTCCCAGTCCAATAATGAGGCCAGTAGGCATGGCAAGCCCTAGAATGTGCACCATAATCTTTACAACGCACAATAGACAAGTCAGTGTGGAAAGCGTTCCCTGAAGGTAAAAAGTTTAAAAAACACTACCTTAAATACAGAATTTCTCTCAACTAATCTGAAATTCCACTGCCCAACTACATTTACATGACGAACTTTTCCACTTGCTGCTTAACATTAAGAATGACCAAGGCAGAGCATGGGTGTAATAACTCACAATTATGCCTAAAGCTGTTGCACACCTGGATAAAGTGTTGAGAAAAGATTACTGAAGTTGGAAGGAGGAAAAAGCACTGTAAAACCAAACATGGATTCCCCACACACATTATTTCATTTTAGCCAACAGATAGTATCAAGCAAATAGCATTTGAGCACACATTTCAACAAAAAATCAAGAGTTAATATTATTTAAGGTGATTGATGTCTGTAAACCACTTCTCAGGGTGCAATCCTATGCATGTTTTTAAACAGAAAAAAGTCCTACAACTTCCAGAATTCCCCAGCCAGCTTGAGGAATGCTGGGAATTGTAGGATGTTTTTCTGCCTATACATGCAGAGGGCTGCATCCTAAGGCTTCTAAATGACAATGTCTATTTATCTATATCTATCTATCTAGATATATAACTTGTATACCACTTTCCCAGACTTCCCAATGTGGTGAAACTCCATATTTGTTTTCTTTTAAAAAATCACAATAGACACTTTATCATAAAAGCATCATAAGGACAGCAACAGGCCGCTTGTAACAATAATCATTAATAGGGCCACCAAACTAAGACATTCAGGCAGGAATATGAGGTGGGTTAGGATTTTAAAAGAATTTTTAAATACTGTTTTAATTATCATATTTTATTGTATTGTTTTATTGTATCATTTTAATTGTACATCGCCTAGGGTGGCCGGCCAGATGGGCGATTAATAAATATAATAAATAAATAAATAAATAAAATACACCAACATATTCCAAATACCTGTTAGAAGAGACATGATTGTACTTGGCATCTAAAACTGTAAAAAAATGCAGCCTGGTACTGAACTTCTAAGTTGTGGTGCTTTCCAAAAAGGCACTGACAGGGCTGGCATCGCAAGTAGGCATGTTTGGGCACCCGGCAAGGGCCAACACGCAGCAGGGGGCCATTGACAAGAGGCCCCCAGAGCTGCTCCTCCTCCTCCTCACCATTGCAAGTTTGTGCAGCTGCCTCTCGCTCTAGCCCAGACAGTGGTGGTGGTGGTGGTGGTGAGAAGGAAGAACAGTAGATGCCACTGCCTACTTGCTCCCTGGCTCTTGGCCTGTCAAACAGGCAAGTGGTAGCAATGATGAGAAAGAGGATGAGGAGCAAGAGCAGCTGCTGACAATAGAGGTGAGAAGGTAGACTCATGGTGGGAGGGTCCCCACTGAGGGTGACTTGCCCAAGGGCCCTCAAAAACCAGGATCTGGCACTGGGCACTGAGTATCTAATTTGCCTCGTGTGTAGAACCTGACTGGGACATCCTGGACCAGATGGAGAAGCTCATACCAGAAAAGGCATTCCCCAAGCCATTTAGAACTTTTCAGATAATACCAATGCCTTGTATTGAGATTGGACATAAAATGTCCAATGCAACAGGGTGAAAATGGAGTAAAATGGACTCTATGCCCTTATCCCATCAGTAGTTGGACTGCAATTTCCAGATCCAGCTGCAGTTTCCAAAATGTGTTGTTGTTGTTTTCACAAAGCCTTAGGAATCCACACCTAGAATGCATTCATGTCACCAATCTGCAAGGTTTTTGTGGCATGAATGACAGCTAGGTCCTTGCCCTCCAGGAAGATGTGCAGCTGGTAGATGAGAACTGCAAGTAACCACTCCTGATTGTATACCTGACCCTTCAGAGTAAATGTGACACCAACCAGGCCAAGCAAACCTGTCTCCCTCCCTCAAATTAAACCGACCAGCCACCCAATCCTAATTAGCAACAGTGAACAGTTATTTTCTTTGGACCATCTTAGTGTATAAACTGATTTTGCTCCACCCCTCATCTCATGAAAAGAAAAAATGTCCCCAGCATGATTGATGCTTTAACGATACATTATTAGCTATAGGAAAAGGCCATACAAATCTTACATCAAATCAGAAGAACAGGGATCAGACTGGAAAACATGACTGGAAGAGCCCAACCATTGTACAGACCATTCAGAGCATGGAAAGATTCCTGAGACTACAATCCTTTTTTATATCGAATCTCTTATTTGCAGATAGCGTTCCAAACCCTTTTTGGCATACCGTACTAAGAAGAAAGGCCCTATATTACTAATGGATGGATGCTCTGGTAGTGGTTCCTCCCACCCACCCTGCCACACCACTGAAGGGATGAATGATGCAACAGTGCCCCTCAATCTACAACATGTAGAAAACTGGGACTCAGGTATCATGGAGGAGGTAAAAAGTTTCTTCCCTGAAAAAAAGTTTTAAGGTGTGTTTATGCTGACCTCATTCTTAAAAGAAAAAAGAAAAAGAAAAAAAAGCAAGAATAACCAAGCAAAATGATGATAACTGGGGGGAAATGTCAAACACATGTTTGTTTTTTAAACTAGAGAGAGAACATTGGATGGGCCATAAACCAGTGGTGGAGCACATGCTTTGCAAAACATCCCAGGTTTAATCACTAGCAACTCTAAGTAGGGCTGAAGAACATCTGACTCAGTATAAGATAGCTGTCTGTGTTCCTAAACACACACTAAATAAGAACGTTACAAATTCACCCCAAGCTTTGATTGTAAGTATTTGGGCATCAACAAATCACCAATGCTGGTGGGCTTTCTTTCATGGTCTTTTAGCTAGCAATGCAGGGCGTTTTTTAAAATCCTAATCTGAAAACATGCATATTCTACCAGATTGTAAACACTAATTTAAAAAGTGAATAACATACTGTCTTAATGAGGTAAGGCAGAGTAGCAGTACAACTGTGTAGTTTGTTTAAGACCTCTTAAAAGATACTGATTATCTAAACCCACATCAGTCAATGCTCAGGTCAGGTTTTGGAAGACATCTTGGTTTAGTGACCCAGGTAGAAGATCTGTGTCTGGAGTTAGACAAGGGAAGCATAATCTTACTTTTATTTTTAGACTACCTCTTAGCAGGTAGTCAACACAACTGAATATCAAGTTCATCTGGATCACAGGGTGGAGTGGTGGCTGGGAGTTGAGGATGCTGCTTTGCAGTAGTTCCAGTCCTACTTCTAGAACAGAGCCAGAGAGAGTAGTACTGGGGTACTGCTCTGTCCCATCATGGCCTTTGGGATGTGGCAGGATTCCATGTTGCATCCTATGCTTTAAAAATCTATATGACAACTGCTGGAAAAGATTGTCCAGAGTTTTGAAGTGTGGTGTCATCAGTATGCTGGCATCTAACTCTATTTTATTCTCATCAAACTGGAGAGTAGAGTTGAAGTCTCTGAATGAATGCCAGGGCACAGTTATACCATGGAAGAGGGCTAATAAATTGAAGCTCAATCCCGACAAGACAAGAAGTGTTGAATGTAACTCAACCTACAGACGACAGGGTAAATTAATGGCTTTACCTACTCCAGAAAGAATTGCAACTCCTCCTGAAGGAATAGGTTCACAGTCTGCGGGTGCTCCTTGACCCTGCACTGATGTTCAGGTAGCAGCCGTGGAACTTGCATTGCCATTGCATTCCTTTTCTCTTACTCGGGGAGAACAAAAAAAGCTTGCCTGGCCACCTCCTTGAGGGTAGGCGAGTAGCAAATTAAGATGCTTTTCTTTCAAAAGTCTTTTGTCACTGGTTATAGACTATATTGCAAATTAGTTTTGTCTGGTCCCACTGGTTCATTGCTTCTATTGATTTTTTTTGCTACTGTCGTCTTCTTTCATTATATGTTTTATTTATTTTATGATGCATTTTACTGCTGCATTTAGACATTCTTTAAGGCTTATGATTTTTACCATACAGATTTTTATATGGTTTTCTGCTGCTTCTTCCCCATCCCCACAATTGTAGCATTTATGATTGGGTTTTTAATGTTTCACAATTTTTGCAATATTGTATTAATTTTTAATTGTTGTACATCACCACATGAACCTTCAGGAAGACAGGCAACTCATAAATGCTATATATAAATAGATTTCCCCCAAAATTGAAATAAAGTGCTCTAAAAATCAATAAAATTATAGCAGTTACTATGTTATGATTTTGTGAAGTTTGCACAATTAGTTTCCATGATACGGTAATAAAAAACTCAATATGAAATCAAAACTGAAGATTGACAGAGCAATCCTAACCCCCTTGGACAGCCATTGAAGGTGGATTTTTCCCTTAAGGAGGCCTAAAATGATTTTAAATAATAAAATAATAATAATTTGGATGGGGCAGAGGTGCCTTTCCACTGGTGGGAGTACTATGTGCCAGAGGCCCCAGTTACACCCATGGAAAACTCTGTACCACCAGTGTCTCTGCTGTTGGTAGTGAGACAAATCAAAGGATAATGTATCCCAACCAAAAAACAAGACTGGCTAAAAGGCCTCAGGATCACCCCCTCTATGCTAGCTTGGAGCTGACATACCGGTAACTAATTCCCATCCATTGGCTCCACATGGGGCCAAAAAGGTAACTCCACCCCAGACACCTCCCACCCTGGCCAGTGTGAGCCAGCAAGGCTTTGGAAGTGGTGGATGACCTGCCACTTCGAATTCCCAGATGCCACTTAGGATTGCACTGTTAGTGAAATGCACATTAAAAGCTTTTGCTGGATGTTTTTAACAAAAGTGAATGAGGTTGTGGGTTGGTTGGTACTTTAATAATGAAAGAATGAATTGTATAGTTTTTTATAAGTATACGGGGAATGTTGGGTTTCCTTCCCATACAAAAGGGAACAAATCTCCTAGGGATTATTATCTGATTAAATTTAGATGTATCCCCCCCCCCCCCCCAGTTCAAAACTCTACTAGAATGTGGAAACAAGACTTAAAACAATATTTGGTAAAGCTGTTTGAAATGAGACAGAAGCCTGGGCAGAATACTCAAAATCTGTTTTGGCTACTTAAGAATGATAAATGTGGTTTTAACACCTCATTTGGCTTTTTAATTGAAAAATTAATTGATGTTATATAGAAACTTAAAACCGTTATTCAAATTGCTGTTCAAATACATCAGTTCACACATGCATGTATGCCACATTTTAAAAGCTTTCTTTTATTGTCGTGATGGTAACCAGACAAAACTACTGATACTTAACAATTAAAATATTAAAAATATGTTGACATGCATGCTCATATTTGTTACTTCAGTGTACAATTAATAATCAGTAGCCCCAGCCCAGTCATACTGGCTTCCCATTCTCAAGCACACCTCATGAGTTTTTTTCCATTTCTGCAACTTGCCAGTTCTCCATCAAATAGTCTTTTTTTTTCTGGGTACCAAACCTAAATTGCAATGTTTAGTATATATTATTTTTCAGCCATACATTCATGAAAAATAATTTCATTTTGCATTAATGTCTTCTATTAACTACTTACCAATCATCTTGTAGCCCAACAGTTGTTAATTTATAAA
Organism: Shinisaurus crocodilurus; assembly: GCA_021292165.1. Classification (NCBI taxonomy): domain Eukaryota; kingdom Metazoa; phylum Chordata; class Lepidosauria; order Squamata; family Shinisauridae; genus Shinisaurus; species Shinisaurus crocodilurus. The sequence goes on along the minus strand of CM037878.1, from coordinate 161,178,337 downwards.
GTGTCTAACGATTGTGACATGATCAGGTGAAGACAATTCTAACACATATCTTCAAGATCTTAGTATATTTTGATGAATAAATTGGATTTTAAAACTTGAAATATGTCACCTATGACACCTTCAGCTTAAATTTAGACACAATGAGAATTTACCTGCTGTTTGAAATATCACTTCCTATTCTTCCAACCCTAAATCTTCTAACCAATAGCTCTATGTTATTGCTACTAGTATTGCTCTATCCAATCATTAGCTAATCCCAATAATATATCACAAACACAGGACATGATCCTCTTTGGGTGTTTGTTGTCCCCAAGAGTGTTGGTCACACTCTTAAATCAGGGGTGGTCAACATATGGCCCAAGAAAAGGGGGTGTCAGAAAGCAGAAGAGGAGGAAGCCATCTACGGGGATTCACAAGAGAAAAAAAAGTCTTTTGTAGAACATGAGCCTGAAAAAGATGTATATTGTGAACATTGTGTTTGATCGGGAAAAATGGTTTGCTGATTATTGGATGGGATAAATGGCTTGACCCATGTTATGATAAAAATGGTTTGCTGATTATTGGAGGGAATAAATGGTTTGACTCATATTATGATAATTGCTGACTATTGGTGGAAGGGGGAGGTTCTTATGAAAAAAGTACGGTAAGAGGGTTTAGTTTCCCAAATGGATTGGTGGGAGGAATCCAAATGGGAGAAATCTAAAGGGATCGCTGATAGTGATCCAAAGAGAACATTCATAGATCTGAACCTAAAGGGATTGGTGAGAGGAACCCCTTTGAGAGAAAAGAGAATTTCTCCAGTCTGAGGTGGTTTTTCTTTGTATTTTTCATTAATGTGGTGGCTTTGAGCCTGAAGGGGGCATACTTGGGAAGGATGGGATTAGAAAAAAGATTAGTTTCTGAGTAAAATAAGGATAAGGTTTAATATTGAATTAGAATCTGAATAGTAATTGGTTATTGGTAAAAATATATTGAGTCTGGATAAAACTTAGCATTGAGAATGACTAATGGAAAGGAACCAACTAAATGTGGACTAAAATTTGGGATTTGAAGTAATGTGGAAATGTGAAACTATTTTTAAAAAATAAAATAAAAGCTAGGCTGTTTGTTTTTATAAATAGAGGGAAAGAAGATAGAGATTTTCATTAAAATATAAGTAGAAATATTAAATATTGTTCAGGTAGAAGGATTATTATCTATCTTTAGGAGTAAAGTGCTGTAAGATTTCGAGGCTTTGTGAATTTGTGAGGTTGATAAATAAGAGGGGGGATATTTTTTTTTGCTTAAGAGAAAAAAGAAAGCAATTTCTTTATAATTATAATATAGAATATTTGATGTTACTTATACTTGGTTGTGGAAAAATTGGAAGTCCTTTTTAGTTTAATGTTGTTTTGTCTCTGTAGGTTTTTGTTTTGTTCTGTTTTTTGTATTTTGTTTTTATGGATTTTAAAATTCAAATAAAAAATTTTACTAAAAAAACAACAACATATGGCCCGAGAAAAGGGGGTGTCAGAAAGCAGAAGAGAGAGAAAGAAAAAGAGTTGGCAGAAAGAGAGAGAGGGGGAGAGAGAGAGAGAGAGAGAGAGAGAGAAGGGGTGGCCCTGCCCACTTTTGGCTCTGGCCCCACCCACCACCAGCATGTGGCCCCCAACAGATTACTTCCAAGGGAATGCAGCCTTTGACAGAAAAAAGTTTTCCCACTCTTGTCCTAGACAATTTTTGGCTGTAATCCTGTACACACCTATTTGGAAGCAAGTCCCATTGAACTCATCGGGGTTTACATCTGAGTAGAGATGTATAGGATTGCACTGCTATTGTTATATATAGTCATTATAAACTGCCCCACTTTCAAATAAATATTTTTTTATACAAGACTATAATCATTCACAACAGAAACAATGTGGTATCCACCTTTTACATTATCCTACAGTGCTTTCTGGGATAAAACCAATAAAATGCTGGATTTACTGATTCTAGTGGAGAGCTGCCTGGGCTAAGGCTACTTGATACACATTCCAGGATTTCATGAGTTCATATGGGTTCCTCTTGCCACAATTTCCCCCTATTTCTCCACTAATGTCACATTCCAATGGGTTTACCTTTTCTAATAGGAACTGGCTCATCATCCACACTAGGCTGAACTGTTTCATATATTGATTAGTTATTGGGAACCTACTATGTGTGCACGTGCACATACATGCGTGCCTGAGTCTGAAAATGTACTCTAAATTTTTTACTATCCTATATAAAACCTTTTACCATTTTCTGCCCTCCCAGTAGTGTAGATCTTATAATCAGTAACAGATTGCATAGACTATTTTTAAAAAATATGACATTTGGCTTAACTAGAGATCCTTCCAAGTCCTCTTTCAGAAAAATCCTCGTCTTTTATTTTTCCAGTCTTTTATAATGACTTGTTTCTAAATTACCCTTTTAAGACTGTCAACAAATTGAACCCCACTGGTTCCAATGCCTGCATAGTAATCTTCTCCCTTGGTTTTCCACTGAACTCATCAGTTATCTCCAATAATCTTCCAAAGAATAATAATATGTCTTGAGAGCTAATAACTATCATCACCATACCAAGGGAATTTAATTTCCATTTCTTCTACCCACACATCCTTTATCTTCTGGTCCAACCTAATTAGTAACACTGCGAAACTTTGCAATTACCTGGTATGCAATATTAACGTACCTAGTTTGTAATGCTTGCATGTATTACAAACCAAATGACATTTCCCTCAGAAATCCTTCTACAGTTTGAAATGGAAAATCAAGATGCACTTTGGAGTTTATGTCTGTTTTAGTTTAAGTCCTGGTCACTAATCAAAGCTCAAACTCAGCTTAGAAAACACACCACGGAAAATTTCCAAAACAACTGTGGGAAATCCAGTGAAGCACTAGAGCCTTGGAGAAAAGGAGCTGAGCAATCCCAGAGTTTCTTTGACCCAGCCCTGGAAAATGTGCCCAACCTAACCAGCCAATAGCTTGTGCAAAGGTGAAATGCAAATTAGATTAAAATATTCCTTTAATCTAATATGGCCACTCAATGCTGTCAAATACTTTTCTGCATTGAGAAAGTATAATGCTGTAGCTGTTCTATCATTCATAATATGCATTTGCAACAATTTCCTTTCTTTGATAAATCCTGTGTATTCCATGTAAATCTGGTGTAAAATGTGTTTAATCTACTGGCCAGAATACTTGATAATATACTTAAATATGTATATATGCTTGACCTGGAAAGGGATCTTGGGGTTGTGGTAGATAGTTTGATGAAAACATTAATCAAGTGCATGGCTATTTTGAAAAATGAAAATTTTATGTTGGGAATCATTAGGAAAGAAATTGAAAATAAAACTGCCAATATAATTAAGCCTTTACTCAAATCTGTGGTACAATCACACTTGGAATACTGTGTTCTGGTCACTGGATCTCAAAACTACAAGTGAGAAGGATCTTGGAATTGTTGAAGATCACAAACTGAATATGAGCCAGCAATGCGATGTGGCTGCAAAGAAGGCAAATGTTATTTTGGGCTGCATTAATAGAAGTATAGCTTCCAAATCGCGTGAAGTGATAATTCCCCTTTACTCAGCACTGGTTAGGCCTCATCTTGAATACTGCGTCCAGTTCTGGGCACCACACTTTAAGAAGGATGTAGACAAACTGGAGAGGGTTCAGAGGAGGGCAACAAGGATGATAAAGGGATTGGAAACAAGGCCCTATGAGGAGAGACTGAAAGAACTGGGCATGTTTAGCCTTCAGAAGAGGAGACTGAGGGGAGATATGATAGCACTCTTCCAGTACTTGAAAGGTTGTCACAAAGAGGAGGGCCCTCTTCTCGATCATCCCAGTTTGCAGGACACGGAATAATGGGCTCAAGTTACAGGAACCCAGATTCCACCTAAACATCAGGAAAAATGTCCTGACTGTTAGAGCAATAAGACAATGGAACCAACTACCTAGGGAGGTGGTGGGCTCTCCCACTCTGGAGGCATTCAAGGTGCAGCTGGACAGCCATCTGTCAGGTATGCTTTGACCTGGATTCCTGCATTGAGCAGGGGGTTGGACTCGATGGCCTTGTATGCTCCTTCCAACTCTACTTTTCTATGATTCTATGAAAGCTGGAAAAGGACAACTAAAATGAGCAAGGGGCTGGAGCAACTTCCCTATGAGGAAAGGCTACAATGTTTAGGGCTTTTAAGCTTAGAACAATTATGAATAAGAGAAGACCTGATGGTGTATAAAGTACATAAAATTATGCACGGAGTGGAAAAAGTGGAGAGGCAGAAATTAATGTTCCCTCTCTCATAATAGTAGAACCGTGGATCATTCAATGAAGCTGACTGGTGGGAGATTCAGTAGAGGTAAAAGGAAGTAACACATAACACACAGTTAAACCATGGAATTTGCTATCACAGAATGTAGAGATGGCCACCAACTTGGATGGCTTTAAATGGGATCAGACAAATTCATGGAGGATAAGGCTATCAATGGCTACTAGTCCTGATAGCTATATAATAACTCAATATTAGTTGCTGGGGAACATGAGCAGGAGGGGTGCTATTGCCTGTGGGTTTCCCATAGGCATCTGGTTGGCCACCATGGGAAAAGAGTGCCCCAGAATGGACATCCAGAATGGATGTTCTTATATATGCATTTAACTAATTTATTTATAGTACTTCATATCCTGCTATTTAGCCCTGAGGCTAAATTGTTTAAAAACTCTATAGAATCCTCAGCACTGTGAGGCTTAAAGAAAAGTGTTTCTGTCTGTTACAGTTGGCATGGGTTATACACTCACAAAGGATTTGACATTTACAAAGAATCAGATTCTGCTAAAAAGGTGAAATGCTGGTATACAGAGCACTGTAAGGGAAGGGAAGAACTGAAAACTTTGTTGAGCTTGGCCACCTCTAAATGCATAAACGGAAGAAAGAGACCTAAAATGCTTGCAACATAAACTCTCAAAGGAATATATGTTAAGGTTTTAAGGTTTTAACACCTTCAGAGGTGAGGTGCAGTGGAAGGTGATCAAAAATGTATTTTCCCATGGTTGCCCCCCGTTTGTAGAATGCTCTCCATAGGGAGCCTCACCTAGAACCAACCTTTTAAAATCTGTTTAATATCTAGTCAGGACCTTTTTATTTGCTATTCCTTCTAGATGTTTTTATTTTATGTTTGTGATTTTAACCTGTCACAACACTGTTTTACATTATTTCATCATATGCTGTTCTATTCCTATCATCTTGTTGTTTCTTGGGTTCTAATCTATAATTCATAATCTGAGGTTTCATGCCACAATAACCTCAAGGTTAGGTTACATCACACTTTACTTAGGGATGCTTCAGAACAATATTTGGAAATTGCAGCTGGCCCAGATTGCAGCAGCAAGACATGAACAGGCTGGCCAGGCCATATAATATCAGTACTCAAAGAACTGTCCTTGTTACCCGTTAAAACCAGCACTTTGGTTCTGGTGTAAGATATTTAAAGAAATAGAAAAAATTACTGAACAAGAGATATGTAAAACACCAGAATTAGCTTTATTGAATATGTTTGTGAATGAAAATAGGTAACAGAGAAAACGTTAATTGGCTATTTGTTGACAGCTGCAAGGAAATTAATAGCAAACAACTGGAAGAGAGCCCAAATGCTGATACTATCTAGTTGGAAAAAGAAAAGATGGGAAATAGCAATTAATGAAAAGTTGACACAAAAGTTAAGAATGTATAGAAGAATAAAGAAAAAAGATACTTTTAAGAAGGATTGGTGAAAGTACATAGAGTATATGAAAAAAGATTCAAATAGATTAATGTTGATGGAAGCGTATAGAAAACTGAGATTCATGAAAAGAAGAAGTTTATAGAGAAGTGAAATAAGATAATTTAATGTGGATTAAGATGGGGGAGGGATTGGGGTGGGTTTATGTATTAATATTGTGTATTAATATTATGTATTAATATTATGTATTAGGCTTTATTTGTTGTTGCTGTTTTTGTAAGTATTTTCTTTTGGAAATATAATCAAAATTAAATTTAAAAAATAGCAATAAAACTAGCACTTTGGCCTGGAAACTAACCTCTGGGCACAGAACAACAGGAAGTACATCTCCTCAAATATATTTCCTGCAGGCCTTAAGATTTTATAGAGAGGCCCAGCCATCTGCAGTTGTGGGCAGTGACAGAATCAAGACCCTTCTCTCTCGCACTACACTCCTTACAGAATTCCCTTCCAAGGGAGACCGGGTTGTCTAGCTCATTTCAGATATTTTTTGAGACTTCCTAAAAAATAAAGGCTTTCCCCAATTGGCTGGTGCTTCCTGAAATCTTTTTGACTGGAGTTGATTGACTATGTCTCTGTTCCTTTGTGGATACAGTGTTGTGTGTGTTTTAGGATACTGTTTTAAAAGAGTTAAAGAAATAGTGATTTCATGTCTTTTGTGCACTTTAAAGTGTTGTGTGCTGATCCCATGTGCTCCCTGCGAGGCTGAAATGCAGGACAAAAGTGCAAGAAATACTTAAATAGGAATCACACATAACTAGGAAATTCTATTTTAGCACAATCAAGCCAATTTTGTCCCCTACTCAATTCATGCCTCAAATAAGTGTTATATTGCTGTACTCCCGAAACAAGAACTACTCCTGGATTGTCTTTAATTCACCAAGCATTTTCCATTATGCAACTATTAGTATTTAAAGATCAACTAAGATTTCATATTTTCACAGTCTAATTCAATAGTTTTAACCTTTTTTTCCTCGATTCGGGACCTTCCCTTTAACCCTAAATTGCCACATGGGACCCACACTTCTTTTTTTTAATGTACAGGTCCATTTTCCTCCTCTCTCTGTTTTCCTTCTCTCTTCAATTCTCTCCCTCCATCTTTTATTTTTGTTCTTTTTTTCCTCCTCTTGTTAAAAAAAAATTAAACACAGAAATGGTGGTGATGCCCCAACTGGTGTACCCCTCCCCCGGTCATGGGGTCCCCACTTGAGGGCCATGACTCATCTGAGGAAGACCAATGCTCTAATTTACTATAGGTCCTACTTCGCTTCTTTAAGTAAATTAACAGTCAAAGACTTGCTTAATAATCTCACACACAAACTTTTCATCATCATGAGGACAAGGTGTGAACATTACCAATTATGTGTCTTGTTCTGGTGAAGACAGACTCATTCCAGGCGTCCCACTGAAACTCTGAGCCTGGCTCTCTCTTTAGGGAGATCTTTTAGTGGTGCCTATTTGTCTGTGAGGTGTGGTTTAGACTTGGCAAGGGAAATAATCTATCCAAATACATTTCCCAGCTCAGCTAGAATCTGACAGTGCCTCCTTAGGAAACTGCCACTGCATTTCTGGGTCAGCCTTGGGACCTTCAGATGAGAGAAAGTTTTATGTTCTCTCTTAGGACCAGGATACATTTCTTCTTAGTTAAGTAAGCCCACCTTTCCTTCCATCTGTAGCTGCCAGGTCAGTAGTTTCAAACAGTGCATAGGTTACACGTTTCATTCACTTTCTAGTGCATTATTTTTTTATCTGAACACCAAAAGAATAGGGAAATGAAATCAAGCTGTTCATTACGCACGTATCTATTTCAAAATCCCTATATAGAGAACGGACCATAACTATGAAAATCTAATAAAACATGACACCTGTTGCCACTTAAAATTATCTTTTTCTTTTAGTCTTTAAGCTTTTCCTGGTCCCATTCAGACTATAGGGGTAGGGCTGTGTGACTGAGTGCCCCACTATTAAAACATCTTGCACATTGAAAACTAGCATGTCAGGGAGAAGGCTGCTAGGCTAGCACTCTCTCTAATATGCTAGTTCTCTCTGTACACTGAGGATTACGGGGGAGGGGGGTAGGAAAGCATAAAAATATGTGAACCCCCCCATCCCAGCTTTGTTTGATATTAGTACAGTCCAAGAAACACTGTCATATGAGATCTGCTGTAGGCTGTGTCACTCTAAGCTTCTAAGAACTCCACAACTTTTACTTCAAATAATGCAGTGCATTGCATTTGTTTCATATTAGCACCAGTTAGGTCAGCCTTCTCTAAGCTGACACCTTCCATGTGTGTTGGACTACAACTGCCATCATCCCCCAGCCAACATATGTGTTGGACTACAACTGCCATCAACCCCAGCCAGCATATGCTTGTTGGGGGTGACAGGAGTTGTAGTTCAACACATATGCTGTCTGGGGGATGATATACATATGGAGAGTGCCAGGTTGGGGAAGGCTGGGTTATGTTGTTATCTATAGTTGCAGGAGTTCTTGACTGAATAAGTTTAGGTCAAAATGATAGTACTTGGCAAAGGAATTAAGTACAGATACCAGCATACCATCTAAAGGGTACCTTTAGACAGCACACCTCCCACACCTCAAAGAAGTGGGACATCATCCCATAGTGATGTATGAGCGGCATTGCCAGTTTTAATCCGGTACTAAAAACATGACACTACAGCACTTGGGAAAATTTCAGAAACATGTGTTGTAGTTCATGGTGCTGAACTGCTGAACTAGGCAGCAGAAGGAAACACAATCAATACAGATATTTCAAAAGACATATACTATGAAATGCACTGGTTGCAAAGTTGTAGCAACCCTGTAAAGGCTTTGTGTGGTTGATCAATTCGAAATCTCAAAGCCTCATTACTACTTTTGTCAAATAATACTTTGGCAGATACCGTACAAAAGTGGTTTTTGAACTACATTCTTGGAAACCCTGGGTATCTTTGGAAGATTACCACATTTTTTTCCAATGAGAAGGTAACTAAATAGGAGAGCACGTGCTCTGCATGCAGAAGACTCAGGTTCAATTCCTAGCATCTCCAGTTAAAAGGATGAAGTATCATGTGATGAGAAAATTATCTGCCTGAGAATGTGGAGAGAATCACTGCTAGTCAGAGTAGACAGTGGACAGACAAATAATATGACCAAAATGGCAGCTTCCTATTGTTTCTAAGATCACTAATAGTGAACAAGCTTCCAAAGGACCCCTTGTTCACCGCTTCTTTCCTGCCACATGCAATGGCTAGGAGAGCGTTGGAAGGGCACATGCTCAGTTCATATGGATCTGGTCAGTCTCAAAAGGCCTGCTCAGGGCCTTATGTGAATTGAGCATACACCCAACAGGCAGCAGAATTCTCTGCAAAAGGTAATGGGTTCCAAGGCTGATGTCTAGAACTCTGAACAATGTAGATTATAAATATAATGAGTATTTCTCCAAAACACTTATCTAAAGTTCAAAGTTTCTGATTATCAGACTCTTGGGGGGGGGGGGGGAATCCCTTTCTTGTTTTAAAGAGCACTGGGTCATCAAAGTAGAGCTCAAAGGAACATATTATTAAAAGGATATCCAGTAAACACAAAAGAAGTTATAAATAGCAACTCTCCTAGGTCACTTGTAGCAAGTAAGAATTTATGTCTTAAGTAATCAGGATGGAAAAAGCATTAGACGAGTTGTTTCTTTATGTCCACAAATTGCTAACATGGGTGTGTGAAATCAAAAGGGCTAGGAAAGATTTTTATGGGCTAACTTTTGAGGGCTAATTTAGAAGACTACAAAGGCCACACAATATGACAATGGAAAATTCTGTATCAAAATTTGCTCCCATGTTTTGGCAGCTCTTTTCACATTACAGAATTAAGTTTTTAAAATCCAGAGTATTTTAGCTTTGTTACTAGATAGAATAAACTAGTATGTTACTGAATAGCATTAACAATGCCCTAGCTCTGTTAGAGGAGAATGTCGAGATGGCCTATCTTAACAGATCTTTTCTAACTCTGAATCTAATCGGTCTACAATTCTTTTCCTACCTCGTAGGGGTGTCGTGTAGTTTAATTAATTAACTAATGCTTATAACAAGTTTTCAGATTCCCAGATGAAAGGTGCTGTATAAGAGCAAAGTGTTGTTACTCATTGATGTGATTGTCTTAGGACAGTATCACCTTACACAATACAGATCTTCTCAATGCTTTCGAGTTGTTTGAAGTATGATAAGCATATTTGTAATTAAAAGAAAGATATTGTGGATATACTCTCCTCAAGGCGTGACTGGGATTGTGAAACCAGAAGTATGGCTTTGGAGGTGAGAATAAACTAGAATTAAACAGCTCCTAAGGCCAATTCTCTCTTCAGTTGTGTAAAACGCATTCTTCTATTCCTTTTGTTCTCTAAGGAGGCTCCCTTTCATTAGGTAAAATAAAACCTGATGAAAAATGAAGGTGAGTCCTTGCTCTGATTCAAGCTCACTCACCGCACACACACACACGCACACTAATCCGACTTTATACAGTTTGCTCATGGCTTTCTCAAAATAGAAAAAACAAACCTTTTGGTTTCTCTTACACCCTTTCAGCCTAAAGGCAAAAATATTAAAACAATTTCGCCTATTTAACTACAGGTGCAATAAAAGACTTTTTTCCATTTTAGTTTCATCTGACGATGCATTATCTTGCAGAAAATATATTTTATATCTTTATATATTCTTCCCAGGTTCTGTTTGCTTTAAGTTTTTAAAAATTGTAACACATCATACATTATTTCCCTTTCTTTCACCAAGTGTGCTTCATGGCTGAGTGGGGATTTGAACCTCACCACACTCACACTGCTGAGAAATCTCCTGCTTCATTTGTTCCATGGTAGTGGCATGTGAAATGCTTTACAATACCCATCTCTGAAATGGCCTAGGCAGTTAGGCCGTTACTATTCCCTTTTCACTGAACAGGAACTGGGTGAACTGCAGGGCTGTGGGCATCTTTTGTACCAGATTTCCCAAGGCCCTTAGAAGGTTGATCTACATATTCAAAACAGGTACCTAATACCAACCTCCTTGGACCGTACCACTTCAAAAGGAATGTGTGGGAGACATGTTTGAATACTCTCCCACATGAAAACCTCCCTACCTAAGACATTTCAGGAGAAAGGGTTCTAGCTTCGTAATCTGCCCAGAGAACATTAATTATGGGTTGGATCAGAAATGCAATAAAAATAAATAAATAAAGTATCTTTTTCACTGTCATAAAAGTTTACTTTGGCCAGATAGGGTTTTTTTCTCTCTTCTAAAGAGGAGGATCCATTCTGATATGCAATTTTCTGTCCACATTCTGAACTAGTCTGGGGGAGTGAGGAGCCGCTGTACCGTGTGCTTTTTCTGAACGTATCGACCGGCTCTAAGCACTGCATGACAGGATGGGATGATGCAGCCATGAGGAGCTGGGAAGCATTTGCTTCAGTTTTCAACTGACTGTTGTTTCTTGTTATGTCCACAAACTGTAACAAACTTATGTACACTGCCCTAGGAGCCTTTTTGGCTGAAGAGCGGGGTAAAAATGCTTTAAATAAAAGAAATAAAGCTAATTATAGTTTATTGAAATAAGCCACCACAGTTAGATGACAATAGAAGCTCCCAATCTCCTTCTTGCAGCCATGCTAAAAAAGAGGGCAGCAAGAGCAAACAGGCTTGATGCTCGTACACTAATAATGGGCTGGGATCACACGATGAGGAAGCAGCAGCACTGGTGTGTGTGTTTGAGAATGGTACCAAAGCAGCTGCCCAGAAGGGCAGATACCAGGCATGGAACAGGTAAGCTTTTGGGGGACATTTCCCCTCTTCTTCTGAGCTGAAAATATCTGCCTGCAAATGTTCAGCATGCCTATAGTATCCATATCTATGGACTGAATTGCAGCATAAAGTATGAACGGTACATCAACCCTCAAAGCAAAAAAGCTGTAGCAACAGATCATCACAGATATTATTAAGGGTTAGATTATACTAACATTTAGAACAAGAAAAAATATACTTTATGGTGACTTTCCCCAGTCATTTTCCAGTGGGGAAACTTTGTTGTGAATATACCTTTATAATTCTTATTCAACAAAGGAATATCCTTTTCCTGCCTACATCATAAACAAATGGGAGCACATTTATAAGAAAGCTTCACCATGGATAAATGAAAGGAAAAGTAAACATTTAATGATTTTTACCTATTGTAAATTATTGTGACCTTTATCTGATGTCTTTGCCTATTCTTCCTTGTCACTCAAATATATAGTTAAGAACTTCCAAGCAATGGGTAGGAACTGGATCTCAAGATAAACAACAATCATGGGATAATAAAAATGGCTAATAGAGGCTGTGGAACAGAGTTTAATACAAGCTTGATGGGATAATAAGAGCATAATGACTTTGTACAGAAACTAGCCTATGATCCTCAAACTGTTCCACCAACACAGGCACCATATAATTAATAGGGCTGATGGCATAGGAGTGCTTTTAAGGTTTGGGTTGTAAACCATTGGTTGAAAGGGCATAATAAAGAGTCAGAAATGGCACACTAATTCCTGAAGTACAAAGAGAAACTGTCTTTAGTAATCAGAGAACAAATAATAAGGGGAGAAAGGAGATGTCTAGTTTGTCTTCCTTTTTATTTTGTAGCAACAGAGTCAATCAAACACCAACAATTAGCTGTCATTAAGACTATGCCATATTTAATGAAACTGAGGGGTGAAAAAGAAACCAGCCTTACTGGAATAGCACTCTCTAACCTTACTCGTTTATAGGACTTAATAAGTCAAAACCTGAGGAGAACCCACTGAACATAAAACAAAATTTTAAATTAGGTCACAGCTCTTTCCTAAAAAGATTCTTCCAAGTCCTTCCAGGTGCCTTCCAGATGCCTTGGACCAACTCCAGCATTCCCAACCACCATGGCCACTGGGGATAATGGGAGTTGCAGTCCAATGCATCTGGAGGGCACCAGGTTGGGGAAAGCTGAAGTAGAGCAAAGTATCAGTAAGAATAGCTGGAAGGGGTACAGCAGTATATTGGACAGTAGATGAGCTTTTTCAAAAGGCAAGACTGGGAACAAGAAGAAAAGGGAAACAAATAAGGGTTAAGTGGATGACTAGATACATGAGGATGGGAATGTATTTGCGAGCCCCAGATGAATTGGGATAATGCTGTGACCAAGACAGGGGGGTGGGGGGACAACATCTGCCATATGAACGTAGGACGCCAACTTGCCACTGCTCCACCTAGCCCAGTATCAAGCCTGACCTTTGCTTATTATATCAAGCCTGATTATTGCTCTACCTAGCCCAGTATCATTAACTCCGACTGGCAGAAGATATCCAGGGCCTCAGGCAGAGTTCATTCCCAGTCCTGCTGTTTGAGATCCTTTCAAAGCAGAGGCGCCAGGAAGTGAACTTAACAGGGGTCCTCCAGGACCATATGAAAGCATCTTGGATCTGGGAGCCACTACTAACAACGTTAGCCAGAATACATTGCATACATATAATAATACCATTTCAACAGTGGGACTACCCTGGGAGCTCACTCACTCCGTTCTGTTCAAACTGTTTTCTCCTCAGGGAAGAAAAAAAAGAGAAGTTTTGAAGCAGAAGCCAATGCTGCACAGCACTATGCAGCCAGAGTCTGAAGTCACAAACTCCTGTTCCCAGAGCAGTTTAACAACCCTTTTTAAACTGACTGTGCTTTATGGGGGACGGGGACAGTGAAGAATAAAAAAGGAGGACAGCCCACCTGAAGCATAGGAGCCAGGGCAAAGCTGATGGCTGGATCTGCCTCACGCCTGCTGGCATGCACGCCTGCTTCTCATTTGCACTGTGACACCGAAGGAAGCTGGGCTCGCTCATGGGAGGAAAACCATCTGATGCTCCTGCTTTAATGTTATCTTTGTACGTGGATGTCGTTTCTGGACATTAGCATCCACTAAGACTAAAGGAACTCTTTTCCCAAATTTAATTACAAAGCACAGATACTCCCCAGCTCTAGGATAAGGTCTTTTAACATGCTGCTCACCATAATCCTGTCACTGTCGATGATAGTGTTCAGTCTGTGTGCAATGGTCAACACTGTACACTGGGCAAACTTTTCACGGATTGTCTTTTGAATCAGCTCGTCCGTTCTGAAATAAACAGCACATGCAGATGTGAAGAGACTGTGTGGCAAGGATATAGATCCACCTTCCGTCAGGGTTGCAATGATTTAAATCAGAATGATTTAAATCAATGATTAAATCATTGATTAAATCATCAATAAAAATTGATATATTTTTTTGCAAAAAATCATGATTTTTTGCAACCCTGTCATGTAGGTAGCCTAGTTCTGATTAATGTTTTCTGTATAATTTGTATAATAATGTTTTCTGTCTTAATTAACTATTAAGGGTAGGCTATTTGTACATGTGGTTGCCTGAAACTTTGAAATTAATTATACTAAATTTTTTGGGGGGGAAATTGATTAAATAAATAAAAAAATCATTGATTTAAATTTAAAAAATCATTTTTTTTTGTTTTTTGCAAAAGATCATGATTTTTTGCAACCCTGCCTTCTGTGAAGTTTTCTTTTCTACATTCACCGCCATAGAATGAAGTTAACCATTTTTATAGACAGCAGTAGTAGGGCACATCCTTGCCTTTTAGACCTGGCATTCAGTTCCAGTTAATTTTATTACTTTCATGCCACTTTTCTGCTTGTAGTCTCCAAAGTGGCTTACAATGATAAAATACATCACAATTTTTTAGTTCAGTACAATGAAGCATGGACGAAAGCTCTAGAACCTTGAGCTCTTTGCAAACACTTGTTTTCTATATATGGAGGAGGATTAGGATTGTGCCATCTGGGGCCTGCCCCTCCCTCAGCGAATCTGACATCCATATGGTAAATATCATGTTTGCATAGCACAAACAATGGACTGTGCAATACATATGCTCTCATTTTGTAGTGTACAGATTGAACAAACTGTGCCTACACACATAGGGTTGTATCTAATGGTAAGTCCCATTCATTACAATGGGTTTATATTCTAAGTATAAATATATAAGTATATAAGCCAGTGTGGCATAGTGGTTAGAGTGTTGGACTGGGACTCGGGAGATCCGGGTTCTAGTCCCCGCTCGGCCATGAAACTCACTGGGTGACTTTGGGCCAGTCACTGACTCTCAGCCTAACCTACCTCACAGGGTTGTTGTGAGGCTAACATGGAGAGGAGGATTATGTAAGCCGCCTTGGGTTCCTTGCAGGGAAAAAAGGCGGGGTATAAATATAATAAATAAATAAAATAAAATAAGTAGGACTAACATTGGATACAACCCATAGGCTCCTATGCAAATGTGATGTCCAATGTGATGGTGTCAGGCACACTAGGGCTAGCCAGCACAACCTCAATTACCCTCCTCTCAACACACACTTGCAGAGTACTACCATCTGCATAGGGTTTTTGTTTGAGATAGTGTGGGAAGATTTTCCTCTCTCTCTCTCTCCCTCTCTCTCTCTCTCAAATGAACAGGTTCATGAGTAAGTAATATAGCTTGCAAGAAACATTAGGGTTTATTTCAGTGAAAAGAGAGCCGGACAATTTAGAGAGCTGGACAGTTTAGAGGGTGGTTCCCATACACTTTGCAACTCATCTTCACCTTCGCTCGCTGCAATGGTTGCTCTCTGTCCTAGGTTCAACCTCTTTTAAACATGAAACCAGATGTCCCCATTCCACCTACCAGATGATCAGGCCCAAACAAGTCCTGCATGCATTCAGTTGCTCTGTAATTCGGGGGGGGGGGCATGGCCC
Source organism: Shinisaurus crocodilurus (assembly GCA_021292165.1). Taxonomy (NCBI): domain Eukaryota; kingdom Metazoa; phylum Chordata; class Lepidosauria; order Squamata; family Shinisauridae; genus Shinisaurus; species Shinisaurus crocodilurus. Next base: position 161,162,739 of record CM037878.1, on the reverse strand, counting down.
TATCCCTGCACCCCCTGCATTCCATCTTGCAAAGGAGAGGAATACAACTACATCTGAAGGCATAATGCTGGCTGCCTCTCCCTCCTTTCCAAGGGGGCCGGGAAGGCAGACAAAAGTCTCAAATGCTGCCTCCAGAAGAGAGCTCCATTTGGAAGAATGTACCCTGGCTGACTGGAATGATCTTCACTGTCTCTACACCACTATATAGAAAGACGTTCTGTCCAGCCAGCCTCAATGCATTTGCCCAGGTAAACTGAACAGAGCTGATTTACCCTTCTCTCTCTCTTTCTCTTTCTCCTGTTTGCCACTGAAGTTCTTTCACCCCGCCAGAGAAAGCCTTTTGGTCTGGCAGAGAGAAAGGGCAAAGCTGTCATTAATGCTGCACTGTGGAGAGACAGGGCAATGCTAATCATAGCTGCTCCTCCCCACTCTTCCCTGTCTTTTAGGAGTTTGAAAGGGAAGTACTTGGGGAGAGAAGGGGGGGGGAGAGAGAGACTGTGAATGTGTGTGCTAATTATTTTAATAAGTTTCAGAATAAGTTTTGAATTACTCTTCAGGAAGTGAGCAAATTCTAAGGATTTTCAGGGATGGTGGTCTTATCTTTAAAGACAAGGTGGCCAAGGGTCTCTCTCTTTTTCTTTTCTTTCTTTTTACAGAAAAACAAACAAACCAAAAGGCCTTGCTGCCAGTTCAAGTGGAAGCTTGGCTGTCCTTGGAAACCTGTCATTCCCACAGACTGCCCTATGGGAATGACACTACATCATGATGCTGGGACTTGAAGCAGCAGCAAGTCCATGTGTGTGTAAAGAGAAAATAAGGGGGGGGGGGGGAAGCCTGCCGCCACCTTGCCTTTAAAGGTAAGGTCATCAACCCAGAACATTCTTAGAATTCACCAGTCCCCAAGCTTGCAGAATATCCCCAACACAAAACGGGGCGGGGGGGGGAGAGAATATTCAGCCTGGCTTTCGTGTGAATATAATGGGTGGCAGACTCTGGCCTCATTCATCAGCCAGAGAACCAAGGGCCTCCGGGAGGCTGCACCCCATGCCTCACATACTTAACATCATGGCATGGGGGAGACCAACCTGACCCCATGCATCAGCCGGAGAGGGAGCAGCCGCAGGTAGCTTCACCCCTCCCTGCCAGAAGGAACACACAGCTACAGCTGACAGTTCCCTGGGGTGGCAGACTCTGGCTTCATCCATCGGCTGCAAACTAAGATGTGAGCAAACTCTGGCTGCAAACTAGGATGTGAGCCCATGGTTTAGCTTGCCAAGCACAGCCCACGTCCCAGGGAGGACATAGAGCAGTGTTCTCCAACCTTGGGTCCCCAGATGTTTTTGGCCTACAACTTCCAGCATGCCCCAGCTGGGACAAGCTGGGAGTTGTAGGCCAAAAACATCTGGGGACCCAAGGTTGGAGAACACTGACATAGAGGGAGATACCAGCAAGATCCGTTTGCCACCTTGCAAGCAAAGTTAACTACGTATCTTAAACATGGTTAGTAAATCAAGAACATAAAAAAGGCCCATTTCTATCCATCTTTATGTTAAACATGTTATAATGTGCCCTCTCTGGGGTTAGTTCACAAGGGCGGCATTGTACACTAACTTGTTGTAACACCTGTAAAATGATGCCCTTACAGCTGCAGAGTAGATTCTAAGGGGGAGGGGAAAAGAAGATTTAAATGCCAGGGATGAAGCAAACTAACAAGAAATTCAAGTTGCCACCACAGCGTCTTTTATGATTTGCATGTGCACTGCCATGCCCTACACTCTACACTAGTAAACAACTGTCTTACTGCAATATATATTGCAGTGCTTGGGTTAGGCAAGATGGTTTGAATGCAAATGTGTTTATTAAAAAAAAAATACTCCCAGTGAGTTAAACTGGAGGAGACATTATATTTCCATTAGCCTGATAAGAGCCACAGATACCAACACTTCTTGCTCTAAACGAAGTGTTAGCCAACAATAATTATTAAAGGAATGTCATTTTTCTGTAAGTTTTTTAAATCTCTCTCTCTCTCTGTGTCTCTCTCACACTCACTCACACACACACACAGGGAGGGAGGGAGTGTGTGTGTGTGTGTGTGTGTGTATATAAAGCCCTTTCTCTCAACCTTCACAGGGGAGCTTCTATTTTGGTTTGAGAACAAGTAAAAGCCTATGATATTTGGCTTTACTTTGTTATCTAGTTCTCTGACTATTTTTTTTAAGTGAACAGTAAAGCACAAGGGAGCATATAAAATTTGAAGCTCACTCACTGGCTACATTCAGACACAACTGTAAGCCAACTATGGTTTAGTATTATGTGAATGAGCCTTGGGTTTGTGAGCGGTTTGTCATTTTGTGAAAACCCAGGCAAACTTCGGTTAGTCTTAACTATGTTTTAGGAAAACAAAATAAGTTCAAACTATGATTTCTAACCCTGCCTTGTTTCCCTAAATCGTAAGTTACGCTTCAAATCTCCTTCCCGTGGCTGCACCAGAGGAGAGGGGAGGGTGGAATGCATGAGCTTAAGGCTAAACCATAGTTTAGCGTTATGTATGAACCCAGCCATTTACCCCTTTATGTTCACAAACAGCCTTTTGTAAATGACCAGTGGTGTCGAGGGTGGGTTCGTGGAAGATATGTAGTAACACTGCAGGTAGATTATCTGAACCTCAGGTTTACCTTGGATCCACATTTGCTGTTGCTTCATCGATAATCAATATTTTATTCTTCTTCAGAATAGCCCTGGCCAGGCACACCAGCTGTCTCTGGCCAACACTAAAATTAGATCCAGATTCTGCCAGTTGTGATTCTAATTTGTCAGGTAGCTCTTCGATAGCCTCCTTTAGCTGGACCTGCAGACATATTGATATGCCCAATTGTAAGTAAACTGCTTCTAAAAGAACACAATATTCATCTTCCACTTCATATTTAATTTCAGAATATACTCGTGATTTCAGTCCATTCCATCTATAAAAGATGACAATATTCACAAAGTAAGTGATCAGGATGGGGCTAACCTAATTTAATAGGTACAAACACTAGGAACATTATTTTATTTTATTTTTATTTACAGCATTTTTACCCCGCTCTTCAGCCAAAACAGGCTCCCAGAGTGGCTTACAAAGATAATTCTTCTGTATGCATATAGTAGAAAAGCACTGCATTTTTTGAAATATTACCTCTCTCAAAGAATTCCATAGCTCCTCATCACTATATTCATTGAAAGGATCCAAGTTTTTCCTCATTGTTCCAGTAAACAAAACTGGTTCCTAAAACACAATGAACGGCCATTTAAAATATTTCTGCTTGACTGGCCTTGGTAGTCCAGATACAAAAATGAAAATGCATTTAGCTTTGATAAAGATGCCTGCCAGATGCCTGAAAAGCTACTTAGGACCGAACCACATGTTCAACTAAAGCACATGTAACATGTCACGAGACCCCAATGACTGCTTCTTCAAGGGAAAATAGTGTTGTTGGTAGATACATGGCAAAGAAGTGTCAGGGAGTGCTTAAACTTTTTCCTGCCCACCATTTCCCCATCCCCAAATCATTCCCACCCCCATGGAGTAAGCAAACATGTGTTCACCTTGCAAAGATGCATCTGGCATCCTATGGAAGGAAAGGCAGTGAAAGGCAAGTCCTAAGCAGCCTCTCCACAGCAATTTCATGTAACAAGCCTTCCACTCCAAAAGCTGCTTTGCCTAAAATCAGCAGCCATTGCTTGATTTTGGGTTTTGGTTTTTTTAAAAAGCCAACAACATTTGCATGTAATCTGTAGTTTTGTCCGTGGTAAAATGGAAGTTTAGAAAAGAAACGTACAGACTTTAGACCACAGATTGTGTTTGGGTCCACATTCTGTTCTGGGAGGTGCGAAATGGGTAAATTGTGATAAAAAATGAACTGAAACAAATTTCTCACCCATTCCTAGATTACTGTATAGCTGTATACTGTATTTTTTAAATGTCTTTTAAAAAAAGTATATTTGTATGTTTGCTGTCCTACAAAGTAGATGTTTCACATCTCCTTCAGTAACCTACCACTTAAAACTACATGATCAGATCTTGTTAGGATGAAAAGAAAGAAATATTACATAATAGCAATAGGATTTTTTTTAAAATGGAAGTTTCAGAAAGACCGCTTTCACCTCTATTATATGAAGAAACACTGTCAAACATAGCCTTAAAAGAGATCTAATAAGCAAATTGGTTCCTTAGGTTTACATTATTAAAGTTTTCTTACAACCCAAGTATATATTTAAAATAATACATTTTAAAGGCAACCAAGAAGTTATGATACACTGCTTTGCAACATATCATGCCACTCCTACATGTGTGCTTGTCAGCCTAGTGCTGTAATTGCTAAACAATCAACTAATTGCCCCATTCTCTTAGCAACTGGGCTAACCTACCTTAGTTCCTTCCTTGTGGGGGGAAACCCTGCCTGCTCATGCTAGCAAAAAGCACTCAACACTAAGGATGGAGATAATTGCTTGTCTGGTTTCACTGGATGGTGAAACCAGCATAAAATGTGGATTGACTGGAGCCTGATGGAGCCTTCAATCTAGCGAAATTCAGTTTTAGGCAAGACTAAGTTCTGTTGAAAGTCATAACAACTAACCTGATAATTGTGACTTACAGTGCAATCCTATCCATGTTTACATGGAAATAAGTCCCACTGTGTACACGGGGCTTACTCTCTAGAAAGTGTGCTCATTCTTGTGCTGCAACCTTAGTCTGGACTAACTTCAGCAGGATCAGGGCTATTGTCTATCTATTTGTACAGCAACTCAAGGGACAAACTACATATTGATGGGGTTTGCACAATCGGGGAAGGAAAAGCAGCCACAGTGACTTCTTTGCCCCGCCCTGCACACGCTGGTTGTGCACTGCCTCATTTCCATAATAACCTTCGCCGGGCACAGGTTGCCATGTTGTCTGAACCCGATGAGGGTGGGTGGCGGCTTCCAAACCACCCAGAAACCCTAGAACAAACCATGGGTTGCACCATGGATTGGAAGCCACCTGCGCCACCCACCTTGCCGGGTTCAGATAACATGGCAACTCATGGCTGGTGAGGGTAATTATGGAAATGAGGCAGCATGCGACCAGCACACATGGGGTGGGAAAAAGAAGCCACGGTGGCTTCTTTTCCTTTCCTGATCATGTAAGCCTGGCCACCATATTTAAAAAATAATTTGGTTGTATATGCTTAATCCCCCCCCCCCCCGGCTTAAACAGCAGCCATGGGTGTGGAGATTAGGGCTGGGGGCATGGTGCGGGGTTGTTGTTGTTTTTAATCCTTTGTCCCCCTGCCACGATCCTGACAAAAACTGCATCAGTTTCCCTCCCAACACAAAATACCATGGTCATGCACTAACTACAGAGAAGCCACACTATGATACATTTGACATAAAGATGGGCAGACGTTGACCTTTTTGAAGCTTCTCATTTACTAAACATAGTTAAGACAATTTCCCCAGCTCTCCAGCAGCTGGGGTGGATTTCTGTCAGGATCTGGGTGCAGAAGTAAAGGGTTCAAAAAACTTCCCCATGATTCTGACCTTGACAGGCACTGCTATTTAAGATAGAAAAAATAAGCACAGAGGAGAGTATCCAACTGTGTCATTCTGCTAGTGCAAATGACACTGCGCTAATGGAAACTAGGTTCCGAACTAGTTTCCATTAGCGCAGAGAAGAATCCAAATAAAGTTATGTTTGTGCAAGCGTGGTTGCACAAGCAGTTGCACAACTGGCTGCGCATTATGCTTGTGCAATTTATTGTGCAATCTGTTGCACAAGAGGTTGTGCAGCCCCTTGCATGCTGGGGCTGTGTAAGCGTAATGCACAATCAGTTGCACAACGGAAAGATTCAGTGGAGCTCCACTAGTACTATTTGACTTTGTGGAATGACACCATTGGATATTGCCCATAAGGCCAAACTATGTGTTGCAACATGCTGCTTGGCCTGTAGGTGGGCGCACTAGTTCTGAAAAGAAGACTCCAGCTTCTTCTGTATAGCTCACTCTAAGGTACCCATTGCAGCTTTAGTGTCATAGTCCAATATAGCCTAGAAGTATTCAACTGTCCCATGTGTCTTTGATAATTTCCATCTTTATAATAATTCAAACTGGAAGTTTATTAAACTAGAGAAAGAGTATAGTACAGTGATTAACTGCCAACAAGATTACAACCCATGTAGCTATTTTCATTTTAATGGGCTGGTATACTAAGCCAAGTTACAATGCACATCCAAAGCTCTTTGGATAAAATATTTCCAAGCCACTTCTGCCAAGTTATAATGGTACTTAAAAACCAACACAGAAAGAATAAATGTACGGTATAATATAGGTTTGTATTTTCTTTTCAAATACAAATATATGAAATAGATTTTTCATTTAAAAATAATAATTCTACCAGTGTAATTTTAATTACAAAACCTGTTGTGCAAAATTACAAAACCTGTTGAGCAAAAGAGTCCAGTAAAGCATTAAAAAGAGTGAAATATTTTTCTCTCTCCAAAAGTCCCCCTTTCTTTAAAAAAAGAAACACCCAATACTTATTATATTATGCTATTGGATGCAAGTTAAAATTATTGTTGATACGATTTCTCATTTCAATCTATTTTTATAGGTTAGCAAAATGGGAAATTTGAATTCATAAAATCTTTGTAACTGTTATAAAATTATAACAGCACACATGTACTGCAACAGTAGATAAGGATAATTTTAATTACCATTTCTGATACAGATTATTATATTAAAATTGCCTGTTTCATGAGAGGAAGTTAATAAGCCAAACCTGTAAATAATTGTAAATTACAGTCAGGGAAACAGATAATGCTGCATCAAAAGACTGATGGAGACTAATACAAGCCTCATACAATCATATCCAAAGAACCAATTAGTAGTTTAAACAGCATTATTTCTATGGGCAGATGGTTATCTCAGAAACGACCGTTAAGTACAGAGCCAGCCAACAGCTTAAGGTTCAATTCAGATGTTAAACACCAAAGTATAGTTTGATTCTATGATTCTATGATTCTATGATCAGGAGCACCTCCATGACTCTTATCCTCATATCTTCCTCTGGTTTTCCACTTTCACTTTCACTTCCACTTTCTGGTTTTGCTAACCATGTTTGCTGTGATGTCTGAACTGGAAAGCTGTGGTTAGCACCTTTCCACCAAATCATGATTCAAAACCACAGAAAGGATGGTGGATTTGTTCCCCTGAAAGACAGCTTATTTACCATTATCAGTCTTCCACGGCAATGTGCAGCCACAGGAGTTTAGGGGGTAAGGTTGCCACCTTTTTCACGGGACCTGCTTTGTTATGATGCCTGTGGATACGCTATAGTTCTTTGGTCCAGGATTCAAGTCCAGGATTCAAGTCTTCTATCAGCCAGGGATTCAGCAGTCATGCCACTCGCCCATTTGTAGAACAGGAATTATAGTGGTATATGTTGTTGTTGCAGCAGTAAAGGCCAACAAGAGTATAAAAAGTTTTCAAAATGCTATAAATTATTGGAAGTAATATTGTGGGGCTATACTAGGAGGTTAGGAGGAAGGAAGTCTGCAAGATTCCCTCTGTGCATTCATGGTATTAGAGGTGCATGAAGAAGTATGACATGTGGGTCAAAGAGCTATTAGCTCTCCAACTATGAATTTATCACACACAAGCACACATAACACTAAAGTAGAATGTATGGAAGTTCTACTTTATACTATATTAGCTGTTGCCCGCGGCTGCGCTCGCATGGATTTTAGGATTTGGTACAATGGAAAAGATACAGTGTCTCTGAAAGCGTAACATTTTGGCTGGGTGCTGGCAGCAGAAAACTTTTCTGACAGAAATACCTGATCTTAAAGAAAAATCAGGTTAATCCTGAGAGTCTACAGGTGATGAAGAGTGACCGTGCCAAGTTTGGGGTAGATCCGTCAAAACGTGATGGAGCCTACGCGACGATGCCCCACACACAACAGTCATGCAGTCATTCAGTCATTTAAAAAGTTTCCCTCCCTTTTCACCCCCTCAGATAACATTCTAAATGGCCTAGGGGAGATTTGCATACCCACCCCTATTGGCCCCTGCAGGAATTCATACGAACATTCTAAGTGTTGTATGGACTATTTGCATAACTGCTCCTATTGGCTCCTGCAGCATAACTGCTGCTATTGGCTCTTGGAGCAAATGAAAGTGCAAAGCAGAATCAAATATCATTGGCATATTGATGACACTTCACTCCACATTCCTACTGAAGATTTATCTATTAAAACCACAAAGGCCCTGCGCTGATGTAACATTTTCCCATCACTTAACCATAGTGTTGTAGGTGTTTGTTTTTAAAAAATAAGGGGTAGGATCCAGTGGGGCATTTACACCTCCACCGATTCTCTTACGCCAATTCCCATCTGCAAGTGGCGCCCACCCACCACTTGTAGAACGAAGATTTAGTGCTTCAGGGGCAACCGGAAACGAGAGAAAATGCTTGTTTCTGCAATGTGGCAGGTCAGCGGAGCTTGCATGAGGGAGCTCCAAAAACCTGTCCCAATCGAGAAATGAGCGTTTCCACTCGTTTCATGGCTTCCTCAGGGAAGTGCTCAAACTCTGTTGCGTGAGCAGTGGGTCCCACTTGCGCTACAGAATCTGTGGGATCCACTGCCTGCGCAACAGAACCTGCAGGGCGCAACAGAATCGGCAGAGACAGAAGCGCCCCATTGGATTCCGCCCAATAAGTTTTCAGTGGGTATGTGGAGTGAATTGTTATCACTATACCAACGGTATTTGACCGTGGGAGCATCCTGCAGACCTATACTCTGCTTCCCACTCCTACACAAATTCTCCTTTCCCCTCTCTTTGTAGCATTAACCACAGTGTAACATTATGCCTGTACAGCGGTTACAGATGGCCATGGTTACCTTTAACCATGGTTTTACAAACTAACTTCAAGCACTGGTTTCAAGCCAACAGCAGCCAGCATCTGTGTTGGCACCTATGTAACACCATGTTGTGGCTAATGCTGGAAAGGAAAGAGAGGGGGGAAATTCATGCAGGCGAGAGCAGGAGGGAGAGCTGGAGCATACAGGGTGCACCTGGATGTAGAATCATACTGTGCAGCTGTTTTCAACACACGCAATATTGTATTAATTAATATATGGCAAGATAATTCCTGACCACATCGGTAGCATCATCAGTATCTTTCAAGTCTAAACATGTAACAGTTACTTGCCTTTATACACTCCTGAGAATGGAGAGGGGAAAAAAACAAGCCTCTTTTCACCTGCAGCGTAATTGTACCCACTAGCCTTTAGACACTTGAACCACCCCCAGGGATTTGACTAAAACCTAACATATAACTGGCAAGATAAAAGTCAAAATACTTTTTTATTTTGTCAAACTAATTGTATCCCCATAACAGGAAACACGCGCATCAATAATGTGTGTAACAATAAATATCTCCAAGGTTAGAAAGCAGAATAAAGCTTCGAAGAATATCCTACTGCTTAAATGTGTAGGGTTTTTTTTCCTGAAAAGAGATTGGTATTTTACAATGCAACTCCCACCTGAAATAGCCTGGAAAAGGGCTTTCAGGACCCCGCAGCCATTGAATGAACTGATCATCATCCATTTTCAAGAGAAAAGAACATTGTGCAAACACAAAGGCAGAAGAATTTAAGTCCATGTAAAGTCCTCTTTAGATACAAAAAGGTCACCAACTTCACTCAGTAGCACTACTGTGCATTAATGAAGCCTTCAGTGTTCAGAAACAAAGAGGGAGGCTGCATTAGGCTGCAATCCAATTGTATTTATTTGCTAGTAATAGCATACCTACCTCTTTCTGTGCTTTCTATTCTTTGAACAGTGGGGGGAAGGAGGATAAGCCAGAGAGGGCTTTTAGAGAGCCATTCCACTTGCTAAACTTTTTACCGTGGTAGTTAAAAAAAATATTACCGGTAAATGGCAAAAAAAGAAAGGACCCCTACATAAAAAGTAATTACTGCCCCCACCCCAACTTATGTATAGAGCAGTATGCAGTACACATCCACACATCATAGAAGTTAATCTGATATGCAGGCTCGAAGGGCTCAGTTTATGTCACAGCATGTATAAAAAGCCACAGACTTCAGCCACAAAGTGATAAAGTCCTAAGGAGTTGTAAGGTGCAATCCACTTTTCAATTTTTCTAGGGAGAATATGCTACTAACCCATCACAAATTACGTAGGTTATTTTCCTTGCACTTGTTGTATTCATCCTTCATGAGTGTAATAGTCACATTACAAAAATCATCCTAACATGATGAATTTTCAGGTCAATTTTATGAGTGTGCCTGTGGACACAAACCCTGCTCTTCCTAGCCTTCCCCCCACTCCCGCAACTCTTCCTGCTCTTAGCACATGGCTTAGGAGGTATTTCTTTCCCCAGTCACCACGTTGGCTCCCTCTTTCCTCATCCACCCCACCATCACTTTTTCCTTCCCTCAGTTCCCTGCTACTCAGAGCCCAGTATGTACTCTGAGCCCCCAGCCTCCTTTCTGCCAACTGCAGCCAAACTCTCTTCTCCCTTGTGCAGCACTTACTTTCTAAAGTGAGGCATACCCTCAGGATGGAGCTCCTCTTCCCACCCTAGATGCGTGGAGCTTTAGGTATTCAATACTGGAGGGGAAAAATTGGACATGCTCATACGCACATACTCTTCTTTAGTACTATCTCATACACTCTTGGTTTGAACTGGAAACAGGTTCTGGGGCTGATGATGCAAATGGCTTTTTTTCCTCCTTGCCAAGTTCTGGAACCTGTTTGGGAGCCAGTATGTAGTGATTAAAGTGTTGGACTGGGACTCAGGAAACCTGGGTTCTAGTCCCTACTCAGCCATGAAGCTCACTCAGTGACTTTGGGCCAGTCACGGACTCTCTGCCTAACCTACCTCACAGGGTTGTTGAAAGGATAAAATGGAGGAGAGTCATGCATGCCACCTTGGGCTCCATGGAGAAAAGGTGGGATATAAATGTAACAAATAAATAAATACGTAAAATAAATATTTTGCCTCCATCACAGGACTTGCCTAATTATCAAAAATGTATGACTGAAGGCAAGTTCACACATGTGCTCATCACTTGATGACCACAATAAGCTTGTAATAACTGTCACATATGAAACAGCCATCACACAGACAGTTTCTATATCAGATCATCTTAAATACAAATACTTTTCAACAGAGGGAGCTTGCACAATCTGAAACAACAATGAGGGATGCTTCTTATGATACTTTTTGTATTCAGGCACAGATGCCCAAGAAGAAAATTCAAGCACCTGTTCCAAATGACACACATTTGAATACTGTAGCAACCGGAAATAGTAATTGGGAAAGGACTAGGCCCTGGCTTTCATGTATTTTTCTGAGAAAAGCAGCAATTTAAATGCGTGCACATCATTCATCAAGCTGCATGTATTCGGTACATGGGGATCTATTCCTTAATACAAAAAGAATAGTAAGAAATGAAGCTCAGTGATGTAATATGAATGTGGGAATCAGTTCCAAATCTTCTACGGCAGTAGATAGATGGTTTATACACATTCTGTGACATCATGGCAGCATAGGACCTATTCATACATTATATTTGCACTGTGTGAGTGTTGCAGAAAACATGAACTGTGTGAGCTTCTAATCCAGCCATCCCCAACCTGGTACCCTCCAGATGTTTTGAACTACAACCCCCAGCATTCTGGACCATTGACCATACTGGCTGGGGCTAATAGGAAGTGAAGTCCAAAACATCTGGAGGGCACCAAGCCAGGGAATCATGTGATTCAAGTGATTTTAGCTTCAAATCATGTGGTTCAGGCGTCAACAAAACTGTCTCCAAAGAAGGGCTTTGCTAACTTGATTAAAACCACTCAAATTACTTGGTGATCAGTTTTACAAAAAGGCCATACTGGCTGGGGCTACAGGATACGGGAACAGGCATATATTTAGTCTGTGACTTGGAAAGGGGAAGGCGATATCACAGCAATTTCACCAGCAGGCTTTTAGTGCGTATGTGTGTGTGTGTGTGTGTGTGTGTAAAATATATAAATACAATACTGTGTGAGCGCATATGTACACATACATCTGTATGATGCTATAGTCCCCACTCCAACAACTATGTCCTTCATGCAGAATACATCACCTTAGCCTGCAAACTAAATTCATTCTGTAGTGATAACTAATGATAGAAAAAACGTGGTTTGGGCAAGACAAAAACACAGATAACAAAACTCTTAAAATAGTCATAATAATTTCACTTCATTTTCAGTCAACGTTCAGAGGGGAGAGGATTAACATATGCAAAAAGTGAAGATGAAAAACACCACAATGCTATGAAAGACTCCTGGAATGCTACCAACAGAGTGCAGAATAAAGATAAAGAAAATATTACAACCCTAACTGGTTTCTGGAGAGTGCTGGACCTCTAAAATGTACTGATACACAAAGTAGACCATACCTGAGGTATGATTGAAATTTTCTTCCTCAAGTCATGAAGTCCTAGTTCTGATGTCAAATACTTATCAATCCAAATTCTTCCTTGGGGCTCAGCCAACCGGAAAAGAGCAGCTATTAGAGAGCTTTTCCCAGCTCCTGTTCTTCCCACAATTCCAACCTGAAAGAAGAAGAAGAAAAACACAACAACCAGTCAAGCTAGTTTCGATGAACGGAACATTTTTCTAAAGCACTGTTCATAATTAACTTGTGTATTTTAGTTCTTGTTAGGCAAGCTTTACAAGCCAGTTACTAGAAGACAAGGCAACAAAAGAAGATCACTATAAATAAACATTGTTTTTAAACCGTCTTGTACCAGTAAGACCTTAAAACACTTGAGTGATATAAAGCTATTGTCAAATAGGCCCAAAGATTTCAGCCTGTTTCTCCATGTGTGATATGGATAAGACAAAAGCTTTTCCTTAATAACATCTAAGAAGCTGGCATCTATTTCATTTATTAAGATTTCTACCCTCTCCCTTAAGGCATAACTGTCTTGTCTCAGCTGTTTAAATTGATCTTAAATTTTAATGCTATTTTATATTTGTTTCTAAATGTATCATTGCCTACCCCGACCCTTCGGGGACGGGGTGGCTTATAAAACATTATTAACATTTTCTTTGGGATAGGAATAACATTTCCTTCCTCTCGTCTATCCTCATGGGTAGGTCCCTGGGCTGTGTTTCCATTATAAAAATGGGAAACAGAGACTAAAAAGATATTGGCCCAAGACAACTGAATCAGAATAAAAGCTCGGTTATTCCAGGTCCAAAGTGCACTACACCAACACAGCCCTGAACTAGCCCCATTACACGCTCTTATTGGCAAAAAAAGCACTATACATATTATAACACAGTTTGGGATTTACCAATAACTGCTACTTCATTAATATTAAACAATTTTGGTAGACCTTATACCAGATTCTAGTAACCACACTGAAAATGAAAACAGAACCCTATTTCATAATTTTAAAAAAATCTAAGCAAAATGCTAATGGTTATACTGATTTTTAAAAAAATAAACAATTGAGGTGACGGGGGTACAAAGAATTGTTTTCTAATTTATAACACTGCTTTAGAGTAATCCCTGAACTGTATGCCATAGAGAGGGGTGGGGGGAGAGAGAGAGAGAGAGAGAGAGAGAGAGAGAGAGAGAGAAAGCCTGTGAGCACAAGTTACCACAAGCGATGGACAGATCAGTTCATTTTTATACACACTGTGAGGGTTTGCACGACTGATAACCCACACCGAGAAATAAGCTACGCAGTGTGGCTTATTTGCTCAAAGATCCAGGCGTGCCCGACAGACAATCAGGCTTGTCGTAGGTTGTTGGCCCCCTCCCTCCCTCCCTCCCCCTCCTCCACCCTCGGCCCTCCCACAGGTATCCTAGGGGAACCACGGGAGGACCGAGTTGTCTCCCTGCTCTCCACCGCAATTGTGAGCCGTTTCGCAAGCCTATAGAAAACTAACCTACCTCACAGGGTTGTTGGGAGGATAAAATGGAGAGGAGGAGGAAGATTATGTAAGCCGCCTTGGGTTCCTTGCAAGGAAAAAAGCCGGGGTATAAATATAATAAATAAATATAGTTTCCTGCCAAAAAAATATTTTTAACACTTTCTAAATCCCACTTTAAAAACTGAGCTTTACTTTTGACAACTGTCAAAACTACTCCTGTACATTTTGCATGTTCCCAAAGTGGTAGAACCTCGGGAACAAGTGCAAAAGTGAGGGCACCCTTAGGGCACAAGTCCAAAAAACAAACACGAGGATCTTGCCATGAAGGGGGTGAACGAGCTGCCACCCCTTTTGCGAGCTAAGATCACTCACACCTTTGGTTACATTTGACAGCTGTCAGATTTAACCAAAGGGGAAATAAACTTACCTCTATGGGGCAATGCCCAGGGTGGGTACCTGCAGAACTTTGCCAGCAGCCCCCCCCTGAACATTGCCCACCCAAAGTTCCCCATTCCCACATCCACAAAACTCTAGAGGTCTGCAGTTGAGAAAGTGCAGGTAAAAATTCATTTAAAAAATATTTTTTGCAAATATTTGTGAAAATTGGGGGGGGGGGATGTTTAAAAAATGTTTGGCGACCACAGGCAGCACCTCCAATGTGCCACTGGGGCAATCTGAAGGGACTGTCCATAGCTGTCAAAAAGGGGATTGAGAAAGCCAGTTTAACAGCTGGCTTTTGTGATCTCCCCCACCCCCCCAAAAGGGGTAAAGTGAATAAAAGCCACAGTGAGCTAAAAATGGCTCACGACTGCAGTGGGGAGGGGGTGGATCTAGTGCCAGCTGCCCCCAAGTGCCACTTGGGCACTTTTAGGGTGGCTAGCATTGGCAGTCACCCAGGAGCCACTTGGCAAGAGCGGCAAGGGGGTTTTGTCATCTGGATTTAGATGACACGGTAACCCATCGTGGGTGAAAACAACTCTACTACAAGCTATGGGTTCTCAGGGTGGCTTATAACCCTAAAATAAGCCATCCTGAGGGAAGCGGTCCAGGTTTGCACAACACACTAACCCACCATGGCTTATTTTTTGGCAACAAGCAAGGGCTTGTTTTAAGGGTTGTTTAATCCACAATATGGTTCCCTGACAGCAAAGTTCCGCTCCATTTACTTTCCAACCATTAAATATGCATATATTTCTGCATTTTGTTCAGAACTGCCAGGGAACCACAGTAACCACAGCAGTAAGTGCTCCAAAAAGGAGCCGCAAAAAGTGGGGGAAGCCAATATCTCCCCTTTCTGGAGTAGCTGGAGACTCAGGAAAATGTTTAAAAGGTGGAGGGCACTGAGAAGTGTCAGTTCAACACTTAAAATTGAGAGCATTACATTGCTAAGGGGTGATATTACCCCACTTTTTGATGAACCTACTTCAACTGCTTTTTCCCCTTTACCGGTGCTTTTCAGTTGATAATAGGCAATTCAGTTGACACAGTCCCTGGCAACTGTGTGCAAATTAACCTATATGCATTCTCGCCTTGTCCATTTCATGTATGTTACCTACTCCACTTCACTGTTCCCTTGACATACAAGGAAATTTACCAGATAAGACTACGCATATTGGACAGCCGTAAGAGCACACTTGTGCACTTGCGAAAGACCGACAAATAGTAATAATTTTTTTAAAAATTATGAACACATTTGCAAGGGACTGGGGGGGGGAATACAACCCCAACTGTGCTTTCTTGAGGTTCGGGGGGGGGGGAATAGCAGCGGAGAACAAAAAGGGGTAGTGATCAGATTAGGGAGGGGGAGACAAGATAGGTTTTGCCACATAGGACACTGGGATACCAGCTGAAAGACCAAAGGGGAAGGAGTGGAAGAACAAGCGATGGTAAGCCCGATCGCCTGACTGTGTAGCTTATTTGTAGGGTGGCTTAGCATGTCATACAAACATAGCCAGTGGTATGGACTTGAGCAAAGAACTGCTATCACAAAATCCTGAGAAGTATGAAATCCAAAGGATGACTAGACTCCAATCCATACATTAATCTCGGAGGTGCGGATCAGATCAGTTCATATTGGAATTCACAAAGAACAAATTCCTCAAGCATCCCTAGTATTTCCCCCCTAAGCTGTCTGTTGTTACTGCTCAGACCTGGCACCCTTAGTAGTGTCCACTTGGGCCAAGTCATTCTGCCTTCATCTCTGTATTGGGTATCGTTGGATAATTCAAGTATTCCTGATCCAGTAACAATGCAACATAATTACCGTATTTGCCCTCAGAGGAAGTTTGTATGGTGGGTCAGTGCACAGTGATTGCTTCCTTCCAATCAGAAGCATTTAGAAATACCTATCTGCGAAACGGCACTCTATGAGGCTGTTCAAACATTTATTTTGACCCTGGGATTGTATCCCGAGAGAAATCAAACAGGTCTCAGTCCTTTATGCACACTTCCCCATGCTTCTTCTCAATGTGTGAAGATGAACACCCAAAACCAGGAGATCCTGCGTATATCTGATGGTAGGATCTGCTCAACGCTGTGAGACAAAACCCTCTGTAAAACAATTATTTTGCTGCTCTTTCATTTTTCCTGCTGGGGAGCAAAGCAGATCTTTAAAAGTATGTATGATTTCTTAAAATTAATTTCTTCCAGCGTCGATTTTAAATGGAATAAAAAGGGGAAGGTGCTATGATTTCTGAAAGAGGGTCTCCTAGAGAGTGACTTACATCAGAAGAAAAGATAAGAATGAAAAAGCTGGGGAGGAAAAGAGAAAACAAAACCAACAATGCAGAGTTTGGTATAAGAACAAAAGAGTTCAAGTGTTTCCTCTGATGTCATTGATGTACAGTAGTACATTAGCAGCATAAAAGCACTTTATAAAAATTGATACTTAAAATAAAAATGCAGCTGCTTGGTTCATTGTCAAATATTCTTCTTTCAAGCTGGCATCCAATGAAAAGGAACACACTGAGCATGTCAAAAGATGGTGTATCGTTTTGGGCGAAGTGTCTGAGAGCTACTAATAGCAACAGGGAATTTAGGACAGGGCAAGTAATTTTTGCTTTCTTTAAAAATCATATCCTTTAGAAGGATTAATGAGCAGATTATCTGTTGAACATGTCTTTCCTACCAGTATCCTAATAGGAAGCATGTCTATCAACCTAAGTATAAGAAAACAAATGCATGTCTACCTAAAGAACGAAGGCCAAGATTATGAAACCATGGGGCCTGTTTCTTCTGCACAATAAAGTTACATTTATAAAAGAGGGCTCGAGAAGATACAGGGCAGGTTTGCACAACATGATAAGCCACACTGTCTAACAAGCCACGCAGTGTGGCTATAAGCCACCCTACCCAAGATGCTCCCAACAGATGATCAGGCACATCATGGGTAGCGGGCCTCCTCCCTCTCCCTTGGTCCTCCCGCGGGTATCCCAGGGGACACCACGGGAGCACTGAGTTGTTCCCCCACCTCCACGACTGCAAGTCATTGTCACCTTGTCACAGCTTCCCCCCCCTTTTAATTCCCCCCCCCCGAGATCACGGGAGGTGGCTGTTTAGCTACTTTTGGCAGCTGCACCTGCACAGTACTCGCCCCAGGCTCCTGATGTGTGCAAACAGCGCTATTCCGGAGTGCCGGATTTGTGCAAGTCAGGCAGGAGAAATTAAAGATAAAATAATGAGTACAAATATTTGTGCACATTATGGGGGGGGGGGGTAAAAAAAAAAATTAAGGGCGGGCAATCATGGGCACCTGCTGGGGCACCCTGGAGGGACTGCTCATAGCTGCCAAAATGGGAATTGCGAAAGGTGGCTTGACAGCTGCCTTTTGCAATCTCGGGGGGGGGGGGGAATAAAAAGGGGGGGAAGCCGCAGTGAGCCAAAAACGGGTCACAGTTGTGGCAGGGAGAGGGGGAAGCCCCTGCCAGCTGCCCCCAAGTGCCACTTGGGAACTTTTGGGGTGGCTGGCAATGACAGTCACCCAGTAGCTGCTTGGCAAGAACAAGAGTTTGGACAGGTTGCTTACCTGTAACTGTGGTTCTTCGAGTGGTCATCTGTGCAGTCACACATATGGGCTCTGCGCGTGCGCGGAGGCCGCTTCGGGAAGGTTCTATAGCTGAGGTAAATTTTGGGCGGGAACCCCTCCCCCCTGCGTCTCCCTTGCGCGGGTTCCCACCCTCTCCCTCAGTTCCCCTGAGACCGCCATCGCGATCCCAGTACTAAGGGAGAACATAGGAAGAGGTTTCTCCACTTCCCTAAAAAAAGTACCGAAATTCCAATTCGATGGTGTCATACGGTGCCGATCATAGTGAGCCCAAGGGTCCCGGTTCAGTACACCATCGAACTCGACAGTGACACCGTAGCGGGGATGGATGGGCGGGTTGTGTGACTGCACAGATGACCACTCGAAGAACCACAGTTACAGGTAAGCAACCTGTCCTTCTTCTTCGTGGTCTCTGTGCATCACACATATGGGCAGAGTAGCAAGCTGACTTACCGGTGGAGGGTCGGTGTCGTCGTCACTGTAGGACCGAGGAAAGGACAGCTCTGCCGAAAGCATTGTCCCTCCGGGATCGAACATCGACTTGGTAGTGTGATACGAACGTCGAAGGCGTGGACCATGTAGCCGCCTTGCAGACATCCGTCAACGATACTCCTCTCGCGAAAGCCGTCGAGGCCGATACGGCTCTGGTAGAATGAGCTCGTACCGAGTTCGGCAACCGCTGTCGTTTGAGTTCGTATGCTAGCTCGATACAGTCTACAATCCACGAAGATAGACGTTGGGTCGAGACTGGCAGGCCTTTGGAGCGTCTACCGTAACAAATAAAGAGACGGGGAGATCTCCTTATGGACTCAGTGCGGGACTTGTAGAACAACAGAGCCCTTCGCACATCCAGCATGTGGAGCTGCTGTTCCAATGGAGTCGACGGACCTTGAAAGAAAGCCGGCAATATAATGTCCTGATTTAAATGGAAGGCGGACACGACCTTAGGAAGGAAGGCCAAATCTGGGCGCAACACCACCTTTTCCTTGTGGAAACTGAGGTATGGAGGATCGACCCTTAGAGCCGCCAGTTCTGATGCTCTCCGAGCAGAGGTGATTGCGACAAGAAATACGGTCTTAAAAGTTACTAAGCGGAGATCCGTTGTCGCCATTGGCTCAAATGGTTTAGCCATGAGTACCTGCAGAAGCAATTGGAGGTCCCAGACCGGAGTGACTGGTTTAAATGAAGGGGTCATATTTCTTAATCCTCTCATGAAACGCTTAACTAGAGGGTTCGAGAACAAGGTGGACCCATCTTGACCATTATGATATGCTGACAGGGCAGCCAAATAGACCTTTAACGAGCTCGTCTTAAGCCCCTTGTGATGTAAATGAAGCATGAATTGCAGTACTTGATGGATAGGAGCGCTAGAGTAGGGCACTTCGATCCGACCGAGATAATCACAGAAGGCTTTCCATTTTCTGGCATATGAAGCTCTAGTGGATGGTTTCCACGCTTCGTGCAGTACGAGTTTGATCTCCGAAGGGAGCGCGCTCGGTATCAAATTAGCCATGCCGTGAGTTTCAAGATGGACAGATTCGGTGCAATATCGTGCCTCGAGCTTGAGAAAGTATCGTTGACGTGTTCGGTAGATAGCGATACTCTCCCCTGGAGAGTCATAGAAGCGGTGCAAACCATGCTTGCCTCGGCCACCATGGGGTCACTAGGATGCAGTTCGTGCCTTCGGACTGGATTTTCGAAATTACCTTGGCCAACAATGGGATCGGTGGGAATATATAAAACAGTCCCAGACCAAGTTATCAGGAATGCGTCCCCGATCGACGCATTGTCGTGTCCTGCTCTGCTGCAGAAAATGCGACAGGCTGTATTGGCGAAGAGATCCACTGTTGGGGTTCCCCACAGGTGGAACAGGGATTGTCGAATTCGAACGTCGAGTTGCCACTCGTGGGAGTCGAGTGACATTCTGCTGAGGGCGTCTGCCAGCGTGTTGTCCTTCCCCGCAATATGGATGGCCCTCACCGATATATGACGAGGGATCATCCAGTCGAATATACGGAGGGTTAGGTTCGTCAGCCGTAGTGAGCGGGTGCCGCGTTCCTTGTTCAGGTAGGCCACAATCGTAGTATTGTCCGTGACCACTTGCAGATGTCTCGCAGCGAGTATGGGTTCGAGGGATTTCATCGAGTTCCATACGGCTTTGAGTTCTAGAACATTGATGTGCCTCTCCCGGTCTCGCGGGCCCCACTGGCCTTGCGCTGTATGATTCCCGCAGTGAGCTCCCCAGCCCAGAAGAGATGCGTCCGTCGTGAGCGTAAGCGAAGGCGGGACGGGTTGGAAGGGTAGCCCTTTTGTCAAATTGGAGCGGATCATCCACCAGCAAAGAGACTGTCTTATGCTGGACGGAATAGTTAGTCTCGTTCGATGGGCATTCATCTCGGAATCGAACGACCTTATGAACCAGTTTTGGAGTTGGCGCATACGAAGTCGAGCGAGAGGAACGACCGATATGGATGGGGCCATGAGACCGAGGAGCCGTTGAATCGAGTGAGCTGTGCACATCGCCTTTCGTAGTTTCGAGGTGAGGGTAAGTATTTTCAGAGTTCTGTCTTCCGGAAGAAAGGCACGACCGACCGTGGCGTCTGATAATGCTCCGATGAATTGGATCCTTTGAGTTGGGAATAGAGTGGACTTCTTGTCGTTGAGGCAGAGACCGAGAGTGGTCAAAGTGTCGGTAGTCAGGCGGAGGGCGCTCCGAAGTTCCTGAGCAGATGGAGCAACAATGAGCCAATCGTCCAGGTAAGGATAGAGCGTCACCCCTTGAGTTCGTAGAGCAGCGCAGACTACTGTCATACACTTGGTAAACACTCTCGGTGCTGTCGAAAGTCCGAATGGAAGTACCTTGAACTGGTACGCTTCGGATCCGATCTTGAACCTCAGGTAATTCTGGCTGTCTCGATGGATCCCTATGTGAAAGTAGGCATCCTGGAGATCGATGGATGCAAACCAGTCGTTCTTGCGAAGGAGAGGCAGGATCGATTGGAGAGTGACCATCCTGAACTTCTTGGGTAGAATGTAGAAGTTCACTGAACGTAGGTCCAGGATCGGTCGGAGTCCCCCATCCTTCTTTGACACCGTGAAATACCTGGAGTAAAGGCCGTCCTGTGTCAGGTGAGGCGGGACCATCTCGATGGCCCCCTTGAGTAACAAGGAATCGACCTCCTCCCGCAGCGTTTGGGATGGTTGCGTGGTGCGGATGCCAAGAAAAGGTGGGAGGGAATCGAACTCGATCCTGTACCCCTGCCGGATAATGTCCAGAACCCAACGATCGGTGGCAATTTTCTTCCATGATGGTAGGAAGAGGGATAGTCGAGCTCCGAATTGAGGTTGAGCCGAAAGGATTGGAGTAGAGGTGTCGGTCGTGCCTTGGGTCGCGTCAAACCCGACGCCTTTCAAAGTCGCCTCCTTTACGGGAGCCCCGGTACCGTTGCTGCTGGTACTGACGGCTCGGTGCCTGGGGCTGCTGTGGACGAGTACGACTGTCCTGCCACTGCTGGAGTTGTTGACCCTGCTGGTTAGGAGCTACCGGGGGAGGGTACGGAGTCCACCTGCGCCGTCTGAACGTTTTGGAAGATGTCTGTGGGAGTAGGCCCATCTTCCTCGCATTCACCCGGGCCTTCTGAACCGCGTCGAGTCGTCCATTTTATCATTAAAGAGGCCGACTCCGTCGAAGGGCAGATTCTCAATTTTGGCCTTAGCTTCCGTGGTCAATGTAGAAGACCGTAGCCAGGCGTGACGGCGGAGAGAGACTGCACTCACCAGGGATCTCCCATGACAGTCCCCTTGGTGTCTGGCAGTATGGATCTGTTGTCTGGAGGTGTTCGTTGCCTCGGCCTGGAAGACTCTGGCTAAGTCTCTCTTCTCGTCCGGTAGGTAGTCAATCAGTCCTCCCATCTTTTCCCAAAGGAAGAGTTGGTACCTAGCCATCGTGGCTTGGTACCCAGCAACCCGGATCCCCAGGGCGCTCGAGGTGTAGACTCTTCGTCCGAAGTTGTCTAACCTTTTTCCTTCGGGGTCGGACGGAGTGGAATGCTGTTTGCCCAATCTCGATTGTGCTGATTCAACTATCATCGAGTTCGGGGTGGGATGGGAGAAGAGAAACTTAGCTGTGTCTGGCCTAATCTTGTAAAGAGCGTCCAGGCGCTTTGCCGCAGGAGGAGTTGTGGATGGCGAGCTCCACGATCCCTGCACCGTCTCCAGCATCGTCGGGGTGATAGGGAGCAAAGTCGGGCCCGAAGATGATTTGGAAACCGCGTCAAAGAGAGGATCTACTTGTTTCTTCTCCTCGACCGCTGTCTCCAGACCGAGGGCTTGAGCCACCCGGAGGACCTGGTCCTGGAAGGTGCCCATATCCTCAGAGGGGGATACAGCGGCCTGAGTGGAGACGTTCTGGTCCGGGGATGTGGACGATGGGGACAACGAGACGATCTAGTCCGAGTCCGTTATGGGAGACCCCGGGGTCGATGACCTGCGGGAGCGGGATACAGTTGCCAGCGAGGCCGTAGTTAGCCGATCTTCTCTTTCGCCCACTTGAGAAGGGAGGGCTAGAGCGCGGACCGGCGGGGACATTCTGGGGTCGGGACGCACCCCTTCTTGTCTCGGTGGAGAGCGTCTATCATCCCTTCTCGGGGAGTGTCTCCTGAGTGGAGACCTCTCTCGGGAACGGTACACCCTGGTCTGGTATCTGTATTCAGACACAGGAGAGTGCCTCCGGTGGTAGCTGTAGCGAGACGCCCTGGAGTATCTTGAATCCCTTGAATCCTGAGACCTTTCCCTCTATCGTCGGGGGTCTCGGGTTCTACGAGAATCGGATGACCTTGAGGATGCCCGGTCCCGGGTGATCAGCACCTCCTCGATCTCGAGTGAGCTAGATCGAGTCCGCGGAGTACGAGCCGGTATCGCACGAACCGGGGAGGCTAGAGTTGGGAGAACAGTTCTCGGCTCCGATGCCAGAGTCGGAAGAGCAGTGGTTGTAGGTCTCGGTTCCGAAGGTGAATCCGGTATCTCGCCTTCAGATACTGAGATCCGGGCAGCCTCCCTCGATCCCGAGGGGGCTTTAGGTGGAGAGCGAGGAGGGTCCCTCGAGCCCGAGGGAACCCGTGGAGGAGGAGATTTCAGTCCAGTCTCCCTCGATCCCGAGGGGACTCTTGGTGGAGAGCAAGGAGGAGGGTCCCTCGAGCCCGAGGGAACCCGTGCGTGAGGAGATTGCAGCCCAGCCGGGCGCTCAATGGTCACGACGTCCGTCGGATCCGGAGCCACTGTCGATCTCGATCCCGAGAGAGACGAAGCTAATTTTTTTGCCAATCTCCTTGCCTTATCTTTCCGCTCCTTGCTCTTCCTTTTTTCCTCCTTTTCTCTACGAGCCTTCTTAGCTTTGCTCTTCGATATCATCGCCGCCATGTAGGCCTCCTGAGCGTCCGCTGAGGAGACCGTGTGCGATGGTGGCGTACTAGGCCTAGCCGAAGGGATAGGCTTTTCCGTGGGCGGTTGTAGGGCCTTTTTATACAGAATGGCCGTCAGTTTGTCCACCCTGTGCTTCCTCGCTTGTTTAGTGAACGCTTGGCAATGATGGCAAGCGTCCACATTATGGCCTTCGCCGAGGCAGGCGAGGCACAGCGAGTGTCCGTCAGCCGGAGGAAGCTTCGTCCCGCACCTTACGCATTTGCGAAAGGGGGCTTTCGGAGCCATAATCGTTCGGTGATCCCACGACGAATGGGGGGAAAGTTAACGAAGAAATTCCGAAAAAAGCAGCAACCTAGCTGAATTCCAAGACTAGAATTCCAGAACCTCTCAAAAGAACAGCCACACGCGATGGCGGTCGAAGAGGAACTGAGGGAGAGGGCGGGAACCCGCGCAAGGGAGACGCAGGGGGGAGGGGTTCCCGCCCAAAATTTACCTCAGCTATAGAACCTTCCCGAAGCGGCCTCCGCGCACGCGTAGAGCCCGTATGTGTGATGCACAGAGACCACAAAGAAGAACTTGCCGCTTTTACCATGCGGCTCTGTAGCAGTTTGGCTTAAGCCATGGTGGGTTGCGTCAGCCGGGTTCAGACAACACGATAAGCCACTGTGGCTTAAACAACCCCTACAGAAACATACAACAAGGGACTATGTTTAAAATCCTGACAAACACAAAGCATAGAAACTTAAAAGTCAAGAATTTGTATATATAAAAAATAACCATAAAATATAGTAAAATAGATTAAATTTTATAATGTAATATAAAAATTTCCAGAAATGTTTTTTAAAAAATTATATATATAAAACATGTATAAGACAACAACAATTACGTAGACCTGTAAAATACAACGTCTTAAGGGCTGAAGATGATACAAATGTCCTTTCAGACTTGAGGACCTCTCTCTCTAGATGAAGTAATATTAGTGCCAAAGTTTTTTTTGTTTGGTGCTTCCAGAGAATGTCCTCACAGCATGTAAGCTTTCTTAACTTGTGTGTAGAAGAGAGAATATGGGAGAGGAGAGAGAATATGGGAAAAGACCGAGATTAGGGGATCACAGACATACATACAGACAAAAACTCTTCAGGACACATCAGTAGTTAATCTCTCACATCATCAGTTTTCAAAATTGGAATTTGACCTTTTGCAGAAGGGGCTATCATTTGTGCCCACGCCAAGGTGTGACCCCTTCCGCACCATGTCAGAGGTACAACAAACTTTCAGGAAAATTAGGTTAGCAGATTTCTTCAAATACCAAGATGCACAAAAAATAGAACCAATTCTCTTTAAATCCAGATCCAGCTTCAACCCGATATCCAACAATCCCCACATTCAAGTTTTTCAGGATCTAGTCACACAAGAGATCCAAGTAATGGAATGCCAAGATTCATACATCTGGCATAACCTAACAAGGGCTGAAAAAAACAGTTTGGAAAAACTTAAAACCAACAAGGATATAGTGATAAAACCAGCGGATAAAGGAGGGGCAGTTGTTATCTGGGACAGAAAGGATTACATCCAAGAAGTTAAGAGACAGTTGGGGAATAATACACACTATAGGGCATGTTTAGATAACCCCACACGAAATATAAAAAAAGAGATAGCCTACTTAATAGATGAAGCCTTCTTACTAGGATATATTTCAAAATCTACTTTTGAGTTTTTTACTGATACGGATGAAAGGATTCCACAATTCTATCTATTACCAAAAATCCATAAAGGGATTTTCCCTGTACCAGGAAGACCCATAGTCTCCGGCTGTGGATCTATCCTAGAGCCCCTAGCTGTGTATGTAAACCATTTTTTAAAACCATTTATGGAACAAATTAATTCATATATAAAGGATACAACTCACTTTTTGAATTTAATACACAAGCTACAGCTAGAATCAACTGATTCATGGCTAGTCACCTTGGATGTTAATGCCCTCTATACAAACATCCCACAAGAAGAGGCTATACTTGTTATTGAAGAGACACTAAATAAAAGAAAGGTGTTAAATCCACCGACCAACTTTATTATGGCCCTGGCTCAACTAGTCTTAAAGAAAAATTTTTTCCAGTTTGAAAATAATTTTTTTTGGCAAATATCAGGCACAGCCATGGGATGTAGATTTGCCCCGGAATTGGCTAACCTATACATGCAAACTTTTGAAGAACAGCGTATTTTGAATAGGGATAACCCATTCAGACACCATATAACATTCTACAAACGATATCTGGATGATATTTTTGTGGTCTGGCAGGGTTCTGAAGACACGCTTCGAGATTTTGAAGATTTCATTAATAATCAACATACCACTATCAAATTTGACATGAAATATGACAAGCACCAAATTCATTTTTTGGATATATGCCTAACTGTGCATGAGGGATCTCTACAAACATCTACTTATAAGAAACCAACAGATGTGAACTCCTATTTGAACTATGAAAGTCATCATACTGTCTCTTTAAAGAGAAATTTACCTTATTCACAATTCTTAAGGATTAGAAGAAACTGTAGTCAAAGCAGTGAATTCCATCTACAAGCTGGTCAATTAATGCGACAATTAGAAAACAGAGGCTACCCCCGTAGAATACTAAAACAGGCTCTCTACAAAGCCAAAACAGTAAAAAGGACAGAATTGCTAAAACCCAAAAATAGATTAACACAAAACAATAGAATGATTATCCCCATAACATTTGATGGCTCAACTGTGTATATTAAAAACATTATCCTAAAACATTGGCACCTTTTGAAAGACATCCCTAAGTGTGCACAACCACCCATGTTTGCCTACAAACGCACTGCCAGTTTAAAAGACATTTTGGTCCATTCAAGACTAGGGCACAACACGAATCAGACAACTATCTCTGGAAAAATACCTGTAGGACATTACAAATGTGGGAATTGTAGTGTTTGTGACAATTGCTTGACCCTAAAGTCTTTTAGAAACCCTACTAACAATAAAGAGTACACCCTAAAAGAATTTTCCAATTGCAACACACCAGGTGTTGTATATGCTATCCAGTGTCCCTGCCCTTTACTATACATAGGCATGACAACTAGAAAAATAAAATTAAGAATAGCTGAACACAAAAGTTGCATTAGAACCAAAAAGATTCATGCACCAATGGTCAAACATTATATGGAACAGGAGCATGATGAAAACTCTGTCAGGTTTTGGTGCTTAGAAAGAGTGCGAGGTACAGGAAAACAACTAATAGCAAAACTTAAAAACCAAGAGTCCAGATGGATATTTAATCTAAATACAGTGGCTCCATTTGGATTAAATGAGAACATAGATTGGTTATCAACTGGTTTGTAGTATACTATTTTTTGCCATGGTTTTGTTGAAATAAATTATGTATAAAGACCAACTTCAGTGTAAGTTCGTTCAGAATACTAGATGTATAGCCACACTATCAGGCAACCTCTAAATGAAGATGACTACCAGGTGTGTGTAAGAGTATCACACCAGATAAATTACTCCATCTGCCAAACTCTGGAGCATTGCCTCAGGAGCTTGGTTGATGAAACCAACCTTGGTAAGTCAATATACTCCTTCTGAAAGGGTTCTCTTATATTTTTATATTTTCTCTATCTTTTTAAATTTATAAAAAAATTTCTTATCAATGTATGTACTAATAAAACAAATGTATATTTTATATAGAATTGGAGTGATACAGAGCATTAGCTTGTATATTGACCTTAGTGAAAACTACAGGGGTGAGCATGATATCATTTAATTATGTTCTATATTACTACCAATTTCTTATGAAAAACTAGCAGACTGTAGTTTGATTCATTGTAAGTTTTGTATTTTTCCTAAGCCACTGAAGAAGGCCTTTGGGCCGAAACGCGTTTGGCTTCTACACACAAGTTAAGAAAGCTTACATGCTGTGAGGACATTCTCTGGAAGCACCAAACAAAAAAAACTTTGGCACTAATATTACTTCATCTAGAGAGAGAGGTCCTCAAGTCTGAAAGGACATTTGTATCATCTTCAGCCCTTAAGACGTTGTATTTTACAGGTCTACGTAATTGTTGTTGTCTTATACATGTTTTATATATATAATTTTTTAAAAAACATTTCTGGAAATTTTTATATTACATTATAAAATTTAATCTATTTTACTATATTTTATGGTTATTTTTTATATATACAAATTCTTGACTTTTAAGTTTCTATATTAAACAACCCCTACAACAAGCCGTGGCCTGTCAGGGTGGCTTATAGCCAAGTTTAAGCCACCCTGACAAAACCATCACAGGTTCGGACGACACGCAAAACCGCTGCAGCTTAGCGTGTAATGTGAACCTAGCCACAGAGAAGCACAACACTATCATGTCTACTCAGAAGTAAGAACCACTGAATTCAATGGGACTCTGAGTATATAGGACTGTGGCCTTAAATTACTTTCCCTGTGAGGCAAGGCTAGTATTGGGGGCTTTTTGGCATTTATAAAACAAAGGATATGAGCTCTTTAGTAGAGAGAAAAATAATGATCCTTAATTTAAAAACAAAGACACGCACAGACATATATTTCTACACACATCTATTCTGCCTAGGTAGAATAGTAACAGTGCTGAGAAATAAATTATTCCATTTACATTTTTCTAAAAACATTTCACATTTTAGTCCAAACAGGACCTTAGAAGAGCTCGAGAACAAGAATTTCAACCTCTCCCCCATCATTATAATACAGGTCATAGAAAAGGCTTCAGAATAAATGCAAGTGAGCATGGAATGCAATCCATACAAGATAGTGCCAAACGACAACAAGATGATCTTCTAAAACATTCCTCTTTGGGGACTTAGGAAATGCTTCAGAGCATGCAAGCCTACTTTATGATGGCAAAGCCAACAGCACTATCACTCCAGAAAAAAAGAAAAAAAGAAAAAAGTAAAGTAAAAGAAAATCAAGGAAACAAAAAATAAAAATAAAAATGCAGGCAGCATTGAGCTACTGTCTAAGCAACATATTCCCCCTCTTATTTCTCATCTTTTATTTTGTTTCTTCCCGTGAAATGTAAATCTCCTTATCCGCTATTAGAATGGCTTATTACCACTGCAAGAGAGCTGGCCCAAAGGCAAGTAGAAGTATGAAAGAGATAAACAGACACACTGTATAAAACCACAAGAGCTTCAACCTCCCACCCATCTTTTTCCCATGAAGTCATCTCTCTGCAATAAAAGACAGGCTGGATTTTTTTAGTTTGGAAAATTATTCTTTCAGTAATCAATTGGCAATTAGAGGGGATGAGAAAGCATGTTAGAAACACAAGACCCACCATCACAGAAGGTACCCAATGGAGCATCTAGTCTAATCCACAATCCTAAGAAAAGATATCCTAACCCTAAAAATCCCCATCATCAGATGCTTGTGTAACCTGCTTTTGAATATTTCCAATGAACGGGAATCCATAAGCTCCCTAGGCAGCCTATACAATTACTGAACCACTCTTAAATCTATACTTCTCTACTCTCCTGATGTTAAAACCAACTGCTCCTTGTCTGTCCATGGTGGCTTGTTGTGAGCCGGGCACAATTTGCATAATCACTGCCCAGCTGTGGATGGGAGACCCCTCCTCTAGTTTCCTGCATTGAGCAGGGGGTTGGACTCGATAGTCTTGTAGGCTCCTTCCAACTCTATGATCTAAGAAATCTATGAAATATATGTCATCCGAACCTGGGATGACATTTAATAAAATGTATTCTTCTAATATCTGATTGATCAGATTTTGATGAAAAATCAGATTATGAACAGTATCCAATACTACTGTTCTGATTATGCAGTTAACATAGTGCTAGCATAAGTGACCTCTGGTGCTACGCCAAGAGTGTAAGCTCGCACGACGGGTTTTCTGGGAAAATCCGTCCCGTGAGCTTATGCTATTGGTATAGTGCTCCCTGAAACTCAATATGGTTTCCGCCCCTCTAGAGGGACAGTAGACATGATTTTTACTGCACGTCAGCTCAAAGAAAAATGCCGGGAGCAAAATCAACCCCTTTATATGGCATTTATTGATCTTGCTAAGGCCTTTCATACTGTAGACTGAACAGCTCTCTGGACTATCCTTATGAAAATTGGATGCCCCAATAAATTTGTGAATATCTTGCGACTTCTCCATGACAACATGACGGCTACGGTCTTGGACAACAACGGCTCTTATGGTGCTCCATTTAAAGTGGGATCAGGTGTTAAACAGGGATGTGTTATTGCCCCAACATTATTTGCTATTTTCATCGCCATGATTTTACATCTTGTCGAGGGGAAACTTCCCACTGGTGTGGGAATTATATATCGAACAGATGGAAAGCTTTTTAATCTCAGCAGGCTGAAAGCAAAAAGTAAGGTAATTACAACCTCCGTTGTGGAACTTCAGTATGCTGATGATAATGTGGTCTCCGCACATTCAGAGGATGATCTCCAAACTATCCTAAATGCTTTTGCAGAAGCATACGGAAAACTTGGTCTCTCACTTAACATCAAAAAAACCAAAGTGCTTCATCAGCAAGTGCAAGCTAACCCTTTGGTGATGCCATCTATCCAGCTTGGCGGGACAACACTGGAAAATGTCGATCATTTTCTCTATCTTGGCAGCTATCTTTCTGTTACAGCTAACATCGACAGTAAAATCCAGCATCGTCTGAGCTCCGCTAGTGCCGTGTTTTCTCGAATGAAACATAGTGTTCGAGGATCGGGATATTTATAAGAAGACCAAAACACTGGTTTATGAAGCCATTGTATTACCAACTTTATTGTATGCCTGCGAAACATGGACTATCTATAAACGTCACCTCCAACTCCTTGAAAGATTTCATCAACGTTGCCTCTGGAAAATCCTGCGAATTACTTGGGAAGATAGGCGGACAAATGTCAGTGTACTGGAAGAAGCAAAGATTACTAGCGTTGAAAAAATGATCCTTCAACGCCAACTTCAGTGGACCGGTCATGTTGTTCGAATGCCTGACTGCCGTCTCCCAAAGCAGTTACTTTATTCCCAAGTCAAGGATGGAAAGCGGAATATCGGTGGTCAATATAAGAGGTTTAAAGATGTTCTTAAGGCTAATCTAAAAAAATGCAATATAAACATCAAAAACTGGGAAGCTCTGGCCCATGAACGATCTAACTGGAGGTTGGCCTTTCACAAAGGTTCTATGGACTTTGAAGAAGCCCGAGTGCAAGGTGAAAGGAAGAAACGTGCTAAGCGAAAAGCACGTCAAATGAATCCTTTACAGGACCATCTTCCATCTGGTAACCTGTGTCCTCACTGTGGGAAGCTGTGTGGATCTAGAATTGGCCTCCACAGTCACTTACGGACCCATCGCTAGAGTCTACACAATTTTCTTTAGAATTTTCCTCCTTTTAAAATCACCTTTTTGTAAATTTTTATCCTGGAAGACAATCTTACTCGGTCACGAGTGATCGCCTGACTGACTGACTGAGAGGTCGCTCATGCTAGCTCTATGTCAATTGCATAAGCAGAGCAGCAGTGCTGGATACTGCCCTATGACAAAACAATTAATATTTTGACCAACTTGCCAAAGATCAATAAAGGGATACCATTCTTCCTTGAATCTCGGTTTTTGCTGCTTTCCATCTCATAATCTGACACACTCAGATTATTTGATTAATTACACCAAACGTTACTTATGCATTCTTTAATCTTCTCCCTAGACCAAAAACCCCTTGGCAGCTCAACCAAGGCATGGGAGTGGGAGGATTGTTTCTGGGACTGCCAGGTTTCTGTGGATCACTGGAGGTCAACCATTGGCTGAGTGGGTCTCAAACATTCCAAGTCTACATTACCTCCAGGTCTTACCCTTTCTACAACCACTGTAAATGACACAAAATGACATCCACATGGGAACTGGGGCAGCAGAAGACAAATGGAAATATATGTAAGTTTCTTTAATTCTGCAAGACTTATGCAACTGCTCCTCCTGAAAGCAGGAGTATATAACTTACAGTCCAAGTCTAGGGATTATAACCACTGATAAGAACCCATTTTAGCTCTATGACACAGAAGTAAAAATGCCAAATATGTACCTTCTCTTTTGACTTGATTAAAGCAGATAAATGTCTTAGCACCAAAGGACCATCTATGCTGTAAGTAAAGTTCACATTTTCAAATGCTATAACACCTTCACTTGGCCACTCCAGGGGTGGACGCTTGTTTGACTCCCAGGGTGCCTCCTTTTCAAGGTTTGTGTATTCCACTACTCGTTCTACCGAGATCATCTGGAAAAGAATAACACACTCTGACTGATGTATACTTACTGAAATCAACAATCCTGTCTGCAATTACAAAAATTAATTAGTTGAGACTAAATTTTCTGTCACAAGGGTTGGATTCATAAACATACCTTTCTTTCAACCTGAATGACTCCTCTGATCTATCTCCCCTTTTCTCTCTTCCATAACCCTAACCAGCTGGTGCCACCCTCAGAGGATGAGACAGAAAGGGATGGGGTGCGCACAGTTTCCCAAAGAAACTGGTGTATCAAGAGCTGGGACCTTAATCCAGATCTCCTTGGTCTGAGTTCAATGCTCTGATTCCCAGTCCACATCAGGATGGCTTATAAGATGGAGAGCCTTAATCAGCTCTCTTCATCATTTGCATTACATTAATCTACAACCAACATACCCCTTTTTATCAATATCAGCAACTACAGGACACATTACAAATATGATTGTACAAAACATTTTTACCAATGTGTTACCTTGCATACATTCAACTAATTATTGTGTTAGTAAAGGTCAACTGCCTACACAAGATGAACAAGTATGTATTATAGTGTTTTCAACAATACATTAATTTGCAAACATCTAACAAAAGGAGTTTTCTCCAACCATTAAAATGCACAGTAGAAAAGCTAAACTCAAATTTTGTGATAGGTTAAACGCAATTTTTCTTGTTCTAACCATTGGTAAAAGTTCTAAATACCAGAGCTCCAGGGCTGCCTAACTCACTAAAGAAGGTTTGAAATAGATCCCAAGAAGCCTCCAGTATCCAGTTACAAAATTAACACCCAACACCAACACCTTTAATAAAGACATATACAGAGTCCACTCTCAGGTCACATACTTACAAACCCTGAGTTCACAAAACTAAGTGTCTGTATCATTTCCTCTTTAGCGTTCATACTAGGCTTTAATTTCTCAATATACATAGCCTCCCTAATCTTGTGTAAATGTGATTCATTTGCCAAAATAAATGTATTGACTTTAGTTATTTTGTCTGCATGTTCTTCTCTTGCATGCAGCACCCATGGTTTCATTTCTATTGCTATTATGCTTGGTATTTGCCAGATGTTCTTTTATGCGAAGCATGAGTGGTCTGCCCATTTCTCCCACATAGCAGGCTGAACATTTGCCACACTCTATTTTATACACTGTGCCCTTTTTCCTACAGGCACCTTCATTTCCCCCACATACTGGACAGTGTTTGATCATGCATTTTGTTTGCGTACATTTTGAATCATACAACCATGATCTAACTAATATCTGTTTTAAAGTTGGGGAGGAGGGCATAGTAATTACATTGACCTCAATCTTAAGGGTCACAAAGATCTTTTTAACATCCCTCAAGAACCCGAAAACCTATCAGTAATAAAAGGATTTTTTAAAACCAGAACTCTCCCTATATATTTGTTGTTGTATGACCCAATTCGCATCACTGGAAGATCATGCCCATTCCTAAGTACTGTATCTTCAGCTTTACGTTTAGTTGCGTCCACATGTTCTTGGGTAGAAACACTGATGTCTCTAGTTATGACATTTTGTGGCACCTGAATTTTCACATTCCATGGGTGTCTCTGCTATGACTTTTTTCCACAGAAGTAAATGGTTTCCATTCTTCGTAAGTGTAAATAAACAGACTCTGACATATTGATAAAGAGTTCAGTAATGCATAACGTACCATGTTGTAGTCTGAAGGGGGAAAACCCTTATAGCAGGGGTCCTCAAACTTTTTAAACAGGGGGCCAGTTCATTGTCCCTCAGACTGTTGGGGGCCCGGACTATAGTTTGAAAAAAATATGAACGAATGGATCAAGTTAAAAAAAAAAGGACCCGGGTCCCTTTTTTTTTTACTTGATAGGGGTGATTCCCCCCCCCCCCTTAAATGGAAAGTTTATTTATTTATTTATTTATTTCATTTTTATACCGCCCAATAGCCGAAGCTCTCTGGGCGGTTCACAGTAATTAACAAGACAGTCCCTGCCCGCAGGCTTACAATCTAAAAAGACACGACACACAAGGAAAAAGGAATGGGGAGGGAAGAAGAGGGAATATTAATGAATACTCCTGGCAGGGTTGGTGGTATTTACATATATAGTTGCACAATTGTTTCATGCCTAACACCAATATACTTTTGTTTTTGCCATCACACAAATGAGCATACTCGACAAAAGAATCGGCCCTTGAAGCGAAAGAGTTAAAAAAAAAGTCTGCTTCCGCTGATCGGCCGCCGGGCCAGATAAAAAGGCAAGGTGGGCTGGATGTGGCCCGCGGGCCTTAGTTTGAAGACCCCTGCCTTATAGTATATCTTTACTCATTTTAAGATACGTGCAAAGTTCAACAGTTTCCAACAAAAAACAAATTATGGTTAGGCACTTTGAAGTTTCTATTAGTTTTTCAGAAAAGAAATGTGGACAAAGATGCTTTGGAAAGCAATAGCATTTAGCTACAATGCCCAAGTAACTGACATGTCATGGACTGTTTTCAGGCTACTACAACAAAATATATTTAAAACCTTAAAAAAGAGAGAGAGAAAAGAACAATGAATATTACCAGGTTTTCAACTTCAGCACTTTGCCGAACTCCCCACTGAAACATTCCCATGAGAGTGATTGCATAGGACAAAGCTAAACCAACTTGACCCGCATCTAGAGCTATTAGATGAGAGAAAAGGCAAGTTTCAAAACTTTATTCAAACTTCTCAGTTTAAAAAAACCCTGTATTTTGTTTAAGTGCTTAGTAATTTAGTTTATACAAAACTGAAAATAGAGAATACAAAAAGTTATTCAATATAATTAAGAACCCATACAGTGTGTGTGTCTGTGTGTGAGAGAGAGAGGAGGGGGGAGAGATTAAATTAGGGAGTATGCAACAGAGTGAAGGGAAACTTGTTAAATAAGTATAAACATAAAAACAACCAAATCAAAAAGGTTGTTGAGCATCCTCACTTGTAGAACCACAACATTAACAAAACATCTTAACACTTTTGAACAAATATGTCTTACGGTTTGGGGGAGAGGGGACCTTTTTGCCAGGCATACAGTGAGGAGGAGGAGGAGGAGGAGGAGGAGGAGGAGGAGGAGGAGGAGGAGGCGGCGGCGGCTAGGTGCTGTGCTTGGATCTGTGAGGAACATCTAATAAACCGTATAATGCCTTCTATGGGGTGTATCTCTAGGAAGTATTAAGAACTGTTGATGCACTGTGAGATGTGAAATTAAAGAACTAGTTATGAATGCAAGTAACTGAGGTTCCTGAGTTCTGTAAGTATTTTTAAGGAATATTTATTATTAAGAGGGGAAATTTAACTACTGTATAAATATAACTGATTTCTGGATATGATTAGTTGATGAATTATTGGCAGTAACTAGTCACTGGATTACATTAACTGAGATTCAAGATTTTTTTGAACACTAGTTTTAATAACTTCATTATTTGTGATTGGGATAAGTTAAAACTACCTGACTTGCCCTCCTCTGGATTTTTTAAAATTCTTATTATTACCCTTTTTATTTTTTACTTATAGCTGTTTATGAGATTTCCTGAATATTATATCTCTTATATTTACCATTTGAATAGCTGCCATAAAATAATGAACTAGGAAATAGTTAAATTTATGGATGAATATTCTTAAAGGAAAATTTCCCAGTACTTGGTTAGAATGCGTATGAAGTGACCAAAAATTCAAGACTTAAAGGAGGAGAAAGAAGGGTTGGATCCTGGGTACAGATTATATACGGCAATCCAAGCATGCAGGTTTAAGATAATGGTCAGTTTTCTAGCATGTCTGAATGAGGTAGGGAAACCCATCTCCGCTGTTGTTTGCCCTTCATGCTGTTGGCTATTGCAATGAGAGAATAGGGAGAGTAATGGATGTCTGGACCCTAAAGCTTGTATGCTGAAGACTTTATCTTAATATTGTCTCATCCATACAGATCATGTAAAGAATTTAAATCTAAACAAGAATTTAAATTTAAACAAGAGACCCTGTTTGAATTAGAAATATCAAAGGGTGTAACTCAGGGTCTTATTAGTAACATGTATTAAATGTTATTAAATAGAGAAATGGGAGAGAGAGATAGCTTTGGGAGATATAAATTTGTATGATTTGTGTATTTTGTATATCTGTAAGAAATAAAAATAGTTTTTAAAAGATAATGTACATTAAGTTATAAAATGGGAACCACTCCTCAATAAGTATACTCACTCCGTGCAAGAAGCAAAGAACCAAATGCAACCACCACCACAAAGATGGCACAGATGGCATCTAGTCGTACAGCAAACCATCGAGAAGTAGTCAAAAATAAGAACCAGGCCTCTAAAAAAAAAGAAGAAGAAGGGGAAGGCAATGTGTAAAAAGCAAAAACGGTTAGGGTGCAATCCTATGGATTGCGCCTTTGAAGATTGTAAGCCCCTAAACTTAGAGGCTTATGCTCATCCAATTCAGGCCTCTTGCCCTGCATTTTTCACTAAACAGGTTTTTCTGCCCATCTAACGACAGCATTTCAAAGGGAAAGGGAAAGAGGCTGAAGCGGCCTCAGGATAGCTTGTACCCTGGCCTGTTCAGTCTCCTCCCCCTGAAACACCCTCTTCCTCCCCCTCTCTTAGGTTGAGTTCCCAACTTTGGAGGCCAGCCAGCATGGTTTGTTCCATGCCAGCTGCGAGGGCCTGATCTCCAATTCTCAGCTCCGAGGTCAGAGCTAGGAATCCGAAACATCCTATGTCCTCAGACACTGTCATTCAGTAAACTCCAACTCAAAAAAACTGTATGTCTGCACAACTTCAGCTGCGATTTTGACACCAATCTTGCCAGTTCAGCCAAAAAGCCCTTTGTGCAATGAGGTGTCAATATCATTGCACAAAGGATTCCATGACAATCTACAGCATGACACTTTCTTTTGTTTTACCAGAGAATTCCATTTTGGTTGTAACGATAAATGACAACAATTATTTTGCAAAATAAAGATGGAAGAGTACGTAACTTGCCTTGACATTCTACTTTAACAAGCGGGACCTGCAACACAATGTTGCAGTGTATACCCACCCCAAGAGGAGTGTTTCTGTTCAGGGCCCCAGCCAGCCTGGAGCAGTTGTGCAGTTCAGATCTATGGGGTGGATCCCAGAGTGAGGAGTGATAAAGGACACCTTCTTCCCCCTACCCCACCAAGGCCTTCCCTTGCTGTGCTATACAGCAAGAGAGAGTCAGCTGTAGAGAACATTGTGGCTGTTGGCCATGCTGCCTGGGAAGGGGCAAGTGGTGGTCCAACACATCTGGAGGGCACCAGGTTGGGGAAGGCTGGTTTATACAGTATCTTATAAAGGTTTTTTTTAAAAAAAAAAAACAACCAGGCATGTATGAAATTGTCTGTGCATGGTTATAACCGAACTCCTCCTTAGTGCAAATGGATGTCAACATCAGAAGCTTTGCTTTAGCAAGTCATTGGCACAATGTGCCTTAAATGGTATTGTGTTGTGAATGCCTGGCCACAAGGAACACTTTTCATACACCTGGTGGCTCTTCCTTGAGCCTCTGCAGTTGCGTGAAATCCAAATGCTCATGTGTAAAGCACCCATGTGGAGGCTCCAGCTCATACCAACGGCAACCCCACCCTTCCAGGATGAGCTATGAGCCTACAAGGACCCCACACCTCTCAGAAGCAAATGTTGCAGGACCAATGTATGTACATCTGGGCCTCTAATGGATGGTATAACAGTCCCAACGAGCATTCAAGAAGATTTTCACAAACACTGACTGAGGCTTTTGTACTACGCAAGGGCAAGAGTTTTCTAAAGTCATTTGAGAATCCCTGAAAGTAAATTAGGAAAAAAAAAGAACTTGCTTCTGTCCCTGGCACAAGGCTAGGTGAAGCTATCGAACAAGGAAGGAGCAGGGTCACACGGGCTTAAGGCAAATGTTACTGTCTCCAAAAAGGGATTCTAAGAAGGCAGAGACACATACAAAAACTAAAAGAACAACTTCACTGCCCCCTGCTTCTATCAATGACAAACATCTGCATGCTAAACTGACCAGGATGTGAGGAGGGGCCCAGCCATGGGGAATACTCATTTATTCGGCTACATCTTGAAGTGGTATAGTCCAGAAGAAGCCTTGCCACTTAATGCTGCAGAACTGGAAAACATTTACTTCTTTACAAACCTGTGTGAAGATCTTGGTGAGCATCAAATAATTCTTGAAATCTTTGCTCTGCTTTAAAAGCACGAATAGTCCAAAGTCCCTGGAGAGATGACGACAAATGAGAGAACACCGGGCTTCGAGCTGCAAGATGGAGGTTAAATGACATCATCTCTCCAGAGTACTCTTTGGCAATGCAGACCTTTCATCCTGCTACTAGATATTTCTGGCACTGAATACATGGTATTTATTACTCAAATTATAAAACAAAAATAGTTTTCCTGCAAGATTATATTAATCACGCTTCTCATGAAAAAACAACAACTGTTATTCAGAATTCTCAGAATACACTACCCAAATTGATATAAATTAACATAACCATAACCATGAAACTTCGATTGAGCTTCTTCGTCTTCTGTTGTTGTTGTTGTTGTTGTTATTATTATTATTATTAGTTTATATACCGCCTTATCTGCTAAAAAGCCATCAAGGCAGTATACAACAATGTAAAAAAATAAAACCTTGCAACAATAAAAACCAGAACATTAAAAACAGTAAAACTACACATTTTGAAAGGCTAAATTGAAAATATGCATCTTTACACCCTTTCTAAAGGTCAAGAGTGTGAGGGCCAATTGTAGTTCCTGGGGGAGCACGTTCCATAGTTGGGGGGCAACGCCCTCTCATGCGTGCCCGACAAACAGGCCTCTGCGGGTAATGGTGCCCTCAAAAGGGCCTTGTGGCGGAGTGACAGGCAGAAGCCCAGGGAGGGGCCAACCTGAACATTCCAGAGGCTCTGATTGGTTGAAGCCGAGAGCATAGAACCCCAGGGAGTTGACAGTTAAGGGGAGTTGGTTGTCAGTTGGGGAAGAGAGTGGGTTGGAGTGAGAAAGGGAGTGGAAGGTTAGTAGAGTAGGTAGGGAAAGGTGGTACTGAAGAGAAGAGTTCAGACAGGAAATCTAGTACTAAGTTGTGGGAAAGCAAACGTGAAGGTGTTAGTATAGAACAATTCACAGGAGTCTCCACTTAGGGAGTGAAGGACCTTCTGTCTGAGGAAGAAGGAGAAACTCTGGACTAGTGTGAGGGACAGTTAAGTTCCCTAGTCTGATACTGTAACTTGGTACTGTACTGTAATTTGGCTTGGTTACTTTCAAGTAACCAAGCCAAATTGATACAAAGAGCACTGTATAACATCTGCCTGCCTTTAACCTGAATCTAAGCAAAGAACAAGTTTGAATGTAACTGTTGAAAATTCCAAGTTATCTGTTCCTGAGTTGAATATCAGTTTAGAAACTTTGTTAGAACAATAAATCAACCTTTTTATTCAAAGTTCTAATTCTCCAGAGTCTGACTGGTGACAGGAAAGTAAGAAGTGAATTAAAGGAGGGGCACCCTGCTTCAAGTAATCAAATAAAACAAACTGCTCTTAAGACAAACACACGTGGGTGAACAGCTACATATAAGACCTAAGACATATAATCGGCTAACGCAACTTTAAAAGACAGCTTAAAGTCTGAAGTGACCAATACAAGGTGGCACTTGGTGAGAGCGAAGTACACATCGAGGGTGTGGGCTGTGGAGTGAGGGGTCCCGTCCGCTACAGGCCTCTCCTCAGATCTTAGTACTCATGCAAGTTCATAGCAGTCAGGCGGTCCCTTAGACAGCCATCTTCCCCATGCGGATTTTATGTTGCTTGGTGCATAAGTACTAACACAAAGTTCGATAATAGAAAGCTGAACGTGTTGCACCCTATTCCATGTACACCTTTATCTGCAGAGTAAAGAGGCAGTAGCAGCACCAGCAAGGATTCTCAACGCCACCCACAGACTACTTAGCAGTAGAATCTGGAAACGCAGAGGTTCAGCAGGCCAGTGCTATGGACCAGGTGGACAGAACTGCTGACCATCAGCTGCCAGATGAAAATGCACTGGGGAGGAGTTAGAATGATGCAAGTTCATCCTTTGTTCTCCAACTTGTATACTGTACAATGATAGACACCTGATATGATATACTAAATCCAAGTCTAAAGCAACTTCAGGGCTTGCGCTGTGCATCCATTGCGTTTCCCTAAGTTTACGTCTGTTTCACTTGGAGGAGTTGACACATTTTAGGTGGCCTTGGTGGTCAAACAAAATGTGGTCACCAGGAAATGTCCGGATCCAAGGAGATCAGTCTTATACCTGACCTCGTGCTGCATCTCTGAAATGCAGCACAAAGTCAGGAACAAGCCAACCTGCTTCTGCTATCCCCCTCCAACTTGGATACAGTGATAGGCAGTGGGTGGCTTTGTCTGCCTTGGCAGTGCACAGACAAACCAACACACATCCCCTGTCCCCCTCCAGCTTAAATTCAGCAAAGGGATGCAGATGCGTGCCATTTTGCTCAACCTTTGCACTTGCTGGGTGGTTGGAGCTTTGACTAGTAGGCTGACACACCTCTACTGTCTCTTCTCCCGCTTGGAGTCAAGAGCGGGAGGCCAAGTTTAGCTCTCTGCTTGCACCCAGCTAACACAGAGCTGAAACAAATTGCAGGCTCTCATCCATCTTCAGGCCTGGGAATACCCTCCCTGCCTCGCTACACCTCCACTTGGGAATGATCTCACTTGCCAGAGGCTGCTTGAGCCATCACCCTGGCGAGAGAGATTGTCAAACTCTGCGCACTGGGCTTTGGTTTAACCTACTTTCCTCTATTTGTAAAGTGCAGTGGGGACATAATGCTGCTGCTCTCTTAACTGTAGTTTAGCAATTAACAGAGCAATCCTATGGGCCCGTCCCCAAAACAGCATCTAGGGGACAATAGGATGCTTCGGATTCCAAGATTGGAAAAAAGTTCCGACCTCGGAGCTGGGGACCTGCACTCGGGTCACCCCACTCCCCCGCTCGCAGCCAGCATGGAAAGAACTGCCCCGACTGCTTCTCCAAGGTTGTAAGAGCAACCTCAGAGAAGGGGTAAAAGGGGTGTTCTGGGGGGCAGGGAGGGGAGGATACTGGGGCTGCCAGGATATGATGTATCCTGGCAGCACTCCAGCCTCCTTCCCTCCCTGTCCAAAGCACCACAGCTGAGATCGGCCGTCTAGCTGAAGCTGACTTGCAGGGCTGGAGGAGCACAGAGGCGAAGATCACCTCCACGCTCCTCCCACCCTGGGTAGGATGCCCATAATCTTCCCGAGTTCAGAGGCTTACGGGTATCCCCATTGGATTGTGCCCTAGAAGTAGAATTTTACAAGACCTAATATTTGTTGCAGAAATGAACAAATGAACGAACAAGAAGAATTTGAAAATCATAATTAAGATACACACACGAGTTTACAAAAAAGTAGGGAAACCAATCCTGCCCCTGAGTTAACAGCAGCATATCAGCATCCATGTTATTAAATGATACTCAAATCTTTAAAATCAAGCCATATCAAAAATACATACTTGTGGATTCCAAGCGCTTAATATCTCTTGATGTATCCAAGAAATACCGACGAAGAAAGATGAAAAGAATAAGAAGTGGAACTAAAGGGATGAGAATCCAAGGAATCACTGCAATCGCCACCGCTACCACGCCACAAATCTGAAGCAAAGTCTGCAAAAACAAAATCACAAAAGGAGCCTGATTACTTTTTAACCCCAAAGTCTTCCACTTATAACCACCCCCTTCCCTGCAATTCTGTGGTTTAAAAACAAAGAACCCCTGAGGATGAAACATAGGAGTAATCCTATGGCTTCCTCTAACAATGTAACAACAAATGATGCTGAACAAAACTGTCAGTTTTTCTCAAAGTTATACAATATTTAGGCATTCAAAACTTTCTACCTATTGGCCATCGATGGAAATAATGAAGGCTGATGCTACATCTTCCACCACATATCCCTTGTTCTAATCCAGTGGTGAGGAATATGTGGCCCTCCAGATGCTGTTGGACTGCAACTCCCATCAGCCCTAGCCAGCATACCCAATGATGAGGGATGATGGGAACTCCAGTCCAACATCATCTGGCAGGCCACATGTTCCACCCATCCCTGTTCTAATCTCACCTCAGAATCAAACTGACTCGGTGGCCTCAGAGCCACCCCCACATCTGCAATAGGAAGATAATGATGGCCTATCTAAAGAGCGGTTGTAAAGATTGCGGTTCAGCTTGTCTGAGTGTGGAAAGCTAAGCAGGGTCAAGCCTGGTTATTACTTGGATGGGAGACCCCTCCTCTAGTTTCCTGCATTGAGCAGGGGGTTGGACTCGATAGCCTTGTGGGCTCCTTCCAACTCTATTCAGATCTATGAACTCTATGAATGCTCACAAAAGCATTACACAAGTACTAAGTGGTAGAAGCCTGGCTGGTTCAACTCAGTATGTGGCATTCAGCCGCCACCCCCATTCCGTCAGTTCCTACTGCTTAAGATTGCCAAGTCACAATGCTGCAGGGCAAGCAGAAGCCACGACCAATGAAATTCCCCTTCAGGACATAGACTCCACACCTAGCAAGCCCATGCCCTCTTGGCACACAGTCCCCAGCCTCCCAAAGCTCCCCTGCCTATCTACTTCATTCCTGCCCATAGTGCAGCAGAGCCCCTCTTGTTCCTAGGCCCTAAGAGGCAACACCAGCTTAGCTATGCCAGGAAGCCTCAGGTGAGGGCCTCATCCCCTCCCCCACCTGTAGACTGCTTTGGTGAGTTGCTCTTAAGAGTCTGATAAATAAGCTTTAGTGAGCTGGTCTGATGTTTCATTTTTATTTTCATTTTTTAAAGCAACTGACTCTTTCTCAACGTCTCTGCTTGGTTCTTTAATAAATGTATTGGATTGGAAATTGATGCGCTTCTCTTGCCTAGCTTGGAAGCTGGCCTACCTGTGCACTGGAATGCTTAGCAAATATGCTAACCAGGTTCTTCAGGAGTTTAAAGAAAGGTATGAAAAGGGGACCTCTCCATCTCCATATATAAAAAGCCAACAGCCTGTCTTCTCCCGTGGGCAGGATGTTAAAAAGGCCCGGGAGTGGTGGTGGCACTACTTCTGAGGAATATAGACAAAAAGATGTATTGTAGCCTGTCCTACCTTGCAGGGTGGAGGTGCAGACATACCAGTTTGCCACACCTAAGCCCTACTTTCTCCTAGGCTCCTCCTTTCTTCACCTGTTTCCACCACCTACTGTCTCTTTGGGTCCTGACATTTCAGGCCGCTGCCTACTTTGTCTCATTTCCTTTAGCCTGTCTCTTGGCCAGCCTGACTATTACATGTTTTCATTAAAGCTTCCTTCTTCACCTTTTATCAGTTGTACCTGGGAAGAAAACAACTGAGATGTTTAAAGAAAAGGATTAGAGAACATTATAAAAAAAAAAAAAGACACCCAATTTGCAACTTTCCGAAACAAGAGCTGTTTAAGGGGAAGTGATACTATTTATGCTGAGGAGCAGATAACAAAATAAAAAGGGGGGGGGGATTGTTAAGATGACTAAGGTGAAAGTCTGACTCTGTCTTTGGAAATAATTTTAGATGAGCTTACACCACCTTATTAATATCCAATTTATGATAGGGTGGATCACTCTAATGTGCATGCATTTTGGAAAATCAGACTTGCATACAAACGAACTCTTAATGAAGAAGTCTCAAAAGGCAGACACAGCTATGCATAGGTGGCAACCAAGCCCTTTATTATATATAAAGTGAAGGCATCTAATTGCCCCATTTCCCAACAGCTTTTTAACCTCTGCAAATTGAACGGCATTCTTGGAAGATAGATGGGAGCCCTTCTTGCATCACTATGGTGACAAGGTCTGGATTTGAAGAGCCATCTTAAAATAAATAAAATAACAAATCGACTCGCTTCACCTTTCCTTCTCCCCGCCCCCCTTCTCACCACTGAAAGGGAAATTCGTGGCAAATTTGCTCAGGCAAACCTAGTCCAGAAATTTCAAGGGAGAATTAAATGAGATTTTAAAATCAACTATCTTCCCATCATCTGAAAGAGATTCATTCTTACTCTCCACAAGTGACCAAGGAAGTGGCTACTTGCAGGCCTGCTCAGAGTCCAGCTATCTGCATCCCTTTGTTATTGTCAAGAACACTCTTCATTTTTTCCCCATCAA
This sequence comes from Shinisaurus crocodilurus, assembly GCA_021292165.1. Taxonomy (NCBI): domain Eukaryota; kingdom Metazoa; phylum Chordata; class Lepidosauria; order Squamata; family Shinisauridae; genus Shinisaurus; species Shinisaurus crocodilurus. The sequence goes on along the minus strand of CM037878.1, from coordinate 161,118,827 downwards.
GCCCCATCAACTTTGTGGCCAACAAGGAAATAAATCGTTGCTGCTATCTATGCTACTCCTTAATCTACTGGAGGGTTTACCTATCAGGCAGTGTATCACTTTTAAATCTCATAAAAAGCAAGTGGTGGTGGGGAGAGTACTTAAATCCCATAGAAGATGCGCACATAAACCTAGAAGCACATTTCAAGAAACTCTCCCCCACCCAAAGATAAAGTCTTGTTCCCAGATTTAGTTAGCTTATTTATGCATATTTATGCTGTAAGACGCAACATCAGTAAACATATCTCGGCAATTCAAATTATGCTTAAGATCCCCCCTGCCCCCTTGTTGAATCAAAAAGTGAAATCTGAAGTCTTTTTGCCAAACAGGAAAAAAAATCCTACTTTGTTTATAAGCACATAAGTCATATCTGTAATATATCAGTGGTTTAAGGCAATCTAGAAGATTTGTACTTATCACCATTTAGAACAGGATTGTTACACTCTATGACTGACAGGAGTATTAAAAGATTTGTAGAAGCTGAGAAGGTGTTAGAAATGTTAATGACCTAACTTGGTCTTTTCTTCCTGCCCTACCCCCAACTGTTCGGAAATTGCGTTACAAAGGTGGCATTAAAAAAAAAGTTTTGAAGCGACTAATGCCACCACAGCCCTTGGCAAAACGAAATCTAGAACATAGGTAAAGCAACACAAGGCAAAGTTAGTATAACAGAGAAAGCTTGCTTGAATCCTGAGTTAAATGTAACTATAAATACGTAGTATTTGGTTGGGATAAAAGCTAGGCAAAGTGTGTGAGGGAGGAAAGCAATATATACTGTGGGTTAAACAGCTGTCCAGTCCAAATTGAAGGGCTGTGCAGTCCAAGTCAGGTATGAAGATTAAAAAAACAAAAGAAGGGAGAGGAAACAAGGGCTTTGAAGTTGCCCATCAACTTTAACACCTGGACAGCAGTAGTGCTAAGCCCACACAGCCACATCTCCCAAGGGGAATCCACGGACACCACCAGGAGAAACATATCTATATCTCCCTCTCCTGCTTTTCTATTATTTATACTCAAAAGAGCCAACGCTGTGGTTAAAAACTCCATCCTAGAACAAAGAAATTCAAAACAAAACAAAAGAAATCTCATAATTACGTTAATAGGGTGTGACTGAAATCCTCAGCATAGTTACCTTGGACATTGAAATTAGTTGTGCTTACTTCTGACTGCAAAGCTTCAACTTGCAAAGCACACTGAGCTTTAACAAAGATCTTCAGCCAGCTGAAATGCAACCTTCAGCTCTTAATTAAAAATGCAAACCATCCTGCAAAGAAGAGTTACCATTTAAACTTCTAACTGAAGTAGAAACCCCATCAGAGAAAAAAAGAAGCAACATCCAGTCTCTGCTTCATTGACCTGGTTCGCACGATCGTGGAGGGAAAATAAGCCATAGTGGCTTATTTTCCCTCCCAGCATGGGTCAGTTGCGAGCTGCCTAACTATCATATTTACCCTCGCCGGGCATGGATTGTCATGACGTCCAAACACAGCAGGGGTAGGTGGCTGGCTGGGTTGGTTTACAAACCACCCTGAAACCCATGGCTTGTTCTAGGGCTACAGGGTGGTTTGTAAACTCCCCCAGCCAGCCACCCTCACCGGGGTTGGATGTCACAACCCAGGGTAATTATGCAAATTAGGCAGCTTGTGACGAGCACGTGCGGAAATGGAAAATAAGCCACCACAGCTTATTTTCCCTCCGTGATTGTACAAACCCTCCAATATGTTCCTCATTCTCTGATATTAACTCCCCTGTTTTCACAGCAGCTTTTCGGAGCAGTTACTGCAGGTGTGCAAAGTTCCCCTCTATTTACTTCCTAGCCCTTAAATTGGTGCAAATTCCCCCTCCATTTACTTCCCAGCCATTAAATAAAAATAAAATATGACCCCTGTGAAGATGGGACTTGTAGTAGCTGAGACTTTAGAAGAAACCCTGTTAGATGTCCCTTCCTTCCCCCCCCCATTGCTGTTTAGCTAACGGATTTTTACTGTAGTCTTTGGAATGTACTGGGAGGCTGTTTGGGAGCACCTGGGAGATAAGGGTGAGTTGCAGAGCTGAGAAGCAAGGTCAGGCGTTAATTGGGATGAAGTCATGAGAAAGCGTTTACAGCTGAGAAAGGGCGGGGGCCCCTCCTTCGACAGTTAGGGAGACCGGATTGGTGAACGCTGGGCGGGAAACTGGACCCTGGTGACAATAAAGGAGTTAGGGGAAAAGGCTTCGGGGTTCTTCCATTGGGGCGTGGATGCTGGGAAGTTCTATCTGGGCAGGTATGCCACTCTGACAGGGTAGCTAGGAAAAGCTAGGCCTGGTTTGACTTACTTTGTTCCTGCAGACTCTTGGGGTTTGTTTTTATGTTCTTTTAGAGTCCCTTTTTATTCCCATTCCCTTTTCCTCACAACAACTACCTCACCCCCTTTTCCCCTTTACCTTCTTTTAGCCCTTTTTTATAAGGGATTATTTTACTTATATTGGACACTTGGAGACCCTACACTGACTAATTTGTTATTCTTACTTTTAATAAAGTCTCCAACTTAATCTTGGTGTGTGTTCCTTTTTGAAAGGTTGGGGCTGCTACACCAGTTTGGTGTGTGGGACCTTGGGAGGTGTGTGCCAGTCCCGGGAACTTTGGGACTGTGGCCTGCCCTGCAGGGTTGGCGTAAGATCAGCCTTCCTTCACATGGTGGCAGCGGTGGGATTTTGCAGCCCACCTGAGGAACATTTGTTTGTCAAACCAGGCAAAGGTTTGTTATTTTCCAGATAGGGAAAAGTTGTTAGGGCAGAAATGGAGTCTGCTCTGTTGGATCAGGACCGACCCCTGCTGGGAGCAGAGGCGGCAGACGATTTGCCGGTGTTGGACCGGGAGGACATTTTACCAGTTGAGGCTCCTCGAGTTGCCCCTCCTATTGAAGTGACTGTCGATTGGGAAGGCGCGGAGGGCGAAGAGAGAAGGGTGTCGATCCCATCTCGCTTGGCAGCCTGGATGGTGGAACCTAGGGGCCGAGGGGAGATCTCCAGGTCTCGGAGGTGGAGCACGGGCAGTGGCAGTGACCAGGGAGAGGAGGAGGGAGCGACAGCGGTTCTCCTCCGGCGGACCCGGAGGATCCCGAATCTGTCTCGTCCCAGATCTACTTCCAAGGAGAGAGAGAGACGAAACGACCTGTCTCGCCTCAGGCCTACATCCAGAGAAAGAGAATTACAAAAGCAAGTTGACCTTCTGCAGAACCAGTTGGCAAAACACACTGGAGCTGTTCGTCCTGAGAAGCCAAACTTCAAGGACCTGCCTCGTTTCCATGAGGGGCAGGATCCGCTGGAATATTTGGGCTTGTTTGAAATTGCCTGCGAAGATGAGCGTATTCCCCGTGGCAACTGGATGTCGGCCCTTCGATCACGAGCCTCAGGCTGTCTGGCTCAACTGTTGTACAGCGTCCCGCGAGAGGATACGCATAATTATGGACAGTTTAAAGAACTGGTCAGACAAACTTTTTGCCTTTCGGCCGAGAGGTGTCAGCAACGTTTCAGAGAGATTAAAGTTGAGCCCGGTGAGGGTTTTGTCTCCACGGCAACGAGGCTGCGGAGGACCCTGGATTTATGGTTGGAGACGGCTCAAGCTGTCTCCTTTCGAGATTTGCGAGAGCTGGTGGCCTTAGAACAGTTTTATGCCGTTCTCCCCGAAGGAAGGGCAGCGCTGGTGAGTGACCAGCGGCCCACCAATCTCCGGCAAGCGGCGCTGCTTGCGGACCAGATGGGAGTTTATAGGAAGGGGGGAAGCAGCAATCGAACCACCCCAGCCAAGCCGGCGGGAGGCGGCGGGAAGAGTGAAACATCCAATCCAACTGGAGGAGGAATCGGGCCCAAAGCTACTTCCACCCCGACGACGACCGGGTGCTTCTATTGTAAATTGGAAGGGCATCTGCGTCGGGACTGCCCCAGATTAAAGGCCAAGTTGCAAAAAGAAACGGCTGCTAAAGTGGGTGCTGTGAGACCGGTGCCTCTCGATGACTCCCCCGGAGAAGCCTCAGATTGGAGTGAGGCCAGCGAGGGAGAGGGAGAAGATCCAGCCCCACGGATCCCGGGAAATGGAGTAGCGGCCCGGCATTCACCGTCATGGAAGGGAAAGGGGCCGGCGATGGCTTTGGTTCAACCGGGACAAGTCAAGTGGAGCCAGCTACAATTCTGTGAGTCTCTTAAAATTAATGGGCAATGGGGACAGGGTTGGAGAGACAGTGGGGCTGCCCTTTCCGCTATTGACCGGAGTCTGGTGAAGCCAGGACAGATGCTAGAGGGACAATTTTTAACCATCACTCCTTATAACTCTTCCCCCATTGCCATGCCTTTGGCTAGAATACCGTTAGAATACAAAAATTGGAAAGGAGAATTGGACTTGTTAGTACATGAAACTGAATTTACTACGTTTCTTATTGGAAATGATCTGGCTTTCTTGGCCAGTCAAGCCCCTGTTTTAGCGGTGACTCGGAGTCAGACAATTAAGAAGAAACAGGCCTCCCCAGACCCCGCATTCCCTGCCCCGATAGTAGAATCTTGCCCCCCGGCTGAGGGAGAGGCGACAGCTACGGACAGACGGGCAGGGGAGGGGGATGGAGACCCAGCAGAGCCAGAGTCAGCTAAACAGCAGGGAAAAGATTTATTGCCGGCAGGCGAAGAAGATGTGGCGGAGAGAGAAGAAATCCTTTCAGAGAATCTTCGCTCCACTGCCTTTGTGGAGGCTCAAACTCAAGATCCGTCCTTGCAGGAGTGCAGGGAGGCGGCTGAGAACCAGGTGGCTACTGTGACGCCTCAACATCCTGTTCGGTTTTTTTGGGAAGCGGGAGTCCTATACCGAGAGTTTGCACCGAAAGGAGTTGGACAAAGGTGGAAGGTTTATCGCCAGTTAGTGGTCCCACAAGGGTTCCGAGAACCGGTCTTACAGCTGGCTCATGCTACGGCGTGGGGGGGGCATTTGGGGAGGAAACGGACTTTGCACAAGGTGTCCAATGAATTTTATTGGCCTTCGGTGGCGGAAGCCGTGAAAAACTATTGCCGCTCTTGTGACACCTGCCAAAGAGTGGGGTTCAATAAGGATCACCCTAAAGCCCCTTTGCAGCCCCTCCCCCGAATAGAGACTCCCTTTGAAAAAATTGCTGTGGATATATTGGGGCCTTTCCAGACGCCCACCAAGACAGGCAAAAAATTCATTCTCACGGTTGTGGATTTCGCAACTCGCTATGCCGAAGCTGTACCGTTAACATCAATCACTGCCTCTACTTTGGCTAAAACTTTATTAGCTATTTGTGCCCGGCTGGGTATGCCCAAAGTAGTACTTTCAGACCGGGGACCGGGATTTGTGTCGCAACTAATGCAAAAGATGTGGGAACTGGGAGGGGTAGAGCAATGTTTCTCTGTACCCTATCATCATCAGACAAATGGGCTAGTGGAGAGGTTCAACCAGACCCTGGGAAAGATGATTCGAGCCTATGTGACAAACCACCCTAAAGACTGGGATCAAGGGCTTCCTATGCTCCTATTTGCGTATCGGGATGCCCCTCAAGAAAGTTTGGGGTTTTCTCCGAATGAGCTAATGTTTGGCCGGGAGCTCAGAGGCCCTCTGACTATGCTTAGAGAAGAGTGGGAGCAAAAGGTGGCTAGTTCCTCTCAGAATGTTATAAGTTTTATGCAAATGCTACAGAATACTCTGAGAGAGGTACAACAAGTGGCGCAGGAGCATTTAGCCCACGCTCAAGGCACGCAGAAGGCGTGGTATGATCAAACTGCCCGAGTCCGAGTGTTTCAGCCCGGAGATCAGGTTCTTGTTCTCAAACCGGTTAAACCCGATAAGTTAACCCTTAAGTGGGAAGGGCCTTTGACTGTGAAAGAGCGGCTGGGGGAAGTCAACTATTTGTTGCAGTATGCAGAGACCTCGCGATTGCCGAAGGTTTTTCATGTCAATATGCTCAAGCGGTATGTGGACCGGAAAGATTTTGTGTTTCCCCTTCAGCCGAGGCCCGAAGAGCTGGCTAGGCCTTTGGATCTGTTAAGAGAATGTCAACAGAAAAGAGGGATAGAGGAAATACCCTGGCCTTTAACTTTGCCCCTACAGCAACGCCAAGGATTGCAGCAATCCCCCGAGAAGCTTGTCTCGGATTCACACTGAAGAATAATTAGAAGATGAAGTCTGGCAGGAATTCCCTCCCAGTCTCATCTCCTTAAAAGGGGGGATGTGAAGATGGGACTTGTAGTAGCTGAGACTTTAGAAGAAACCCTGTTAGATGTCCCTTCCTTCCCCCCCCATTGCTGTTTAGCTAACGGATTTTTACTGTAGTCTTTGGAATGTACTGGGAGGCTGTTTGGGAGCACCTGGGAGATAAGGGTGAGTTGCAGAGCTGAGAAGCAAGGTCAGGCGTTAATTGGGATGAAGTCATGAGAAAGCGTTTACAGCTGAGAAAGGGCGGGGGCCCCTCCTTCGACAGTTAGGGAGACCGGATTGGTGAACGCTGGGCGGGAAACTGGACCCTGGTGACAATAAAGGAGTTAGGGGAAAAGGCTTCGGGGTTCTTCCATTGGGGCGTGGATGCTGGGAAGTTCCATCTGGGCAGGTATGCCACTCTGACAGGGTAGCTAGGAAAAGCTAGGCCTGGTTTGACTTACTTTGTTCCTGCAGACTCTTGGGGTTTGTTTTTATGTTCTTTTAGAGTCCCTTTTTATTCCCATTCCCTTTTCCTCACAACAACTACCTCACCCCCTTTTCCCCTTTACCTTCTTTTAGCCCTTTTTTATAAGGGATTATTTTACTTATATTGGACACTTGGAGACCCTACACTGACTAATTTGTTATTCTTACTTTTAATAAAGTCTCCAACTTAATCTTGGTGTGTGTTCCTTTTTGAAAGGTTGGGGCTGCTACACCAGTTTGGTGTGTGGGACCTTGGGAGGTGTGTGCCAATCCCGGGAACTTTGGGACTGTGGCCTGCCCTGCAGGGTTGGCGTAAGATCAGCCTTCCTTCACAACCCCAATTGTACTTTTTTGAGGCTCTAGGGGAAAAAAATGGTGGCGAACTAAAAGGGGTACCGATTGGAGTGGGGAGGAGGAGACAAGATGGGTTCTGCCTTGAAGGACACTGGGATACATGCCGGAGCCAGCAGGACTAAGGGGGAAGAAGGGGGAGAACAACCCACAGTAAGCCCAATCATCTGTTGGGCATTCTGTGGGTTGTTCACCAAACAAACAACCCACTGTGGCTTATTTGCAGGGTGGCTTAGTGTGACGTGCGAACCTGCCCAGTGTGACAGGGATCCACAGCCAATCACTGCTCCCTGACAAATGTACAGTATGATATGAACTGGTCTCATTCATGTTTTAGAACAGGGCTCTCCAACCTTGGGTCCCCAGATGTTGCTGGACTACAGCTCCCAGAATCTCTAGCCATTAGTCATGCTGCCTGGGTATGCTGGGAGCTGTAGGCCAGCAACATCTGGGGACCCAAGGTTGGAGAGCCCTGCTTTAGAATATTAAGTGGAAACCTGTGAAATATGCAGGATGAAGAGGCCCAAAGGCAATCCCAGTTTCACCGACTCCTCCTGGTTTCCTATCATTCATCCCCTCTCCACCTAGCCTGCCCCCTTTCTATGCGGCGCTAAATGTATGCACACACAGACCCAACAGGAGAGATGCATCACAGGAAGACAGGACAACAGGAGAATGAGTTTCTGCTGGAAGGGTGCTGTGCCGTGGTGAAGTGGAGCAAGGGCACGCGGGGTGAAAGCGCAGAGACTTTTTTGATTAGCAGAGAAGGTAACATCATCTCCCACCTCCCCACAAGACTTTTCTGTTCCTTCTGAGCTTAAGTGTAATCCCCACCGTAGGGGGGAGGGGGGATTGATTTTCCCAGCAACAATATATTGTTGCAGCTATCCCTGTTGCAATGCAAAGTATTTTGGCGTGACTTGGACTTGAATGGGCAATTAAGATCCATCAGCTTTACAAAAGACCTGCTCCTGGTAGAGATGAAAACTGTTAGAACTGGTTTGTAGATATGGATCAAAACAGTTGCCTGCATTTTTGGACTCTCCTAGGGGCAGTGGCTATGGGATTGTCATGATGAATGTCTGCACTTCAATTTACCACCATATAAGCAGCTCTGCTTCTTCTTATCAGCCAATCTGACATCAGATTCCCAGATAACCTATACAGTCCAACTCTTCTCACACCAATGCAGAAAGTTTCTCTGTCCACCTTTCAGTCTATGGGCTCTGCTCACGAATGCAAACCACCTTAACTCCAAGTGTGGATTGTTTAACGTCATACACGTATAGGTTCTTCTCTCTCTGCCTACTCATCCCAGATAAACATTACAGTGGACACTAAGAGATTGGAATGTGGCGATCTATAATGAGTCAATAGAGGGTTCGTCTTCCTGCCCTTGAAAAAATAAAGGAAGTATCAAATGATGTATTTAGCTTATAAAATAAAACAAAACAAGAAATTGCCAGTATTAATTATCCAGGATGAATTATTTGTGCAAGTTTGCTTTGCAAATCAAATGTGTGTGTGTGTGTGGGGGGGGGGGCAGATGGGAATCTCAAAATGACAAAGTCATTGTGAAACTAAGAGATGCTGGAATGCCTTCTAACACACTTTCTCTGACATTTCCACACAATAAAATATAAGGGTCAGTAGTATTGAAACAAACAAGAGGCCGTTCCACTCATCTGCACTTATGAAAGCAAGTGACCCAGGCTATTATTGCCGTCTTAGGCACTTTTTGTCCTTAATATCCAGATGCAGCAGCCTTTTTAAAATTTTATTTCGAAGAAATGACTGTGGCCACCTTGCTCGCATTTTCCTTTTCTTCGGCATTTTCACTTCATAAAAGCTGCAGTCAATGTGTTTTTGTGTGTGGTGAGAAGGGAGTGACATTTCCAGTGGTGGTCTTGTCCACAGCCTACATTGGTGGCTCAAGTAGTCTCAGGATTAGGTCTTTGTGTGTGATGAAAGGATATGAAAAGTCAGTTATTTAAACTCAGTCAAGCTGTTGATTTTGGGGAGGAAAAAAGGGGTTTTCAATTCAGCTTGCTTCAATAAATCACTGGTCTTTCCCTCCCCCTCCCTCCAAGGGCAGCTGCAGATAGCACACAATGCTCCCCCAGAAACAAAGCAAAGCCTTGAGAAGGGCTTTTTTTTTAAAAAAAATGCAACATTTTTGAGAGAGGAAAAAATAGAAATTATAGAGTTCATGGACAAAATATTTTCAAATATTCTACAAATTCCTCTGGTCTAGCAGCCTGCTAAATAATAGGAGAATCTGCAGCCTGAATGGTCAGATACTTTACATGTTGGAAGGAAGGAATTTCTTACTAATATACAGTGTCAGAGTGTGTGTGTTAACAAGGGGGAACGAAAGGAAATTAATGATTCAGATTAATACATTCAGCATACTCTATGAGTCAATATTTTTTGAAGTGGCTATCTAGAGTCAGAAGGACCATTTTTAAAGCTGTCAAAAGTGCACATGCTCAATTCTTTTCAACAAGCTTAAGGTTGCAATCCTAAACACATTTACTAGGGAGTAACTGGCACTGAGCACTGTGAGAGTTACTTCTGAGTAAACATGCCTACAATCGCATTGCACACCTAGGCTTTTGGAAGTTAAGGGCTTTGCGAGCATAAAATACAGAACAGTCCTTAAAAGAAACCTGATTTTTTTCCTAGTGTTTTGTAAATAAATGCTTTATAAATGTCTATAGTGGCCCAGAGAAGTAACCCACTGAGTACAATGGGGCTTACGCCCAAGTAATCTCGCTCAGTCATATATCCACTTATCTGGGAGTAAGCATCATTGAACTCACTCAAATTGAAAGGTGTGCACTTAAGTGAATTTTGGGTTTAAGCCAATGGGAAGAGGGGGTGAGAGGAATAACCCTAATAGAAATTACAATTTTTACTCCAAATAAAGCTGCCTCAACTAATCATATTAATTGTTCTGCAAGAATACAGCATGGCAATGTAACCAAGGAGCTTCTACATTTCTCTATAAATCCATACTCTATTTCTGAAAGGATTTAAAGTAACACTATGGTATGGTATATGGGGGGGGGGGATACTTGCCATCTGGTACTTGCCTTGAAGACACCCAAGGCCCAGATAGGCCAGGCTTATTTGTGCAGAACTGAAATATGCAACTGTTAGTAAAGCAAAAAGGCTGGAATGCTTCTAAATGACCCTACGACAACTCAGAAAATGGACCACTTCTTCAATGCAAATCCTCTCAAGAAAAGCTTCTGCACACAAAGTGAGAGGAACCAGTTACTGCATTGTTTATTGAGTTTCACTTGATTCCTCCTGACAACCATTTGAACAATGACTGTTGGGAAATGTCCCTCAAAGAATCGACAACAATGGTAGAGGCTCAGAGCTTTTATACTTAGTTAATACTGATTTCTTTCTCTTTTTTTTAAGAAGGAGAAAATATTTCTTCCTGAAGGGATTAGAGGATGTCTTATAAAAGACACCTGCAAACAAAACAAGTGACAAAAGATCTTTATCATATTCAATAACAGTTATCCTTTGTACAAAGCTGGGCTTCTCCAGACATAAATAAACCAGCAACCCATCACAATTTGACTGAAAATACCTCAGCTACCAATAACCGACAGAGGTAAAATGGGGGGGGGGGGGGTCAGTCAGTCAGTCAGGCGATCACTCGTGACCGAGTATGATTGTCTTCCAGGATAAAAAAAAAAGAAGAAAATTTACAAAAAGGAGATTTTAAAAGGAGGAAAATTCTAAAGAAAATTGTGTAGACTCTAGCGATGGGACTGTAGACCGAACAGCTCTCTGGACTATCCTTATGAAAATTGGATGCCCCAATAAATTTGTGAATATCCTGTGACTTCTCCATGACAACATGACAGCTACGGTCTTGGACAACAACGGCTCTCATGGTGCTCCATTTAAAGTGGGATCAGGTGTTAAACAGGGATGTGTTATTGCCCCAACATTATTTGCTATTTTCATCGCCATGATTTTACATCTTGTCGAGGGGAAATTTCCCACCGGTGTGGGAATTATATATCAAACAGATGGAAAGCTTTTTAATCTCAGCAGGCTGAAAGCAAAAAGTAAGGTAATTACAACCTCCGTTGTGGAACTTCAGTATGCTGATGATAATGTGGTCTCCGCACATTCAGAGGATGATCTCCAAACTATCCTAAATGCTTTTGCAGAAGCATACGGAAAACTTGGTCTCTCACTTAACATCAAAAAAACCAAAGTGCTTCATCAGCAAGTGCAAGCTAACCCTTTGGTGATGCCATCTATCCAGCTTGGCGGGACAACACTGGAAAATGTCGATCATTTTCTCTATCTTGAGGGGGGGGGATGGGGAACTTGATAAACAGAAGACTAGCAACATCACATAACTATACTGACAAGTAAAATTTTATCATGTTCAAAAATATTTGAGATGTACGAGTATGAAGGATAACATTCAAGTAACTCAGAACGGGCCATTTAGATGGCAGGATACAACATGCTCCTGGCCTACACAGAACGCAGGGAACCGAACAAGGAACTTCATTACCTGAGGCTGGAACTTAACTACCCAAGTCTGTGCCCACTCAGAGTCCTCTTCAGGCACAGAAGGGAATAGGAGCCTGAAACATGTGCCACAGTGATTGGCAGTCAGTATCTCCAGATTGGTCAAACCTGTATACCGTAAATATCAGTTGAAAGGGAACCCTGGTTAGCGTTAAGCCTGGGGCACATGTAGCCTTAACTATGGCTAAGGTACTCAGGGGAAGGGCATTTGTGCTGGAGAAGGCAGGGGCTCGGAGAAGCGAGTATTCAATCCCACAGCCCACTCCCAGCCTCTTAAGCATGAGAGAGATCGAAAGAGAGAGAGAGGGAGAGAGAGAGAGATCGGGAACACTGGGTTGGATCCAGACTCAGTCATGCTTAGAGAAGACCCATTGAAATCAAGTTAGTCTGGACCCAACTCACTAAGTTTGCATTGGCCTGTGAAGTCAGATACAAGGCAGGGAAAGTAAATTGGTCTGAAGCAAAATAGGGCCCTGTTCTACGTACACATTCCCATGGCAGGTAAGCCATTGGTGCTTTTTTGGATTGCGTGCTCCTTTGGCATGAACGCCTGTTTTCAGAACTGTTGTAACAACTTACCACAGTTGTAAATCTTGTAGGAGGTGTTTGTTAGATACAAATATGTAACAGCCAACTGTGCCCAACAAGCATTCACATGTCCAATGATACCAATTTGCACTACTGACAAGGACACCTTGCCATGAAGTACTGTGCAATAGTGTTTGAAGAAACGAAGCACTTCCATAGAAATAAAATGGCCAATATATTCTGCCTAGTAGATTTTCTTGTATGTTTCAATATGCCTGTGTGTTTAAAAGCTTAACATATTGTGTTCGGGGGTGGGGTGGGGGACATTCAAAAAGAAAGACAGCTTATAAAGCAGATTAAAAAATGACTACTTTTCTAAAATCTCTTGGACTGCAGAGCTCTTGAAAGCAGGACAAAAACCTCCAGGAGACTTTGGAGGTTCCTCCCCCCACACCCCAACACTATTAGTGACAAGATTAGTTTTCTGTAAAAATAAGAAAGAAAAAAAAAGAAAGGATAGATTCCTATGTCAAATTGTTATACTCTAGAAGCAATGTGAAATACAGAATGTTGTAAGTAAACATTACTATTTTAAAACATGTATTAAAATTAATTAATTAATTCCATCTGTTTTCCGAATGTGTCACCTATTACAGGATCAGATGAGTAAGTGGCCAATATTGGATAATAAATGCTGATGGTGTAATGATCAAGCCTGTCGAGTCAGTGCAACAGTGGCAGTTATGTGGGTCAAAAGCTCACCATCCACGTTGACTGTCAATGCTGAAGCCCAATGTGATAATCTCCATTGGCACAATTGACTTTTGGGGGCTTGCTCCTTTCCGTTCTCCTTCTTTCTGCTGAGCCTAAAGTGACTGATACCAGCTGAACCCATTTTTTAAAATCTTCATTATATTTGGGGAACTGTAGAGTTTATTCTTGATTTGGGTAATGACAATTTCTGAGAAGCCCTGGCAGAAAGCAAAGGCCCTGGTTCATACCTTACCCAAGTGGGGCACCTCTTTGTGTACCGCTCTCCCCATCACTACACAGATGACCACTAATATAGTACTGATAGCTGTTACAACTATCAGCTGGTCACAAATATCCTCTTCCTGGGCAAGGTGCTTGATCAGGTGGCTGCCATACAATTCCAGGCATTCTTACCTTGGGTAAGACTGATTATCTAGACCAGGGCTCTCCAAGCTTGGGTCCCCAGATGTTGCTGGACTACAGCTCCCAGAATCCCTTGCCATTAGCCATGCTGGCTGAGTATTGTGGGAGCTGTAGGCCAGCAACATCTGGGGACCCAAGGTTGGAGAGCCCTGATCTAGACCAGCCTTCCTCAAACTGGTGCCCTCCAGATGTGTTGGACTACAACTCCCAGCATCCCCCATCCAGTGGCTGGAGTCCAATACATCTGGAGGGCACCAGGCTAGGGAGGCTGGTCTAGACTCATTTCAATCTGGTTTCAAGCCTGCTTTTAGCACAGAAACCACTTTGATTGCCCTGATGGATAACTTACGCCAGGAGAGGGACAGGGGAAATATGATCCTGTTAATTCTCCTGGGATGTCTTGGCAGCCTTTGATATCACTGACCAGAGCTAGGATATCATTGGCCTCCCTTTGGCATTTCCCATATAGCCCTACCCACCTCTTATAACCACTCCCTTTCCTCTTTGGCCCCTCCCCCTTTAAACTAAAACATGACAACCCCTCTTTTGTCAAAGAAAAACAATGCAAACTTTTAAACTTCACTGGTTGCCTTTTATAATATGTTGCTGCAACGAAACAGCAAAGTGACTTGTGAGTCCTTAAAGATTAAACACCACATAATCCCCACCCCCACCAGCTTCAACATTTCTGAAAAAATTACATCTCTAGGAAGAATCATAGGCCACAAAGATGTGCAAAATTATTTCTAAACTGGGCCTTTCCATGGGCTTTTTGATTGCAAGGGGCTATGACGGTGCTTGTCTGGAAGTCTCAAGACATGTGATTGATGTTGATTTCCAAACTACTACTATACTAGCGACCAAGTACTGTTACAACATGGTGCATAATGATTTTGCAGCCATTCCCAGGAAATTGTCCCCACATTTGTCTTTTATCTGCCCATATGGTTTTAGATGGCTCTTAACTAAAAGCAAATTAAACACCCTACAATTAATGGAGGTTAAGGGATGGTATACTGGCCAACATAGGGTGAATAGACATTGTCCCGTTGGATGCTGGAAGGTAGGGAATTTGGTCCACTTTCTTTTGGAATGCCCACCGTATTTGGATTTGAGGACTCTGTACCTTGACCCTCTTCCTGCTGACATTAGAGGTAACTCTTGTTTAAATAAAATTCTGTTTTTCTTCGCTGAGACAGACTACTTTGTGACATATCACACTTTAAAAAATTTAAGTTAGCTCTAGGGAAGAAGAAGTTCTTCATTTCAACAGATGACAACACAGGTCATTCAGCTATTTTAATTACCGTAATCTAAATTTTTAGTATACCAATCAGTTGTTAATAGTTTGTTAAATGATTTCTCATTTTTTTTATCATTATGCTTAGTCTGATATTTTGATATTTTGTATCTTTCTCATTTTCAAGTTTTAGTTCAATGTATATGCAAAAGCCTCTTGGCTATTGAGTGATAAACTTGTCTGAACTTGTCTTCCCAGAGGTGATGTTTCGCCTGTTCTAGATGTAGTTACACTCTCCCTAAAGGAGTGTTCACCCAGCTGTGTTACTGGCAAGCCAAGTGGCCTCCTTTCACCAACTGAGCACCTTTCACTGACTGAGGCTGGTGCACCAGCTGCAATTCCTCCTGGACAGACAGCTTGGCCACTGTGTAGTTCATGCTCTGCAAACCTCCAGAGTAGACTACTCTAATAGATTGTAGAAAGGCATCCACTGAAGACTATTCGGAAGTTGCAGTTAGTTCAAAACACGACCATAAGCCTGCGGACTGGAAAAAGGCAATGGAAGCAACAGCACTGGCTCCTGGCCTATTTCTGCCCACAATTTCTGCGGTACTTGCCTTTAAAGCCCTTAAAATGGCTTTAAAGTCTGGGCGCCTGACAAATTGCCTTCTCCAAATTGAGCCTGCCCATACCAAGATAATCTTTGGACGCCATCCTCTCGGTGCCCCCTCCAACTGAAGTGAGGCAGGTGGTGACGGGGGAGAGGGTCCCGTCCCCCCAACTATGGCACTGTTTGTGGAACGCTCTTCCCAGGGAGGCATGCCTGGCAATTCCTCTGAAGTCTTTTCAGCACCAGAGCTGTTTATTTTTCCACATGCCGTTTTAATGCTGCTTTTATTTGCTATTTCTTGCATGTTTATGATGGGTCCTGTCCAATGGTGGCTCGGCCTTAGCAGAAAGCACTTCTGCTTGTGCGAGTCAGAACACCCATCTATTTCCGGCTCTCTGCACTATGTCCCATTCGGTGTCAGAGGGTTCTCCCAACTGTCCAGAACATCTGGACAGTTGATGGAACTCGGCGGGGTGGGGTGGGGTGTATGTTACTGGGTACAACCCTATTTACTATCTTATTTGTAAGCCATCCTGCAAATATTTTTTTAACAGCAGATATATATTCTTAAATAAAATTTGTAAAAGTCAGTGTTCTATGCTGATGCCTGATCGCGGAGGAGACCCATTAATGCAATTCTTCCTACTCTCCCCCAAAATGTGGGGTGGGGTGGGGGGGTGAATTACATCAACATGCATCACAGCAAGGTGTCTGTTTCATACATGAGGTCATCTGCATGTTGGATGGGGGGGGGAGTACAACCGTTCCTCTACCATATGAAGAGGAACACTGCCTCAGGTATGGGAAGATCCTAGTACAAGAGGGACACCCAAACAAGGCCACATCATGATGTATGACCTTTGATACCCATATTTTTTCTACTTAGCTTCCTGAAAAAGGTGCTACTTGGGAATCCACTGAAAAGCCAGTGCATTGCCACAAATTAATCTATCACCACTTCCCTGACAGGAACGTCTATTGTGCTTAGACAACTTTCCTTTTTTTGTATTTATAACAACTTCATTCTTTTGTTCTGATTACAGCTATTATTTTCAGCCCTATTATTGCTAATCTCTTCTTTGCAAATAGCCACACCTGTTTTAATCCAAAAACAGTATGGTAAACATTGGCTTCTTTGAGGAAGTACATGCATAATTAGGTTAATCAGTGCTATCTTTTCATGTGAGCTGATTGTTTCTTTACTGTGGACATATTTCATAACACTGCAGCAAGCCTGCCAAATGGCTCGAAGGCAAACTAGGTGCAACTTACCAAGCATGTAGCTGATACATACAGAAACCTTGACATAATGGTAAGCTGTGAGGAACCACTCCTACCTGGTATTCATTACTCATTTCTTTTCCCTCTTTCACTTCAATTTTTGACTACACCCTTCTTAAACAAGTCCCTTTGCTAAACCTAGCTGACATACTGACAAACTATCAACACGTACATCAGCAGAACTTAAGACACCCCCCCAAAAGCTAAGTACAAGAGTCTCCCCTAGATTACCTGCACAAAGTCCAGAAATGTTAATGGAAGTAAGTCATCCAGATGGCCAATATCTTTGGTGAAACGATTCAGAATTCTTCCTAATAATAAAAAAAAATGATTTGAGAGAAATTGAAGATTTTATCAGTGGTGTGGTTTTGTTCCGCAATTAAAAAACAAACGAAACAAAAATGAACCATGCCACTTAATCATATATACATATATATATATATATATATATATATACTTAATATGTAAGTCTCTCTATATTCAGTTGGGCTTCCAACCCAATCGATTAAAAAGAAATAGCTGACAATTCCACCTCAAACAAACCTAAAATTGTTTGGGGCTAAATTAAATAAGTTTTATCCCATGGAATAAATGCCTCTTTGTGCAAACAAGAGTTACTATACTCAGTGTAAGTGAGTTTTATAGCATCGATTTTGTGATGCTATAAAATCCTCCTCCATTAACAAGAGCAGAAAAACACAAAGTAAACCTACCTCCCCATCAGTGTATTATAACATAAACAGAAGCAGCACTGGGCTCACCACGTGCCTGGATATATACCGTAGCCTTTGGTCATTCTGAAGACTTTTAGATTTCAGCATAGGAAAGGCAACAACGCTTTTAGGGTGTAGTGTACACCACTAAAGTTGCATGTGTTTTTTAAACCATTTTCTGCTAGTGGTTTGTTGACGCAGTAAAGTTCTAAGAAAGAATGAACAGATGTCCGACTATGCTGATCTCTATCTAGTCTAGGACAACTAATAAACCACAAGCTAATCGGTCAGTGAAGCAGTCACACTTCTATTTTCTTAAGTTCTACTTGAATGAAATTTCTGAAAAAGTAGGAGCCCGTTATTAATTAAATCCTCCTATTCTTTTATTTGTAATTAATGGATTCCTTAAAAAAAAAATCTCAAAGAAAAATCCTACTTTTTGGAAGCATTACCAGATAGCTCTAGCATTTAATACTTTGGGAAGCTGTACAAAAGTTAACTGGGTCTTATCTCAACTGCCTCTCAAAGCACTTGTTATTGTTGTTTTGGGTTTTTTATTATTGTAAACTGTCACAAGGGCACTTGCCAGTTGGTTAGCATATAAATCAAATCAATCTATCCATCAATCAACCAAACAATCAATCAATAGTCCCCAATCCTAGGTGATTCAAAACCAGCCAGCTTGTGCATTGCAACATGAGCCAGATGATTTGCAGCCCTAATGCCATACAATTTGTCATTGCCCAATATCATGTTCTTCAGGGAACATAGCTGAAGTTGGATTTGTTGAGCAGGGCACATCATTTTATTTATACCTTTACCTCAAAGGTCAACTGTAGAACAAAGCTCATAAAATGGGTCACGACCACTTTTTAACATCAGAGGAGGTGAAGAATCAGTCAGTGCAGGATTAAGCTTCTTCAGCCATTTCTTCAAATGCCACTGGTAAATACTAAGGCTTAACTGAAGTTCTGTTCCTTACAGTGACATGGGGAGGGAAAACTTGCATGGAAAAGGGGTCGTCGTCCCCCCGTTTTTAGAATTACTGAATTTAAAAAGAATTAGTAATCTAATGAATTCACATGATGCAAGCCAAACTGGATAGAATTTTACTTAAATCTAACATTGAACTAGAAATTAACTCCCCCCCCCCCCCCCCCCCGGTTACAGTCTGATCTGTGACTGTCTGATGTCAGTGACTGACATGTGGAAGCACATATATTTTGGCACACAGCTCTTCAGGCAAGCTAAAAATTAACATGTTAACAGTTTTCAGCGCCTTCTTTTTGTTTTCCCAAAATCTAAATAATGTAAGGGAAGCATATACTATTGAATTGGCATGTCACAATTTCAGTCTCACAAAAATCAAAAGATCTCAGGGATTAAGAAGAAAGGAAATGCAACATCCCCATTTCACCACAAGACACCTTTCAGAGGAGGTGCCAATAGCAAAGCATGGGTCTGCAACTCCACGTCTAAGGGAGAAGCATCAGCTAGATTCCAAAATGACTGATCAGGTCAAAGAACAGGTCTTGTATTCCTTTCACGCCATTAGATGAAGAGGTCAAATTCATATTGACAAAACAAAACAAAAGGTATACTAAGATAACCCAGAGTTGTACTATAAAGCCTCGGCGGGGCAGAACAAGGCTTTACATGGCCCCGCTCATGCCCCACCGAGGCCTTACCTTTTTCTTCGGGCCGCTTGAAAAAATCAAGGAAAAATCAAGGCAAGTGGGAGCGGCGGCGGAAATAAGGCTGGGCAGCACCCCCACCCTTGAATACATCGCTAAGCCAGAGCCTCCACCATTAAAAAAATCTTTACTTCAGCATTTGTTTACATAAAGAACAAATGCAAGGCGTAGCTTATCTTAGTGTCATGTAACCACGCAATAAGCTGGTCATCTGTAACCTCTTGCCATATATGGTGATGAAAATGTTACCATTCTTCTGCTTCCATGATTTCTGATTGGGTGTGGATGTGTGGTAAAATTTCTATCACTAGGAAGGACATTACAGCCTATCACAGGGGTGGGGATCCTCAGGCCCAGGGACCAAATCAGGCCCTCCAGTGTTCCCTAGTTGGCTATACTCCCTTCCCCTGACCCCACCCACTTTTCCTTAGCCACTGATAGTTTGGTGGTTTCCCTGCAGTTTTTCCCCTATACTAAAAGGTTGAAATGGCTCTCCTAAGGCTTAGCTACTGGTAGTAAGAACTTTAAGCTACAATATGCTATTTTTTGTATTTTGGTGTCACCCCTTTTGCCTTCAGCCTCACCCCCTTTGCTTTCAGCCCCGGCTACCACTGGAATGTGGCCCCGAAGAGCTTCTCTGAAATTGAATTCAGCTCTTGGACGAAAGAAGCTCCCCACTCCTGGCCTATCAGTTGACCATGTGGTTACACAAGATAGTAAGTTACAAGGTGATGAAGGGCACGATCCTATGCCTCCTACAACTTCCAACATGCCCCAGTAGCAATGCTGGGGCATGCTGGGAGTAGTAGGGCTTTTTTCTGTCTAAGCATGCATGGAATTGCACCCCAATGGTCTTACATGTTTACCTGAAGTCTCTCATGGTTACAAAAGAAAACCTGAGAACATATAGGCTTTACCTGCTAAAGCCTCAGAAACTGTTAATATTTGTTGACCTGCCTAAGTCTTTACCCTTCCTCCTATAGCTACTTTTGAGTTACCTTGGGTGAAAGGTTTACAGAACGGAGATTTACAATTTACATAATGGTATTATTTTATTTATTTATCTACTGTATAAATGTGAATGTTTGTATGTGTGTACGTATGTCTGCACGGGGGGTTCGCGTGCATCGCATTGGCTCCTATGCGGTTGGACGGATCCACCCCAAACTTGGCACGCATACTCCCCATCACCCAAGGACAAAGACTGGCGGGTTCAAGTCTCTGAAAAAACCCTGCCGCGCCTGTACGGCCCAAAATAGATGAGAGCCAATGGCATCACTTGGAATGTTCGCAGGGGCCATTCAGGAGCGGTTATGCAAATAGCTCCAACAGCATTTAGAATGTTGGTATGCACTGCCACAGGGGCCCAATCAGAGGCGGATATGCAAATCTCTCCTACGTCCAAACAGAATGTTCATATGAACTGCATCCGGGGCCTACATGGGGGTGGGGTGGGGAATTTCGAACAAACAGTGCCTATAGGAAAATGACGACCCATGCAACGCCATTGTGTAGTCCGGGACGGACGGACAGGGATTTCATTGTGTGGCCCTGGGGGGGAAGCAGGGAAAACATCGTTGCATAGTCCCGGGTGGGAAGGAAGCAGAGATTTCATTATGTAGTACCCGGGGGGGGGGGGGACACAGGGAATTCTTCATTGTGCAGTCTCGGGGGAGCTGAGATGTCATTGTGCAGTCCCGGAGGAGCTGGGATTTCATTGTGTAATCCTGGGGCAACTGGTAGTCCTGGGGGAGCTGGTAGTTCTGGGGGAGCTGGGATTCCAAGGGATTCCAAACAGCAGACAGCTACTGTACCTTAAGGAATTTCGAACAAATAGTGCCTATAGGAAAATGACGACCCATGCAACGCCGGGTAAAAAAAGCTAGTTTATTATATTTATACCCCACCTTTTTTCCTGCAAGGAACCCAAGGCGGCTTACATAATCCTCCTCCTCTCCATTTTATCCCCACAACAACCCTGTGAGGTAGGTTAGGCTGAGAGTCAGTGACTGGCCCAAAGTCACCCAGTGAGTTTCATGGCCGATAGAGGACTAGAACCCGGATCTCCCAAATCCCAGTCCAGCACTCTCACCACTATGCCACACTGGCTCTGATTACAATTGATTACAATTTATCAGTTGTAATAAATATATAAACAAACCAAAACACTTCCTGTACCCTTGCCACTGTCTCACCGTATCTATGCAATTATCTGCACTCACACTTAACAGTCTTTTCTTACTGTCTACTGTAGTTACATTTCAAACTGTTTCCCGGAACACCTCCAATATTTGCTTGACACACAAGCTGGGCTATGGGACCTGGGTCCATAATGCAAAGAAAGAGCCATCGTGCATTAGTGTGGCCGAAAGCTTCTACGTTGCTCGTTCAACTTGCATGAGGTTAGAAGATTGGGTTAAAAGGCTACAAAACTATGACAAACCAGTCTAGATATATGTTCAGGCCACTTAATATCCAGTTGATGGCTTTCCTTTGATCTTTTTGTCCTCTTTGCTCCCACAGCTCTGCAAAAAGAGATTGGGACCGATTGTCCTAATTAAAATTTCATAACCCTCCTGTGTCTAGCTGCATATTAAAGTAAAATGTATTGTGGGAAAGATAATGTCAATTAAATGCTCTTGTATGGCTATTCTCCACATAGGGAAATGGCTGAATATGTGTATGGGACATCACAACAAATCACTTTTGGCAGGTGACAGGGAGATTACCCGTTCTATCTGTGCCTCTGTGTAGAGCAGAGGTAAGCTCAGCTTGACTGAGTGCGGAAAGCTAAGCAGGGTCAGGCCTGGTTATTACTTGGATGGGAGACCCCTCCTCTAGTTTCCTGCATTGAGCAGAGGGTTGGACTCAATAGCCTTGTAGGCTCCTTCCAACTCTATCATCTATGAAATCTATGAAACCTTTTGTTGTTGTTGTTGAGGGCCACATTACCTCAGAGGTAATCTGGTGGGGGCCACATTCTGGAAGTGTCAGTGGCCAAAGCCAGTGGTGGGCAGGGATACCCCTTTTCTATCTATCTCTTTTGTCCACCCCCTCTTCTCTTTCTCCCCGCTCTTCTAACCAGCCCAGCAGACTGCCAGGTGAGGGGCAGATCTCTCTTGCCAAAGCGTCTCTATGTCATTTAGCCAGTCTTGTTTGCAGCAGGAGTGATCAGGCAGTGTGTACCAGCATGCTGCCACATTCCCAATAACCCAGATTTTAAAAAAAATCTGGGTTATTGTGATAACCCAGTGAGCCAACCAGTCAGGCTTTTCTTATCTAACCTCCTGGCCACTGACACACGGGTAAAGAAGTTATTAGCAGTTATATTCTAGCAAGAACCCTGTACATTTGTTAGCTTCTCAACCACTGTCTGACCTCACTGCCGCAGCTTCTTGTTGCGTGCAAACCCAGCGGGGGTGAGTTGCTGGGCTGGTTGACAAGCTACCCAGAGCCCATGGGTTGTTTCAGGGTTGTAGGTGGCTTGTTGGCCACTCCAGTGGCCTGCCCTTGCCAGGTCCACATGGAACTAGAAGGTATGCTGCGCCCTGAATATTCAAAATGGCAGCTGCCACTGCAATGAAAAGCCCTGCAGGGAAATTAACCAACAGTGGCTTCTCACTTAGACTACTGTAATGCACTGCACATGGGGTTACCCTGGAAGATGGTTTGGAAGTTACAGCTGGTACAGAACACGGCGGCTCAGCTGGTTAAAGGCAGCCGCCGGTGTGATCACATCACTCCGGTGCTTAAAGAGTTGCACTGGTTACCAGTTGCTTGCCAAGCCAAATTCAAGGTGTTGGTTTTGACCTTTAAAACCCTATACGGCTAGACTGGTGGGGACTAGGACAAGGGCCTTTTCTGTGGCGGCCCCCAAGTTATGGAACTCTCTCCCCAGTGACCTTCGCCATGCCCCCTTCCGTGATGAGTTTCCGCCATGCATTAAAAACATGGTTTTTCTGGCGGAAATATGGGGTAGGTTAGGATTTTAAAGCTGTATGGTATTTTATACTTTGTTTTATTGTATTTTTATATATATTGTACATCGCCCAGAGTGGCTGGGTAACCGGCCGGATGGGCAATTCAGAAATATAATAAATAAATAAATAAATAAATATGTGTGAATTGGGCCAATCTTTGGACTCTTCTTGGGGCATGGCTGTAGGGAATGTCATTACGAGTGCCTGCACTTCAAAATTACCACTATGCCATTGATTGTGACAAACTGACTAGTCTCTCTAAGATGCCATGACACTCACACGCCTTTATCTATGCTCACTGAGGTTCAGGTGGATAAGAAGTGGGGTTTGGGGTATGAAGCATTGTTTCTTCTTTAGTCAACTGCTTCATTTCCAGTACTGGCAATTGCACAATAGTAACATAAATATTAATAAATATTAATAATAAATAAATAATATTGTTTTAATGTATTTTATTGTATTTATGTATTTTATTGTGTGTACATCGCCCAGGGTGGCCGGTTGCCGGCCAGATGGAACTCATGGCAAGTAGCCCTGAATAGCTAAAATGTCATATTTAATTCTTCAGGAATAGCACATAAAGCCAGTGAGCTATATTTCACTCATTTCGTATTATATAAAATTATCCTTAGTCTACAATTTCCAAAGAGCTACTGTAGGTAACATTAAAAGTAATACAACTAAAAATTAAAAGCAATCCCTGGCTCATCTTCTGTCATAAAAACTTTGGCCAAAGAAAAAATTGGAATTGTATTATTTCTGAAATACCCTCAGGCTTTTAAAACCACTCACAGAAACTTCCGCGGGACATTGGGAAGGGCACAGACTAGTCCAGAGAAAGTTAGTTGTGCTTAAGTCATAATTAAATGAAAAGGAATGTAAGTTTATTCCAAGTAAATTCTCCCACTAATTTCAATGGAACTAAAGTGTGACTAACTTTCTCTGGATTAGGGCCATGGGATGAGATCCAGATTGCTACTCTCAGCATTATGTGTCTCAGCATGATGCAATATTCACATTTTAAAATGTGTGTGTGTGTGTGTGTGTGTGTGCATGCGTGTGTGTGTGCGCTTTAACCTTTGAGCAGACCACAATTTATTTAATTAAAGTATTTAAGAACATAAGAAGAGCCCTGCTGGATCAGAATGAAGGCCTATTTAATCCAGTGTTCTGTTCCCACAGTGGTGAACCAGATGTCTATGGGAAAGCCCACAAGCAGGACACAAGAACAGTAGCACCTTCCTGCTCAGGTTCCCCAGCAACTGGTACTGAGAGACATATTGCTTCCAAAACTGTGGATAATATACAGCCAACATGACTAGTAGCCATTATTCACTTTCATATATTTATCTAATATCCTTTTGAAGCTATCCAACTTAGTGGCCATCACTACATCTTGTGCTAGCCAATTCCACAGTCTAACCATGTGATGTGTAAAGTACTTCCTTTGATTTGTGCTGAATCTTCAATTACTCAGCTTCATTGGATGAAACCTCTCCCTATACCACTTTCTCCATACTATGCTAATTTTATATAGCTCCATCATGTCCTTCGTTGTCTTTTTTCTAAGCTACAAAGCCCAAAACGTAACCTTTCCTCATAAGCGAGTTGCTCCAGCCCCTTGATAATTTTGGTTTCCTTTTTCTGCACCTTTTCCAGCTCAGCAATATTCTTTTTGAAGTGTGGTGACTAGAACTATACACAATATTACAAGTGTGGTTGCGCCACAGATTTGTGTAAAGGCATTAAGATATTGGCAATTTAATTTTCAATTCCTTTCTTAATGACCCCCAGCATGGAATCTGTCTTTTTCATAGCAGCCGCACACTGGGTCAACATTTTCATTGAGTTATCCACCACAATGCCAAGATCCCTTCCCTGGTTAGTTACCACCAGCTCAAGAGTAAAAAAAATAAAATAAAAGACATAGTTGCTGGACACACATTTAAAGTAATGTCTGTTTTGGCCCTAAAAGGTTAGTGATACAGGACTTAGTACTTTTGCAAAAGTGATGTTGATTTATTGTCCCCCCCTTTCAGTTTAAAACTTTCAAGGTGGCTAATAAAGAGACATCAAAATCAGCCCACAAACAATTAAATCAAAACTATAGTAATAAAATCCTTATAAGACAACTGTAATGGTAATTTAGCAGCAGCAAGAAATAAATCAATTAAAAGTACTGCTGGGTCTAAATATTCAGCCCAGCTTTTTTCACTACATTTATATGCAGGGGCAACCCACACCCAAAATTACTGTGGTGGGGTGGGGAAGGTAATGCTTACATTTTGATGAGGAGTCCTGGGGTCCTCTTTCATTCCCTCCCTCTTTTTCTTGTCCTTTTTTTATACTTAAAAGAAAGCTAAACTGCCACTCCAAGTAGTGGCCTGGCTGAGCTCAGCAGCCCAGCTGCCAAGCACTTTGCACATGAGGATCAGAATGTCCCATGGGAACTATGCTACATATTGATTATTGATGCAGCAGTGTTCTAAGGGGTATTTGGTAGGGCAGGTAGCTGTCTCCCATGGGGTGGTTTAGCTTTTTTTAAAAGTAAAAACTAATTAAGGGCACAATCCTATGCATGTTTAGACAGAAAAAAGTCTTACAACTCCTAGCTTTCCCCAGCCAGCCATAAATTACAACGTGAAACTGAATTCCCAAGTAATTGAGAGTAACCATGTTGGCTTCTACAATTTGGGTGAGCAGCTATGATTCATGCTGGCTGGGGAATGCTGTGAGTTGTAGGACTTTTTTCCTGTCTAAACATGCATAGGATTGCACCCTAAGAAAAGAAAACCTTCAGGTGACTTCAACCCCCCCCCCCGCAGTTCTGTGACTTTTGCCTGCCCTCCAAAAGTCACAGGAATTCTCCACTCCCCAGCCCTACGTAAAAGCTTGGGAGAATTATGCCCAGCCCCAAGTAAAAGCTTGGGGAAATACACCTGTCTTCATAAAAGTCAACAAGGTAGGTGCCAGGTGGAGGACTACCTCTTTCTGATTATGACCCGCCTTACCACTGAAGGGCTTCTGAAGATTATCTCAAGGCACCAGCAGCTTTGTATGGGAGCAGGTAGTCCTTCCCTGTTCCCAAAGCCATAAAGAGCTTTATAGGTTAGGATCAGCAATTTGAATTATGCCCAGAAAAAAACTAGATGCCTGTGAAGATCTTTTTTAAAACACTTAACTGGGTTCACACAACAAGCCATGGTAGTTTGTGAGCCACGTTTGTTTCAGACTGGTCTGTCGTGTTGTCTGAACCCAGCCAGAGTGGCTTCTGCAGGGTTAACAAACCATGTTGCTGTGTTCAGACAAAACAACAAGCCACTCTGAAACAAACATGGCTCACAAACCACCAAGGCTTATCGTGTTGTGTGAACCCAGTCACTGGTGAACAACCCAGTGAACTGTTGTCAGGATACCTGCTATATTTTGAACCAGCTGAAGTTTTCAAGCAGCCTTCAAGGGTAGCCCCATGTACAATGTGTTGCAGGAATCTAACTTGGACATCACCATGGTTTTAAAAGAATGTTTCCACATAGCATAGGCTGCTGCTGTTTGAGAAATACAAGTCCACGCCTCCTAAATTAAAAAGTGAATTGGATCCAGGCCAATTTCTACGGGTACATAGGGTCCCACACAGTATATATGTTTGAATGAAGTGCTGAAATGTCATGAACTCTGGAAAACCTTTGCATTGTGTCAATGAATCATAGTTGCTCATCCAAATTGTAGAAGCCAACATGGTTACTCTGAATTACTTGGGAATTCAGTTTCATTTTTAATTTGGATACAGGGCCTTGGGAGCTGGAGGGCAGATACAACTGTGTAATGAAATGTGCACAAAAACTATGTCACAAAGCAGTTTTGCCCTTTGAAGTCTCAATCCTGAGAGCATCTCAGGCTTTGTTTCCAGCTTTCTCACAAGTTCCCAACTCATTCTCAAAAAGGTTGCTTGAGGAGTTTTTGAAGAGGGATTTTTCTCAAACACTTGAGAGGCATGTAACTCACCCCTCTCCATAAACTTTTCAAAGCTCGGAATAAATGAGGTTTATGAGATAGGCACAGTAAAAGCACCGTCTTGGCTCTCTAACCCAAAACAAAAACAAAAACAAGTGTTGCATAAAGTAACGTCTAAAGTTATGACAACTGCTAACGAGTGCCAGAATAATATAATTTCATTTCAGAGCCAAGCTAGTATCAATCTAGCCAATAGCTACACTAATCATTCCACAAGGAAGATTATTTATATGCAATATTCACATTTTAAAATAACTGCTTAGTTCTCATGGGTAATCAAGTTGCTAATCAACTCCAACAAACTGTAGCTTTGGTGCCTGCCTTGTGATGTTCTGTTAAGTAACGCAGTGTTCTAAAAAGGGTGTTTTGCCAGAGCTTCTAGCATGAAAAAAATGTTTTGCTTTAAAAAAATCAAGACAGTCAGGTGGGGGATGAGCCTTTAAAAAATAAAGATAAAGATAAATCTGGGGGTGGGGCTGGAAGTGAACGCATCTTTTTAATCTAACTGATTCACATGTTAATTCTGGATAACAACGAAGTAGAACCATATGACTTGGAAAGTATTGGTACATGAACACAATTAAAAACATGAAAGCAGCAGGGATTCGATGATACACCTTTTGGAAAGCTGTGCCCTAAAGAAGGATAACACGTATCAAAATTGTTTCACTCAAAGAAACGAAGCCAACATTTTGCAGACTCAGAGTAAAAAAATCATGAAGGCTATGGCCAAGATCCAAAGAGCACCCCGTGCAGGTCTATGGCACTTCAGTGCATGTCTGAAGGAGTTGCCAACATCTTCTAGTTGCAACCGCCTGCACTGCATGAAATGTCACTCTGGGTCCCCTGCCCACCTGAAAGGGGCTGCAGTGTGAATCAGAAGCCCAGATGGCCCCTGGAAAGCCAAGCATGGCCCTTTGGATATTTAAATATGGGTTAAACAGAATCCTTTGGGTGAAGTTAGGGATTAAGCATAAAGCTCTGCAAATTACTGTGTCAGCATCTCAATAAAGAATTAAGCACCTGCATCGCATTGCATTATGAAAGTAACTGTGACATATTGAATAGAGCACGGGTAGGCAATGTGGTACCCATGGGCACCAATGTACCCCCAGATACCTTTCTGGGTGCCCACCAAAGTGCCCTACCCTTCCCAGTTTAAGAAAAATAATAACACATTTTCTTACTGGCAACTGGGATTGCTGTGAATTAGTTTTCTGTTGGTGCTAAAAATTATGGGTTCAAAGGAGTTGTTTAGGGTGTTGCAGCTCAGACCCCTCTTCTGTCTTGTACTCAGTCTTTTGGGCAGGTTACCTGTCATTTGCCACACCTCTCATGGCAGCCATTTTGTGGTGGTGCCCAGGACAGTTTCTCAAATTGCTCAGAAAGGTTGCCTACCCCTGGAACAGATAGCTGGAACTTGGACAAGAAAAGCTCACTGGGTAACACAATGACAATCACTCCTGCTCATCCTAACGTGCTTCATAGATAGATGAGATGATAGAAAACATGCATTTCAATGGCAAGGTTTCCCTGCAATAAACTCAAGGAGCGATGGGGGAGAAGAGAATCCTCTCTTGATTGCTACCTGCATTTTTACTATGGGTAAAATCTTGCACATTTCTTTACTATGTTCCAGATTATTAAGAATATTCTTTTCTATTCCCTACTGCCACTCGCAAAAAAAAAAAAAAAAAAGGTCATAGGTTTGTAGCCAAATATATTTCAGTAGGGGCGTTTGACCCTTAAAGAGGCACACGCCCAATAATCTCAGGGTATAACTCTCATCTCCCTCATGCAATGTATGTTAGCTTCTGTGGGGGAATGCACTAATTCCAGAGTTCTGTGGATGTTATTACATCAAATAACTTAATCAGAACACACACACTGTTCTCAAGATTTCCTCTAAAGTAATTAAATAACTATCCAATGCCAATTAATCATAGTTAAATAAGGGTCTGTCAGCAAAGTGCTATGTACACATTTGGGACTATGTTACAGTCAAATACTTGGCAGTATCTAAGTTAAACAATGATTCATTAAACCTCCCTCACTACACAATGGTTAGGCCAAACTTGAAGTGAAAGCATCGAAACTCTTTTGTTCTTCATGAATGAGACATCAAACCTCAGTGTGTGATATTCTTTTCTTATGAACTCTGTAAACTGCTTTAATTGCATGAATCAGAATGTGCTCAGGTGGCTTCATATCCACTCTGGCTTATGCAGGTGTTTGTTGACACTCCGGAGTGGATGTTCAAATCTTTCCTTCCAAATAATGAGAACACCTGACAATTTACCCACCTCTTCAAAAGGTTCAGTCATATTTCCTCATGAAAGAATCCAATGAAAACCAACATTTCAATCTTGAGCGCCAAAGAACTTAAAAGAATTAGTTATTCGAAGTAAGGCCAAGTTCAGATTGCCACATTTCAGTAGTCACACCCTGGTCCAATAAACTACGGCTGTTGGAATACACCATATATCCATGTGCTCAGCTTAATACAAGATTTCCTGGTTTATTAATCCACAGTTTGCTGTGAGGTCAGAACTAGAAACTGGCTTGAACACTAAGCCAGGATTGGAAGGAGGGTATCCCTCTACCACTCCAATAATCTATTGTGCCACTCCAATTATCTATTCTAATCCATGTAGGAGGAACTGAGGCCTCCCCATTCCAGAAAGTAGCCTGGCCATGGAATGGGATGGGAAGCTAAAGGTTTCCACTGAGTAGCACAGTGATCTACTGTGCTGCTCATGTCCAATAGCAGATCATACCTGTTACTTTTTGCAGGATAGACGCAAAATAGGAGTAAACAGAACACTCACCGTATTTTTCGCGCCATAAGACGCACTGGACCATAAGACGCACTTACCGTATGGTACAAAATAATAATAATTTTTTTTTAAATCAGCTGTTCCGCGGGGAATCAGCTGAGAGGCAGGGGCTTCCCCCACCCTGCCCAGGAGTTCTCCGCTCTTCCGGACCAGCAGAGGAAAGTAAATAATAATAATAATAATAATAATAATAATAATAATAATAATTTTAAAAAAAATAATTAGCTGTTCCACGGGGAATCAGCTGAGAGGCGGGGGCTTCCCCCACCCTGCCCAGGAGTTCTCTGCTCTTCCGGACCAGCAGAGGAAAGTAAAAAAATAAATAAATTATTATTATTATTAATAATAATAATAATAATTTTATGTTTTTTTAAATTAGCTGTTCCACGGGGAATCAGCTGAGAGGCGGGGGCTTCCCCTGCCCTACCCAGGAGTCCTCCGCTCTTCCGGACCAGCAGAGGAAAGTAAAAAAAATATTTTTTTTAATTATTAATAATAATAATAATAATAATAATAATAATAATAATAATTTTTTAAAAAATAAATCAGCTGTTCCACGGGGAATCAGCTGAGAGGCGGGGGCTTCCCCTGCCCTGCCCAGGAGTCCTCCGCTCTTCCGGACTAGCAGAGGAAAGTAAAAATAAAAATAATAAATAAAAAAAAATATATTTTTTTTAAAAAAATAAGCTATTCCGGGGGGAATCAGCTGAGAGGCGAGGGCTTCCCCCACCCTGCCCAGGAGTCCTCCGCTCTTCCGGACCAGCAGAGGAAAGTAAAAAAAATAAAAAAAAATAAAAAATAGTTTTTACTGTATTCGCTCCATAGGACGCACAGACATTTCCACCTAGTTTTTTTTTGGGGGGGGGGGGAGTGCGTCTTATGGAGCGAAAAATACGGTAAGTTATCCTGACCCATTTCGCATGCAACAAACAATTCATGGTTTGGTAACCATGGGTTGTTTGAGAGTGCATGGGAGGGAGGGAGTTGGCTCCCAACCACTCATCTGCTTCCACTATGTGAAATAACCCAGGGATGCGCCATCCCTATGTTGTTCTCCATGACATGGGAAGCCAAAACTCTGGGCTGTTGAGAGAAAAACAACCCAGAGTTAGAACCCATGGTTTGTTCTTGGATTAAAACTCTGGATGGTTTCTCCCTCAACAACTCAAAGTTCCAGGTTCCAGGTGTCCCTGGGTTGTTTAGCAAAGTGGAAGCGAGCACGCACCAGCATGCTCACTTACTCCCACATGCTCCCAAACACCCCACGGCTTGTGAACCATGGGTTGTTTTGTGCAAACCAGGTCACTATGTTATTGTTGTGCGAATATACTCCAAATTTAATAATCTAAAGTACAGAAATGGGTGCGGGAGGGGGTCCCCTTCTCATGACTGATAATGTTTTAAGAGGATAACTGTTACCCCCTGTGCCTGTTAAACTATGACAGAAACTGATGGGGGGGGGGGAGGAAACGCTCTGCAACAAAACATTTTTATTGCAACTATAAACATTTTCCAGTTTATCAAAGCAGTGACAAATAAGTGAATTTGCCCATATCAAATGCTGACAGAAAACACACCCCGCAGCAATACTAGTGAAGTTCAACGCAGTACAATCATTAAATCATCAAAACCATTAAAATTGGGTTACAAGCTCTGAAAGGAACCATGTTTCCGGGTGGGGGGGAATATCTACAGAAAACTGAAAATATTTATATATGTATATATAACTTGAATTGTTGACAATTACTGATCTCTTCTGGCTTCCTTTCCATGTTCTTAGAAAGAAATGTTTATATATGCCTCTTATCTTTTTTTAAAATATGTCATTAACACTGCCTGTCTGTGTATACTGCTATGTAGTTATTACTGGCTTCGCTACAGGGATCCTCTAAATACAAATAAGGAAAATATGCCCAGTTTCTCTCTTCCCTCGTCAATATCCCCCAGAGGACTGAAACTGACAAGAACATAATCGCTTTCCCAGACTTTTGCAAACAGGCACCATGGTACTGAGCAGAAGTGTGCTCAGATAACACGCATTTTCCTAAAGTTTCAGCATGCAAGAAACCTAGGTGTGGTGTTTTATAACCTAAATTAATTTACCATTTGAACAAGACTCTCAGACATGCAGTCATCTAGTGAAGGGGCTAGAAAGAGGAAGGAAATGTTTGTGATTTAGGTTATGCTGTGGGAAGTTTAATAGAAGGAAACCTGTGTAAACTTTTGATCCAGGAAAAACATAATACTAGCGATCTCCTAACCATGGTTATCAGGAACATCCCACAGGCTTATAAGCTCCCACCCCAGCACATTTTCTCTCCCTCTTCACTAGTTAGCATTAACTGTGGTGCAATTTTATGTCTGCACTGGTGCTAACCATGGATGGCCTTAGCTAAGATGTATAAGTCAACTTCTAAGCACTGGTTAAAAAGGAAGAAAAACTTCATAAGCACTGTTAAAAGGGAAGACAAACATAATAAGAACTGGTTTAAACCAATTTCATAAGCACTGGTTAAAAGGGAAGACAAACGTTTTTTCAGGAAGAAGAGAGAGAACCAAAAGCAGGGGGAATCTCTCAGGGGCAATCCCTCCTGCATTCTATTGTACCTATTATTTTATTAGCAATCTCTAGAAGGAAGCAAAAATTAGTTGATGAGATTTGCAGATTACACCAATCGAGGACAGGGGCAGGCAGAAAGTAGATCTCCAAATGTTTTAGACTTCAAGTCCCAGCATTCATGACCACTGGCCATGCTGGCAGGTTGCTTCTGGGAGTTGATGTCCAAAACATCTGGAGATCTACCTTTGGCTAACCGTTGATCTAGGAGAAACAGAAGAGTATAAGAAAGTTATGAAGTATGATTGGATGAATTCATGGCTCAGAATAATGGCTTGAGCTCTTTTATGTGAGTCACTGATTTTTACGTTTCATGCTACATTTAGCTATTACTGATAACTGCTGGACTTTTGCTGTTTTAATTTTGCTTTACCTTATACGTCGCTTGAAAAAAATGGTATGTTATAAAGTGACTAATAAATATAAATGAATAAATGGAATCTAAGAGAACCAAGAGTAAGGTCATGCACCTGAGGACAAACATAGAAACATAGTTTTAAAAAAAACAACACCTGAGCAGAGGGTCATCAGCTGGAAGCAACAAACAAGCAATCCAAGCAAAATTGTGTGTGTGCATATATATTAAATATATTTCAAGAAAGAGATAGAGACTGCCTGTCTCGTACAAGTTTGCTTCTCTCTTACAAAGCCATCAGCCTCAGGCACCGAAACGCTGTTTTGCTTCATCATCAATCTACTGTTAGTTTTGTCATTATGAGATTTAATATTCTTCAGTGACCTACCTGGAAGAATTTATTTTTTTTGGTTATCTTTTTATAAAGTCTTTTGCTACCTTTTGATTTATATTCCAATCATTTCCTAAATCATCTTGGGTTTTCTTCCCCCGTCAACAAACAATCAGAATAATTAATACCAATTGGCCTCTGGCTCAAAAAGCAAGCTTTACTCACTAATCTGTGCACAAAGACTTTCAGCCATATGGAAAGAGATCTATCTGTATTTTAAGAAAGCAGCTTAATCATCTTTCCATTTTCTTTTCAGTAATTTTGAATTTGGTCCCTCTTGCTATTCTCAACAGTGTACTTAAACCTGACATTGTATTCACTACCAAACTATTATAATATTGATCCTATTTTCATCCACAGTGCTCTTTTACCCAAAAATCCAAGGGGGCAGGAACAGGTTTGAGTTTTAGCCTGCTAATTTGCTTTCCTAAAGTAAAGAAAAAAACTATTAATACAAAAAACCTAAAATATGAATGCAGTGTCAATCTCCAAGTTAACCAAACATTTTGATCATTCAATTGAACAAATGTTATTCACATGTTTATGTATGTGAATGCTTATTCACGTTCAGTAAACAACAACAGGGTTAGATCCAGAACTCCACACATGGGACACTTTGCTGGAGAAAGGAGTGGAAGGCAATTTTTCCAGTTCCTCTTTCAGCCCCGTGCCCTCCAAAAAGTTGCCCCTTCCAGAATAGCATAGGAGGTAGAACTAGGGTTTGCAGAGGGAAGCGGGAATCAGCCAAATTACTTTCCCCACTTCCTCCAGCAGGAGCTTCTGCTGGATCTCAAACCCATCCCTAAAATGAAGGAGCCCATGGAAAGAACCCTTCCATTCACAAAAGGACAGGTCTAGATCTAATCCAGAGTATCTATTTCAGAACCATTGTTTTCTGTACCTGCACACTTTGAACACAACTTATTGGAGATATAAATTCCACATTTTATACATCAAAAGAAAAAGGTTTTCTTTTAAATAGCTTTTGTCTTTCATCTCCTTTAGGGGAAGAACAGTACTTTTTTAAAAAAATATAATTATTTAATTTTTATAAACTAAATACAACACAATATAACAAAAACACACAACTAAACCTGTATACACAAAATCATAAAGTGCACCCCCAACCCTCCTAGGGACCAACTGCTATACTACCATCCTGTTAATCAATTTATTATTTTATTTTATTTATTATATTTCTAAATCGCCCATCTGGCTGGTCACCCAACCACCCTGGGCAATGTACAATCAGGACAAATATAATAAACACAATTAAAACACCATTAAAACACAATTAACATATAATTAAAACACAATTAAAACAATATAAGAGTTTTTTTAAAAAAAATCCTAACCCACCCCATATTCCCGTCTGAAAAGCTATGTTTTTAAAGCCCGTCGGAAGTTCATCAGGGAGGGGGCATGGCGAAGGTCACTGGGGAGGGAGTTCCATAACTTGGGGGCTGCCACAGAAAAGGCCCTCTTCCTAGTCCCCACCAGCCTGGCTGCTCTGGCTGATGGGACAAGGAGAAGGCCGTCCATGGCAGACCTTGTTGAGCGGCCTACTTGATATTTATTTTATTTATTATATTTCTAAAATATACATTCCATATTCCAAAAATAGAACATATCCTGACAAGGCATACTCCCCTTCCCCTTTATTAATACATACTCTAATAATTGATTCCAAATATCCATAAAATTATTTTTCTTTAACTGTCCCTTTTTGCATTTATCACAGGTTAATTTATCATTTAGGGCTATATCTCATACTTCCTTATACCAATCAGTAATTAAAAAGATATGTACTTTCCATTTTCTCGCTATCATTAGCCTAGCCGCAGTTAACAAGTTTACAATTAATTCCTTTGTATTTTGGTCACAGGTAACTTTCTCCGTTATTGATAACAATGATAGTTTTGGACAGACCTCTAGATTGATAGCAATAATTTCTGATATTTCTGTAAAAACCTCTTGCCAAAAAACCAGAACAGTAATACCTTGGATTGCAAGCATAATTCATTCCGGAACCGTGCTTTAATCCAAAACACTCTTATATCAAAGTGAGTCTCTAGCGGGCATGAGCGAGGCTGATTTCGGCCCGGTCCGCCCGCTCGAGACGAGCGGTTACATCCCTACACTTGTCTTGCAAGACCTTGCTCATTTATCAAGTCAAAATTTTTAACAAAATTTTGCTTGTCTTGCAAAACGCTCAGACCAAGTTACTTGCAATCCAAGGTATTACTGTACATTTTTACAACTCTACCACATATGAGCATATGTCCCTTTTTCCTGACATCCTCTCCAACAAAGTGTGGAGCAATTATTATCTATTCTATTTAATCTTACTGGAGTTAAGTACCATCTCCAAATTAGTTTATAGAAATTCTCCTTTATCCTTATCAACATAACTTTCAGAATACATCTATCCCATATATTGTTCCAACCCACCTTCGAAGTCTCCTTCTCATATTCAGTATCCCACACTGTCTTTAGATGGTCAACTTGTTCGAAGAACAGTACTATTCCAATTGGATATACACTGACAAAAAACCAATTCATTCGAAATGTTGCATCATAAAAGCATTCAAAGTCTGTTAAGTTAGTTTATGAAAATCAAGGAGAACAGCGTACTCTAGCATTATTTAAAAGGAATTTATCTGTTGATAAAAATACCTACCATGGACTTCA
The DNA here is from genome assembly GCA_021292165.1 of Shinisaurus crocodilurus. Taxonomy (NCBI): domain Eukaryota; kingdom Metazoa; phylum Chordata; class Lepidosauria; order Squamata; family Shinisauridae; genus Shinisaurus; species Shinisaurus crocodilurus. The sequence goes on along the minus strand of CM037878.1, from coordinate 161,083,074 downwards.
TGGCCTTGGGCAAATCACTATGTCTCAGCCTAGCCTACCTGATGAGGTTGTTATGAGGATAAAATGGGATAACCCTGTGCTTCCTGGTGGAAGGGTAGGATACAATATATGAATTATTAACAGCACCTCCTCTTAAGAACATAAGAAGAGCCATGCTGGATTAGACCAAAGTCCTATCTAGTCCAGCATTCTGTTCACAGTGGCCAACCAGATGCCTATGGGACACTCACAAGCAGGACATGAGCACAATAGCACGCTCCCACTTGTGATCCCAGCAACTGGCATACAAAGACATACTGCCCCTGATGCCAGAGGTTATATATAGCCTTCATGGCTAGTAGGCATTGATGGCCTTTTCCTCCATGAATTTGTCTAATCCCCTTTTAAAGCAACCCAAGTCGGTGGCAATCACTTCATCTTGTGGTAGCAAATTCCATAGTTTAACTATGGAACTACACCACATTGGCTGGCTGTGGATAAGCAAACAATGGCCATGGCTCATAAGATCACAGGTCTTACACACAATCCCTAGTATCTTTCCTCAATGTAAAACACAGAAGAGCATGACATCAGTACACTGATACATTCTACTTAATGTGCCCTAGAGAGAAGGGGAACTGGTTGTGCTAATGTTTTTGGAAAGAGTCACACTTTTAGAGAATAATGTCTAGTTTGACCTAGAGCGATCCTAAGGAAATACCACCCTCTAATCCTCCCTAATTGTTGCAGTCTTTCATGAACTAGAAGGGAATAAACTTTGTCCAAGCAAAGAAGGCCACGACTGAAGCAGCACATGCAGTACACGCTGTTTTATATTCCTTGCTTTACAACCCTTACATAAAAACAAAGACACAATATTGCCATTTTTGTTTCTTTTACAGCTAGAACTACTTCTCAACGGGAATCATTCCAGAGAGAGCAACGTGATGCCTGGTGTGTGAACCACATTGGATGAGCATCAAAGTTAATGTTTGTACAGATAACCTGAGAGCCCAATTGTCCACTATAAGTTTATGCATGTTTAGAACTGGTCTCTGGCACTGACTTTAGTTCTCTACTGCCCTTTTATAGTTCTCAGGTTTTCACTCTTCTGGGCTTACAAACAAAATGTTAGTGTTTGTTCCTACTCACTTTCTCCTACGTGTTTAATCAGTGTGTTTCTCTACCACCTGCTTAGCTCAGATGTGTTATACACCACCAAGCTGTTTAACAAATATCTAATATTTAAATTTATACACCACCAAGCTGTTTAACAAATATCTAATATTTAATATTTAACTCAGGAAGAGGAGACATCCTGGGATTAGAAGAACTGGGGACTGCAAGATAGTGTGATGTGTGAACTGGGTCACTCTGTCATGAAGCCATCAGACACCCACCAAACGCACATCCATAACACCAAATTACCCACAAATTAAATGTGCATAAATGTGCATTCCCTAACTCGCAATACCTACTGCAACAAGTGGCAAAAGGCTGCAGCACTTTAAGTAGGAGAGAGAGTAAGTGAGGTCTGTAAGTTGAGAGCTTCCCTTCCCACCGTGCTGTTAAAGTTATCAACATGACTCCAGAAACCAATATCATACTGCTGTCCTAATCCCAGATGAATGCTATTATGAACAACCATTAAAAAGCAACTCAAGGGAAGAAAGGGGAAGACCCCTGATGTTCAAAATCCAATACGCATCAGGCGCGCATTCAAGATATGTTTTACTGCTTCAAAACATGTTGTGGATACAGTTATTCAATAGCTACGTGTTCACAGTTCATCTCCTCTGCTCAGCATAAATTGAGACAACCAAAAGACTACTTTTTATGTTTCAAAACTGATACAGGAATAGCTCAGAAGGACATCTGACATCAGAGAGTTTAAACTGGATTTAAATCCCATTGAGGGAGTATGACTCATCCCAGAGGTTTAAATTAGATTATCTGCTACAAGTAGTAGTAGTACAAAAAGGGTGACTGCCTTTAGGAAAATTAAAAGGGCTTGCTCCTAGTGGTAGATGCTTCTTTTAAAGATGCCTTTAAAAGAATCCGAGACTAAGCTCTTTGTCTCAGTTCCCCCTCCTCGCCAAACAGAAAATAAACAATTGCAGTAATTTCTGCGGTAGCCCCAAACTTTGCTTCAGCATACCATGTGAAATCAATCCTGTGAATAAAAACATTATTTATAAACCAATTGAGGATCATAGGCTTTCAAGAAACCAGGACTTATTTTGTTGACAAACTCCTTCACCAAAAACTTCACACTCAACAACATTCAGCAATTGGGAAGGGGGGAAAAATATTGTCCCTTGTTATTGAATCATCTGGGAAAATAAGTCAATAGCAATAGCTGTGCTTACAGTATTTGACAGTGGCAGACTTTATATAGTTCAACTACAGGCGTTTGGCTCCCTGAACTGTTATTTCTTTCCTTGCTCTCTATTAGTGCAGATGTACCACAGAAAGATAACAAAATAAACTAAGGATGCCTAGCTTCTCTTATGCACATCTGACAGCACTAGAAAGCAGATATCCCGAAGTACTTAATGCGTGCTAGACCTGAGCACAGGATTGCAACCCAAAAATGTGGAGACTGCATAGCTATAGCATGAGCTACTAGCCTGAAAAAGTAAAGAATCATTTTTTAAAATCGAAGTGAACATATAAGGGGGAGTTTCAGGAGACCTATATGCATGCCGAACTTAAGATGTCTTCAGAGAGTTACTCATTCCTAACGTTCTATGAACATTCATAGATCTTGTTGGTTTAAAGTGGATAGAAGGCCGTTTTCTCTGCTCAGAATCAAGCACTAGACTTAAAAACTATTTGACAACTCATTGACTTTGGTGACATGCCTATCATGTAACATCTCTCTTTGGCTCAAGTGCAGACAATGCCATTAATGGAAAGACCACACATCATTCAACAATTGTAGTCACCAGCAGGGCCGGATTAAGACCATTATGGGCCTGGTGCTGAGGATTTTGTCCCCACCCACCCCCCGGTCAGCCTCCCCCAACCTGGCGCCCTCCAGGTGAACTAGACTGTAGCCCCCATCACCCCCAGCCAGCACGATGGGAGTTGTAGTCCAACACCGCTGGTGGGCACCCAGTTGGGGAAGGCTGACCCGGGGGAGTCTGTCGGTGCCCAGCCAGAGCCGCGCACGCTGCTGCTTCCCCGCCGGGCCGCCGCCGGCGCGCCAGTCCTGCCACCAGGCCGTGAGAACTGGGTCAGAGGCAGGCGCGCGTGCGGGCAACCACCTTACCTTACCGGAGTGGCTTTGGCTCTCCCGAGCCGGACAGACGGGGCATCTCGCAGAGTCGCAGGTCCCCGGCGGGAAGAGCCGCCGCCGCTGCTGCGAGGGAGCCGCTGCCTGGCATCTCGACAGGCAAGTGCGGCAGTGCGGCAGCGGCAGCAGGCGGCGGCGCGGCTTGGTTGAGTGGGCGCACCGCGCGCTGCCGGGCTGGCTCAGCTGTGGGCCTATTTTGGTAGGGGCGGGCCCGCCGCCGCCACCGCGAGGGAGCCGCTGCCTGGCGTCTCGACGGGCAAGTGCGGCAGTGTGGCAGCGGCAGCAGCCAGCAGCGCGGCTCGGGCGAGTGGGCGCGCCGCACGCTGCCGGGCCGGCTGTGGGCCTATTTTATGGTAGGGGGCCTGGAGCTGCAGCTCCAATAGCCCCTATCTTAATCCAGATGAAAAAATCCAGATGGTCACCAGATGAAAAAATGGGCCTTGTCCAGGCCTTTTCAAACATGAGCATATTTGCTTAAGGCACATCAGTTTATTGCATCATTGTGAAGTATGCCATATATTATTGATCACCATTCCATACCATACTGATCACTTCCCTAATTTTGTAAGGTCTGCATTTATAGCCAGCAGTTTGGAGGTGGTCATCCAGCCTGAAACCAAGACAGACAATCAAGTGTTTATTGTTTGAAGCAAAGATGCCAGAAAGGTTTAAAGCAGGAGTGGACAACTTTGGAAGGTCCGGGGCCAAATTCTGCCTCCCAGAACACATCAGGGGGTGCACCCCCTGCCACTGAAATCACCATTGAATGTTGGTGGAATTCATCGGCAAGAAAAAAAGCTGCTTTTTCTCTTTAAATCAAGGCATGCAAGGAGTGCACACCTTGTTTTAATGCAAAATTGCGCTCCCAGAAGTCCCAGAGGTGCACAATTTTGCATTAAAACAAGGTACATGCTCCCCACATCCTTTATTTTAAAGGGAAAACGTGACGTTTTTCTTACCGGCAGTGAGGCAGCAATTTGAGGGGGGCAGCTGCCAAAAAAAGATGAGGGCTGCATGTGGCACATGGGCCATGTGGTGCCCACCCCTGCTTTAAAGAGAGGACCACTCAGGAATGTGTGAGATCTCTTTCCCTCTTTATGTCTTTTGAGACATGAGAATGGAGGAGAAACTTGCCTTCGTAATGGCTGAATAGTGAGATACAAATATGGCTACAAAAGCTGCTGGCTGAATATGGAAGATGTGCATGTTCTGTGAATCAGGCAAGTGAAATCGGGAAACAAATGTATGAGGTAAGCATTTAAGGCTGCAATCCTATACCTCAGTGGGACGTAGCTCTGAGTAGACATGTATAGGACTGTGCTGTAAGTGAACCATAAGAAAGAAAATATGCACTGCAAAGCAATGAAAAAAACTCTAAGCATTTGCCCTTGTTTACTGGTTCAAAGTATCAATAACTGAGCTACCAACTGGCAACCAGGTACCGTACGCTATAAAACACCAAATCTCACTGAAGACTTACCATACATATAATGCAGGGAATGATGGTGATTTATTTTTTTAACCATTTTACTTCAGTAACTTTTTGTATGCAGCTTTTCAATCACCATATGATGAATCCTCCACACAACCAGGTTATCATGCAATAACTACAGTCACCATGAGAATGACATGGTTGTGGAAATCCAGCTTAAGTGAGCCATTAAAATGATCCAAGAAATGTTTTGGGGAAGTTTTCAGAAAACTCACATATGCAGTAATGGATCAAGAGATACTGCGCAGTGAGTTCTTATATTTTACTATTTAACATGAATACAGAATATGCTCCAAATTGACTTTAAAAACAAAACAAAACAATTTTTGTGTTCAAGAAGAAAATCATTGTTTTATCCAGCATTTGCAATTTTCTTGTAGCATATTCTGGCTGGTCACTACATTTTCTTAGGAATCTTATTTACTTATTTTATACTTCTTTATCACTCCAATTTTACTCTTAGTAAAGCACTTATACAATACACACACACACACACACACACACTTTCTTCACTCTTCTCATCTACTGAGTATGTGGTTTGGATTCTAAATCTGAGGAATGCCTTTTTTTTAAAAAAGCCATTCCCAGACCCTCCTGAGCACAAAACCGCTCTGCAACTGTTACATAATCTGCCAGGTGCTTGCAATCTGGCAGAAGCCTAATTAATTCATCCAGATGCTGCAGTGCAGATTACCCAGGATCATCTGGGAGAGAGTATTCTGTGCATTGCAAAAACCACCACCAACTATTATTGAAATAACTTTTAATTGTAAGGGTCTTTGGTGCATTCCAACTACTCACACACAGCTGCCCCAGTCACAGAATCTAAGACAGTTTTCTTATGCAGTGCTGTACTTCTCTGTTTCTGACTACTGGCAAAAAGGAACACTGAGCCAGTGTGCTTACCAATGTTTTGCTTACATTGGTATTTCAGTGACTTGGTGATGACACATACTAGAAATAAGGATGGCGAATCAACTTTCCCCACCGCAACCGCGCATGCCCAAAACATAATCAAATTCAAAATTTGAATGTCTGACTGCAAAATCCTGGAAGGGCAATTTCAGCCACCAGCAGATAGGATGCCACCTTTAAAACTTTGTGGCTTATGTTGCAGCTGAGGGAATGGACACTCCAAACCTACAAGGCATATACAAGCCTAAAGGGGGTTTCTGCATCATAACCAGTATTAGCAGAGTCATAGTCATAGATCATAGAGTTGGAAGGGGCCTACAAGGTCATCAAGTCCAACCCCTTGCTCAATACAGGAACTAGAGGAGGGGTCTCCCATCCAAGTAATAACCAGGCCTGACCCTGCTTAGCTTTCCACGCTCAGACAAGCTGAGCCAGCGTGAGCCACAGGCCTGACTCAGAAGCTATTCCATAAACAGTATGCCACTGTGGCTATCCCTTTTGCATGGCCACTATCAAATGGCAGCACCAGCACCCTGGGAAAGCATCTTTTGAATTCAGTCCAGGGGAGGCTGGTCACTCCTATTTCAGTGGGGCTCCTAATCCATTGCAACTTTCATTTGGAGCTTTAAAGGAGTTGTCCATGGTGCTGAACTCCACCACCACCCCCAAAATACATCCACCACCATAGAGAACCATGGATAGCTCCTAGAAAGCTCAGAATAAAAACTGCACTGGATTAGGAGCCGAACCGAAATAGGAGTCACCAGCCTCCACTGATTCTATCTGCCTACTATTATGTCAGAGCATTTGTTCCACCCTAGTCTTTGTCATTAGAATGCAAGGATGGGCTGTATTCCAAGCATCTCTACTGCTGAGCACCCATTCTTCCTTCTTCCTTTCCCTTCTTTTCCTCCTCTACTTTTGTTACCAGATCATGAGCTGATTTTGATTTTGAGCTGTTTTACTTATGTACCTGAGTTCGGGGAGCATTTATGGTGAAATAACATTCCACATCATGGCATTTTCCCCACGGTGGTAGAGAGTGCTGTTATGAACAAGATACAAATAGCTATCAAGGATGTGGAGACTGCATAAGGGCCTTGTTCTTATGTCACCAGATGCAGAAAGCTACATCTTGTAAATGGAAAGGTCAGCTCTTCTGTCACTTTCATTTAACAGGCTTCTCCTAAACACTTCAGCCCACATTTATGGTCTGCCCCCAGAGGCTTCCTCATTGCTACTGCAGAAACCGCTACTGCCCCACCTCCACCAGCAGTAAGGGCGATGGGGTGTAGGGATTGGGAAGAAATTAATTCAGTTCACATAATGCAAACTTACCTAATTTCACACTTGCTACCCAATATGTGAACCAAAACTCAGTTATCTGTCTAAATTCACAATTATTCGAATTTTGCAATGGAGTTCTCCAGTCAAAAAAAGCATACAAACATTTGTATATTCAGGAAAAATGCATTAAAAATGTGAAGATTTGTAAAAAATGTTAAAAAATGCATTCGATTAGGAAAATTACTTGCAAAAATGTATATATTAGGCAAAACTGCACACAAAAATGTACGTATTAGGAGAAATACACACAAAAAATGTATATTAGTGTTCATGCAAACTTTTTAAAAAAAATCTCAAAGTTCAGGACAAACCGAACATAAAATTAGGAAAATGAGAAACAGAGAAACCAAAATTGACAGATTCATCCATTCCTAACTGGAAGTGTTGGGGGAGACCTTTTCCCCTAACATGCCTCCCAAAAGCAGGAAAATACCTGGAGCTAGCATACTTATTTTCCCACCAGCTGCTATCCCCCCGCCCCCACAAAGTCCATCTTGACTGGCATGAGTCGGTCTGGACATTGCGAACAGCGGCTCCTCCACTGTGGATTTTCCTTTCTCTGCCCCCACAGAACTGCTCTGCCTGCCTATTTAAAAACTGAGAGGGACATGTAGTACAGCCTTCAATGGTCTATACCGCCTGAATCTGCACGCAGAGGGCCGTATGCCTAAATGCTTCTCCTCCTCTGTGAAATTTTCCCCGCATGAACAGGAAAAAAGTCCACTCCTCAATCAGCCGTATTTTTGGTGTTTTGGAGTAAAGATGAATTTGACTATGCTAATAGATAATATATGTACACAAACCCTTGGTGTAATATTTACTGATCTTAGCCTACTCCTACAGCTTTATAAAGGTTGCTAACAGAATCTCAAGAGTTATAATCAAATAGGTGCATGTGTAAGTAAGGCTATTTAAACTTGTAACAAAAGCTATTATGATACTAATAGCTGTAAAAGAGCAACTCCCATAAAAATAATTCAATATCACACCCTGATAAGGCTTAAAGTACACAGAACCATTGTTATATGAAAAAACATTTAAGATATTGTTTTCCCTTTAAACATGTGGCAGCCAAACAGGTTTAATTACCACACCTCTTACTTCAGCCTACTAACTGTTCCATGCAAACACCCAAAAATAATATTTAGAGTGTTATGTGGTTGTTCGGGGCCTTTATGATTGATGTAACTCTATTGTGTTCTCTGTCTTCTCAAGCTATTGCTGCTGCTGGGCTCTCTTTCCCCCCCTTTTTTTAATTAATGGAGGGGGAAGAAAATGAGCTTTTTATTATTTTAGGCAATAACCAAATATAAAATAAATAGATTTCCCTAGAACTATCCAACTAAAACTATCATGAAGTAAAAACAAAATCGAAGCTACAAGTACTTAGAGCTAACTAAAACGAGCTCCGAGAGAGAGATGCAAGTTGTCATACCTCCAGTATGTTCATACCATGTTACACTCATCTTTTTCACAAGTTTAAGATACTAAAATCCAGCTAGTTTCCAAAAATGGCCATCTAGGTAATTCACCCTGGACAGACAATGCCAGCACTTCTGGCACTGCGGCTGCGCCCAAGTGCTTACTGATGCCAATGACGAATGACAAAACCAATGAAATATTTTTACATGAAGCTTTGGATCCTTGTAAATGGCCAGTATGATCTGTCAAAAATACTACCTAGTATAAAAATTAAAGGCCTTCAGACCAGTATTTCTTATTTAAACACGCTACCAGTTGAGCAGAATTGCTTGTGTGAACAAGCACAGATTAATGAACACTACCAAGAGCAGTCTCGCCATTCAACGGAGTGAATTGTAATTTAACATCACCCTGCTATCACTGTATTAATTTTCGGCATGCCGAAATATCACACACATTCAATACATTACAGCTTTTGAGAGAACTATCCTCTGGAACTTCTTTAAATACATTGACATTTACGCATTACTGGCACAATCCATTAGGAAGATCTCCTGCACAAGCCCCACTGAAATGAATTCATAATGACATAAACCAAATCAGATCACTGGTCTATCTAGCCCATTACTATTCTACTGTGACTGGTAATGGCTCTCCACTGTCCCAGGCAGAGGTCTCTGCCGAGATCCTTTTCTTACTACCAGAGATACTTCCATTCAAAATGATAGAGGTCAAACCTCAGAAATTGTATCTAAGCTATGCCCACCTACATGCCTATGCCCAAGTTCTTGTCCAAATCAGGCTGGAAACGACACACAGCTTTTCTGTGCACCCAGTGCTGCAATTACACACAGCTTTTCTGTGCTTGCCTTTTGTGGCTCCAGTGACAACAACACACAGTACTCCACATGGACTATTAGACATCAGGCCAGCATCTGGCCTATAAACTCCCACCATAGGAAATGTAGCACAAGCCCAAACTATGCAGGCAGAAACAATCCCAGAGCCACAGTTTCTACTCTCAGACCAAACCAAAAGAGACACACACACAAGATAAAAGATAACACTCACAGCCTGGTCTTACAAACGTTGACTTGAAAATAAGTCCCACCGAGTTCAATGGGACTTACTCCCAACAGGCACAGAATTACAGCCTACTTAATCTACCTTCACTGGTCAATAAAAGTGGTGCAGCACAAGCTTCTTGGCTGACAGGCAGGCAGCTTAGGCTAAGAATATGCCAAAATAACGTTTTACTTGCACATGATGAATGCCATAAAACCACATTCTCAGTGGCTTAATATATAACCTGAAGAATTGCTACTTCCAGTCCTCAAAACATGACACTAAAAACAGTCAAGAGAAATCTTTGCCTCCCCCCACCGCCACCCCTCGCCAATGAATTAGTTGTAAAGCAAGGACAGGATAAAATAGATCATGCTGCCCTCTTGTGCTAGACTAACAGAAAGCTAAAAAAAATATATCCTGAAAGCATTATTTATTGACTCAAGCAAACAGAAAACAAAATGTCTGTTACAATGACCATATCTTAAACTAACGCGGCAATTGGTGGGTTTTTTTAAAAAAAAATTGACTGGACAAACTAGTAGAACACAGAAATCTTATTAAGGGTTTGCCAAGATGTCAGCGGTATGCATGGATTGGCGCAGACATAATGCCCAACAATGGTTTGCCGCCCTAGCCATGGCAGCAACACCACCTTCATGGAATGCCTCCCCCAATGTGGTTTGCCTAGCACCAACACTGCTATCATTAAGGCACTAAGCAAAAACATTTTTATGTAGCCAATCATCTTAACAGATCTTACTGATTTAATTAAGCAAGTTTTAGTCTAAGTTCCCCCCCCCGCAGTTTCCTTGGTTCCCCCCCCCTTTTTTTGTATTTGTTTTATGCTGTACACCACCCTGAAATTTGATATGACAAAGGGTTGTATCAAATGTTTTAAATTAATTAATTTAAAAAGTTCCCCCAACATACAGTGAAACTTTGGTTTAGCTTGCCAACTCAAGCTTTGCCTCTATGCCCTAGACTCTAGGGAAACAGCAGCAAGACCTGCTTACGGTAGCCTAACCTACCTCACAGGGTTGTTGTGAAGATAAAATGGAGAGGAGGAGGAGGATTATGTAAGCTGCCTTGGGTTCCTTGCAGGAAAAAAGGCGGGGTATAAATATAATAAATAAATAAATCCAGAGATGCCTAAGAGTTGGATGAACTGCCTTGAGGCTGCGCTGAGTAAAACATGGTCCATAGCCACGGTTGATGCCAAGAATCAACAAATTTTGTCTTGGCTTACTAAGCAGCCATAATCTACAGTCACCACTAACTCTTCCCCTTTTTCTGTGTGTGGATTACAGAAGTAGAGGTTCCTTACATTGTGCTGGGCTTTGGAGCTGGCAGAGGCACTCATACGGCTTCGGCCTGCTTCAAAACATAGTACAACAGAGAGCTGCTCCCCAACCCCTCTTCTGGCATGGAGAGCAGAAGGTCTCATGTCATGCTGAGTTTGGAAGCAGGCAGAAAATCCTGCCTGCTGCATACCATAGCATAACTTGAGAGACCTCCCACTGCAAAGGGATCTTGCACATGGTTGAATATCCTGCCTCGTCAGAGGGCCAGGCACATAGCCATGGAGGTTCATACAAACCATGATTTGCAGACCTACTTCAAATTACAGTTTCATATCCTGGTTTGCAGCCAATCCTTAACCAGCCTTAACATTTAGCCATGGTTTAAGGAAAACAAATCATCGTTAAGCATATATCTGCATAAGGGGGGGGGGGGAGGTCCCCTGTGTGCAAGAAATGTGTCCTGCTCACTTTTATCTTCTTTTACATGCATGTTAAGTCTTTGGGCTGTGAGCTGAATTTTTTACTCTTGTGCTCTGATGCTGCAAACTGCTCAGAGGTGGGACAGTATTGCATTTAATCCTATGTCTTTAAATTTTTATTCCAGTGTGCTTCTCTTCAGGCAGCTGATAAAATTTTCAAATAAGTAAGCAAAATGGATTTCACTACCCATGTTCAACATGATGTGATTTTTTTAAAAGAATACGTTTAGAATATCCTCACTAGCCCATGGATGGTTATTCTATTCTCCTGCCTCTTTTCTTAAAATATTTCAACCACAAAACCTGCATCCCCAAAATACCGCATTTGCTGATTTCCGCAGCTGAACACAGTTTGTGATGCAACAAGTGCAACGCAAACTCCTGCACATCCATAATAAAGGTCCAGTGCCCTGAGAGAAGACATGCACCTGCAGATTGTACTTGAGATGAGAATATATATATTTATGTCAAAAATCCATTTTTTCCTGTTCCAGAAAAATACCAAGGGAAAAGCAACTTGGGTTTCCTCTCCAGCCTTACAAGACCATACTAGAACAACATACATGGCATCCTTTCCACGTTTCCTACAAAAGAGCAGCAGGCACAGGATTGGCGGGGGGGGATCTGGTGGGGGACTGAGTTATCTCTTAAATCGATTTAATATACAAATTGTGTTGACTGACTAGTCTTTTTTCATCATTTTAATCACTGTTTTTTTTACACATTTTTCTGACTTACACAGCATACCTAGAGCCGGTGGACTGTGTATCCACTCCCGATTTTACTCCAAACTTTTAAGGAGCTATCCATAGGGGCAAACTATTTTGCGGATAGGGTTCAGCACCATGGATAGCTCCTTTAAAGTTTCAGACTAAAACCTGGAGTGGGTACATGCCCTCACTGACACTGGAGCCGATCTAAAAGAGATGCATTTTGCATATGGCTTAATGGTATATTTCAGCCTTTCTCAACCTGGTGCTCTCCAGATATTTTGGACTACAACTCCCAGAATTCCTCCCCCCCCCCCCCGCCACGTTTCATACACATTTATTCTTTCACGGTGGAAGGAAATGTATTCACAGTTTATGGATTGAAAAAGGTATTTCATGTTGCCTGTTCTTCTATGTTAGCCGGCAGTTGTATACATCGATAACAGTAGAGGGGCTAAAGTTACCCAGAACTCCCAGAATTCCTGACCATGTGCCATGTTGGCTGAGGCTGATGGGAATTATAGTCCAAAACATCTGGAGGGCACCAGGTTGGGGAAGGCTGGTATATTTTGTCCTTCATTTCAACAAATTGACAATGAAATGGTCAAAATTGATCCTCTGCAGTTGCCTAGTTTCTATCACGTTACTATTGCTGGTAACTCAGTTCAATCCAAGTTTGTTTGGCTATAGGGCCTAACAAAACAATACAGGACATATAAACAGAAACAAAGACAAATTGCAATATTCTAAAGTTACAAAGTCATAAAAAATACTGACTATCCTTCAGAATAGTGTGTGAAGGCGCTAGAATAGAGCTAGTGTGGCGTAGTGGTGAGAGTGTTGGACTGGGACTCTGGAGATCCGGGTTCTAGTCCCCGCTCGGCCATGAAACTCACTGGGTGACTTTGGGCCAGTCACTGACTCTCAGCCTAACCTACCTCACAGGGTTGTTGTGAGAATAAAATGGATAGAAGGAGGATTATGTAAGCTGCCTTGGGTTCCTTGAAGGAAAAAATGTGGGGTATAAATATAATAAATAAATAAATAAATAAAATAATCAGAGGTTTATGCATAACATAAGTTGGATTCTCCAGATTTATTCCATTCATACCAAGGTCAGTTTGATGACATTTGCCAGTGTGAAAGCAAAGGCATACACTTTGGATAATCATCCCTATTATAATTTGTAATCAAGAAAACATAATTATTTTGCAAATTTGAGCAAAGTTTATGTCCCATAAGTAAGAGGGGTAAATATCTAAAGTTGTGCCCGATATTAGTCCTACTTAGAGTAGACCCATTGAAATTAATGGGACTTAAGTTAGACTAATATTGGCTACAACCCTTACTCTGCACATTTTCAAATATGGACAGTTACCGTAAATAGTGAGGAATATTTCTCACAGGGCCAGACACCTTCTGCTGATGAAATGACATAAATTAAAGGGGATATTTATATAACTCCCATCTAGTGCTGAAGGGATACAGGCCTGTGGCTTACGTGGGCTCGGCTTGTCTGGGCGTGGAAAGCTGGGCGGGGTCGGGCCTGGTTATTACTTACATGGGAGACCCCTCCTCTAGCTTCCTGCATTGAGCAGGGGGTTGGACTCGATAGTCTTGTAGGCTCCTTCCAGCTCTATCTATGAAATCTATGAAATCTATGGATTCGCTGGAACCTGAGAAGAGTGGTTGCTCTTCTTGGTGTGAATATACTTGTTATTTCTAGCACAATCCTAACATGTCTGCTTAGAAGTAGACCCCACTGAATTCAATGGAGCTTGCTCCCAGGAAGGCAGGTATAAGATTGCAGCCTTCAATACCTTTCAAAACCATGTTGAACTTAATGCTATCTTGATAGTTTTGGATTCATTTAAGCCAGAAACAGACATGCTCATTAAATCTACAAATATTCAGGTTCCTGTCAATAAATCAGATCATAATTAGCACAACAAGTGCAGTACCAGCGTACTGGATTTTGTCTAGATGTACAAGTTGAACATTAGCCATGAAATATACAGTGCAAGATTTTTCAGGAATCACAAGTCAGCTTCAGTAAAAAGTCTCCAACCATTTTAATATTCTGCAGGACCCACACTTTTTAAACAGATAAAAAGTTATAAGAAAAAGCTCATGTTTTTATCATTTAACGTTATATGTATCACATCTGTCACTACTGTACAACTGATTACAACTTACCAATAGGGTTTGTGTCAAAGAAAAACACTGGAGCTTTCAAAATTGACTGAAACATATTGTCGTGTAAATTCTGAGCAGCATTAACCAAAACGTGAAACATAAGTAGACTCCTCAGTATGCTGAACAGTATTGTAGCCACAGTTAAACCTGAAAATAAATGAAATATAATGAAATGTAATCATGTAATCAACTCCATCTGATACAGCAGCTGCACTCCTTCTTCCCTAATCATCTGCTTCAATCATGGTTCATGCCTTGGTCTCCTCTCGCCTAGACTACTGTAATGCGCTCTACGTGGGGTTACCCTGGAAGACGGTTCGGAAGTTACAGCTGGTACAGAACGCAGCGGCTTGCCTGGTTAAAGGCTGCCGCCAGCGTGATCACATCACTCCAGTGCTTAAAGAGTTGCACTGGCTACCAGTTGTTTGCAGAGCCGAATTCAAGGTGTTGGCTTTGACCTTTAAAACCCTGTATGGCTCCGGTCCAGTTTATTTCAAGGAGCGCCTCCAGCAACATCAAGTAGGCTGCTCAACAATATCTGCCACGGACGGCCTTCTCCCTGTCCCATCAGCCAGAGAAACCAGGCTGGTGGGGACTAGGAAGAGGGCCTTTTCTGTGGCAGCCCCCAATTTATGGAACTCCCCTCCCAGTGACCTTGGCCATGCCCCTTCCTTGATTAGCTTCCGCCGTGCATTAAGAACATGGTTTTTCAGGCGGGAATATGGGGTGGGTTAGGATTTTTAAATTTTGTAATGTTTTCAATTGTGTATTACACTCTGTTTTGTTCTTGTATTTTATTGGATGGTACATCGCCCAAAGTGGCCGAATAACTGGCCAGATGGGCGATTCAAAAATATAATAAATAAATAAATAAATATCATTAAATGTAAAATTGACCTCAGGGTCGGAAATCAACCTTACCCCAAGAGGGGGTAAAGGGGGCGGTTTGGGTGGGCAGGGAGGGGAGAAGACTGGGGCCACCAGGATACAAGGTACCCTGTCCGTGGTCCAGCCTCCTTCCCTCCCCATCCGAGGTGCCTCAGCTAGATGAATGAAAACAACTGTCAAGCTGAATTGCAGAGCGGGAAGTGCAGGGAAGTGAAGTCTCCATTGCTCCACCCGCTCTGCACTGGATGCTCATAAGCCTCCAAGTTCGGAGGCTTACGAGCATCAAGGGCGCAATCAATAGGATTGCACCCTAAGAGATCAGGAACCTGTTTCTGCTCCAGCCTGTTTTCATGCACATCGTTTTGCCACACTGCTCTTCTAATCCATTAAAATAGCACTTGGGACAAGTAATATGCTTTGTATACCATGCATCCCAGATTTTTGCTTTGCAATTTGTTAATTTGCTATAGTGCTCGAGAACAAAATACATCCATGGGTGGTGTTTTTTTAAAAAAAAAAAAAATTAAGGGATGGTCTTTTTATATAAAAAGAAAAAGAAAACCGAGTGCAGCAAAATGAGGATCGATTTCTAATCCTCCTGCTCATGCATATTAAAAACAGAAGATTTAGCTGGAACAATCCATTTGGAGAGACAATAGCCACATGCTTATGGTGAATGACTGTTTGAACACTCAATTTCTGATTTGACTTCCAAAATCTAGCAAACAAATTAAACATCTCCCTTCTTCTTTTAAAAAAAAAAGTTACATCTAATTAGTCTAGTCAGGGGACAAGGTAGAGCCTGGTTAATCTGCAATGAAAAAACTAGGAAGGAATAGAAAACCTTTTGGGCTGATTGCTATTTAGCTAGCATTTTGCAACTGTTAACATCAATAGTTTTAAAGCTTCTTACCTGCATACATTCCTAAATACCAGTCAAGATCAAGAGTTTTCGTCTCATTTTTTTCAGTATTTCCCTCTGTAGTAACATTCAGCTTTACTTGTTCATTTGCCCTGTATAAATATCACAAAGAGTGGAAAGGAAAGAATTCAAATATGCTTTTAAGTCTGTCAGAGAACTTGGTTATTACAGTATTTGAATATTTTTTTAAAAAAAACATATAGCTGGAAAAGCATTTTAGCACCACACTTAAAAGCACAATTTAAAATAATCAACAAGAGATAAAATAGTGCCCACCATAAAGGTTATAATGAATGTCTGCTGAGCTATGATAGGTCACTGCCCATGTCAGAACTATGCCTTTACAAAGGCGGAAGAGTAGAGCTAATCTACACCTGTGGAGACTGTGTTACTATCTCATCATCAAAAGTCAGGCTTTCTACACTAAGAAAAAGGGACAGAGAGCACCAGGAAAATGCAGAAGGATTACAAATGGATGATGACCTAGTTCCGTCACCCTCACCCCCACCCCACATGTAAAGTCCAAATGAATGAGTCGTGGAAATTCCACAATGAACTGGTTTGCATGTCATGCTAAGCCACAGTGGGTTGTCATCATGGGTGGCTGCAGGGTGGCTTAGCATCCGAACCCAGTGCGGCTTTTCCGTTGCGGGTTGTTTTTCACAAGGAAGTCACCCTGAGAACACATGGCTTGTAGTAGGGTTGTTTAGGGCAGCTTGGCCTCAGCGTGGCTTCTTGTGACATCCAAACCTGGTGAAGTCGCTTCAGCGTGGGTTGTTTAAGACAGCGAGAGAGCCACCGGGCAAGAGCAGTGAAACCCCTGCCGGCCACTCCTCGCAATCTCGCTAGTGCAGCCACCATCCACCCTCCTCCTCCTCTGCTGTCAGTGTCCACCCCTTCATCAATACTGAATTGACGCTTTTTAATCAAGTCATTAAATAGTGTAAGTGGTGAGAAAAATCATGGTTTGTGTGGATAACATCACAGGATTCATCCAATAGGTGCTTGCACTCCCATCCATACCCACTATTGATTTCTAGTTCCCCAGGCTTTTTAAAGCAATGGAATTTTTGGCATTTTGTTGTGCCTGCATGTTGTTCAGCTATATGTTTTTAAATTGTTTTATATTTCATGTTTTTATACACCATCTTGGACATTTTTAATGCAATGCATTTTATAAAATAAAATTTAAAATTTTGCAGCGTAAATGCTTTTGGAACATGAAAAGGGAAGGAGAGATTAGCATTTCCCAAAAAATTCAAAGTTGTGATCACTCAAAGAAAGTAGCAATGAACTAACAGGGAGAGATGTCCAATTGGCTCCCTGTATTGCGAGCAACAAATGTTCTTTTATTCTGTCATCTGAAAAGGACTTCCGTCAGCAATGCAGATTCTGCTTTCCCGGCTTAGCGCACCTCCATTTTAAAAATGATTAGTTACAAGGTGCAATCCTTTGCCTGTTTAGACAGAAAAAGGTCCTACAACTCCCAGCGTTCCCCAGTCAGCCATGCTGGCTGGGGAAGGCTGGGAGTTGTAGTTTCTGTCTACAACTCAAAAATCTGCACCCAAAAAGATTTTAAAAGAAATAATGGCCTACCAGTGAGAAAGCCACCAGTCCTGAAGCACATAGGCAACCTTGAACAAAGTTAAACAAAGTTTTTTCAGTTTTGTTTTAAAAACATTCTCCAGTTTTAACTGTAAAGATATTTCTATCATTGTAAACAGTCTTGGGGGGCTTTTTTTATGGCTGAAAGGCAGCATATAGGAAATATTTTTAATAAATAAATAAATAAAATATAAGTAAGTTAACGGACTAGAAAATGTGCCAAAAAAGCTGGAGTATTTTTCTTTTGAAGTATTAAAAACAGAGGAGATGGGGGGGGGGGAGAGAACAGGAGAAAAGAAAGAATGCACAGCCATCTGTGTTGAGCTAGGTCATACCACCCAGTGGCCTTCCCCAACCTGGTGCCCTCCAGATGTGTGGGAATTAAGGGAGTTGCAGTCCAACACAACTGGAAGGCACCAGGTCGGAGAAGGCCTGCCGTACAGGCTTTCTTACACCATCCTATAAATATGCCAGGCTTCCAAATAGTCCTTGCCCACCATGGCAATAAGATTCACTACTAGGCGATTTGCCAGGGAAAATTTACAGAAGTTTTTTGTTTGTTTGTTTTAAGACCACGAATTACTAACATAAAGATGTGCAGCAAGATCGAGCCAGAAGTACCAATCCATGGGCTACGCCAAATAAAGCTAGTAGCTACCCCTACACATAATGAGGGAATGGGATCATGTTCACACACTGTGCTATAGAACATGAACAGGGGTTAAATGCCGTAACATCTGCATCCAATAAACCCGAAGCATGAATCACGTGTTTGTTAGCTCACCAAAATTTGGGAAACTACTGCATGGTATGGACTTACCCTTATGGAAATATTATTTATTTATTCATGTATTTACAATATTTCTATACTGCCCTTCAGCAAAGCATCCAGGGAGACTTACAAAAGCAAGATAAAACACACAAATAAAACATAACATGAAGTTAAAAATAAAAATACTTTAAGATACATTTTAAAGCCTGGGTGAATCAGAGAGTACCTGGCACCAAAAGGATAACAATGTAGGCACCAGGCAGGCCTCTCAGGGGAGGTAATTCCATGAATGGAGCATCTGGTTAGCACCTGCTGAACCTCCAGTGGTGGATACACCTGGTGGAGTCACTCTGAAGACGACCTCAATGCACAGGTAAGTTGGTGTGGGAGCAGGAATTCCTTTGGGTACCTGGGTCCTAAGCCATATAGGGCTTGAAAGCTAAGCACCACCGCTTCAAAATTTGCCCAGAAACAGACTGGCAGCCAGTTAAGTTCTTTCAACACAGGTGAAAGCTATGTTCCCACCGCCAGGTCACAGTCAACAGCATGGTGGCTGGATTTTGAATTAAGTGAAGTTTCTTCAAAGGCAGCCCCATGGACAATGTATGACAGTAGTCAATCCTAGATGTTACTAGAGCATGAATAACTGTGGCCAGGCTATTTCTGTCCAGGAGAGGCCACAACTGGTACACAAGCCTAAGCTGATGAAAAGCAATCCTTGCCACAGAGGCTACCTTGGCCTCCAGTAACAAAGCTAGATACAGGAGTACCTCCAGACAACAAAATTGATCCTTTAGGGGGAGTACAACCTGAGCCAGAACAGGTTATACACCATCTCTCTGAACAGACAAGCCACCTTCCCACAGAACCTCCATCTAGTAGGACAGAGTTTCCACGCATGCACCAGTTCAGTTCCACTGCCTCACCAGAAACTGATGAAGCCATCAGCATACTGATGGCAATGCACTCCAGGTCCCCAAATGACCTGCCTCAGCCATTTCGTGTAAGTGTTTAAAAGCATGGAGGACAAGACAGAACCCTGCAGAACCCCGTATGTAGCATCAATGCCATGGGGCTGAGCAGTAGCCCCCAGCGCCACCTTTTGGAATCAGCCATCATAGGAGTGGGACCACTGAATCTCCATATCTGAAGGAGCACCTCTTCCTGTATATTTCTACCTGAGCCATGAGACAGTCATCAGAAGCCCTACTCTGAGTGCCCTAGCATGCTACCCAAGAGTGGGCCTTTTCAGTAATAGCCATGCAGTTATGGAATGCCCTTCTCATAATGATCCACCTGGCATCTACTTGCAATCTGGCTTCCCAACCAAGTGCAGGTTCTATACCAGGCATGGGGAACCTACAGCCTGGAAACAGCCCACGGGGGTTCCCCATTCAGCCTGCCAGCCTCTTCCCCAGGCCCTGCACCCTCTCCCCAGGCAGGGAAAACTTCTTATCTCTGATCAGAGCTGACTGAAGATAACAGCTTTTCCCATCATGGAGCACTGTGCTCCCTGCCCAGTACACCACGATAGATAGGAAATTGAAAATGCTGAGGAGGAGAGGCTGGGAAGAGTGTGTGTGTATGTGGACGGACGGACACACACACACAAACACACACTTACAGCCTCTCTGAGCTGCCCCTATTACTAAGATAGCTTTGCAGCTAGGCCACTAATGGAGAGAACAGTATTCTAAAATAATCTAAATTTGGGGGTGGGGTAAGGCAGAATGCTTTATTGTATAATGTCATGTAAAATGCAATCCAAGCGAATAAGACTATACAATTTGGTTGAATTAAGTCCCACTTAAGGAAAACGGACTAAATAAGCCTCTAGCTGGTTTGCAATCTGAGCAGTTTAATTCAAAGGGGGGAAATCCTCTAATACATTTGAAAATATTATGCTATTTCACATCACACACACATACACACACACACACTGTGAAGTCACATATATGCTGAAATGCTGTAAGCATAAATCATCAATATTTTCATTTGTGATGCCAAATACCTTACCTGTGCCAAAACACTGAGAAAGAAAAGTATAAAAATTACAAAATAATTTGCCCCAGCAGCAAAATACTTCTTATAAATGCTAAATCCGATTTTCCCCTCTGAACGGCTCTCTTCTGGCAATGCAGTTAGGACAGGTTCCATCTGCAGTGCATAGAATGGATAAGAAAATTAAGTTAGAACTGATCTCCAGAAAAAAGCAGTAAGTTTCCAGACCATATACATATATACATATACATACATACATGCACTACTGAGTTCACTCTAAAGTAAGTGTCTATAGGATTGCAGCCTAAAAATACCACTCTTATTAAAGAACTAGACATCCATCAAAAAGCTCTGGTACAAAGTAAAAAAGAATGAGATAAAATCCATTTAATTCTTAGAGAAATTATGAAGTAACTTTGAAACTGTGTAGTTAAGTCTTATTTTTTATGTAAGTCAGAAACAGAAGATTAATTAACTTCTTCCAAGTGAGGGAAGCACAAAGCATCCAGGCAAATTTATAAAATCATGTTTTAATGTGGCAATATTGGGTCTGTCAACAGATTAAATAATTTTAGTTGAATACTCATTTTAACCAATTGATTAATTACATTTAAATAAATGTGCATACAGGGGCCTTCTTGAAATGCTGAAGTTCCACATAGCTTGTAATTTAACAAACAAAATGTTCTAACTATGTAAAGAAAAGACTATCACTAATACTTTATTTTCACTCCGTAGTGTAAAGTCCAGCTTTAGCCGATTAATCTACCAATTACAGTTTACAGTCCTAGGCAGTATTTTAACTATAAAATATAACTTCCATGAGAACTACTGAAAGGTAATAATGGCTGTACAAGTGGAACATAGTGTAGAACAGCCTTGAACGTGGTCCCATGTTCTTTGCAACTTACAAATTTTGACCTGAAATGTGCAAAAACTCCATGGCACCCATGATCCATAGCATAAGAAACACTGTTTAAAAAAACAAAAACTGTTTCATATACATTCCATGTACTCACAGAGGGAGATTCTGCAGCCCCATCTTTCTGCGACTGAACTGAAGACTCCATCGACCACACAGAGGACTGAGAAAAGGTACGGATCCTGGATAACTGGTGGCTGGGAGTTCCTGGAACAGGTAGCTGATCGTCATCTTCAGGTTTTTTCAGTAAGGAAGCAAAATCTATTCCAGAATCTCAGGAAGTCTGAGTAAGTACCTTTTCCTACCTCCTTACCCTAGAAATAATAATACAGGTAATTTAAAAATGTCAGTCACATAATGTGCAAAAAGGCTGTAAAATGGCCAATTTCAGTATGAAATCTTTTGGATAAACATACTCATTTCTACAGTGTATAGCATTTTACATTGCCTTGGATCTAGATTTCTCCCCCGCCAGTGGAAGTAGACTGAGGCGGCTTTTGCCAATTGCCCTTTCTCCCCTGCAGTCCTATGCACCCTCCAAAAATCTGCTCTGGAGAGTTGGGGGGCCCTCTGGAACAGTGTGGGAGGTTGCACTGGGAGTTGCAGCGGGACAGTCGAAACAGCAAAAGTCACTTCCCCCTGCTTCCACCAGGAGAATCCCTCTGCTGGATCAAAAACTTCCATGGATGGAGGTTGCCCTTGGGTCGCTGCAGCATTCTACTTGGGAGCTTCCTAGAATCATTATGATGCTAACATGAGTATTAGTGAAAATACCTCAAACCATTATTTACTTCAAATATAAATATGAGAAGTATGATTATCATTAAAAAAAAAACTGTAAACCATATAACCATCTGTCAGCAGTTTTTTCATCTAAGAGAGCAATCCTATGGTCCCTGGGAGAGTGTCCCAGGGACCATAGGATGGCTTGCATTACCCCCTCCAAGGTTGGAGACTGCACTCCGATCTTGGAAGGGAGAGTAAGATATCTGCCTCTGCCCCTGCCTCCCCCCCCCCCCACAGCCAGCACAGAGAGAATTGTGCCAGCTGCCTCTCTAGGATCAGCTCCAAGGGGGGAAAGGGGGCGTTCTGGTGGGCGGTAAGGGGGAGGAGACTGGAGAGGCCAGGATACGATTTATCCTGAGCCTCCTCCAGCCTCCTTCCCTTCTCCTCCGAAGCGCCCTCGCTAGACAGGCTGAAATGCCCATCTAGTGAAGTAATCAATGATCGGAGAACGGGGAGGCAAAGGTCACCTCCACTGCTCCTCCTGCCCTGCTGGCTTCAGCCCGACAGAGCATAGGAATCTTGGAAGCCTCTGAGTTCAAGGGTTTCCAAGTAGCGAGGGAGCAGTTCATAGGATTGTGTCCTAAGTAAAATATTGGGGTCTTTTGCAGATGGGCTGCAAAGAGGACAATGACTTCATTATTTCCTTGGGTTTGTTTTGATGCACTGACAGCTGTTATCTAAATAATGTGACAGTTCACTGTGGCTTGTAGGAACAAGCTTGTCATTTCCTCCAAATCCAACAAACTGTAGTTCATCTTAACTATGGTTTGTTTGAAACAAGCCATCTGCAAGCCACGGGTTATGAAGCTGGCTTGATTCAACAAACCATAGTTAAGATGAGTCACAGTTTAGGGTTCACATGCAACGATAAACTGCAATTCATCAAAAATGGAAGCGGAACCTTCCAATCTCCTATCGGACACACCAGTAGGAGAAGGGAAGGCAGAATCATGCAAGCCTGAAGTTCGCAGCAACTCATTCCTACAGCCTTCCCCAGCCTGGTACCCTCCGAATGTTATAGACTTCAACTCACACCAGCCCCAGCCACTGTGGCCAATGGTCAGGAATCTTGGGCCGCTGTAGCCCAAAACATATGGAGGGCACCAGGTTGGGGAAAGTTGGTTTATTGTAACATCTGAACCAACTCCTGGCATTAATATTATTAAGACAGCAGCAAGAACATATATCCTATACTATTACTGCTAATTTCCTGCCTTCTTCTTCCAATCCCACATGACATGCAGTGCAACTAGTTGGCAAGCTCTGATGGCACACTGCAGCTGACACACTGGAGAAGAGTATAAAAAGATCACTATCCTCCTTGTCAAACCTCCAAGTCCAGAATACATCTTCACCATCGTCACATTTTAAATGACATTAAGAAAGGAATATGATAACCTATTTATAATCATGAGGTCATGTACGGGCTGTCCTTTTTTAAAAAAAGGAATGGGAAATGGATTATGTGAACAGGAAGTCAGGATTAAAGCCTTCCTTGTTTCCCAGTGTCAGATATTTTAACCTTAAAGAGCTAAAGAGAGTCAGATATGGGCAGTGTACATATGTACATATTCTCAGAAATAAGTCCTACCGAGTTCTATCAGACTTACTACCAGTAAGTGTATATAAGACTCCAGACTTAAAAGTGCAATCCCATACAGTTTTACGCAGGAGTAAATCCCACTGTGTTCAATGGGACTTACTCCCAGGAAAGTGTATATAATATTGCCATCTAAATGAGTAATTGCCATATTTTTGTCTACTCATCATGTGGACTAATTTTATGATCATTCAAACTGAAATCTCTATGCAAGGATATTCCAAGACCCTTACTACAACTGCTCGTCCCCTGCTTTTTCAGTGGTTTTCCTTACCCATGTTTAAGATGTAGGCCCATGCAAACTGTACTCCCCTCCTCTTTCTCAACTGCCTCGTTATAAGGTATGTAACTGGAATATCTGAACCAACTGATTTGGTAAGACTGAATTTAATGGGGCTAACTTAATTTAAGCCGCAAGAACAATGAATTAATTGATTTGAAAACTGCCACTTAACAACTTCAACTGATGTTTCCCTCATTTCTCTTAAAATTAAGGTGAATGTTATGTGCAAGCCACAAAACAATTGCTTAAAATCCCCCCCAATCCTAATTTGTACTTTAATTGCCATAGATATACATTATTTGTAATATTTTTATTATTTGTTCTGATTTTATTGAAGAAATGAAACCCAAATTTTCTTTAACACTACAATTCAAACTAGTATGCAAGTTAACTGTAATACTGCAGCTTCTTCCGTATTTCCAAAGTAGTGTTGAACAAACCATTTCCCCTTTTATTTTTTAAAACTTTTCAGCTTTAATTTTTTGGGAAAAGGTAACAACCCAAATACTGCCAACTTCCCAGGGTTAATCTTATTTCCACCTACCTCCTTTAAAATTAGGATCTGGTTTGCAGCCCGTAGATATTGCAACTGGTGGGTCACTAAAATACACAGCTTTTTATGCAAAGCCTGACAAATACACCTGCAAAAGGAATGAAATGGAGTGAAACTCTTGACTTTCTAAAAAATATCAGTGCATTTTATTTTTAAAAAAATCTTGAACTGGAAGGCAAAGGATTGTGTCTTTCACAGTTAAATATGAACGGATTTAATAGAGTTGTGTTTTAGTGTCTAACGTTTCTTGGTATTCAATAAAATGGTGGAACGAGAGCTGGAATTTATAGACTTCCATTCAAACCGAAGAACAGCATTAATTCAACCAAATTTCATGGACTTCATTTTGAAGCTGGGCGGAGGAGGAAACTGTAAGGGGCGGGGAGCAAGCAGACCCAATTATTGACATCGTTTAACCAGGGAAAAGGGCATGGGTTAAATCATGCTCATGGCACAGATGAAATTATCTAGTCACTACAGGCTTTGGCCATCACACCAATCACTTATAGGCAACTCATTCCCATTCCTCAAACTACAAAATACTAAACAGGTAGGCTTGCATTTGTCCCTACTGGCTCCTGGCCACCTGCCTTTCCTACAAAGCTATCCTGGGGCAATGCACAAGCTTGGAGACAAGTACCAGAGGCTCTGTTTCAGGACTATCGTATTAAAAATTGGGACTTGTTTTGTCTTCCGCAGATTTGAACAATAGAAGCCATACAAACTTACATATGCAATCCACACATACAACATAGATGTATATTCCAATTATAGAGATCTAAACCTACTTATATGTAAATAAAGTTGCATCTACACCTTTATTCCTATAATACTAAGAGATGCTCCATAATGGAATATGCTTTTGGCTTGACTAGAGGCCAACACACTCTGACGTGCCCTATTGTCCCCATGCAGTCCCCATGCCTTGGTAGTGGTTTTGGCTCTAGTCCGCTAAGCCAGGAAGCAGGCAACAGTGCAGCAGGAGAGGCAGGCAGGACTGTCGGCCAGATGCTACGCGGCACCTTCCCAATCTTGTTGTACAGTAGTAGTACAAACCGGGGTGGATAAAAATTAATGGCTATGTAGCTATTCATTTTAATTAGGGGAGGTTATTTAATTTATTGTTTAAAATATTTCTAGGCTACCTTTCAGGGGAAGAGCCCTCCCAAGGCGGCTTACACAATTTCAGGTGTTTTGTACTCAAATTTCATTTAAATTATCACTTTAAAAAACCTGATTTAACATGAATTTAATACAAACTAACATATTAAATTTACAGCAGTCTCTTAAAGCTGAATTCATGATCTATCATACACATGGAATTAAAGTCTGCTCTTCTATGTAAAAAGGGGGAAATGTGAGGAAAAATTCTTCAAAGGTCAAATTATGAATATGATACAATAGAATATAAATTGCACTGAGAGAGAGAGGGAGATCATATTTATTTTTGCAACAAGTTTTAAATATGTATGATTCTAGCAAACTAACATAGAAATTTACTTCCAATCTCATGGAGATTATGCACAGTAATTTCCAACCTTGGTTCTGAAAAATTTGGGGAATTTTGCCCTTCATCTAGTACACGGAACTCTGCACTGGGTTATTGCAAGCAATGGTTCTTGCTCCGTGTACAGAAAACCAAAGAGAAACCACTTACCGTAATTTCCCAAAAGCCCCCCCCCCCCCGTCTAAGCAGATATAAATGGTGTAGTGTATAAGGCATAAGGAATGAACAACCAGAGGTTTGGGGATTATGCTACTAGATCACCCTTCCCCAACCTGGTGCCCTCCAGATGTGTTGGACTACAAGTCCCAGCATCTTCCAGTCAGCATGGGTCCAACAAAAAGTTATAGTCCAACACATCTGGAGGGCACCAGGTTGGGGAAGACTGTCCTAGATAGTCTAAAGCAGGGGTGGGCAACTTGTGGCCCTCCAGATGTTTTGCCTACAACTCGGTCAGCCTTAACTAGCATAGCCAATGATGAGGGATGATGGGATCTCTAGGCCAAAACATCTGAAGGGTCACAAATTGCCCTCCCCTAGTCCATAGGCTATATTTAACTGCAAGCTATTATTTTAACTCCTCTATAGCAAACTATTAGTATGCAGCCTTGTTCAGGAAATGCAAGAATTACAAAATGGAAATGTAATTTAAAAATCAATCCACCCTGCCCCAAAGTCCTGTTGACCATGCCACTTGTGGCACCCATTGCTGCAAGTTGTCCAGGCATGGCATATACACCGTATCTCCTTCATACCGAACAATGATAATTTGCAGTCCAATGTAACAAAACGGCACTGTTAAAAGTTACAGAACAGAGTTAAACTCCTCAATCATTTCTCAAGCGTGCCCCAGCAAACATGTATACACAAAAGTCTTGTAAGCTGAAGTCATGCACATGGAGGGATGAGGGAGGGTTGTGGGAGGGATTAACCCTCCCACAACCATACCCAACCAGGATTATTTCTGGTATCAGAACCTAACAGAGGACAACTGGACTAAAATGGCAAAAGGGAAGTGCTTTGGCAGGAGACTGGTGGGCAGGAAAAGGGTTAAGCGACCCCTTCTGTCCAGTGGCTCTCTCCTACAAATGCCTGCTCCCCGTGTAAGTGCTATGACCCAAATGGGTGCATGGCGCCCCTGTTTGCCTCATAACATGGAGTTCAGTGGTAACATATCAAGAGGATACACAACTAGAGCTTATAGCTAAACTTGAACTGAACACATAAGTGGCTTTTTTATTGTATTGTGCAAGTTGCAACTATAACCAGAGCAAAACAGAAAGAAAAAAAGACGCATCACTTGAAATGACAAGCTGCAAAAGTGCACAATATACAAGGGTGGCCCTTAAGCCTTTCAATTGCCTTTTCAAACTAAATAATGCGACAATGGTATTTGGCACTGTTCTTTTGGCATGGCCTTTGCAAAAGATATAATGCCCTATACAACATTTAAAAACAAGTTCTGGAAACACACACACGCATCCCTACATTATCTAATTGCAAAGGCAAAACTGTGAAAAGCTTGGAAAGGGAGACCGCTGCAGTATAAAAAAGCCACTTACCCGTCCTGCCTCATGTTGCCACTGTGCTCTAGTGTGATTCTGTGGCTTGTGGAGCAGCATCACCAGTTGTGTGCATGTGCAGCCCAGGGCGAGTTTATTTCCAAGATTAAGTCAGCAGAGGTTTGACTTCAGTAGACCTGAAATGATAAAATGTATTTAAAATGCACCGTGTAGAAAAGACCATGGCTCCCCTTGATGCACCAAGCATTCAAACCAAGATGCCATATATCCTTTTATAATTACCTCCCCACATACACACCACAAAAGGAATGAACTGAACTGTACAGTTCCTTTGGCTGTGTCATCACACACGTTTGTTTCTGTTGTATGTGGAAGGCTTTCCTGATTGGGCTGCCTAGATCAAGCTTTTATTTTATTTTTTAAAATGTAAAAGCATAAAAGACAGCAGTGCTCATCACACTGAGATTCTGAAGCGTTATCACGGGTCCTTACACTAGGAATTAAATCTTTGCGAATTCCAGTATGAGATCTGCACCTTGTGGACTAATGAGCAGATCGGAATGTACCGTATATACTCAAATATAAGTCTAGTTTTTCAGCACATTTTTTGTGCTGAAAAATGCCCCCTAGACTTATACGTGGGTCAGCGCCCCCCCAGGACCCCCGCCGCCACCGCAAGGGACCACCAGGCACCCCCCTCCACCCCCAGGACCCCTGCCGCCACCCCCAGACACCCCACCCCCACCCCCGTACCTGCACCCGCCGCCGCCGAAGCCCCTCCCCCGTCGAAGCCGCGCCGCGCCACAGCCCCCCCAGACACCCCCATGCCACCCCCAGACACCCCCCGTCACCGTACCTGCTCCCGCCGCCGAAGCCCCACTTCGGAAGGGGAGGGCGCGAGCGATCCTCTTCCCGCCCGAACCTGGGTTTGAATCGTGGAGGCCCCTTGAGAAATCCCGAGGAAAGCGCCTTTCGCGGCCGGCCGGCCGGGCGAGCTGGCTGGCTGGCGGGGGCCAGCTCGGAGCGCGGTGCCATCGCGCTGGGGGAGGGCGCACGGAGGCCCCCCTCTCCGCCGCTCTCCACCAGACTCCCACCCCAGGGCCTGACGCCAAGGAAGGAGGAGAGTGAAAGAAAGGGAGCCAGGCAGGCAGGGAGGGAGGAGGAGGAAGAGCGCCGAGGAGAAGCCCACACGCCGGAGCAGCGAACGCATTGGCGCCGAGGCGAGCGATCCGGCCAAAGGCGAGCGATCCAGGGGGGCGCCTGAAGTTTCCTTCCCCCCCCACCTCTCTCTCTATTTTTCTTCCGGCGGGGGGCGGCGGTTGCTTTCCCTGGATCTAACGCCGTCCCCGCTTGCCCGGGCGCTGCTTGAGCGGAAGGGAGGAAGGGAGGAAGTCCGCCCCGCCTCGCCTGGCTCCGCGGCTCGTCCTTCCTCCCTTCCTCCCTTCCGCTCAAGCAGCGCCCGGGCAAGTGGGGACGGCGTTAGAGCCAAAACAACAGGCTCTCCGGAGCAGCGTATTGCGCGCTCCCCTCCCCGCGAGCCACGACGAACGACAAGGGAAAGCAAACGCCGCCCCCCGCCGGAAGAAAAATAGGGAGAGAGGCGGGGGGGGAAGGAAACTTCAGGCGCCCCCCTGGATCGCTCGCCTTTGGCCGGATCGCTCACCTCGGCGCCGCGCAGACGGAGCCGCCGGTCCACCACGCGCCCTCTCCGCTGCGCTCCGTGAATCCGACGCGTTCGCTGCTCCGGCGTGCGGGCTTCTCCTCGGCGCTCTTCCTCCTCCTCCCTCCCTGCCTGCCTGGCTCCCTTTCTTTCACTCTCCTCCTTCCTTGGCGTCAGGCCCCGGGGCGGGAGTCTGGTGGAGAGCGGCGGAGAGGGGGGCCTCCGTGCGCCCTCCCCCAGCGCGATGGCACCGCGCTCCGAGCTGGCCCCCGCCAGCCAGCCAGCCAGCCAGCTCGCCCGGCCGGCCGCGAAAGGCGCTTTCCTCGGGATTTCTCAAGGGGCCTCCGCGATTCAAACGCAGGTTCGGGCGGGAAGAGGATCGCTCGCGCCCTCCCCTTCCGAAGTGGGGCTTCGGCGGCGGGAGCAGGTACGGTGACGGGGGGTGTCTGGGGGTAGCGTGGGGGTGGCATGGGGGTGTCTGGGGGGCTGCGGCGCGGCGCAGCTTCGACGGGGGAGGGGCTTCGGCGGCGGCGGGTGCAGGTACGGGGGAGGCGGTGGGGTGTCTGGGGGTGGCGGCAGGGGTCCTGGGGGTGGAGGGATGGGGTGGCATGGGGGTGGCATGAGGGTGTCTGGGGGGCTGCGGCGCGGCTTCGGCGGGGGAGGGGCTTCGGCAGTGGCGGGTGCAGGTACGGGGGTGTGGGTGGGGTGTCTGGGGGTGTTTGGGGGTGGCGTGGGGGTGTCTGGGGGTGGCGGCGGGGGTCCTGGGGGGGCTTTGGCAGTGGCGGGGCTTCGGCGGCAGTGGGTGCAGGTACGGGGGTGGGGGGTGTCTGGGGGTGGCGACGGGAGTCTCCCCTCGTACATTTCCCACCCTAGACTTATACTGGGGGCAATAAGTTTTCCCAGTTTTGGGGGGTGAAATTAGGGGCCTTGACTTATGTTAGGGCCGACTTAAAGTCGAGTATATACGGGTAGTTATCCACCCATTTTTGCACTTGCCAAATGTTCGGATGCTGGTCTCAGCTCAAAAAAAAAACGTATCGAAATGCACTCTAAACTGTGTATCTTGAGAGAAAGTGCATTTAAAAATCCCTTTAAATATTTACATGTGAATTTTCATGCAGATTTAAAAAAAAAAAGAATTTGCGGATCATTTAAATGGGACAGCTATGGGCCTCTAAAAGAACACAGCTAGAATAGAATCTTTAGTACGGTACTTTACAGAGTGGGACTAAGAAACACTTTAGAGAATTTAAGGAGAATCTTGAGATCATAGCTTTTAGGCCATCTATCATAGCCATCGATATGGTTACAGGCATCTAGATGGGAGAGCCCTCTTGCTCTGCGAAGCACAGCCAATTTCAGCCGTCTAGGTGTGGCGCTTAAGAGTGGGAGGGAAGAAGGCTGAGGCGCCGCCAGGATACCTCATATCTTGGCGGCGGTGGCCTCCTCCCCTCCCCCGCAATGCCCTCAAAAGCCCTTCTCTGAGGTCACTCTTACAACCCCGGAGGTGCCGCTGGCGCGCTTTTTTTCCACACTGGCCGCAAGGGCGGGGGAGGGTGCTCTGGGCACAGATCCCCAGCTATGAGGTCGGAGCAATTTTCCAATCTTGCAGCTGGGAATCCGAAAAATCCTATGGCCATCTAAATGCTCTGTAGCGGCCATAGGATCGCACTGTTAGGTTTTTTTTTTAATTATTATTTCCCAGAGCACATGGAAAATGACAATAATCTACAGTCATTATTCAAACAAAGTATCATTGATAAAAAGGAAGGGGACAAGTACCATCTTCAAAGAGGCATTCTGTTCTCTTTTTCACACACACACACACACACACACTTAGAGTGCTTCTAAGATGTCACCTGTCTGCAACACATATGTGCATGATCTGTAAAGAAATAACACTTTTTCTTCAGAACTAATGTAGAATTCACATAATTTACACCCTAGATGGCCATAGGATTTTTCAGATTCCCAGCTACGAGACTGAAAGATCGTTCCAACCTCGTAGCCAGGGATCCACGCTTGGATCCCCCTCCCCCTACCTCACAGTCAGCACGGAAAGAACCCAACTGGCTGTTTCTCCGAGGTTGTAAGAGAGACCTTGGAGAAGGGCTTTTGGGGGCGTTCCAGGAGCTGGGGAGGGCTCCTCCCGCCCTCCATCGGATCCCCACAATCCTTCAGGTTTGGAGGGTTATGGGCATTCCCATAAGACTGTGCCCTAAGGGTGCAATTCTGTTTAGACAGAAAAAAATCCTACAATTCCTGGCTGGGGAGTACTGGGAGTCGTAGTACTTTTTTCTGTCTAAACATGCATAGGATTGTGCCCTACACACGGCTACAATTACTAGCAACTAAGCGCCATTGAGCTTGATGGAATTTACGTCCAAATAAACATAGTTCCGAATGCATTCTAAGATTTCATTAATTGGGAAACAGCCTCCTTCATGTTAAAAATATTATTATTATGCAAAAGGTAGAAAAATGACATTTCCCCCACCCCAAATATTTTTTTTAATGTTCACATAACCGATTTTGACCACACACACACACACACACACAAAATCAATGCTTTTTTATTATGAATTCTGTTATCTACCATTAAAATTAGGCATGGGCAATCACTAACTCAACAGACCCAGAAACCAACAGGGCTGCTCAAGGGTTCAAGTCAAAACCTTGATGGATGTTTCTGAGAGTTCGGCTTGAACAATCGAGCAGTCCAATTCTCGTCCTCCCTGCCATTCTCCTCCTTACCCAAGAAAGAAACCCTTACTTTGAGAAATGAGGGCGAGTCACAGAGGGAAGGGCAGGACAGCAGGGCAGGTGATGGAGTGTAGTAGTGCCATTTGCAGATGGAGATGCACGGCTGGTTATCCTCTCAGGCAGCTTGGGGAGCTGGCTGTCATTTGCTGAAAACAAGCTCCGTGTGCCCAAGAGAGGTGTCTTACAGGCTGCGAAAGTTGGCTTTCACCTGCAGCCCCCTCCCACCCCACCCCACCCCAACCTCCATCGGCAAATGTTGCGGGGGAGATATAAGACCCAACTGGCGTCAGGTGAGTTTGAACTGGAGCCACTCTCATTGGGGAACTGGTGTTTTCATATTCAAAAAGGCCCACTTCAAACAATTGTCCCATGTTTAATTGATGAAGAAATGCTAGAAGGCAAATATTTAGGCAGAAGACATACTATGAGCATCAATTAAAGATGTAAAACTTCAAGGCATCTAGAAAGTGACATACTTTTCAAACAAATGCCTGCTAACTTCTGCATCCACTGCACTCAATGGATCATCCAGGAGGTAGATGTCTGCATCTTGATACACGGCTCTAAAAACATGTGAAGAAATATCAGCTGAGTCACTGCCAAAGCAACTATGTATTCATGAGGAACGCTGGAAAATCACTCTTCCAGATTGTGTGAGGGGCCTCCACAGATTGAGGTGGCTCTCCTCTTCACAATGTCGCCCTCCACAGGAAGCAGGCAACAAAAGCGACAATGAAAGGGGCGGGGCTAGCGCTCTCTCCTTTTTTGCATGTTGATTATCTTTGGATTTAGAATGCACAAAGAGGGCTAGAGAAAGAGAGAGGGAGAGAGAGACTATTCTAAATCCACTCCTTCAACCAACTCCCTTCCCTTTGAACTGAAGGACTGCCCTTCCTTGCGATGAACCCAAAAATCTTCCTTTGGTTCATAAAACCCAGCAGAGTGGTCCAGAGCAGACATAACACTGGCCCTGCCCAAACCAAAGCTTGCAAATCAGGATGTCGGTCTCAGCAATGTGTACTCCCTCATCCTCCCATTTCAAAGCATGGTTTCAAATCCTGTTTTACAAGGGAACAGTGCACATATAGCTCTGACAAGGGGAGTGTAACAAAGTGACTGCTGGGCCTGAGAAGCTGTCTGTCAAGAGAGAGGGTCCTTCTCCTTAACACAGGGCTCTCCAACCTTGGGTCCCCAGATGCTGCTGGCCTACAGCTCCCAGCATTCCCAGCCAGCATGGCTAATGGCAAGGGATTCTGGGAGCTGTAGTCCAGCAACATCTGGGGACCCAAGGTTGGAGAGCCCTGCCTTAACAGGATCAAGTGGGGGAGGGGGGAGCACAGCCTCACTGGTGGTTGGGACTTGTCATTTAGAAGGCAGTCAGACCTCTGAGGAAGAGAGTCAGAGGGAGAAAAACTAGATGTGATCTAAGCCTGAACCTGTCATATAACTGTATTGCCCTTTAAATGTCTTCAGTGGCATAATGCAGCTACAATGGTACCCAGTACATTTATTTTGGTTTGAAAGTCTACTCTGTATGTTTAATCCTTATTTTCCCTCTATAAACACTGTCCCGTTGTGTTATGAATAAAGTAAACCCCACTGGTGATTTAAGTGAATCCTTGGTGTGCTTCCGTAATGGAGATGCTTCCCCATGCTCCCACATGCCTTGCCCTCGACCTTTGCTTACAAACTTCACTTTGGTTTCAGGGTGCCCCCAGCCCAGCCAGGGTAATGTGGGCTGATCAGGAAGTGACAGCAGTGAACCCACTTGGCAGAAATTGGCCATATTTCCTTTTATCGATTTAAGTACTGGAGAGCCTCCAGGGTTATAGGAGGTGGTGGTAGGCATAACAGGGAGATAATTTGCTCCAGAGAGGTAGGGAAGGAGTGTGCATCCCCCCTCCCCCAAGGCTACCAAACCATAATTTGCAGGGAGCTAGTGTCTCACCTGCGCCAGCTGGGGGGTGCTCTTCCTGTCTATGAGCTGAATCAATGTTTGCCCACCTAAATGTCATCCTCTGTAATGCAGCTTACTCTGAATATCATGTTGTAAGCCAGTATTAAAATTTTTGAGCAAGTGAGTATTTTGCGTATGGGGGAAAATGCTAACAATTTACTATAGACTAGACTATCGTAATGCACTCTATATGGAGTTTCCTTTGAAGACAGTTTGGAAGCTTCCGCTGGTGCAGACTGTGACTGCCTCCTTGTCGACAGGCGTGGATTGACACTGCCAAGTCTCACCTATTTTTGAGACATCTGCGCTGGCTACCAGTTCATTTCCAAGCCCAATTCAAAGTGCCAGTTTTGCCTTTTAAACCCCTAGGCCATCCTCCTGGGTCCTGATTTATCTCAAGGACCATCTCCTCCCTTAAGGGTCCTCATGACAGTTGGGGGTTTTGGATAAGGCCCCGTTCCAGATTCCATTTCACAGACAAACTGGAGCCAAAACAGACATTACTTTAAATCTGTTGTCTAGCAGCTATGTCTTTTTTTCATTTCTACTCAAGTAGGAACAGGAGGTCCAGTCCGGATCTTAGAAGTCCTCTTCCCCCATGCTAGGGTCCCAATCCAGATCGGGGGCCCTGCACTTCCTCTAGAGTTAAAATGAAAACAGGCATAGCTTCTAGACACAGATTTAAAGTAATGTCTGTTTTGTCCCTAGGTTAGCCTCCAAAAGGAGCAACACCTTCTCAGAAGCAGCTGAGATATTCTGGATTTTTTCCAAGCAAGGAATGTACATCCCCCTGCTGTCCTTGCAAAAGGTAGGTTAAAACCTCTCTGTTTTTCAGAAAGTCTTTAAATCACTGGTCTGTTGCTCTCGACTCCACTGTTTTGTGCTAGGCTACTTTTATTTTTATTGTTTGACTGATGCTTTATATTGTTTAACGTTACTGTCTCAGATTGTTTTAAATGTGTGTACACCATTTTTTTCTCCCTCTGACTCTCTTCCTCAGAGGTCTGACTGCCTTCTAAATGACAAGTCCCAACCACCAGTGAGGCTGTGCTCCCCCCTCCCCCACTTGATCCTGTTAAGGCAGGGCTCTCCAACCTTGGGTCCCCAGATGTTGCTGGACTACAGCTCCCAGAATCCCTTGCCATTAGCCATGCTGGCTGGGAATGCTGGGAGCTGTAGGCCAGCAGCATCTGGGGACCCAAGGTTGGAGAGCCCTGTGTTAAGGAGAAGGACCCTCTCTCTTGACAGACAGCTTCTCAGGCCCAGCAGTCACTTTGTTACACTCCCCTTGTCAGAGCTATATGTGCACTGTTCCCTTGTAAAACAGGATTTGAAACCATGCTTTGAAATGGGAGGATGAGGGAGTACACATTGCTGAGACCGACATCCTGATTTGCAAGCTTTGGTTTGGGCAGGGCCAGTGTAAAATGGATACAAATAAATGGTGTATCAATTTTTAATAAAATAGTAATATAGATTAAGGCTGTTACTAGCGCTGTCACTCATTTCTAAGTAGAAAATGTTTCCACCAAGTAACCATTCATTTGGCTATTCACTGGCATCTACGAACTGAAGACTGTCTTAGAAAATACAAGCCCCGCTTTACCTGGCAAGATTAACTCTGGCTTTCTGTCCTCCACTCAGTGTAGCTCCTCTGTCTCCAATCATGGTCAGGTCTCCATCTTCCAGCAGCTCTATATCCTATTAAAACAGAGGAAACATGTATTTATTTGTTTATTTATGTATTTACACACACACACACACACACACACACTCACTGCCAGAACTATGTTTATCACTTGCCAATCCCAAGAGGAACAGAATCACTGACTGGTCAAGTTATTTTCTCATAACAGCAGCAGCTAGTTAATGAATTGAGAATGGGGCTGGGGGGTATTTATTTATTACATTTATATACTGCCTTTTTCCCTCTTGCAAGGAACCCAAGACGGCTTACATGGTCCTCCTCCTCTCCAGTTTATCCTGACAACAACCCTGTGAGGTAGGTTAGTCTGAGAGTCAGTGACTGGCCCACAGTCACCCAGTGAGTTTCATGGCTGAGTGGAGACTAGAACCCAGATCTCCCGAGTCACAGTCCAACACTCTCACCGCTACACCACACTGGATCTCAGTGGTTAAGAGAAAGAAGCCCAGAAATCCACAGTGTCACAAATACATCACAAGGAACTTTAAGATAAAGGGAAAGACTTTAGCAAAGTCCAGCACAGAGGCAGGCACGTTTAATGTCACTGAAATCAACTGACTTAAGCAACTCTAACTCAGTGCAGCACTATGGCTCTTGCTTATTTTCTTTTTTAAGGAGCAAGTTTCTAGTGCTCACAGTTGTGAACAGGCTTGGGCAGGTCCATAATAATAATCTCTGAGGGCTAGATCCAGCCTAAATCAAGTCACACTTAAGTATTGTTGAAATCAAAGTGAAGAGTTAATCAAGTGCGACTAACTTAGTTTGGATGCAACCTTTTATCATTCTAATTTCAGTATAACATATGGAATTCTTCTCGCCTCTGCCATGAACCCATTGGGCAGCTTTAGGGCAAGCTATTTTCTCTCCACCTCAGTCCTCCAATCTGCACTATGCATATAGTAATACTAACCTAACTCACAGGATTATCGTAAGGATCACTGACATAATGTGACACACTGGGCAGTATCCAATGGTGTTCTTCCATAAACTCAAATACCACTAGCGGAGCTCCGCCAGATCTTTCAGTTGAGCAATGGGGGAAGGAGGCAGGGCAGGCAAAGACGGGACAGAGCCAGACTCATCCCTATCCGGAGGAGTGACAAGGACCCGGTTTGCTCGGCTTCGCTGTACACAGGGCTTCCCTAACTGGGAAAGCCCATGCGTAGTGAAGCCTGATCCACCTAGCGCTTGGGCCAGGGAGCAAATGCCAGCAGGTGAGCATGGCCATGCCCACTGACATCATACAGTCTGCAGAGGGCTGGGTGTCATCTGCCCCCACCATCCAAAACTAGTTCTGCAGTTTGTTCCACTAGCAGAACACATTGGTATCTGATGGCCCATACTTCTGAAGCTGGCTGCGCAAGTGTAACTTTAGTTGGATTCCCCCCTTGTGCCTAGTTCAGAACCTAATTTCTGCTACCACAACATCATTTGTGCTAGCGGAATGACACCGTTGGATACTGCCCATTGCGCACACCCAAAGTGCTATATAAATCCTAAGTTATATCAATTCCTTATGATATCTAACACACATTATCACTTAAAAATAGATAAGATGGAAACTATTTGAAAACAAGAGCATTTTTTTAACACGGTTGTGTCCAGTTGTGGCCACTCTTCTGACAGAAGCCGTCTGACAGCTGAACAGGGAGGGAAATTATTTTCTGTGATTCCCCTGCACCCCACCAAATCTGGACACTCCAGAACAGAATGTGGAGGAGTCATGGGGGGGGGGGGGATTGCAAAAATCACCTCCCTTCCCATTTAACTGGCAGGTGCCTTCTGTCAGTGGTGTGGCCACAACTGGATACAAACCGTACCGCTCTACTTTATAGTAGAATATACAAATATACAACAAATTATCGTTGTATAGCAACCCATAGCTAGATGGATTTATAGATTAAGGAATTAAAACAGCCCTAAAATACCCTTGGAGATTAGATAATATATCTAACACCTTCCTTTAAAAAAAATCATGTGTATGTTCATTCATGAAAAAGTTTCAGATAGCAGCAGTGGTACACCACACTAAAAAGGACAGTCCATTAAGCTGCAAACACTTTGTGGCATTTTCACTCGCTTTCAAGGAACATGTTTTATGCTCTTTATAAACTCACTACAACTGGAATCTGAATTTTAGAAAAAGATGGATGTTTTAATATCACCACAGAAGATTAGAAAAAGTTACCAACTGTGTTTAAAAAGAAAAACAAATGTGATTTGCAAAAGCTTTTAAACTGTCTGCCTTACACCTATCTTGCTGCCGATAGCAGCATCATAACATGCCATGTACTGAATGTGCTGCATAATACTTTTCAAGCTGCCAGGCAAAATATCCGTCCCTTAGCTAATCTGGCTTAGCGTCCTTCTAGATCACACCTGCCAAGTCAAAAGAAAAGGGTCTTCTGAGACAGAGTTGAAATGCTCTGAAGCATTCTCTCAAATAAGACACCAGCCTAAAGAACCAACAGCACTATTTAGGAGGTGTAATACCTTTGCAATTCCCAATGTCACCCTTGTAATCACAGCAGTGGCAAAGATCCCTAACATACATTATTCTCTTCCATATTTAATTTACCCTTTTAAATAGCAAACGGATATGCTTTGAGAGACAGCAACAACATATATGGCTCTTGCCAAACATAAAATTTTGATGAAACACCCATTACAGTGAACTTATTAAACATGTGCCCATTCATGTGCTCATCAAAATGAATTTGTCCTACAGCAGCAGATTTATAAATGCCACCGAGGTGCTACTTTAATATGTAATTTATATATGTTCAATTAGATCCAAAATACCTTTTTATTTTTGCACTGTGCTTACGTTCTGCTTGTACTGAACAGAGCCAAGAGTGATATTTTTTTCTGACTAACTCAATAATCCAATTTTGTGTATTTGTCTTAGATTTATAACCCACTTGAAATCTAATGTCCGAAGGCAGGAGACACTGGTATGTTTATGCATGTGTGTATTTGGAAACATACATGGAAACACACACACATCTGCATCTATATCTACACGCGATCGAGCCATAAGACTCCTTTAGATAGCTCTTAGCTAAATAATGTGGGCAATATCCAAGTCAACACGAGTGCTAGCATAAATTATGTTGCGTTCACCTCCACAGAACAAAGTAGTGGCAAGATGTACAACTCAAACTTATTCAGAAGAGGAAAAACACTTACTTTTTTAAGAGCACAGGCTCTTAGAACCTTTTCATATTTTTCTTTGTGATATCCTTTTCCAAATAGTATGTTATTTCTTACAGTGCCAGAAAACACCCATGGTTGCTGAGAAACGAAGGCTATTCTTCCCCGAGAATCTATGAAGCCTTTGCTTGGAGACAGTTCACCAAGGATAGCACTTAAGAGGGAAGACTGGAATTATTTGGGGGTGGGGGGAGAATAAAGTTTAGATTTTCAATGTCAGTTGAAAACGTAAATATATATGCCCAAATGCACTAAACTCCTACAGTTATCATTACACACGCAGACATAATGCTTTTAACCAAAGTTAAGGGAGCAGGTCTCCGGATTGCATGCTCCATTGCTCCCTTGCCCTTTCCCCTCTCTAGCAAGCTCCAGCCCTCCCCACCAGGGTTGCCACTAAAAAATTTTCATTTCCCTGACTTTCCCTGACCAACATTTGTCAATTTCCTTGACCACCATTCAAATATAACCACAAGTTAAAAAATGAATAGGTCGTGTTGCATTAATGCAAGGCTTAATGAAATGTTCCACTCTACAACTACACAAACAAGTCTCAACTGCAAAAATATTTGTCAAAGTAAGGCCCTGTTGCCCTGGTTTCTACGGAAAAGCCGCAGCACGGGGTCCCATCATCACGTCGTCGCAGGGTCCCGTCGCGTCACTTCTGGCCAGCTGGAAGTGATGCGACAGGACCATCACGGGCGGCTTGGCGCAGACTGGCGAGCGGGGCCCGGGACCCAGTAAGGCCCACTCGCTTCGGGCGGGCGTGAGCGGGGCCAACTTCCATTTCCCTGACTTTCCAGAAAGCGGCAACCCTGCCCACCTGCTCTTACCCATTTGTTATAGTCACTCAGAAGGCTTACATCAGCACCAGAGACTTACCCATAGTTAACAGTAACCACTGTGTCCTCCTAAACCAGGGTTTGCTAACCAACTGCCCCCCCCCAAGTCTTCCCATCCATGCCAGCTTCTTCTTTTTAAAAATATATTTTATCAATATTTTCTTTTCTTTTTAAAGTTTTACTTGCAATGGAAGACCAGCCACATTCAATGGTCCACTAAACAATGGCACACGGGATCCAGTGTTCAGAGCCCAGTAGCAGTGTAAGGGAATAGTTCCTCCCCTTTGCGCGAGAGAAGCAGCCACCATTATCACGACTGCGCCAGCACCAGCAAAAGCTCTGTAGGGTCACTGATGCCAGGCAGTGGGCTTTGGGAAGGGATGGAGTGGCAGGCAAAAGCCATGAATGGTGAAAAGGACCAGTGACACAGAGCACATCTAATACTGGCACAACTTTGCACTATTAAGTTTCAACAGCCAGGGTTTCTCAGGGATTCTACAATTGCATTAAACGTAGAAGCTGCTTTAGTTGCAGACACGCAAGCCTTTTAACTGTGCCATAACAGCATAGTTTGGGCTATCACACACTTTGACAGTTTCAAAATACGTTGGCTGGGTTCAGACAACATGATAACCCACACTCAAGGGTTGAGTATGGGTAGAGCGTGGGTTGTCAATGAACTGTGGGTTGTTGTTGTTGTTGTTGTTGTTGAAATGTGGGTTATCATGTTGTCTGAACCCAGCTGCCCTAACAAGCCATGGCTTGTTAACCATGAACAACCCATGAAGAGAACACATGGTTTGTCGTTGGGTTATGAACTGTGGGTTGTTCACTATGGTTTGTTTCCTCGGCTGGGTTCAGACAACATGATAACCCGCATTTCAACAACAACCCACGGTTCAATGACAACCCACACTCAGCCCTATCATGTTGTCTGAACCCAGTCATTAAGTATTTCATCCATTTATTCCGGACTATTTTCCTCAACTCACTGGTGTGCCACAAGCACACACACATAAGTTTAAATATACATATCTTGGCTTATTAAGCTGAAACATGCACAGGTCTTATGCCTGCATGGTCCATCCTCCCACTGCCTCTTCCCTCCATGGCATGCTGCAACCAAAGACTTCTTGGGTGAATTAACCATAGTTTCTCATTCTGCCCAAAGCAGGAAACTGTGGTTACCAGGATTAGAACAAATCAGAATCAGTATCCAGCTTCAAACCACGACTTCAGATCCTGGTAACCAGTTTCCCAATCTAGACATAAGAAACCATGGTTAATTAATCCAAGAAATCTTCAGTCATGGCATTTCAAGAAGGGAGGAAGGCAGAAGCCACACACACAGGCGCAAGGCTTAATAAGACAAGACAGGCATGCACAATCCTGGCA
Source organism: Shinisaurus crocodilurus (assembly GCA_021292165.1). Lineage (NCBI taxonomy): Eukaryota > Metazoa > Chordata > Lepidosauria > Squamata > Shinisauridae > Shinisaurus > Shinisaurus crocodilurus. The sequence continues at coordinate 161,041,973 of CM037878.1, read as the reverse complement.
ACACACTTCTTTTGCCAAAAAGCACCCTGGGATAAGTTTTTAACATTGATTACTTATGTCAGAGATATCTATATTGCCAATCTGGAGTGAACTTCTGACAGATCGCAAAATAATTGATGCAAAACCCAAGTAAAAGCATTTTTGCATCAGCTGTCTGATTTTCTTGTCCCTTTGGAATTTAGGTATGGCATGTATTATAGAACAAACACATGTATACATGTTTTAAAATTTACAAAGTATAGCAAAAATAAGATTCCAAAATCTCCAAGCCAGAGACTGGAGGACCAGTGCAACAATAAGCCCAGTAAGGCAGCAAGGGGAGAAATGTTATTCCCCCACCTTATGCATGCCTCAGAATTAGGAGACTGCAGTCTTCGTCTTTTCTGGACCATAGTAAGCCTGCGGGCAGGGATTGTCTTGTTAATTGATTATATGTAAGCCGCTCTGGGAGCCTTTTTGGCTGAAGAGCGGCATAAAAATGTTACAAATAAATACATAAAATAAATAGTAAAAAGTTGAGTTATGACTTACTTTTCCTGCTCCCACAGGGCCAATCACAATCAGTAATTCTCCTGGTCTGACAGTAAATGAAATGTTCTGAAGAGTCTGTGAGTCCAGAGTCTATAAATGTGTGAAGAAACACCATTGGTTAATTCCGACAAACTGGTATTGGAATCCAAAAGGCTGCAATGTCCTCGGGTGTGACATCTTTGCCCTTGCAGCTGCTCTCTGGCCCTTCCACCATGCAAACTCCAGAGGACGCCAGAGGCCTCAAATCGCCAGAGACCCCTGCAGAACTAGCATGTGCCCTGAACACTGAATGCCTGAGATACCCATTTCAAACATTCTGGTCCTCTCTCCAAATCTCATTTCTTTTTACTGTCTTCCCCAGCACCACCACCCTTGCCGCTTCCCTTCTCCTGTGCCCCCTGGAATTGCTTCTCCTTCATTCAGAAAGTAATCCTAGTCCATGATCTTTTCCTTTCTTGGCCCTTCAAGCTACTGGTCCTCCCTGAAATATAATACAGGCTATACCCTATATACCCTATATCTTACTGTAACTAAGCCAAAATATATGTAATTGAAATAGCAACCTATTCTTGGAAGTAGCATTCATTGAAATTAACAAAATTTCAGAGTAAATAGGTTAAGAAACAGGGTAAAAACTGCAATTTGTATGTGTATATAGTTTCTCAGCACAGTTTCAAAATAATTTGCACTCTTTAATTTGCATTCAAGCAGAAAGGTTAAAGTCAGTCCTTCCTGCATTTCACCACCAGCTTTTTGCATTTCACCACCAGCTTTTTCAGTTTATCAACTTCCATGCCCTTTTAAAACCAATACTGCCAGTTTAATATATTCCCGCTTTGCAAAGATGAGCTCAAAAAATTCTTACTAGCCAATCTGCCCAAGCATACCACGGTCACTTGTTTAGGGTAAGTTAAAACCTGGGAGGTGGGGGTGGGAAGGGAACCCACTCTCATCCAATTACAAATACTCCTCTACCTTGCTTGCCTGGAGCCAATTCTTACTCCCCAAAAGAGAATTACAAGCTCAGTATATACTCTAGAAAACATAGATAAATCTGTGCCCTCTTTCCTTCTACTTGGTCCTTGAAATATATAAAATAGTGTATTTAGTCTAGATTTTATATAATGTAGACTCCTACCCTTCCCTAGATTTCAAGTCTCAATGTCAAAATACAAACATTATGGCAAAAGTAGAATTATCCACACACATAATCCTATATCAGGTTTAGACAATTTTCAACTTGCAATGCCTCCCAGTTATTTCAAAGCAAGACAGTACTTCATAATGGTCTGGTCTGGTTCACACATGCATGTCCATTACCTACTTATTGGACACCTGATGATTTACAGCAAGACGTGTGTATTGCCTCCATTTCAAAAGCACCATGTCTGAGTCGATGTGAAATCTCTGTTTGCGGTACTTGATCCATGATGGTAATTTCACAGAAGAGTATCATCATGAGATGAACATGAAGGTGTGAACAGGACTAATATCTGCTATGGACTCACGACTTAGCCAATACAAGTAGTGCCATGCAACAAAATGCTGCAACTTGAAGTGCTTCCATTCAGTGTTCTAGCCAGTCCACATTCAAGCCAGGACTGCAAAACGGTGCTTGTTCCAAACTGCAAAACAGTATTGGTTTCATAGATTTCATAGATCATAGAGTTGGAAGGAGCCTACAAGGCTATCGAGTTCAACCCCCTGCTCAATGCAGGAAACTAGAGGAGGGGTCTCCCATCCAAGTAATAACCAGGCCTGACCCTGCTTAGCTTTCCACGCTCAGACAAGCTGAGCCAGCATGAGCCACAGGCCTGTATGTTCCTATGGCCAAATATGAAGCTGCCCAATTAAGAACCAGACCACTGGCCTAACTAGTCCAGTATCACCTATTCTGACTGGCAGGTCTTCTCCAGTCCATCTATCAAAGTTGCTTTTAACTGGGCATGCTGGGCATTAAACCTTCCACATGAGAAGCATGTGCCCTACCACTGAGCTATGGCCTCTCCCCTAAAGTAGGAAACCTTGACTCTACATTCAACAGAAGTTGACAGGACCATATTTTATCCTCCTACTATCAATAAGTTCCTACTATTTTCTTACAGACACCTTTAAGACTCTTAGAGCTTCCATTCCACAGTACCATTTGACTTGTTTATTCCACCCTATCCAGTACATTCAGTGGTGAAACTCAACCACCCTCATTCAACTCAGCAGCTTCAGCGATTTCAGCTTCTCAGCTTTTCTCTTTTCCCCTGGGCCATGCCCTCTACCTCCATAGAGCATCTCTACTTATGACACTAGTACTTGCGATCCCCACCTATGCTATCAGATCTATGCTATCAGACCATCAGATCTCTGAACCCAGATCAACTAAGCAGAAAGCAGGCCATCACTCCTAGTCTTGCTTCAGTTTCTCCCGAGTTCATCAGTAAGTCACCATGAAGTATTTAGGACTCGTTGATTCTGCCTCATCGATATACCTAGAATTACGTAGCTCATTTGCTTCAGGTAAACACTCCTCAAACCACACAACATATGGTAAAACATTTGGATTACTACTATATAGGATTATTAATTCTAGCCCTAAGTCTTTACTAGCATGCTAAAATACAGCTGTTATAGGGATCTTGCACAACACTAGTAATTTTTTAAAAATAAATTACCATTCCTTGGAAAGGTGAAGCCTATCTTTTCTCAATCATTCTCTTTAGTTGTATATTATCATACAGTCAATTGCCACTTTCTTGACAATCCTTTACAATTTCTTTGTTTGTCATGAGACCCCCCCCCCCCCAGGAACTGCCTCAACCATGATCCATCACCCCACACATACAATACTTTCCTCTACCAACGCCAGAGAGAGAAATGTATTGAGTCAGATCACAGACAATGCGAAACCATGGTTTCTTGTTACAAGGATGAGGCACAGCAAGCCTTGGGCTCACATACTCCCCTGCACTCCTTCTGCAGCATGGATCCAAGGAGATCAGAAATTTCCACTTTCATTTAGATCTCAGCTAATCACAGCTTAGTGTGTCATCTGAACCCTAAACTGTGGTTAATCTATGGGTACTGGAAACAAGCCAGCTTTGTTAGCCACGATTTGAAATTGGCTCATTTCTACTAACTTTGTTGAACGACATGACAAGCCACAACCAATCAAAAATGGACGTTTCCAAACTGCTCCTCACTGCCATGCCAGAAGAGGAGGGAGGAGCACCCCATCCTCATAATACAAAACTATAGTTTAACATTATGTCCAAATCAGCCCATTGACTTCAAGTGGAGAAACATTTAGGGACATTGCTTATATTTTGGGCCACTATAACAGGAAAAAGCTGGAAACTAAATTCATTTCAAATGAGACCAATAAACAATGTGAGAGGTGAGAAACCACGATGAGAGAGGATAGCTCACCTCAGTGTACAAAACAACTTGCAACATTCTACCCATCCATAAAACAATGGCATACATTTGTCCGGTCCCTTGCATTATAAACTGCTTCCGTGTAGATGTGTGTGAATGAGCGTGCATGCGTGTGTGTATATATAAGTGTGTGTGTGTGTGTGTGTATCTCACACACTCCTATCTACCTTTTACTGCACTGGCTACTAAACATGTGATTGGGCGAGATTCAAAATGCTAACAGTCTCCACTAAAGCATAGGCCTCAAAACACAGGCCTGTGTTCTAAAAACAGGTGGGCAGATGGTCGACCAGCAAGGATTTATGACTCCCAATCGTTTTAACAATAGCAGCAACAAACTGACTCTCTCCTCACCCTAAATTATACTGCTGAAATTAAGAAAGTGTCAGGTTACCAGGAGGAGATTTTTGTGGAAGGACTGTGAGTTCCTTTCAGTTCTGGTACTCAGAACAGATCTGATCTCAAAGTTATTTAATTCTAAGTGTATGTCTTTTACACCTGGCTTTGGCGGGTGAATCTCGGGGTTCTAGTGAAAAACAAAACAAAAAACATCCAAGGTAGATCCATCAAGACTGAAGTCTGCCTATCCTTGCTCTAAAATCTACAATAGTGTTCCATTGTGGTTGTATAAGTAGGTTTGCGTTTTTGGGGAGCCTTTGCCTTCTTAAACACTGTTCATTAATTCCCACAAGGTGGCAGCAACAGCACATTTTATTAGCACTTGCTAGTTCATATGGCACACAAACCATCCGACCAGTCAACCTTTCTCTCCCTGCTTTCCGATTTAAACAGGGTACAGTACTGACTTCACTGTATGTATTCCAATTTCAGCCAGCTGAGAATGCGATACAAATATAATTCTGCACTTCAGAGCACAGTTGCTGAATAGAAAGGGTAAAAGAAAACATATTTCATGACAGCAGTACACCAGGCACCACCCTGGCTGTGGCTGATGGGAGTTGTAGTCCAACATAATCTGGTGTGCAGGCTGCACACCATAAACTTAGTAAAGTAGTGCCCATAGAAAGTTCTGATAATTGGCACAGTCTTAGCATGAGTATTAAGGAGAGAGAATGTCTTGCAACAGGCTGCTCTAGTTTTTTTTAGTAAGAATTGCAGCTTTGTGGTTACAGAATCCTGTTCTAATTGCATTAGACAATCAATAACATGCACTTCTACTAATGTGATTTATTTCATTGAATGTGGGGGGGGGAATGAATGTCATATGCAATATGTGGGGGGGGGGGGAATACAATGGATCCAAGAACAAGTTTCTGTAACCACAAATCTGGAATTCTTAATTAAAAAAAGCTAGAGCAGCCTGTTGCAAGACATTTTAATTCACCCGCACAAAGTCTCTCAGACTTGAAATTGCTTCCAATTGAACAAACAAAGGACACTGACATGTGCTTGACAGAAAACTTCTGGATCTACAGACTCTTAGTCCATGTGAACTTAATCTGGAGGACAATTCATACGCTTTATACCACTCACACCTCTGTGTTTTTCTTCTTAGGAATTTTCATTTCCCGGCCTTCCAAACTGCAACTCTTTTAACATCACAGCTACTTCTGAGGGTGGAAGCCGAAGCATTTAGCTCCAAATATATTTTGAAATAATTACTACCTATCTTTCTCGTGTGTGTGTGTGTGTGTGTGTGTCTGTGTGTGTGTACACACACACACACACACACACACACACATTTAAGACTCCATCCATAGTGGATCCTGGGCCTCCTTGTTGCTTTGCTGTCATGCCACTTTATACTCCTCCCTTTCTCTCTCTCTCTCTCTCTCTCTCTCTCTCTCTATATATATATATATATTAATAGCTTCTCACAATCCAACACAGAGTCAGTGCCCATAAACCCACTGATATCAAAAGGCTCAAGCACACTTCTATGCTGGATTGCGTCCACTGTTTTGAGGAACACAGCTTGATGCCACTGGGGGCAGAATTGTTCTGTTCTGCATGTTTCTTGCTTTTTGATGTTTAAATTCTCCTCATTTCATGCCTTAATTCTGCGACTGGAAGAGCCTTCTTTCATCACTGAACTAACTCTTCCATGATGTATAAAACGGACCAAATACTTCATTTAGGTGGCAAATCTTACAGAATTCATTCTACTGACTGATATCACCGCTAATTTGATTGTCGGTCCAGAACCAAATGGTAACTGCACTCTTTTCCCAACCAAATTGTAGGATGCCGTTCCACCGGTCATACTGCTCTTATTTCCTTTAGCACGCAGCCACACTGGAGCCCGATAGCCCAGGAAGCCTGTAAACTTTTCCAATGAGGAGACCTGAGAATCATCATCATGAACCTTAGCTTTTATACAGCACTTTCAACTGTTCCAAATCATTTCACATACAGTCATGCCTTGGATTGAGAGCATAATTCGTTCCGGAAACGTGCTTGTAATCCAAAATACTCTTATATCAAAACGAAATCCCCCCCCAAAAAAATTTGTACAGAGATTTTTAATTTAAGCCGGGCTACAGTACTTGTATTGCAAGACGTCGCTTGTATATCAAGTTAAAAAAAATTAAATAAATATTTAAAAATTTGCTTGTCTTGCAAAACGCTCTCAAACCAAGTTACTTGTAATCCAAGGTATTACTGTACATTATTGCAGTAATAATACCATGTATTATGACCCCCGCATATGGAGTGGGGGCCATGCTGCAAAAACAGTGGCATGTTTAGACAGAAAAAATGGCCTACAACTCCCAGCGTGCCCCAGCCAGCTGGGGCACGCTGGGAGTTGTAGGCCCTTTTTTCTGTCTAAACATACATAGGATTGCACCCCTAGGAAGTGTGTGATGATGATTTCAAATTGGGCACTTACCAGATCTCACTGTTAAACTCACACATGCTACATTGGCTCCTGTAAGCAACCCAAATTATATGTGGAGCTGAATTATATGTAGAGTTGAGCTGAAAACATCCAGCATCAGCCTCGTTTCTTCAGAAAAGGGGAGGCAGGGTGAAAGTGAGGAAGAAGGTTTCTTTTATAAAGAAGGTAAAGGGGAACAAACAGCTGCTTGTCCCATTAAGGATTCACCCTGAAAATTTTTAGAATTTATCTTGCACCCCATCCCCCCAATCGCCAATATGCCTCCCCACTTTTGCAGCCTGCAACTGGGGTTGCTGAAGTGGGTATGCATTTTCGGCTCATGTATAATCGTATGCATCCTTGCTTGGATTGCTTTTACTAATACTCCACTGCTGGATGTTTTAATGACGTGTTAAGTGTACTTCTGGGCTTTAAAGTATTTACTATTTTCAAATTTCAAAATAAAAAGAGGGTATTTACCTTGGACCAAGAGCAAGTCAAATCTTGAACATTAAGGAGAGCATTTTCGCTGCTATTTTTGAGTTGCGGGCTGAGCTGAGAAATCTCATCAAGGATCAAAAAGTTCTACATCAAGGAGGGGAAAGAGACTGCTTAAGCACAAAACAGAAAAGCAGGGGGGAAGTAATCCAGAATTTCCCTGCACATTAGTCAGTTAGGGTGCAATCCTATGCGTGTTTAGACAGAAAAAAGTCCTACAACTCTCAGCATGCTCCAGCCAGGGAATGCTGGGAGTTGTAGTACCTTTTTCACCCTAAACATGCATAGGATTGTGCCCTTAGTCATTCATTTGCAAACCAAAGGCCATTAATAAAACCTGTACAACATTACAAAATGTGTAACAGAAATAAAACAGTGGAATAATTGAACAGTTAAAAAGGGAGCTCAGTGAATCTGGACTAAAATACGACCACGCCTTTACACCAAAGAATCATATTTGCTATTAGGGCTTTAGCACAAATTTTTGAAGCCGCTAAGGCAAAATGTGCAAGCTGCTGGGTGACTTGACTATCTTGATCAGACAGCAAAAAGCATGTATTTCTTAAGGTGAAATAAATTAACCACAATGTAATATAGCTACCCCCACTACATCCATACACAGAAATGCTTTCCAACAACTGTACGTGTAAATTGCACTAATAGGTAAACTAACTTCAGGAAGAACTCACAACCTGGCACTGAACTAACTATATCTAAACACCAGAAAAGTTAAATGGAGACATTTCATGTAGTGAAAATCAATTAACAATATTTTATTATTAAAGTCTCTCAGTCTCTCTCTCTCTCTCCTAAAATTAGCATATTTAACACCAGAAAAGTGCCTTAGAAAATTAACACTTCAATACCATACATCACTACTGCCACCTTTTCTAGATTTCTTCACCAAACGAGACCTGACCCGACAACAGTTGATCAAGGTTGCTTTCAACCGCAAATTCAACAATACACAAAAATCAAAACAAAGGCCACACAAAGACCAAAACAGTGCTCTGCTGAGCTAGTTTGCTCTACCAATGATCCACTTGCAACCTAGCCCAGAGTTTACTGCTTTTACATCTATATCTCATAAACTGTTGAGGATCACTTACTTTTATAGCCTTAAAACCATCTGGTATATAAAAAAGCACAATCCATTAGACTTGTATAAACAGCCACTTCAAGAATTACCTTTAGGCAACCAGGCAAGAAAAATATTTGTGTGCTCTCTCAGGGCAGACTAACATACCGTAGGTTCTTGTGGATGGGCAGGCAGACTTATAAAAAAATTGTAGTCTAGTAACCTGTGACTTATTTGCAATGCTGCAGCCAATTATATCTACAGAGCACCACATTTCATTTTCTGACAATACCTTGATGCGACGAATGCTGACCAGTGCTTCAGATACTTTCTCAACAGCTGCTGGGAAGAAGAGAGTGACGGTCAGCCTCACTGCCCCATACAGTGACACGGCGACAAACACTCGACTTGCAGAGATAACATTGCCGAGCAATACATAGGTCATGAACGTCATGAACACAGTTATTTTGCTGGCAACGAAGAAAGAGGCCAAGTTAAATCCACGAAGGTAAGAACTCTTAAGAACCATGGAAATCTCCTTCCTGAAATTAATAATAATAATAATAATAATAATAGTAATAATTTAGGTCTATAATAATTTAATGTCTTATTTTCAAAACGTCTAAACAAAGCATCCAATCTGAATAGATCTTCAGAACTATATGCCCATTTTAAACACATGCCACCATAAATCCATCTAAAAAGCAGAGTCCTCATGAATTCCTTTCTCCCCAACTGCATTTAGCAATGGAGAGGAGGGGAGAAAGATCTTACCAGATGCAGGATTTTACTTCTCATGGCTGGAATTTTTAAAAATGTTTTCATTTTTTAAAACGTGGGTAAAAAAAAAAAAAAAAAAAGCACGGAAGTAAGATAAACAAGTTTAAAATCACTGACAAAGTAGAGGTTACACAACAATATGGTTGTAGGGCTTCAAGGAGCCACAAGACATCTTGATTTTTTCTTCAAGCAACTTAACATGCTTATCCTTTAGGAGAATGTTTTTAAGTTTTCAGAGGACAATAAGTTGAAGGATGCTTCATTAAATTTTGTATTTTTTAGATTTTTAAAGATTGTGTTATATTGTAGTTCCCACATATGACATCATAATCTTTACATTACTACTTAGGGATATTAGGCAAAGATATTATCCTTGCATTTAAGCAAGAAGGAAGCAGGCAATTTAGGCATAATTGAAAGAATTAGGCCCTCAAGAAAAATATTCTCCAATTCTTTTCCTGTGAGGAAAAGTACATCTCGTTAAATTCCTATACTGCAAAATACCTATCATGGGTGCTTTTTTTAAAGTACTAGAAGGCAGTAATGTTACTTATGTATAATTCTCAGTGGGCCACAAAATCACCTTCTCATATTGTTCACAAGATCAGCAAATGACTTTTCCCAGGCATACATCTTTATTATCCGCATTCCAGTTATGACCTCATTCATGGTCCTGATCCTCACATCTGTAAAGGCTGCTGTCCTGCTCCTGTAATTTTAACAGGAATTTATACTGTTACAGTCCAAATAATATGTATAGTTCTTTTTTTAAAAAATCCTCTAGTATATATATTTGCCCCTTAGTGGTTATGGGATTATTCTCTCACACACATACACACACACATATAATTTATTTATATATTCAGAAAGGGATGTACAACTATTAATAACCAAACACAGAGATAAATATACTTAAGGTATTTCAGGACTTACTTAAGCCTAGTGTAGACTGCTACCTTTTATGAAACTATGCAGTTTCATAGGCAGGACCAGAGGCTGAAGTGAAAGAAAAAGTCCAGCTTCTTCTCCCATCGCCTTCTACTTCAGCTTTCCCACCTCCTCCACCACACCGCAGCAATACTGCTCCAGCTCTCTCTCACTTCTCTCCAGCTCCCTCAGCAACCCTCCTCTGGGACTGGCAAGCGGACCTCAGGGATGCCATGGGTGGGCATCTGCGGAGGTCTCCATCCTAGAGGCTCACAGCCAAGAGCTCCCTAGAATTCTCCTCTCAACATCTGCACACCCTCAACCACCAATCCTCTCTCTGGACCAGAAAGAATCATCTGCAACCATGGTCAAGAGAAACCACCACTTGCTTGTCAGCCCTTTCTCTCTGAGCAGCAGTGGGAATTAGGTCCAGCTCCAGGTTTTGGAGGGCCCAAATTGGTGGAATCTTGCCCAAGCTACCACCAGCACCACCACACCCTAATTAGTTGTCCCTCCCCTAATTGGTTATCCCTCCCCAAGTACGGCACTTTTCCCCATTGGAGGACCAAGTTTAATATTTCACAGCTCCGGAATTCCCTCCCCAAGAATATCTGCCACAACTCAGCCTCACAAGATTTTAGAAGCTGAACAAAAACATTTTTACTTAAACAGGCATATGGCTGAAGATGCTGATGAAGACATTTAGTAGCAGCAGCAGCAGCAGCATTTATGTTATTATGTTTACTGATCAGAGAGAGCAGTCTGTTGTAGTGGAAGTAATGGAGTCAGGACAGTAGAGTACACTCAGCCATCTTTTAGCCTAGCCTACCTCACAGGATCATTAGAGGAGAATAAAATTGGGAATACATGGCATATGCTGCCCTTAGCAATTTGAGAAAGGGGTGGGGTAAAAATCAATTATTAACAAAATAAATTTAAGAAACAGTTTCAAAACTCTTGAGTTTTCCAAACAGATGGAAACATGTGTTATCCATTTCAAAGATGAATAAAGAAAATGTTTATATAACCAGTGATGTGATAAGTTAACTACTACAAAGCTCTTCATCCATAAATGGTAGGTACCCCACGGTTGCACAGTATAATCTGCAGTTGTTTGTACTGCTAAAAAAAAAAACCCAAAAAGAATTTCCTCAGCTGAATCTTTGAGGTGCAGTTTCTGAAAGTTTTCCGTTTCTGAAAGTTTTCCCTGTTCTTGCAACAGTACTGGAGCATTTCCAGAGAAAATTCTCCAATTCAGTTGAGCAGAAGACTGCCAAAAGTGCCACTAGCAATTTTACTAGTTTGATATCTAATCCTGAAGGGCTTCAAGGAGAAGTAGCAGCTAGTTCTAGGCCCAAGGCAGAAGAAAGCTGTGAAGATCCTTTTTATCTCCTGTTCAGATCAGTTTCAATTAAACTTCTCTGTTGTTCACTAAGTCACAAGGATCTCTCATTTCCACACGCCCCCATCCATGTTCAAGGTCCCATATCACATTTCTCATTTTTATAGCCTAGGGAACCTTGGGACTACAGTCAGTCTAGAGTCTTTCACCAAAATGTTTAATATTTTTAGAGATCAGCTTGGAGAAAGACATGCCCTCTTCTATACCTAAAGGCGCATTCCACCATCCGGAACAGCAACTTTACACCCTGAATGACAAGAGCAGCATTGATTGGGTCTTATTTAGTTTATTACCGGTATTTCTTTTATTTACTGTATTTTTAAACCACCAATAACCGAAGTTCTCTAGGCAGCGTACAATGCGTTAAAAACATGCAGTACAAACATTAAAACGAAAAATAAAAACAGCACAGAAGAAAACCAAAATAAAAACAGCAGCACCATTACAGCATCATAAAACCAAATTAAAAGCATCAGCAGAATAGAGTACTAAAAGCACTAAAAGCAGTTCTTAAAGGCAAGATCCTATGCATGTTTAGACAAAAAAAAGTCCTATAACTCTCAGCATGCTCCAGCCAGCCAGAATGGTGGGAGTTGTAGGACTTTTTTCTGTCTAGACATGCATACAATTGCACCTTAAAGAAACTTATTTTAAAGGAAGCTCTTAAACTGGGGTATCTAAATGTATCAATATTAAATATGCTTAACACCCAACCATCCGCATGCACTAACAAATTAATCTGAGGCAGAGGGCTTGGTGTGTTTTGAAAATATGACAGTACATTTATAGATTATTTTTTATAAAATCTTTTCTATGCATTTATAAGCCTTACTAGTAAGCAATTTGTCTTTTCAAAATCTCACCCAAATGTGGAAATTCAGAATTTCCCATCAGTGCATCTTCATTCAAAGCATGCCCTTCCAAACATGCATGTCAACAGAAAGAGTATGTAAGAATAGGTTCCTCACCCTGGATTGCCCAAACCAGAAATTTAAAACCAACATGTCATGAGCCTAAAAAAATGAAAGCTACAAGCAATGAATTCTGGTGCTTTTTATTTTTTCCTCTTAATTGGTACTGGCTTTAGCAACTTATACTTTTGAACCTTATCTATAAGCATACATGTAACATTATTTTTTAAAACTAGAATAAAGGTGAAATTTGCAGCATTATTGTGAGCCTTGAAAGGAGATTTTAAGCATTCTGAAGAAAGAAAATCACAAGACATCAAACCTTCTTACCTCAGAGATGAGAACAGCCTCCCAATGCAGGTTTGCAAAGGAAGCAGAATAATCATAACCGCCATTCCTGCAAGGCATGACGGCCCAATCTCAAGCCAAAGAAGTGCAGTTACGGCTATCGCTTGAAGGGGTCCAGCCCATAAGAAATGCAAGAAAATAGTCACCTACACAAACAGAACAGTGTATGTGAAACACACAAATTAACTGAAAACAGCTATTAGCATGAACTGAAAATTATGACAGCCACAGGTCCAGTTCACACATTTTAGAAGTAACTGCAAATTCCCTTCACACAATTGTCAGGCTCAGATATGTCTTGTGACTTGCAGAGGCAGTTCTGCGTGAACTAGAAATACACATGCACATGGCTACATGGGACTATCTGCAGGCTCATATAAACCAAAGGATAATTACATGGAGGAAATGTTGGCAGCAGCATGTGAATGAATTGGTCCACAGGTAAACCATGGGCTTTTCCTATCCGAAGATAATGTTACATGAAAAAATTGGGGCTGAAGAGAAAAAAAGGATGTAAGGCCCTACTGAAATTAAATAGCCTTAAGGCTACCCATAAACAGCGCTCTACACACACATACACTGACTACTTTAAGTCACAGCAGAAAAGGAATGCCTTCTCCTGGTGAACCGTTCTTCAAGAAAGACAGTAGGCTACAGAAGAACCAGATGTACATCACACTACGGGGTTTTCAGCCTTGTAATGACACTGGGATCCTCCATTTGGCAGGTCACTTCAGGTGTAATATAGAGCTGTAGCACACAGGAGTGTGATCTGCCTTTAGTCAATCCAGAGAGAAGATAAACTGTACTGCTTATCCTGCATAATCTACCAACCATTACATTTACTCCTGACTGTTAGAGCAATAAGACAATGGAACCAATTACCTAGGGAGGTGGTGGGCTCTCCCACACTGGAGGCATTCAAGGTGCAGGTGGACAGCCATCTGTTAGGGATGCTTTGACTTGGATTCCTGCATTGAGCAGGGATTTGGACTCAGTGGCCTTATAGGCCCCTTCCAACTCTACTAGTCTATGATTCTACTCCATTTGCAATCTCTGTCTGCCTGCAAATGTCCAAGGCAGAAAACTGGAGTGGGGGTGTGTGTAACAAAAGGTAGGAGGCAGCTCTAACAATGGTCTCCCCCCCACCTCCAACCAGTCTTTACTTAGCACATCTGCCACCTGATAGCCAAGGTTAGCTAGCGCCAGAGAAAGAAGGATGAAAGATGAGTTTTAACAACCTTCTGCTCAATTCCCTCCCAATAACAAGTTCCCTTTTCCCCTTCTACTTGCCCATCCCACAGTGAAGGATATAGCTGGTGCAAAAACCAAAGTCCACTTGGAGTGGGCTGTCAAGAACAAATTACACTAGTGCTCAGACACCACAATGCTTTCTTCCTATACAATGGAATCGCCAGATGGGCGATTAATAAATATAAGAAATAAATAAATACACTTCAGGTTACTTGCTGGCTCTGACCTCTGAAGCCTTAAAAGGTTCAGAAGACCACATCTTCTCTAGATCTCACCTTTATCTCTAGGCCACCTGGAGCAGCCTCATGATGCTATTTGGCATATATAGGATAATATCAGTGAAAGCATAGGAAGAGGCTTTCGGGGCAGGGCTTAATATGAACTGAGACTCATACACACAAACAATTTTGAAGGCTAGGACTCATCCACGAAGCATGAAAAGTAACAAAAAGGTACAGTGGTTTAACCTCAACACTAGCTAACTAGAAGGTTTAACTCTGGCAACTCCAACGTGGTGCCCATGAACACCGATATGCCCGCAGACACCTCTTTTGATGCCCACCAGGCTCCCTGCCCATCCTGATTTTGACTTTTGATTTTTAAAAATATATATTTTAGTTTTAAAAAATGTTTTTTCACAGAAAGGCTGACGTTCTCCAAAATAAAATGCTGGCCTCCAGCGCCATCTTTATTTCCAAGAATTCCTCCAGGCCTCACATGGGCCCCAGAGGCATTCTTAAAAAATAAAAATGAGTCCAGAATGCCCAGCCATCCAGGAAAAAAAGAAAAAGGTAAGCTGGGGCTGATAGGGAGTGTCGGGGGGGGGGGGAGCTAGAGGGAGCTCAAGAGCAAGGGGGGATGCTTTGCCTATGCCTTTTGTGTAGCTATGCTAGTTTTGCAGTGTGTGGGAGGGGGTGAGCAGGTGTCTTGCCTGTGTGTGTTTTTGTTTCTCTGAGCATCACCAGTTTTCCTTCTGTGAAATGGGTATTTTGTTGTGACTCAGCATTTGGGACTCAACCCCCAGCTCTGCCTTGTACTCTATTCTTAGTGAAGTTACTTGTCTCTGAGCCACATCAGTTTGCCCTCTGTGGAATGGGTGTTGGGAGTAGAAAAGTGTGGATTCACCGACATAGCAGTTTTTTGTTTTGGAGCTCAGACCCCATCTCTGCCTTGTACTTAGGTTCTTGGCCAAGTTACTTTTCTTTTAGTCTCACCAGTTTAACTTCTGAGCGGCCACACCTACCATGGCAGCCATTTTGTGAATGGGCAAGCTCCCTTATGACAGTCATTTTGTGAAAGTCCTCATAACACACGCTCAAATGTCTAAATGTGCCCACTGGCCCCAAAAGGTTGGGGAGCCCTGGTTTAACCGAAGTAACTATTCAGGTCTATATGACATCGTTACGCTCTATTAACTCTCATCTGTTTTGGTCTAAGAGTCAACCCAGCTTGTTACCAAATTATTTTCCAGTTACCACTGTAACCACCTTGGATGAATCCCAAACACCCACAGTAGTTTTCAAAAGCTAAGATGTTTACAGGATTCAATTCCTTTCAAAAAGCAACACAAGCTACACAAGCAAAGTTTGCCAAGCACAGAGCCATCTTTAGACCACAGTCTGTAAATTATTCCTCTTACCACAAGTTTCATACACATCTGCTTGAAATTCATGCTCCACTGAAATCCACGATAAAGCCAAGAAAGGATTCTTGAGGCTGCAGCCTTAGAAACATATTTATATCCCATTTTGCACATGCATATAAGAAAATTCAAGAACTGTCGTTCATTCTGTCTTGATGATGACCAAAAAATGTGAGCCATTATCCAAATCAACTCAGGTTAAATCATTCACAAACAAAAGCTACCAACAATGGAGCTTACCTGATCAAATTTATTTACATCATTAGATAAAAGATTTACAATTTGACCTGTCGTCGTTTTTCCCATGGCTGTATTACTCAGACGAAGTGCCTAAAAATAAAGAGAGAGAGAGAGAGAGCACAGTCAAGTTTTTACAGTTGCATTGTGGGGTGTTTTAGTCACAGTATTTTCAAGACTTGTTCTGCTATTTTCCTTTCGAAGCCACTATTTAAAAGGTTAACAAATAGTCCAGAATATTTTGTGGAAACTTCTGAGCTGTAACTTACATATGTGAATCATGTAAGAAGAGAACGCTCATGCCAGAAATCTTTTTTGGATCAAAATATCAAGGTTCCGGTGTGGTTAAGTGACAGCTGAGGACAAAGAAAGACAGCCGAAGACTATCTTTCCTGCATCAGTCACGTGGGTGATTCCAGCCAATTAGATCATGACTACCCTCACTCATGGGTAAATATATTGGGCAGCATCCAATTCAACAGTAGCGCTAATGTAAATCACATTGCACCAGCGTAAGTGACCTCTAGAGCTATGCCAATAGTATTTGCTGGCGCAATGGGTTTTCCAACACCTCTGGTGTTGTGCTAGACGTCTCTTACACAACATAATTTAAGTTAGTGCTAGTGCCGAATAGGATGTTAATGCCCATTGTTTGAATCAGGTTTTTTAAAAACTGGTGTGTGTAACACGCAGAAAGACCCTTTGCCCTTTTGGAAGACCACTTGTAAACACACACTGGGCCATCTGTTACATGAAGATGGCCCAGTGTGAGTTTATCAATGGTCTTCCATAGGCAAAGGTGTTAGTGTGTGAAGCAAACCAACCCCAAAAAAAGGATCTTCATGTGTCTCCCTTTCAAGCACCAAATGGAGGTCTGCCTCATCCTTTGTTTTTTTCATTATTAACTTTTTGTATAGATAGTGGAACATTTATTACTATGTGATGATCCTGATGGTTGTGAAAATATTGATAGAAGTGACCAAAATGATGGAGTAAATTAAGGATACCAATACCATGCTATCTGATATCCTTTAAAAATATCTTGATATATTCACAGATGAACTGGAATAACTAACCATGATTATTAACTGCAGCAAAAAATGGTTATAGCCTACCACTGGAAAGAATCTAGCTCATCTTCTAAAATATTACAGTATATACACAAAGAAACTATACTGAAAACGTAAGGAAAATCAAGACAAAAAAATGACCTTAAAAATCTAGGAAGTCAAGTTAACGTATGAAAAATGAGCCAAACTGACCAAATTAGACATTTGTTTCAAAATAATCAGAACCAACTTATGAATCTACAGTTGTTTTCATAGTTTTCTTTTTAAAAATATACAAATTTTGTGTATATATTGTAATAGCTTAGATCAACGATTTAAATTGTGATAATATGAATAAAGGATAAAGTGACTGCAAACCTCCTAATAATTTTTAAAATAATAAATGAAAATCTTAATCCTAATAACTTGTGCTGTCATAGATACTTGATAATAGAACCATGCTTAAGTTTTCCTCTCAAAAATGTTCAAGAAGAGTGGCTTGCGAGGGGTGCAAGACTTCATCTCCAAAATCACAAAACTAAGTACAACTTTCGGCTCAGCTGTAGTTAAGATGCTGGGATAAGTTTTCCCCCAACATGGTTGCAATGCCACAGTCTGTGAAAATGTAATTGCCACAGCCAGAGAAGCAGTGTGGTATATTGGTTAGAGTGTTGGACTGGGACTTAGGAGATCTTGATTCTAATCCCCACTCAGCCATGAAACTCACTGGGTGACCAGGCTAGTCACTGACTCTCAGCCTAACCTACCTCACAGGGTTGTTGTGAGAATAAAATGAAGAAGAGGAGGACTATGTAAGCCACCTTGGGTTCCTTGCAGGAGGAAAAATGGTGGGATATAAATGTAATAAATAAATACATAAATAAAATAAAACTGTAGTTACTTTCCCCATTCTAAGAATTTGTGCACAGGCACAACAGACATGGGTCACAAAGTAAGAGAAGAACACACATTTTGAGGGCTGGTGCGGTTACGAGAGAATTTCTGGGGAATTTGTTTTGATTAAAATGAAGGATTAGGAAGTCAGGTCAACTTCTCTGTCTGTACCTTTCATACATGGCAATACTGGCAACGTTTGAAGAATAGCACTTCTTATTGTACACATCTACACTGTGGTGTATTGTCTGAGTACTAAAAGCACAGCTGGACCTTCAGCTTGGAACAACTTGTACTCCTAGTTCTTGCCTTCCAGGCCAACCATGGGAGCCTATTTGCGCACATAGTTCACTCGTCAGGAATCAGGATCTTGGTCTTTTGAGGATTTTAAAAGGAAATGCCGTCTAATTTATAAGAAGTAAGCCTAACAAGATGAAGTGCTGGTGGTGAATGAGCTTTCAGATATTTTCTTTTTGAAATCTGTTTTGAGGATGCCTGGAGCATATTTACCAAAAAGAAAGAAAGAAACCTCATTTTATACATATAATCATCTTCACTCTAATGCTGAACTTGGGTGGCCCAGTGCCTTATCAGTTTGGCGACAAAATTGAGCCACCCAAAAATGAGAAAAAGAGATTTCTGCATACTTGGGGGGGACTCCAGAGATAAAAGACACAATCCTGTGCAAGTTTAGACAGAAAAAAGGTCTACAACTCCCAGCATGGGGCTTGCTGGGAATTGTAGGCCTTTTTTTCTGTCTAAACTTGCATAGGATTGCGCCCAAGGTATATTAGTTTGTAACTTAATATATATTTTAAAACACACCGGTACACAGCTTCACAAAACATACCAGTATTTCACAGCTTGGAATAATAATCACAACACTAAAAATAAAGAGACGAGAGCACAATATGAACCAATTTGCTGTTTCAAATTTTCTATCTACCAAATCGCTTTTTTACTCCTCAACAAGCTGAGTATGCTGTAAAAACTGTTTTATTACTCTCATAACAGACTGAGTTATGGCACCTGGAACAGCAAATTAATACCTCAGAGATATGTTATGTACAAGGAAGCAGTATGCCCTGTTACAGCAGAGCTCCCGAGAGATTATTTCCCAGGTATCAAAAGGAAGAGTCTAGGTACAAAAAAAACAAGCTCAGTTTTCCCAAGATGGCGAGAGACATAGCTGACACACACATACACACACATTGCACTCCACATTCCCTACCCAGAGAGCTAGCAAAGCAAACTTCGCACACGCATCAGGGCATCCAAGCCATCCACCCTTGAAGCTTTGGCGTATTTCAGAAGCTTCAAAAACTCAGAGAAAGCTCCTGGGGTGACATGGGTAGACAGCTCCCACGATGGGGGTTGCAGAGGCTGGGTAAACCACTCAATCTGTGCCCTGTGGCTCTAAACATGGACTGAAGCCCTGGCCCCTTCCAAAAGGGATGGTATTTTAAGCCAGTCCCAGATCTTTAGCAATACTGATGGTCTCTTGGGAAGGAAATTAACATGAATTAACCTGAAGAGACGAGTGGAAGCATCTTCCAGTAGTAAAAAATAAAGGACCCTGATCCCAAGGGATATGTGCCTGTTTAAGAGCTGTGTCAGGAGCATGTGTGGAACCACCCATTGGGTTCTAAACGGCACAGAACCACTTTCCCATTTGAAACATGGTAACTCTCAGTACCTTATGTGGGATCCAGCCGCAAGCAAGCAGCTCCCATGCTGCACCGGTAATGTATGAATCAGGCCAGAGTACAAATCTAAGGTGGGGGGGAAAGACCCAAGTTCTGCTTTATTCCAACACACACACTTACTTCCACTTCATATTTCTAAATTTATATCTGCTTTAACAGCACTCCCCAAAACCACTTACAAGAAGGCACAAAGTCCAACAAGCTCCATTACAAAATCATTAATCATTAACATTCCAATAAAACAGAGACATCTTAAAATAGGAGAAGGTACTGAAAAACAACATTTGCTTCCAAATCACCCCATGTTTCCAAACAACATTTGCTTCCAAAACACCCCATGTTTTTCACAAGAGGGCCAATAAGGTAGATCCCCCTCAGAAGAGAATTCCGTAAGCAAGGGGCTACCCACACACACACATATACACACACACACACAAACAAGGAACCCAGAAAAGGTAGGTAGGTAGATATATTGAAGTTTTATGGCACAGCTGCAACTAGGCCATTTTACACCACACACTAGTCTTATTGCAAATACAGGAGAATTCTTTCACCATCAACTTGGGAAAGTTCAAGTTCTGGGCAGGTACTATCACCCCAGTCTTCTCTTTCATTCTCTGACCTTGACATCTAGATCTTTCCAGCTTGTCTCTTTTTACATATGCCTACAAGCTGTAGGAGGGAGTAGCAGCTCATAATGGCTGCCAACACCCCTCCAGCTCACTGTTTTTCTTAAGAATAGCCTGAGCCCAGATCGGAATTTAGATCCAGTGCAGAATAAGAAACATCTTCACCCTGATCCAAACATTCTTTTCATGAACATCCATATACAAACATTCTTTTCATGAATATCCATATATTTTATCCCATTTGTAATGCCAAGCTAACCATTTCAAGTGTTTGTTTTAAAAAGAAGCTGCTTCAGCACATACAAAGCAAGACATATTTAAGGGTCCTCTTTATTGAGATAAAAAAATATATTACCCACCTTGCGATAAATCATGTGGCACATGGCTATTCTCAGCTTCATGCCAGCACGTTGTACATGATAAAAATACAAGTGATGAGTTATGGCCAAAATCAACGTACATACAGACAAGGCCGCTGCAGAGGCATAGGCGTAGTTCAAAGCATTATCATCAATGGAGCCAATGTTTTCAAAATAACTAATAATCATTCCCAGAAATATTGGCTGAATTACTTTGAGTGTTTCCTAAAGAGAAATAGAGTTGGGGAAGTGAGGGAGAGAGAGAAGAGGCTTTTTAAAAAGCAGAATCATTATAATGAAATCTTCTTCTATAAGCAATTATTCTCTCATTTTAATTTCCTTCAAAAGTGGAATCGTCTTCTTAGCTAGCAAACATCAGACCTTCTTATCTGATGTATGCTAGATAATTAGACTGGTATGTTTCTGTATTAACATGCTACCTATTATTGGCCCTATGTCACCATCTGCCAGTGACGTACATATTAGTGTCAGGGTGTAGTGAGGCGGCGTGGCTGAGAGTGTGATCCTGGTTCAAATCTTGCCTCAGCCATTACTTCATTGCATTGTGTTAGTCTTTCTTGCAACAGCCCTCTAAGACAGGTCAGTATTATCATCTCTAGGGCTCAGGCTGAGAGAGAGCAGCTTGCCTAGAAAGTTCACGGCAGCGCTAAGATCCAAACCTGGCACTTCCTAGTTCACCGCTCAGTCTCCTTGTCACTGTAGCGGTACACTCGCTCTTGCTCTCTCAAAGTCACCTGCCTAGATGCCAGGTATCCACATCCCACCAAAAATTACAAGGCAAGGGCATTCTACTAAATTATCCAGCTGTCTCTCAGAAGCCTGTACGCCAATCTTCCCCTATCTGGCACCATCTAGCTATATGGGACATAACTCCCATCATCCCCAGCCAGCATGGCTGGGGATGATGGGGACTGACACATGGGGACTGACACATCTGGAGGGCACCAGGTTACAGAAGGGAAGTATATTACACATCAAAGGGAAGTGTACGCTACACATCAAAACTAGATCTTATAGCAGAGCCTCATGCCTGGGCAGTGTCCAAACGCAGAAAGACACCAGTGTGTAGTGACCACTCAGGCGTCCTCTTTCACTCCCTTGCCTGGGCAAAGGCATAAATGTCCTGAGCGGAGACCATCATAGGGAGAAAACACAATAGTGCGCTATGACTACTGCTTTTTAAGTCTCTGTATGGGTGGGGGGAAACACCCAGGTTCAGCAACAAAACTGAGGTCAGTTTAGCCAGCGTAAGCTCCTTCCTGCGTTCTACCTTTGAGGCCAGCAGACAGAGAAGGAGACACAAAAACATTTTGCATTAGTGCTGATAATTTAAAGGTTGCACAGCGGAGTACTAATGGCAGCTGTCAGCTCGAGCCTATTTGCTGTCTTCTGCATTTGTAGTCAGACAGCCGCAAGCGGTTCACCACTCTGAAAGGGGAGGTAGCCGAAGAAAGAGTGGGGTTGGGGCAAGTAGAAACTGGGGAGGAGGGGAGCAACTTCCCCCTGTATTCTTGCTTGCAATTCGCTTACAGCTCTTTCAGTCAGTTACCTCAATCAGTGTGAAAAATCCCAAAACTAAATATGATTTCCAGTAACAAAGTATAATTGCTTTGGTTAAGTGTGGCGTTCTTGCGTCTTTTTTAGCCTTTTGCACCTCTTTGTCCCAGTACCTATAAGTTAAAAAACAACAACACAAGAGTCAAGGATACAGAAGTTGGGGTTGTGGGGCAGAGAGAATTCGGGGGGGGGGGGGGGGAGAGAGAAATCATCAGTTATCAGTCGACGAAATGATTGCTTTGATTCATCAACTGAACAGGAAAACAACCCCAAAACATTTTTTGCAGGAAAGGAGAGACGCTTTTCTCTTGAGTGTTTGCTCTTCACTCAAGAACAAGCTGATTATATAATCAAACACAGGTCGGAATAAGCCAACACAATGTAGTCAAACTGTGCCACTCCTGTGCTGCAGCTGAAACAGAAATCATAACCCACTATGGGCTATACTTGGATTTGGCCCCAAGAGCAAAAAGGAGGCACCACAGGAGGCAGGGGAAAGGAAGCAAATGCAGGCAACAGATCAGTGCGGCCAGGCTGGTATACCTTCAAACTGCGCCAGGGCCTAGTTCCCAGCGAAGTGGTAAACCTGTGTCTGGATTACATCGCCTCAGAATGCAGGTGTAGCTCTTATGACTAGATGCTCCTCATTACCACACACACAAAAAATCCCTTCATTCAGAAAACTAGCATGCCATAAGGCAGGGATGTTGAACCTCTTTCAGCACGACTCGAGGGCCTAATTCCATTTTTGGAGAAGCTCTCTGGAGCCACATTCCAGGGGTCGGCATGGCCAAAGACAAAAGGGGTGGGGCCAAAATACCAAAAATGCCAGCGTATTTTAGCTTAGAGCTCTTACTGCCAGGAACTAAGCCTTAGGAGAAACATTTCAATCTATTATACTGGGGGGGGGGCCTGCAAATACAGTATTTTTCCATGTATAAGACTATACTTTTTCCTAAAATTGTTAGACTAAAAATTGAGGGTCGTCTTATACACGGAAGTAAGCCGAGGAGAGAATCGCGTGGTTGCGAAACTGCCCAGTGGGGGTCGTCTTATACATGGGGGCGTCTTATACACGGAAAAATATGGTAAAACAAATAGAAGAAGCATTAGATTGACTATACACTTTAACATAAACCTGCCAGGATCTCCTTAAAAAGAATGGTATAGAAGCATCTGTTGGATATGTCAACTCAGATTAAATATTTGTACACACATTCCTCTCAAAAATGGAGACACACACATCTGCCCCATAACAAGTGCTCCAATACACAGCAAGCAGAGACAGGGGTGGGACAGAACATTGGCACCATGGCTTGGTTCACACGTGACAGCAAACTATGGGTTAAACAACCCATAATTAGCCATGGCCACACCAAAGCGAGTGAGCATGCTGCCTCCTGCGCATCTGCCATTTTTAAATTTCTTTCCAGATCACAAAACAACCCAGGAACATCCTGTTCCTGGGTTGTCATGACATGCAAACACGGCACTCTGGGTTGTTGAGAGAGAAAAAACCTAGAGTTTTAACCCAACAACAAACCATGGGTTATTGTTGGGTTAAAATTCTGGGTTGTTTCTCCCTCAACAACCTAGAATGCCAGGTTTACTCACCACTAGTTCCTGGGTTGTTTTGTGATCCCAAAAGAAAACGGAAGTGGTGGATGGGCGGGAGGCAACACGTTCACTGGCTGCCATGCGGCCCTGACTCTGTTTAACCTATAATTAGTTGTTTCATACAAAACAGGTCTATAGGATTTCTCGCTTCATACAATTCAACAATCATTGAATTGGGGAAGGGATGGATTTTCAATGGCACAGAATGTAAGCCATACAATAAAAAGGTCCAGTTGCTATCACTTATATCTACTTACCATTGTAATCCCTCTCCAAGCACCTTTGAGGAATCTTCAGTGAGTACTTTATACATATCATCTTCTTCTAGTTTCCGTTTATGACCAGTAACAAATAAAGGATTCAGCCACCTGTTTAAATAATAAAACATTATTTTATAAAAGTCATTTGCATGGTGTGTGTGTGTGTGTGTGTGTGTGTGTCCCTCCCTCTCTCTCTCATACACACACACACACCTTTCTTTCCATAAAAAGTGTAAGACTGGCTCACACAGTCCAGTCACAAGTAGCAATCCAATACACAGAGCAAGGAGTAGGTTTATATCTTTGGCACATACATTATTTGTACATTTCCAACTGTATGAACTTGCCCATAGCCTACAACAGAATTCTAATAGGTGAAAAAAAATTAAAAGAGAGGAACCTTACAAGTCACACTCAAATGGGGAACAACTTTATGTGAAGTCTGCATCTACTAGAAAGGTTGGTGGGAACATGAACATGTATTACTAGCAATATGTAAACAACGACATGCTATAAATGTAAATAAATTCTAGTAGTGTGTGTGTGTGTGTGTGTGTGTGTTTAATTATCTAGACAGCTATAGCCTTAAGGTCATTTGTAGTACCAGAGTCTCTCGGATTGTTTCCACCCACACAAACCTCCCAGTTCTTCAACTGCTAGGAAGGCCTTGCTGCAGGATCCCTCACAGCAGGTTAAAATCCTGTGGAGTAGCTTTCCCCAACCTGACACTCTCCAGATGTGTTGGACTACAACTCCCACAGAGCCACTGTGGCTTAGTGCTCAGAGCAGGGCTCTCCAACCTTGGGTCCCCAGATGTTGCTGGCCTACAATTCCCAGCATACCCAGCCAGCATGGCTAATGGCAAGGGATTCTGGGAGCTGTAGTCCAGCAACATCTGGGGACCCAAGGTTGGAGAGGCCTGGCTTAGAGTGGTGGACTGGGAGTCGGGAGATCGGAGTTCTAGTCCCCACTCAGCCATGAAGCTCACTAGGTAACTTTGGGCCAGTCACTGACTCTCAACCTAACCTACCTCACAGGCTTGTTGTGGGGATAAAATGGAGAGGAGGAGGATCCTTCGGCTCCTTGGAGGAAAGGCAGGATATAAATGTAACAAATAAATAAATAAAAATCATCCCCAGCCAGCATGGCCATTGGCCATGCTGACTGGGGATGACCGAAGCTGTAGTCCAACACATCTGCAGGGACCTCCAACAGCGCCCACAAAGCTCTCCACTTCCTGTCCCCTTCAACAAAAAAATAATAATTAACACACAACTTAGAAAATGTTTGGGCAGTCTTTTCTCTCTCCCTTTCTAGTCTTGCTCTTTCTCTTCCCTCTACCCCTTTGTCTTGCTTCCGCCCACTCCCAGTCTCTAGCCTCACTATTTCTCCCCCCCCCCAATACTTTAGCTCACTTTTGACTAGCCAGGGCCTCCATGGGAGCCAGCTTGTGATGGTGCCCACAGTAGCTTCTCAAATTTCTAAATGTGCCCACAGGTCCAAATAGGTTGGGGACCCCTGCCCTCACTGGCCTGACAACCATATGGATTGTGGAGTTCAGGCATAGCTTGAACACTTTTTTGTTCTCTCGGCCATTTTAAAATGAATGTGATGTGCAGTCACTTTTTTGTATTACTGATATTCTGGCAACTATTCTCATTTCCACTGTATTCCACTGTGTTGCTATGTACCATCTCAGGGTATAATTTTTATTCTGCTAAGTGTACATCACCCTGATCACCTATTGGTGGAAAATTTAGAATCATAGAATCATAGAAAAGTAGAGTTGGAAGGGGCCTACAAGGCCATCGAGTCCAACCCCCTGCTCAATGCAGGAATCCAGGTCAAAGTATCCCTGACAGATGGCTGTCCAGCTGCACCTTGAATGCCTCCAGATTGGGAGAGCCCACCACCTCCCTAGGTAGTTGATTCCATTGTCTTATTGCTCTGACAGTCAGGAAATTTTTCCTGATGTTTAGGTGGAATCTGGGTTCCTGTCACTTGAGCCCATTATTCCATGTCCTGCAAACTGGGATGATCGAAAAGAGATCCTGGCCCTCCTCTGTGTGACATCCCTTCAAGTACTGGAAGAGTGCAATCATATCTCCCCTCAGTCTCCTCTTCTGAAGGCTAAACATGCCCAGTTCTTTCAGTCTCTCCTCATAGGGCCTTGTTTCCAGTCCCTTTATCATCCTTGTTGCCCTCCTCTGAACCCTCTCCAGTTTGTCTATGTCCTTCTTATAGTGCGGTGCCCAGAACTGGATGCAGAACTCAAGATGAGGCCTAACCAGTGCTGAGTAAAGGGGAATTACGGTATCATTTCACATGATTTGGAAGTTATACTTCTATTAATGCAGCCCAAAATGTGGCTGCCTTCTTTGCAGCCACATCACATTGCTGGCTCATATTTAGTTTGTGATCTACCACAATTCCAAGATCCTTCTCACTTGTACTATTGTTGAGCCAAGTGTCCCCCATTCTGTAACTGTGCATTTGGTTTCTTCTCCCTAGGTACAGCACTTGGCATTTATCCCTGTTAAATTTCATTCTGTTGTTTTCGGCCCAGTGCTCCAGCCTATCAAGGTCACTTTGAATTTTGTTTCTGTCTTCCAGAGTATTAGCTGTTCCATCCAACTTTGTGTCATCTGCAAATTTGATAAGCATTCCCTGTACCTCCTCATCCAAGTCATTAATAAAAATGTTGAAGAGCACTGGGCCCAGGACCGAGCCCTGTGGTACCCTGCTCGTTACCTCTCCCCAGTTTGAGAAGGAACCATAGATAAGCACTCTTTGAGTCCGATTCTGTAGCCAGTTGTGGATCCACCTGATAGTTGTTCCATCTAGCCCACTTTTAGCTAGCTTGCTAATCAGGATATCATGAGGCACTTTGTCAAAAGCTTTGCTGAAGTCCAGATATATTATGTCCACCGCATTCCCACAGTCCACAAGGGAGGTTACCCGATCAAAAAATGAGATCAGATTAGTCTGGCAGGATTTGTTCTTGACAAATCCATGCTGGCTTCTAGAAATCACTGCATTGTTTTCAAGGTGCTTGCAAACTGACTTCTTTATAATCTGCTCCAAAATTTTCCCAGGGATTGATGTCAGACTGACTGGCCTATAGTTCCCAGGTTCCTCCTTCTTGCCCTTTTTGAAGATGGGAACAACATTTGCCCTCCTCCAGTCATCTGGCACTTCACCTGTCCTCCATGATTTCTCAAAGATAATAGACAGTGGTTCTGAGAGTTCTTCTGCCAGTTCCTTTATTACTCTAGGATGTAGCTCGTCAGCCCTGGAGATTTAAACTCATTCAGAGTAATCAGGTGCTCCTTGACCATTTGCCTATCAATCTCAAGCTGCAATCCTGCCCCTTCAGTCTGCACTTCAGGTTTACCCGGGGGGTCATAGACCCTCTTTTGGGAGAAGACCGAGCCGAAGTAGGAATTGAACACTTCTGCCTTTTCTTTGTCTTCTGTTATCAATTTGCCATCTTCATTGCATAGTTGAACCACCATTTCTTTCCTCTGTCTTTTACTGTGCATGTATCTGAAGAAAGCTTTCTTGTTGTTTTTAGCATTCCTCGCTAACCTTGGCTCATTCTCAGCTTAAGCCTTCCTGACACTATTCCTGCAGTTCTGTGCTACCTGCCTGTACTCTTCCCTTGTAGCCTGTCCTTCCTTCCACTTCCTATATGTGTCCTTTTTTGTTTTCAGGTCATCTTTGAGTTTATTGTGAAGCCACATTGGATTCTTCTGTTGCCCTCTGCCTTTTTTCCTTGTGGGAATTGTTTGCAATTGTACCTTTAAAATTTCCTTTTTTAAAAACTCCCACCCATCCTGGGCTCCTTTTCTCATTAGAGTCGCTTGCCATGGGACCTTACTTATCATTGTTCTGAGTTTGTTAAAATTGGCTTTCCTAAAATCCAGGGTACGTGTTTGGCTACACTCAGTTTTTGCTCCCCTTAGAATCAAGAACTCAAGTATAACATGGTCACTTTCCCCCAGAGTTCCCGAAACTGCCACTTTATCCACTAACTCGTCTCTGTTGGTTAGAATCAGGTCAAGGATAGCCGATCCTCTAGTTCTTCCTCCACTTTCTGTAGGAGGAAGTTATCAGCTCAGAAATTTCTTGGAGGGGCCATGCTTGGCTGAATAAGTCTCCCAACAGATATCAGGGAAATTGAAGTCACCCATAACTACCACATCATGCCTCCTTGAAACATTTGCAATTTGCTTTTCAAAAGTTTCATCCTCGTCTTCTCCTTGATTGGGTGGTCGGTAGTAGACTCCAACCGCCATGTTCATCTTATCCTTTGCCCCCTTTATTTTAACCCAGATGCTCTCAATGGGGCTGCCAAGCTCCTCTTTCTATATCTCTGTGCAGAGATACGTATCTTTAACATACAGCACAACTCCACCTCCCTTTCTGTTGCTTCTGTTCCTTTTGAACAAGTTATACCCTTCAATCGCTGTATTCCAGCCATGGGAGTCATCCCACCAGGTTTCAGTTATCCCTATCAAGTCGTATCTGCCCTCATGTATCAAGAGTTCAAATTCGTCCTGTTTGTTGCCCATACTCTGGGCATTAGTATAGAGACATCGAAGACTATGTGCTTTATAGTCCGACTTTTTCCCTACATTTTGTGTATCATTGGGCACCGCTGGAGCTGTTCTCTCCGTTGTGGCACAGAGGCCTTCTTCCATTGGAACCCTCCCCTGTTGGATTCAGTTTAAAGCCCTCCTGATTAAGTTCCTCATGCTGTGGCCAAACACATTCTTCCCAGTCCTTGTGAGGTGCAACCCATCCTTTGCCAAAAGTCCATCTTCCAGGAAGTGTAGCCCGTGGTCCCAGAATCCAAATCCCTCACGTCGGCACCACCTTCGTAGCCAGTCATTCACTTGGAGTATTTTTCTTTCCCTTTCTATGCCTCTTCCAAGTACTGGAATGATGGATGAGAAAACTATCTGGGCCCCGAAGTTCTTGAGTTCCCTTTCCAGCTCTTCAAAGTCTGCCGTGATTTCTTTGTAACTCCGCTTGGCAGTATCATTTGTACCCACATGGAAGAGAAGAAAGGGGTATGTGTCGGTGAGCTGTATGAGCCTCGGCAGCTGCTCTGTCACATCCTTAATCTGTGCCCCGGGGAGACAGCACACCTGGCGAGTCCATGGGTCTTCGCAACATACTTTGGCTTCGATCCCCCGCAGGAGGGAGTCTCCCACTACGAGTACTCTTCTCTTTCTCTTGCTGCAGGCCTTGGTTTGATTGCCTCCACTTGACTGACCTTCAGCCTCTTGCTCGCTGTCACGTTGGGTGCCCGGTAATTCGTCCTCTGCAGGCTGTCCTCTGCTCTCGTCCTCAAGTACCTGGAAGCGGTTCCATAGCTCCACTACTTCCACAGGCGCAGAATGTCTTCTAGTTCTTCTGCTCCTAACAGTCACCCTTTTCCAGGGAGTTCCCCCTGCATTATTTTCCCTTGCCTCTGCAGTCTCCAACTCCACCTCATCCTGCCGTTGCCCTTCTGGCTCCTGTTCTACGCTTTGGTGCTGTAGATCCACTGTTCTGTCTAAGAACTTTATCAATGCATTTCAAGCAACAGTGAATTGAAAAAGTTTAAATTTCATAAAATTCTCAGTTCCAGAATCTATAGCCTCTGCCACACTGACAAGGCAATAAAAAAAGTATAGGCTGCAGTAAAGTAAACCAGAACAAATGGAAATTCAACTGCAAAAATATGAGTGCCAACCAATACCTGACAAAGCACTAGCTCTCAAAAGAAAACCCATCACCTTTGATTAAGGGACAGTTTACATTACTATGGGCCACTCTTCTCCCTCAAGAGACTTGCCCATTCCCATAGACAAGTAACACACCAGCCTCAAAGGAAGTGGATGTGGCTATTATTCTCCAAGGCTCTGAAAGGTTATGTTGGAGAGGGCATAGGCTGCCAAGGCATGAGTTACCAGCTCTGACACTACATCAACCTCAAGGACAGACAACTCCTATGAGAAAATAAGGTCAGCTGCCAGACAGTCCAAACTTAAGGTTTGGCTTCATCTCAACTTCATCAAGGTCAGAAGGGACTAGCCTAGATTTTATGTGCTCACATCATCCAACTGTGGATATAGTTTCCAACTTTGGAAATAGTAAATAATGAAGTAAAGGCCTGTCACACAGAAGAGGGACGCAACCTGTTCTCTATCATCCAAGACCGTAAGACACAAAATAGCTGGCTTAAGTTATAGGAAGGCAGGTTTCAGTTGCACACCAGGAAAAACTTCCCACGGGTCAGAGCAGTCAGACAATGGAACCAATTGCCTAGGGAGGTGGTGGGCTCTGGAGGTCAGTCAGTCAGTCAGGCGATCACTCGTGACCGAGTAAGATTGTCTTCCAGGATAAAAAAGAAAATTTACAAAAAGGAGATTTTAAAAGGAGGAAAATTCTAAAGAAAATTGTGTAGACTCTAGCGATGGGTCCGTAAGTGACTGTGGAGGCCAATTCTAGATCCACACAGCCTCCCACAGTGAGGACACAGGTTACCAGATGGAAGATGGTCTTGTAAAGGATTCATTTGACATGCTTTTCGCTTAGCACGTTTCTCCCTTTCACCTTGCACTCGAGCTTCTTCAAAGTCCATAGAGCCTTTGTGAAAGGCCAACCTCCAGTTAGATCGTCCATGGGCCAGAGCTTCCCAGTTTTTGATGTTTATATTGCATTTTTTTAGATTAGCCTTATGAACATCTTTAAACCTCTTATATTGACCACCGATATTCCACTTTCCATCCTTGAGTTGGGAATAAAGTAACTGCTTTGGGAGACGGCAGTCAGGCATTCGAACAACATGACCGGTCCACTGAAGTTGGCGTTGAAGGATCATTTTTTCAATGCTAGTAGTCTTTGCTTCTTCCAGTACACTGACTATCTTCCCAAGTAATTCGCAGGATTTTCCGGAGGCAACGTTGATGAAATCTTTCAAGGAGTTGGAGGTGACGTTTATAGATAGTCCATGTTTCGCAGGCATACAATAAAGTTGGTAATACAATGGCTTCATAAACCAGTGTTTTGGTCTTCTTACAAATATCCGGATCCTCGAACACTCTATGTTTCATTCGAGAAAACGCGGCACTTGCGGAGCTCAGACGATGCTGGATTTCACTGTCGATGTTAGCTGTAACAGAAAGATGGAGCTGACGTGCAGTAAAAATCATGTCTACTGTCCCTCTAGAGGAGCGGAAACCATATTGAGTTTCAGGGAGGATCTCTTCTGAAATAGATAGAAGACGGTTTGCAAGAATCCTGGCAAATATTTTACCTGCGGTAGCTAAGAGAGAAATGCCCCGATAGTTTCCACAGTCTGTTCTATCACTTTTCTTAAAGAGGGTGATAATTTTGGCATCCCTGAAGTCTTCTGGGATCTCTTCTCTTATCAATAAGGGTCTGGACGGCCATATGTCAGGGATGCTTTAAACTGGATTCCTGCGCAGAGCAGGGGGTTGGGCTCAATGGCCTAAATGGCCCCTTCCAACCCCATGATTCTACAAATGTGTGTGCCTTCAACCACTCGGAAAGCTGTATCACCCTAGCAAGCTACAGAAGAAGTTTGTCCCTCCCTTGCTTCCAGAGCAGGTGCAGAAGAATAGTAAAATTCTCTTTCCACCTAGCAGGATGACACCAGTGACTAGCTTATGCAAGAGGCACCATGCAAATTGATGATTTACCACTTGGTAAGTGATTGCCGTATTTACCCGCCAATTCAGCTGCTGGATTCCAAAAGGAGAGATTTTTAGACTTTGAATCCAGCATCTCCTAACAACCTGGAAATCATCTGCAATTAACTACTTTGACCAAGTAAACAAGCCCTTTTAAGGTTGGTATTCCACCATCACTTTTGTTCTCTAATCTGTATCAACCCTGAGGGCCGGGAAGAAGCGGAGGTTTACCACTCATGCTGCAGAAACAGTTTTTTTTTTCTAGTTCTGTGAGAAGCTTTGTATTCTAAAGCTTTTCTGACTCAGTGCCCTTTGGACTTTCAATTACCCCTCAAGGGCTTACTGCAACTGAAGTCTCTTTTGTTAACTTATTAATTAGTGGTGATTTAATGCTCTCTCCTTTTCAAGTCCGAAAAGAATAAGATTTTAAGCCCTATGGGTCCAGCCCTTTCACTAGGTTACTGTCTCAGTCAGCACTTTCCTTGTGGCAGTAGGGACTTTCCCTTCTCAGGATTGCCTTGGTGGTGCATGCACTTTTGTTGTCTCTAGCAACTATTAGAGACCACTATTATTAAAAAAAATGACTTGAACTTCTTAGTTGGGTTCCTCCTCCTGCCTCAGGAATAGGCCACCTGGTGCCCTCCAGTTGTTTTGGACTACAACTCCCGTAATCCCCAACCACTGACCATGCTGGATGTGGCTGATGGGAGTTGTGGTCGAAAACATCTCGAGGGCACCACATTGCCTACCCTTGCTCTACCTGCTGGGACTCCCCCAACCCAGCACCAAGCATCTGTTGACTGGTCATGTAAAGATCTTTGTATCATGCAGCTTTGTGTGCTCACCATAAAAGGAAGCAGGGAGACTCGATGGCCTTGTAGGCCCCTTCCGACTCTATGATCTATGAATCTATGATACTGACATCAGAAGAGGGCTTAGCACAGGGTTGTGCAGCGTGTGGCCTGCCAGATGCCGTTGGACTTCAACTCCCATCAGCTCTAGCCAGCACAGCCAATGGTGAGGGATGATGGGAGTGGCAGTCCAGCAACATCTGGAGGGCCACAAATTGCCCAGCCCTGGTTTGGCACAACTCCATTCACCTGGAGAGTCTGGCAAATGGGAGAGCAAAGGAGCGGCCCTATCCAAGCAGGCGGTGGGGTTAGTTCTGTATAGCCAAGGGGCCTAATTCAGAAGTTCATTAACTGAGCAGCTCCTTCCTTCACCTACCGCCATCCTATTCAAGGTCTCCTTTCTCACTCCCACCCTGCTCCACATCTACCATAAACTAAGGCTAGGTTTTGGGGTCGGGTGGAGGTGGTAAGAAGAGCACAAATGCCCTGGAAGGAATAATCACCCAGCCCCTGCTTGTCTTCCAGGAACAGAACTTACGGATCACTCCTTGCAGGCCTCTTGAACTGAAGCAGGATGGCCAGGGGGATTGGAAGCTGTGTACAACGAGCTGTCCAGGGAGGCAACCCTCTGCTTCACCCACCTCTTTCCCCCACCATCAGCAGCAGAAGTGCTGCGAGATCAGGTTGAGGTCACTGCCATCAGCATGCATTATGCCTTAGGTCCTGACTGTATTTACCAAAGCGCAAAGAAAGATTTAGTCCCATCCGCCTTCCCCAACCTGGCGCCCTATAGATGTGTTAGACTACAGCTCCTATCATCCTGGGGCATGCTGGTTGGGGATGGTGGGAGTTGTTGTCCAACACATCTGGGGGTGCCAGGTTTGGGAAGGCTGGACTAGTCAGATGACAGTAAATCTTGTCCTACCTGTGCGTTGACAGAGCGAGCCCAACCCTGAATTGGGACAATGCTTTTCCTACACCGTGCAAAACTAGGCTGTCTGTGAACAACTGCCCAAGAGAACAACAACTGCCACAGCATCCACCAGGCTTTCTGCAAGCTAGATTTTGGCAAGTCATAATCCAAAGCAGTTACTGCATAATAGGATATTGCACAGGGATACATTCCCAAAGGAGGAGATAACCAGATACGACGTCACTCCTAGCTCCCCATGCAAGTGAATGCTGCTAACCATGAGGATAAATATGTGATGGCTGCAATCCTAAGCATAGTTACTAAAAGTAAAGCCCCACTGGATTCGTTGGGACTTACTTCCAAGCAAACATGTCCAGGATCAGGTAGCAAGTCCAGCAACACTTCCAAATAGTGAGGAGTGTCTAGACCAGGCCTGCAAAACGTGTGATTTACCAAGCCAAATTAAGCCTGCTCTTGATGCAAGGCAGCCTACTAAGGGTTCAATAAACCTCTTCTTTTGCCACTCAGCCAAGAACTGAAAGTGGAGTGGGAGGGGGGAGATGAAAGGCTGTCAAGCATCCAGCAGGTGGGCCATGTTCGTCTTGGTGGATCACAAGTTGTGCTTATGCTAGACCAAACAACAGAACATATAAATATAGCAACAGGAATTTTCCCATTCCTTGGCTCACAAGTGTTCATAACTTTAAAACAAAAACCACAACAATGGTTTTGATCTAAACTTTCCAAAGTAAAGTTACAGCCGCTGCCCCCAAAACCCACCAAACATCAACAGCCTTTTCAAATCAATCCCAGAAAGAGCAGCCTACAAAGTAGCACTGGTTCTGCAAAACCAAACAAGTGGAATTTGACACTTGTGTATCTTAACTTGTTGATACCTGAAATACAAAATAAGGAAGGATGAGAACCAGCTACAAAAGTCATGAGGGGTATTACGGTTGCCTGGACAATAAGAGTTCACTTCATTCAGCCTTGAGAACCAGATACTGCAACTCTGCCCAGTTAGTACAAACAAATGAAAGGGGGGGGGGGGGGACGACTATGGAAACACAAGGCTGTTTCAATGCTTGATGGATCATCAGAACTTCTGCGGACACAGTAACATCTGTTTCCAAATAACTGAGAAAATATCTGGTTCATCATATAAACAGAAAACTCTTGAGTAAAACACTAGCTAACGTGCAATCTTCTTACTTTCCCCACCACAAAGGTACTACTAGCTGGAAGTTTCACTTTCATGATCTATTACAGGGGTGGCCAGTTTCTGCATTCTCTGCATGAGCCATTCTATTTTCTAGTTCAGGGAGGTGCAACTTGAGGCCCTTCAGATGTTCATAGTTATTCATAGTTCATAGAGTTGGAAGGAGCCTACAAGGCTATCGAGTCCAACCCCCTGCTCAATGCAGGAAACTAGAGGAGGGGTCTCCCATCCAAGTAATAACCAGGCCTGACCCTGCTTAGCTTTCCACACTCAGACAAGCTGAGCCAGCATAAGCCACAAGCCTGTATGTTTTGGCCCACAACTCCCATCATCCCTCACCATTGGCTAT
The DNA here is from genome assembly GCA_021292165.1 of Shinisaurus crocodilurus. Classification (NCBI taxonomy): domain Eukaryota; kingdom Metazoa; phylum Chordata; class Lepidosauria; order Squamata; family Shinisauridae; genus Shinisaurus; species Shinisaurus crocodilurus. The sequence continues at coordinate 161,006,967 of CM037878.1, read as the reverse complement.
GCTGGCTAGGGCTGATGGGAATTGCATGCCAAAACATCTGGAAGGCCGCAAGTTAGTGGTTTGGGGAAATGGGAACAGTCAGTACCAAAATAAAGTTCGTGCAACACAGTGACAATGGGTCGATTCGCACAAGTGGCAGTGAGCTGGGTGCAGGCAGCCATTTTGAATATTCGACACCTGACAGCAGGTTGTCATGTCATGGGAACCCAGGGACCATGGGTTATGTGAGGGCTAAATAACCATGGTCTGTTGCTGGGTTATGCGAGGGTCGTTTAACCCTCGCATAGCCCACGGTCCCCAGGTTTACACGACATGACAAGTCATGGCCTGGCACTGAATATGCAAATCTCGCCCAGCACGCACCACAGTCCACCATGGCTTAAATAACCCATGGTGGGCTGCTTTGATCATGTGAACCAAATCAATGTCTTCACAGTACACATGACCCTATATGGCCAAGGTGCTCTGGGTTCCTTGGCCATGCAGCTGCTAAGCAACCCACCTCTTTCCTCCTAATCTTCGAGCTGGGGAGGGGCAGGGAACACCACACAAAGGCAGGATGAACCCCACCTAGGTCTGCAGCTTGAAGGTTGGGAGAAGGCTGGTTGTCAGAGGATGGCAAGAATGCAGAAGCATGAAGAAAGGTAACACTTAAGTACACAGGCTTGGATCCAAAGAAAGTGGGCGCAGAACTCTCTTGAGCAATCAGGCTTTCCTGCCCACTTCTAATCTCTGCAGTCCCCTACTGCGTCCCCCTCCCCAAAAGCAACTCCTCACTGCCAAGGGACCTTGTGGAAATGTGTGGGATGTGGCAGGGGAAGGGCTACCGTGCAGTGCGCTTAGTCAGGTTTTGCTCAGAGTCTGCCCACTTCCTGTCTGGGACATTAGCTGGCCCAGAATCCTAGCTTTCATTTCTCCCACAAAGAGCAGTCTCTAGTCTAGAGTCTAGACCAGGGGTACAGAACCTCTTTCAGCCCGAGGGCCAAATTCTATTTTGGGGACTACATTCCAGTGGTGGGTGGGGCCGAAAGCAAAAGGGGCAGGGCCAAAATAGCAGCATATTTTAACTTAAAACTCTGACTGCCTGTAACTAAGCCCTTGGAGACGGATCTCAACCTTTTAGGATGAGGAAAAAACTGCACAAAAGCCGAGAAACCATCAAGCAATTGGTGGTCAGGGGAAAGTGGGTGGGTCCATCTGGGGAACCCCAGAAGGCCAGACTGGAACCACAGGTGGGCCAGATTTGGCCTGAGGTTCTGCATCCCTGGCCTAGACCTCGCACATCCAAAGATACAAGGCAAAATATACAGGACCTGGTGCAACTAGGGCTACACCTCAGGCCAAAGTCCAGGCTCCGCTGCCCAGGGGCTCTCCAAATGACCACCCAGATAGTGGCAGGTGATGGGGCAGTGGCAAACAGGCCCAGTGGGCTAGCATGGGTACAGGGCTGACTCTCACCGTCGTATCTGGTCTTCTTATTTTTAATGACATTTTATAGTCAGGGAGCAGCTGGTCATGTACATGCTTACAGGTGTTCATTTTATTATTTTTACTTTTAAAAATATATTATCCTTCTCTGCAACAAAATTGTGCTTATTCCCAACTTAATGTCTTTAGCATCAGGGCAGCAGAAGCAAACTCCATTCCATTCCTGTAGCCAGGATGGCACTACAGTGTAAGTGAGTTTAAAGGGCAAAACTGTGCATTCTCAGAGCATTTCTTTTACAAAACAAAACCAGGATTGGCAAACAGCCCTTTTCTTTTCTTTTTTCTTATTTTGCTCTAACTTCTCAGGAATGTAGAAGCAGATGCAGAGTATGGAATGGCGGTGAGGTGGGGTGGGAGTGAGAAGAGAAATGTGAGTTGTGTGCTTCACAACTGAAGTAATACACATGGCTGTCTGAGACCATCATGTCCAGGGTCTAAAATTACCAGCTGCACCACTGTCCACAAATCACTTAGTGAGAAATTATCCCACTCCCACCTCCCAGCATTGTAGCCAATTCGGGAAATCACAGCTATTATTGACATGATATCCTCCATGTACTTATACGAGAGTAACTATAGAAACAGGAATACACAGTGACAATTCAACTGTGTGGAGATGGAACTTCCCGATCCCTTTTGAAGCTATTTTTCTATCTCCCACAGTAGTAGTAAGAGTTGCCCACAAAAAACAATTGAGAAATCCAAGATTTTAACGTCCTGGGATAAGATAAAAAGATGCCTCCTCTGCTCCTTGCCCAGCTTTTTGAGGGAATTTCCAGGAGCATACATACAGCTCATAAAGTTCAACCATTACTGTGCCTGATTTGCATAACATGCAAATTAGGTTGTCCAGATTTGAAGAACAGTATAGCAAACCGAGGCTCAAGGAGCTTCAATTAGAGAAGGAAAACTGGGGGCAGGGAGAACAGCTCGTACAAGTGGAGTGCCTTTCCACTACTTCCTACAACTTGAAAACATTTTTGGTAAGGACATCAGGAGCCTGATAACATCACTTCCAGTAAAATCCTATGCATATCTACTCAGAAGTAAGTCCACTGAGTTCAATGGGCTCACTTCCAGGTAAGTGTGCATAGCAGGGGTTGGCAACTGCGGGAGGTTTGGGGGACATTTGCGCGCGCCCCAAGACCCCACCTCATGGGCTGCACCCCTTCACACAGGTGCCGAAATTAAAAAAAGAAGAATGTGGCATCCGTGGCACTTATGGAGCACCCAAGGGGTCAAAATGAACTTGTTTGCAAGGTAATTTTGACCCTTTGGGTATTCCATAGTCACTAAGGACACCATTTATTTTTTTTACAAACAAAAAATATTTTATCAATTTCAGGGGGCAGCAGCAGGACACATGCAGCTTACAGGCCACGTGTTGCCCACCCATGGCATATAGGATTGTAGCATTAGATGGCCAGACAAAGCCTGCAGGTCACTAGTTAGCCATCTCTGGTCCACAGGGTTTTGCTATTATATTTAAATCTCAATGTTTTTCTCTCATCTGTTCTAAACGTGAAGGAGAAAGAACCGAGAAACCTTTCATCAGGATTACCTTCCTTAAACTAGATCTAAAACAATACTAAAGCAATACTTAATACTTTTACCTAGTACAGTATCAAAGATTATCTCCAGCTTGCTTAATATATAGACGGCCTAGTTTCTCTCTGCAATCCACTGGTAAAGTGGGCCAGCGTGCTTCACGCAGCATGCTAACACATCTGAGTAGGAGTGGGATTTTATATTTCTGAAATGGGGGATTCAACCATTTTCATCTCAAGGCAATCCTAGAGACAGCTGCAGGTCCAGCCTGACACCATCACATGACCTGCAGAGCCTAATTTGAATGTCTGCAGAGCCTCCTCCCCTACTTCATCTTGGGACTCTGAATATGCAGACACCATGACTTCACCATCAAGTCAGATTTTTAGATTTATTTTTCCTCCCCTATCCCCCCACACACAAACACCTGCTTTTAGTAACATCTTAGAGCCAGTGTGACATAGTGGTTAGAGTGTTGGACTGGGACTCGGGAGATCCAGGTTCTAATCCCCACTCGGCCATGAAACTCACTGGGTGACTTTGGGCCAGTCACTGACTCTCAGCCTAACTTATCTCACAGGGTTGCTGTGAGGATAAAATGGAGAGGAGGAGGATTATGTAAGCCGCCTTGGGTTCCTTTCAGGAAAAAAGGCGGGGTACAAATATAATAAATAAATAAATAAAACTTGCCTGATTAAGAGATCTGGAGATCTCAAAAGCCTGCACGATTTTTGTGTGCATAAGGATCACAAGATAAGTGTGAAACACTTTGAACACTCAAAAATGCTATATAAATGCCATTATTATTATTATTATTATTATTATTATTATTATTATTATTATTATTATTCTGACTCATACAGCACCCTTTGCCCTCTCCTCTCCAAGGTCATTCCATTCCAATCCATACCACACATTCCCAAACTCTTTGCAAATCCAAATATTAAAAGTAAAATAAACTCTGCAAAGAAGTATGCATACCAGTATCCTTTTTTTTCCAAGTGCAGAATCTGGAGTTTTAAATTAGCTTCAGTATGAAGGGTGTACAATCCAGCCTTGGCCGATTCCCCAGAGAGCCACATGGCTATTCCTTAAAGTGTATTGTGTGGTGTTAAGTGCCTACAGGCACTGAGCCAGTCAGAGTCCATTGTACAATGCTCTACAGGCAGAGTATGCACCGTTCCTGGGCCTTTCAACTAAAAAACCATTGGAAAATGAACTTCAGCTACTTATGCTTTACACAATCATGCAAGTGAAGGAAACAAAAGATTTCAATCAGATTGCATCATATCTGAAACAGGGGTGGTTGGCTGGTTGATAGACAAGATAGCTAGGTCACAACATTTCGTATAAACTACTATGGATTTTCAAAGGTCTTGGCTTTATTTCATCCTCTCTCTCTCTGATAAAGGTCAATGTTTTGTGCACTCCGATACATGTTTACATAGACGTAAGTCCCAACTATGTTCAATGGGGCTTACTGCCTAATAGGCATGTTTTGTGCCCTCTCAACTGTGTACTTTAACAGGCCCAGGCAACCTGTCATTCACTACATTATCTTGGTCACTTTCTGGACCAATTTTAATGTTACATTTCTGCACACACAGGCGTCTATGTGCGCACACTCATACATAGGAATGGGCCATATCTCACTCATATATATATATATATATATATATATCCAATACCCACTTCAGGAAGCTGAGCCCTGCATCCACTTTCAGAAGTGTACATCAGACTGAGGAAAAAGAAGAAAAAACACTAGTGCAACCACACGTGTACAGGATGCACATTCTCAGACAGACACAACAGGTACAAAAACATACAAGACTCAGGTAGAAGCAGAACTGAGAAGGATGCCCTTACAGGAGCAGTCTGACAGGCAGCTCTATGATCAGCCTTCAGCTGTAATTCAGTGGAGGAGATCTGTGATGATATATGACCTAAAGCACCCTGTGATCTTCCTTTAGCTCTTAATACATCTTCAGCTCCTTGTGCATAAAATACTACTGCATAATCTTGCCCCAATGACACACCTGCCAGAACAAACACAAATACACACATGCTGCATTTAAAGAAACAACATGTGTATATTTGTTGTGTGCACCTGTATGGATGGGAACAGCAAACCAAGATCTCCTTTACTTCTTGGGGAATGTAAAGAAAAAGCCTCAGTTTCCTGCACACACACCCACACACACCCACACCTCCACACCTGTAAACAGGAAAGGCATGCAAATGTACATAGGTTATCTGTTGCCCCCCCCCATGCCACAGAGTCTCCGCTGTCCCTTTGATGCCCCTGTGCCTCAGATATGCAAATGTTCTAAAGCCCCCTGGTCATGAGCAAAGAACCACCCCCCTCCCCTGCCTGGCCAGATGAAGTTCATCCCGATTGGCCAAAGACAGCTGACTACTGAAAGGAGGGGTGGGGGGGAGAATCTATATTGCCAGATGTGGCTTCTGGTTTTTGTTGTTGATCATGGGCAGCAGGCTGCGAGGAGGTTCAAGACTTCGGTCTGGCCTCAAGAGCCGGCCTCTGGATCCAGCCCCAGGTAGCTCCTGGTGAAACTCGCTGAATGAGGGCTTTTGATGAGACAAGCCCTGAAGAGGACCACCCACCCCGGACCTTAGGGTGGGTGTGGTGGTCTGCACGTGTGGTAGGGCTTGGCTGAGGCAGCCCTGAAGAAGACCGGCCCCCAGGTAAAGTGAGTGCCTGGGAGATATATAGAAAGGAACCAGCTTTGTTATTTTGTAGCTCTACTGTGTATGTATCAAAGTGTCTCCCCACCTTTCTCCTTCCCTCATTTCCCACCTTTTGTTGTAATCTGTTTACCTTGAATAAACCTTCCTGGTTTCCCCCACACGGCGTTTGTGGTTTCTCTATGGTTCAGCGCTAAATCCAGAGTATAGACAAGGGCAAATCCCTGAGAGAGTCAAGTCAAGACTGCAGAGCTAAGGCTGGCAGTCTTGCACCTTGGATCTCTGGTCTTGGGTAAAGGACTGGGTGGCAAGAGCCCCAGTCCTTTCTTCACAGGGAAGTTGTGGGAGGAAGATTCTCAGTTTAAGTCAGAAACACTGCCATCTTTCCATGCCATGCCATGTCAGAAACACTGCCATCTTTCCATGCCATTTTCATTATGAAAATGATATGACTTCTAAGCAGGGTCAGCGTGCCTTTCAGTTGGCTGTACAGCACCCATCCACATCAGACGTAAAATGGAGATATGCGATCATAATCTCCAACAATTTTTGCATTAGTTATTAGCAACCCCATGGGACTACAGAGAAGATCAAAGACTGGAGGTGCTCCAAGAAGACGGTGCTTAACCCTTTCCTCCTACGGCCTTTCACCCTTTCCCCAATGTAAATTCTCACACAGAAATGAGACGAGTCCTACTGGACCAAAGACCTATTTAGCCCAGCATCCTATTCCCACAGTGGACAACCAGCTGCCTTTGGGAAGCACACAAGCAGCCTCTCCCACTGTTGTTCCCCAACAACTGGCATTCAAAGGGCTGCTGCCTCTGATCTTGGAGGTAGCATATAGTCATTGTGACTAGTAGTCACACTTAGCAAGCTGCTATCAATGCCTGCTGGACAGGGAAGAGACAGGAGCAGCATTTGTTGTACCTTTCTTTTTACTACAGCTTCAGAGGAATGGTTTACCTTGGGGAAAGGACATGGGAGGAAAGTGTTAAGCACCCTCTCCCAGAGCACCACTTCCCCAATCTTCAAAGCAGCCCCATGGGGCTCATTAGCAATACCAAAAAAAAAAAAAAAAAAAAAACCCACCTGTAAGATATCCTTATCATAGATCATCATCCAGTTTGGTGTGGCCAGTAGTAAAACATGAGAATCACATTCACATCACAAGGAGCCAGAATACTAAAGGAGTACTAGCTTGTTGTGAATGAGCCAGCGCTGCTCGGTCACTCCCGCTTGGCTTGTCCTGCAAGCAGGAGGAGCAGCCTAAACAAACTGTGGACCTTCTATCCGTGGTTTAGCATCACGTGCAAAGTAGGAAACCTGGACTGTCTCTCCCCCAACAAGCCAGAGTCCTAAGCCAAGGCTCAGGATCCTGGCTCATCCGGGGAAAGACAAGCCAGAGTTCCCTGTTCACATATCATGACAAACAAACCATGGATGGAAGGTTCACAGTTTTGGTTGTTCCCACTTATACCAGGAGCAATCGATCAGCATAAACCAGCATGCTAATTCATTCACAATAAGTCTGAATTCTTTAGAATTCAGGGGTTTTGTGACATGCAAACATGGCCAGTGACAGCTGGCATTTTCACAGCACTTTCAAGTGTACAAAGAGGTTCATATACATTACCTTATAATCTTTACAGATACTCTGTATGGTAGGTTAATGCTATTGTCCCCATGATATTGAAGTGACTTAGTGAGTTCATGGCAGAGACAAGATTGGAACTGGGACTTCCCAATTAATAGTTCAAGAATAGAGCCCAGAAACACCACAGGATCCAAAAGAGTAGAGCACTGAATAGTAATAGCAAAATATGAGATTGTTTCTCCACCATATGTATCCAAGATGAACATTAACATATGGAGAAGAAACATGCAGTAAATATGTGCTCAGGAATGTCAGCAAATCCTGGCACATGCATACCACAAGTTTTCAAACATGCATCTCTCTCACACACACACACACACACACACACGTAATGCTGGTCACCTGTGGAAACACATACTGAACAAACAATAGCTTGAATTTTCACTAATATGTGAAGTGCCCTGAGGATTCTAGGGTTGGAAAATGGAGGAGTACCTAAGGTGGATAAAAATAACATTAAAAATTATATACAAACCAAATGGGTAACAGATTTATTTTTTTTTACCCTAGTTTTGAAATGAAATCTGAATGCAATACCAATAAGCATATTAAATCTACACTTCACTCTTAAAACTGAATTCACGATCCACTATCAAACACACTGATTAAAGCCTGCTTTTATACATAGATTCATAGATCAGAGAGTTGGAAGGGGCCTACAAGGCTATCAAGTCCAACCCCCTGCTCAATGCAGGAACCTAGAAGAGGGGTCTCCCATCCAAGTAATAACCAGCCCTGACCCTGCTTAGCTTTCCATGCTCAGACAAGCTGAGCCAGCGTAAGCCACAGGCCTAGATGAAAGAAAGAAAGAAAAAATCAAGGAAATATATTTTACCTGAGGTCAAGCATTATACGTGATAGAATACGTCATCTTGAAATAATAAATACAAGTGATGAATATTTATGACTCCGTCAAGCAAAACTTCATAAACATTTACTTTCCATCTAACCAAACAACTCTACTTTTGTCCAGTAATTCCCAGCCTTGCTTCTAATGTCTGGGCACTTAACCTACAGTCCACATTCCAACACACCTAACTCCATAGAGGATTCTGGCCCCTGATTTCAACTAAGTGATCTTGCTTAGTCTACACAGAGAGCCAAACACAAATGCATTTCTACCTCCTTTATTTCTAAACAGATCTAACTGTGTAGTGGTTAAGGCAAGTGGGCTAAATGATTACAGTTTGGGACCATGCTTTTAGGAAGTAGAAAGGCTTTATTTCATTGCAAACTATTAGGCTTTAATTGATTCAGCCAGCTAGTTAGCACATACTTCTTGTCCAGGAAATCCATGCATTACAAAATGGGAAATTTGATTTAAATCAAATGAGTTAAATCAGAGTTCTTCTTTTTCTTGGTTGAAATCACTGATATTCTAAATAAATCCACCCTGAGAGTATTATAACATAAACTTACCAATTTTCTTCAAGACAGTCAAACTTGCAGCCCAAACCTATTATGCATCTCTACTTAGAAGTAAGTCCCACTTGAGTTCAGTGCTGCAATCCAATGCACACTTACCAGGTAGCAAGTAACTCAGTAGGACTTACTTCTCAGTAGCCATAGACATACATAGGATTGGGCTGTAAAAGAGGCAAATTTCTCAAGAGAAGAGCAAATGAGGAGTCACACTGGTCACGATCATGGATTACCATTCATATAAGACAAAATAGGCTTGATAACTTTTACTCAGGACTGGCTTTTATAACATTTTGGCTGGGTTGTGGAGTATCAAAGGTACAATCCAACATTAAGTCCTACTTAGAGTCACTGAAATGAATGGGACTTAAGTTAGTCATAATTAACTTAACTAAAGGTGCAATCCTATTCATGTTCATACAGAAAAACATCCTACAATTCCCAGCATTCCCCAGCCAGCCATGGGAGTTAAAGGACATTTTTCTGTCTAAACATGCATAAGATTGCACCCTTAAGGGCTAACGGAAAGATTTCTATATACACCCCCTTCCATTTACTCACTCACTGGATTCGCACATCATGCTAATCCACAGTGGATTGTCATTGTGGGTGATCACAGAGTGGCTTAGTGTGATGTCCAAACCCGGAGCGGTTTCCCCATCGTTGGTAGTTTTGGGCAAACAAGCCACCCTGAGAACCCATGGTTTGTAGTAGGGTTGTTTAGGGTGGTTTGTTCTCAGGGTGCTTAGCATGATGTCCGAACCCCGTAGGGCGATGGGTGCCATGGGTTGTTGGAATGGCTAGCTCCAAACTCTGCTTAATGTGGAGTTGGAGCAGACAAATTAGTTGAGAACACTTTCAAGTGCTATGAAAAACCAGCATCATTACTTAATATATGCTTCCTCAAAGGACATCAAAACCATTTACTTCAGAATTATCACCCTGAAATATAAGCTGCTCCAGAGTAAACACAATATTCATCAAGTATGGGGTGAATCACACATAGGGATTCGTCAGTGGTCCCCTGATTAAGCCAGGAGGGACTCTCTTCTCCTCCAGACCAGCGGTGGGGGAGCTCAAATATTCCCAGTCCCCTAATCCCAGTTGTTTGTATCTTGAAGACAGAGGAATTGGCATTCTACAGATGCTCCGAAACGCCCCTAACACTAACGGGGGGGGGGGGGCGCTCAATTAACGGAGTAAAGGAATTGCACTCTACACATGCTCACGGCGCTCGCTTTGATTCGCAGGACTGAATGGAAGATCGTTAATTAAAAAAAAAAAAAAAAGCTCTGGAGCTATTCAATCCGGACTTATAAACCCTGCAATTCAGACCGTAACACGGGCCAGCTCGAGAACCACTCATTCATTTGCTCCAAGGAGCCGGTGCCCGAGGCCACCCAGGCGGAGAGGACTGGCAAAATCAAAACAAAAGAAGGCGGCTGATCCGGCGGGAAATAATGATAAAGGGGAAGGAGGAGGTCGCCTTGGCCACTCACCAAAAGAAGAGCCGAGAGCAGAAGTTGGCATCGCGCAGCGGGTTGTGTTTCTCGTCCCCGACGGGAAGAGCCTCCATCGGCCGCCGCATTCGCACTTGTTGGAGCCGGCCCGGGAAGAAAGAGCGGCAGCAGATGGCGGTTCTAGGAGAGGAACACGCTCGGCTGAGGCCACCACCAGCCGGCACCGCGTTGTATAAGGTTCTCCGAGAAAAGAGCGCCTGCGGCAGCGCAGGGCAGCCGGCGCTTCCGGGAAACCTGACGCCCTTTCGCGCCGCGCCTGCAGCGGCCGCGCCTGCCTCGAGGGGGAGCTACTGGCGGACTGGGCGGGTAGGGAAGCGGCGCGCGCAAGATTCATCGCCTTCCCCCCCCCCCCCCCCCGCCTTGGCCTGTCGCCTGGTGACTCTTCGCGACTCCGGGAAGAGCAGCCTGTCTGCGGTGCGTGCGGCACAACCCGGTAAATAGGTTTACACACAAGAAAATCCTGCGCCGAGCTCACAGGGCTTTCCATGGCCAGAGGAAATGATGACTCACGGTTTACAATTCTCCCCCCACCCCCTACTTATGTATTTATAGTATTTTTTTACCCCGCTCTTCAGCAAAACAAAAAACAAGGCAAAAAGCACCCTGAGCGGCTTCCAAATATTAATAAAGAGACATGTGTACTGTACATAAACCTCAAACTCTCCATAATAGTCTATGCAACTGATGAAGTGGACTGTGGCCCACGAAACCATATGCCAGAATAAGGGCAAATTGGTAGGCATGTTTAGAAAGAAAAATAACTACGACTCCTAGGAGTTGTGGAACTTTTTTCTCTTTAAATATGCATAGGATTGCCCCCTAGGTTTGTTAGTCTTTAAGGTGCCACAAGACTCTTCAGAGGGATAGCCTAGGACAGTGATGGCGAATCTTTTTGAGCCCGAGTGCCCAAACTGCAAGACAAAACCAACTTATTTATTTCAAAGTGCCTTAAATTTGGCAGGAAGGAGGAGGGGGCACTAGCTAATCGCGCCCCGCTCTGTCTCAGGGCATGGCTTTGGGCGTGCGCGCGTTGTGCTTCTGAGCTGTCTGTTAGAAGGAGGGCTGGGTGCCTGCGCAGTCCGCTTCTGGGGGTGGAGATGTTGGAGTGTGCCTGCCTGTGGAGGCCAGCGAGGAATGAGTGGAGAGGAATTACTATGGAAACCCGATGCTGAATGCAGAAGGGGAGGGTCTTTTCGCGATCTGGTGACCAATGGCTCGCGTGCCCACAGAGAGGTCCCTGCGTGCCAGCTGTGGCACGCGTGCCATAGGTTCGCCATCGCTGGCCTAGGACTATCAAGGGCAATCCTATGCATGTTTAGATAAAAACAAGTCCTACAACTCCCAGCCTCCTGGCTGGGGAATCTGGGAGTTGTGGGACTTTTTTCTGTCTAAACATACATAGGATTGCACCCTTCGTCTGTTGCGGCAAAAATAACGAGTCTTGCGGTGCCTTATAAGACTAATAAATACGGCATCAGCTTTGGTGGACTAAAGTCCACTTAAGGCTGTTTTGGGCTTCCAAGAAAACAGGCAAGTGTTGGTAAGGATTGCCACCCCAGGGTTATTGTGGCAAAGTCACAGGGAGTGTGCAGACCCCAGGCTGTTAGTGTTGCAAAAAAAAAAAAAAAATCAGTGTCATAATCAGTCAGCTCCAGCATGTTGCAAAACTTGCAGGTGTGTAAAGGAATTATAGCCCCAGGCTGTTGTAGCCAACCAGTTTTGTTAAAGGGGATCGGTCTATCTGTTAAGAAATACTGGTCACAGTGGTGCAGCTAGGCCTGGACCTTGGAGCCAAAGTTCAGGGGATCCCCAATCACCCCATTTACAGGGTTAGAGAGAGACTTCATTCTTTTTACTTTCAAAAAAAGATTCTACAACAAAATGTGCTCATTCCCAAGTAAACGTGGTTAGCATCAGAGCAGCAGAAGTATACCCTCATTTTATTCCTGTAGTCATTACGTGAGCTTAAAATGCTAAACTGCACATGCTCAGAGGTGGGTTTTTTGCTTTTTAAAATCAGGTTGGCAAACTGTTGTCGTATATTCGATGTTTTGCTCTAAAATATCAGGACTATAGAAGCAGTTAATTGTGTGTTTCACAACTGAAATAATACACATGGCTGTCTGAAGCAGCGGGGGGGGGGGGGCTTAAGTCCAGGGCAGTTCCTGCTCCAGGTATTGTGTATTGAGGGTCCTCGGGCAAGACAGCTTCAATGGGCCCCCTTAATGAGTCTACCTTCTCACTGCTATTGTCAGCAGCTGCTCTTGCTCCTCATCCTCTTTCTCATAGATTTCATAAATCATAGAGTTGGAAGGAGCCGCTACAAGGCTATCGAGTCCAACCCCCTGCTGAATGCAGGAAACTAGAGGAGGGGTCTCCCATCCAAGTAATAGCCAGGCCTGACCCTGCTTGGCTTTCCACGCTCAGACAAGCTGAGCCAGCGTCATCGCTACCGCTTGCTTGCTTGACAGGCAGAGAGTCAGTGAGCAAGTAGGCAGTGGCATCTACTGCTCCTCCTCCTCACTTTCACCCTGGGCCAGAGTGAAAGGCAGGTGAACAAGCAGATTGCAATAGTGAAGAGGAGGAGCAATTCCAGGGGGCTCTTGTCAGTGGGCCCTTGCTTGGGTGTGGACCCTTGGCAGGTGCCTGACCATGCCTACCCTTGATGCCGACACTTGCCCAGGGTCTACAATTACCTAGCTGCACCACTGCTTTTGCCACTGTTAAAAAGAGAAACTGATAGAATGGCTGCTGCCAGGCAACAGTTGCAGGAGGGAGTTCTCGCCATCCTCAAGGACCGAGGTTTCTAACAACCCAGGGGCAGAATCCCGTCAGATTATGTGCTCCCATTTGATTCACCTATTGGGAATGGGATCCTAGGAGAGAGGGAGAGATTACTTGGTTGTTGTGAGGATAAAATGGAGAGGAGGAGGAGGAGGATTATGTAAGCCGCCTTGGGTTCCTTGAAGGAAAAAAGGCGGGGTATAAATATAATAAATAAATAAAATAAAATAAATATATACTTCAAATTCAAATATGCAACATTTAAAAGTAAGGAGGAAGCAAACCATTAAAAATCTCATGAGAGGATTTAAAAAAAAAAAGTTAGCAACCCAGATGAGTCAGCGGAATCATAAGATTGTTAATGGGATTTAAAAAAAACAGTCAGACAAAAACAAATACAATATAAGGAAGGACAGCAGAGACAGACTTTTCAATGGCAAAAAGAGCACTTTAGGATTGTTTCCAAGAAAGTGCAGGAGACTAAGAATAAAATCAATGGGAGAAAATAAATACAAAATATATCTTCATGAGAACATTTATTAATATAAAATTGATCAGTGCAATAGGAATATAGAAAACCCCAACTGGATTCTTTTTATACACCAGTTTCTATAAAACTGATTCCGAGATGCCCTGAGGGCAGCTTTACTAATCATAGGACAGGAAACAGCCAAGTTACCCCAGGGAACTGTCACACCCCCTATTGTTTCACTGAATCCAATGCATGTCCAGCCAAGTGATGAAATGTTAAAAGTTTAAGTCAAGAAACATCAGCACCTTCATAGGAAGTAATGTGACTTTTCCTGCCCTATCTGCCTTTAGCAGTTAACAAGCACACTGGGAAGGCAAACTGAAAAGCTAATTTCCCCCATGGGTTGGATCCAAGTTTTGCAAGTGTTTCTAAGCTTCAAGCACCCAAACCTGTGAGATCAAGGAGGACCCCTGAGGAAAGTTCTGCCCACAATTCTGCTTTTTTTGTTTTGCCTGTTTATTTATTTGTTTGTTTTGTTAAATGCCTCATAAAGTCAATTTCTCTGGGTGTTTTACAATTTAAAACATAATAATCATGATACAAATACAATCCCAATGAAAACAATCAATAATATAAAACTACTAAACGTGCCAACACAACATAAAATGTTAGAAATGGGTGGGTCAGGTTTTGGCCATCTTGAGTGGGTCAGGTTTTGGCCTTCTTGATGACATACAAAAATACTGAGTTGGATCCAGATTTAGTTATACTTAGTGTAAATCCATTGACATCCATGGAACGTAAGTTAGTCATAAGTAACTTATGTCGGATTGATTTCAGTGGATCTACTTTTAAGTATAACTAAATCTGGGTCCAACCCACTCTCCCCTCTGCACACTTAAATGATCTATCTAGCTGTATAATAGTGCAGCTCAAAACTATCCCCACATGCCTAGTTCTTATTTTGCTCTTGACATTCCTGTGTTACTGCAGTGTCATGAAATGGGGGCATAGGGGTACTGGCAAGCTGCTCCCACAGAACATAATAATCCAACCAGAAAGTGCTTACCAAGGAGATCAGGAAGAGATCACCTGAGCAATAGAGAGCAAGCCCAGAATTGGTCCAAGAATACTTATAAGCTACAAAATTAGGGTATCCTTGTTTGTTCTGGGGCCCAAATATCCTCTCAACAGTCTGGCATGTAGACACAGGATTCTAGGACTTTTCCTTCCAAAGGAACATGATCCCCTGCAAAGTAGGATTTCTCAAGGATGTGATTATAGAGAGACAAAAACAAACAAATCTTCAAACTGAGTTCAGTGAAATGCAAATGTATGTACCGTAGTTAAATATCCCACTCCTCCCAAAATCTCAGAGCTTTTGTCTCTCTAAATAATTTGCTTCTTATATTCTTTAATACTGCATTCCCACACACACTTACCTAGGAGTAAGTCTCATTGAACTCATTTAGATGAGATGTCCGAGTAGACATGTATAGGATTGCACTATAAATAAAAACAGAACTCTAAGGCTGCAATCCTAAATCCATAGGCGACAATGGATTAAACATAGAAATTAAATAACACAATTAAGATCCAATTAAAACAGCTAGGTGAGGGCTAAGAACATAAAAAGCACACAATCTGTGGCAATCATTGGTCAGTAAGGGTGCTACTATCCTATGGGCTGCGCTGCCCCTTGTTAGCTGGAAGCCTCCAATCTTAGAGGCTTCTGAGCATCCAATGGCCTGCTAGGCTGCTGCCAGCAGGGAGGGATGAGCAACAGAGGTGAGTGATTTTTGCCTCTCGATCCTCCTTTTTGTAATTTTTTCTCTAGACAGGCCTCTGAGCCCATCTAGAGTAGTTGTGCTGCCAGGGGTGGGGCTGAGGCTGGAGTGGCCATAGGATTTCTCATATCCTGGCCTTTCCTCAAGCTCCACAAAGCCAGGAAATTGGAAGCTTAGGCCAATGCCTTAACAGAGATGCCCCGTGATCAGTAAGGATCACAAATTGTGCTTGCTTACAAGCAAGAAACAGGCATGGGTTACCTCACAGGAGGATTCCTCTAGCAATACAGGAAGGTTCAGATGCTTCATAAGGCAATACAGGACCAGGACAACGTGGGGCAACTTTGCTGGTCCCAGGCACTCCATCCTCCCCATCTTGATTTGGGCCTGAAAACCAAGGAAAAGTGTGGGTGCACAGAAGGTAAGTTGTAAGCAAGCACAATTTGTGACATTTCACAACATCATTACTCACGGGGCACATCAGCCTAAGCTCCCAATTTCCAAGCTTTGTGGAAATTGAGCCAACATGAGATAGCCTTCATTCTGGTCTTAAACCGGCAGGTTTTTTTTATCATTGAATAAAATTATATTTAATCTCGGAATGGCTCTACAAAAACTTATGTCTTGCAATTATTATTATTATTATTATTATTATTGACATTTATTATTATTAACATTTATTTATCGCCCATCTGGCCGGCAACTGGCCACCCTGGGCGATGTACATAGGATAAAAACAAGATAAAATACATTTATAACAGTATAAAATTTTTAAAATCTTAACCCACCCCATATTCCCACCTGAACAGCCAGGTTTTTAATGAGTGGCGGAAGCTCAGCAGAGAGGGGGCATGGCGGAGGTCACTCGGGAGAGAGTTCCACAGTACTGGGGCCGCCACAGAAAAGGCCCTCTTCCTCGTTCCACCAGTCTAGCCGCTCTGGCTGAAGGGACAAGGAGAAGGCCGTCTGTGGCAGATCTTGTTGAGCGGCCTACCTGGTGTTGCTGGAGACGCTCCTTGAGATAGACTGGACCGGAGCCGTATAGCGTTTTAAAGGTCAAAACCAACACCTTGAATTTGGCTCGGCAAGCAACTGGTAGCCAGTGCAGCTCCTTGAGCACTGGCATGATGTGGCTGCCTTTAACCAGGCGAGCCGCCGCGTTCTGTACCAGCTGTAGCTTCCGAACCGTCTTCAAGGGTAACCCCACGTAGAGCGCATTACAGTAGTCTAAGCGAGAGGAGACCAAGGCATGAACCACTGATGGGAGCAGGTGATTAGGAAGGTAGGGGCGCAGCTGCCGTATCAGATGGAGTTGATACAGCGCCGCCCAGCTCATAGCTGACACCTGAGCCTCCATGGACAGCTGGGAGTCTAGAATGACCCCCAAGCTGCGGACCTGGTCCTTCAGGGGTAGATATACCCCATTCAGCACCAGGTCAACATCCCCTAACCTCCCCTTGTCCCCCACCAGAAGTACCTCGATCTTGTCGGGGTTCAGCTTCAGCATGTTCCTTCCCATCCAGCCACCCACTGACTCCAGGCACTTGGACAGGGTCTCAACGGCCAACCTCGGTGAGGACTTGAAACAGAGGTAGAGCTGCGTATCATCCGCATACTGATGACACCGCACCCCAAACCTCCTGATGATAGCTCCCAGCGGCTTGAGGTAGATATTGAATAACATCGGGGAGAGGATGGAACCCTGCGGCACACCACAAGTGAGCAGCCGAGGGTCCGAAGCCTCCTCCCCAAGAACTACCCTCTGGTACCTTCCGGAGAGGAAGGACCGGAACCACTGCAATACAGTGCCTCCCAAGCCCTCCAGGCGGTCCAGGAGGATACCGTGGTCAACGGTATCAAAAGCCGCTGAGAGATCGAGGAGAACTAGAAAGGAGCATTCACCCCTATCCAAAGCCCTCCTCATATCATCCACCAAGGCGACCAAGGCCATCTCCGTCCCATGTCCAGGCCTGAAGCCCGACTGGCATGGATCTAAATAATCGGCTTCATCCAAGTGTGCCTTCAACTGAGCACCCACCACCTGCTCGATCACCTTGCCCAGAAATGGTAAATTGGAGACTGGGCGAAAGTTGTTTAAATCCTGGGGATCCAAGGAGGGCTTCTTTAGAAGCGGTCTTATTACTGCCTCCTTGAGGGCTGATGGCATCACTCCCTCCTCGAGGGAGACATTCGCCAGCTAGGATGCTATATTTGCTGTATTGGGTTCTATTCCGCTATGTAGATAGTAATTTAGGATGTACGGTAATCCTACGCATGTTTAGAGAGGGGGAAAGTCCTGCATCGCCACCGCCTTGATCCCCTCACCCAGTCTCTCCCTACAGCTCATTATGAGCCAGGACGGGCAAGGATCAAGCAAGCAGGTGGTTGGCCTCACAGATGAAAGCACCTTGTCCACTTCATCAGAAGGAAGAAGCTGGAACCAATCCACAAAACCATTGCCATTGGCCTCCTCCCACTCACTCCCTGTGTCCACGACGCACAATATCCCACTCCTAATCTGATCGATTTTATCTGCGAAGTGCTTCGCTAAAGCCTCACAGGAGGCTTTTGACTGTTCCATTGGGTCCGGAGCGGCTGGACCGACCAGACTCCGGACCACTTGGAACAGCCTCCTGGGGCAGCACTCCGCAGACGCAATGGAGGCAGCATAGAAATTCTTTTTTGCTGCCTCCACCACCACCCGGTAGGCTGAAGACGCAGCTCTAACCCGTATTCGATCGTCTTCGGAGTGGGAATTACGCCATCGGCGCTCTAGCCTTCTCTTGCAAACAGCAGATAAAGTGCTGAACCTGTTTTGGGCTACAGTAGCTGTACCACTTCCATGAAAAAATTCTACACTGAAAATCAGCATGTAAAGGAAAATGCTAGGCTAGAACCATTTTCTCTGTCATCTGGTTAGGGATTTATTTACATGGAGAAGATCATTCAGTATGTGAGGCATCACCTATAGTCTGAATTGGTACAGTCCAGATACAGGTCTTATCACCTCACCTGCTGTTTATGAGAGCTAGGCCGAAGTCGTTTTCTTTTGTCAGGTTCTTTTCCTAATAGGAAACCCAAGGGGTATAGGTGAGTGGGTAAGGGTACAATCCTTTGCATGTTTATACAGAAAAATGTCATACAACTCCCAGCATTGGCTGGAGAATGCTGGGAATTGTAGGACTTTTTCTGTCTAAACATGCATAGGATTGCACCCTAAGTGCAACTCTTATAGCACATGATGTGACCCCTCAAGACAAAGTTCACCAACCAAGTACGGCGGTCCAACAGGGTTCAATAAATCTCCCACTGATGATGCCTGCTTATGACCATAAAAACTGAAGGGGCAGGGAGTGAAAAACTGTTAGGTCAAAGTACAAGCTGTACACTGTCCTACAGTGAGTAGTATCAGATGCAAACATTTTACTCTGCTGCCTTTGTGCCTTAAGGGATTGTCTGTTATTTTGTCTGTTATTTAGAAGGGTGCCCATTTTCATGCCAAAAAACACCATGGGAAATAGCTCTCCCATGCTCAAACTTAGCAGTGATAAGGTACATGTTGACAGCTAGTCATAGCCAATTAAAGGCTTAACTGAAGAAAATCGCAACACAGTGCAGGGACTCTCTGTTTCGTTGGGGCTGCTGGTTGGTTGCTAAGATATAAAGCTTTCAGCTTTTTTGTCAGCATAATTGGAATGAGATGTTAACTTTGTTTTTTGCAGTGAAGGTGATAGTGTCACGAACATTCCCATGGCTTAAATCTTTGCCACTTATTTTGTATATTTAGTATCTATGGCAGGCCGTGTGGAATACATGTCACTGCCTGAGGAGAAGGACAAGATGCACACACACCCATACCACAGAAGCTGACCAGACAAGCAGTTGAATCTTACTTCAAGTTCAACATTGGCAGTGCTTCACTGCACCTCAGGGCAGCAGGCTTGTTCAGGCGATGTAGGGCAGGCCGCGCAGAATCCACAGCTCTGTCCAATATTTCACCACTGCTCTGCCCTTCCCAGCATCTGCTGCCTGTGGCAGCTGCCTCACTCTTTCTTATGTCAGGGCTGGCTCTGTTAGTATCACTTCTCGGGATCCTCACCTGACTTTTCTTTAATTTGCCTTCTTCAATCCCACATTTTTTCAGTGCTTTACTAAAACAAGTTTACTTAGGGTTGCTGGTGGCTGTTATTTATTAATTTTTAGCAGCATCAATGGGCATGGCACTTTACAGAGTAATATCAGAACAAAGCAGGTCCCCTGGCCTTATAGCAGGTGTAGGTAACTTCTGGGGATACTAATTTACATATGCTCTAAAGTGTGTGTGTGTGTGTCTATCTTTAAAGGACACAGTCTCCTAAGGACACCCCTATTTGTAAAAAGGGATGTATGGACAGGGGAGAGGAGGGCATTTAATTTCAGAAAAAAACCTCACCAGGAAAGATTCAAGGGGGGAGGCAGCAGGAGGTGAAACACATGTGGGCAAAAAGCCAGCTAATCCAGGAAGATCATATGCAGCAGAGATATCATCAGGGCCCCTGTACCTTTATTTCAGCAAGTGCCCATGGACAGCAGGGTGGCGAGGCAGATGGCCTCCCAGAGATTCAGGACTCTAAATGAAAGACTCGGGGCTCCAGTCCTAGTGGGCTGCTCCCTAACACCACCATTTTGCATCTGGCTGTACTTGGTGGACCTTGGGGTCCTAGTAAAAAAACAAAGTAGATCCTGCAAGCCTGAAGTCTGTCTGTCTTTCCCTGGTCTGTGGCACTATCATGTGCATTGATATATATATATATATATATATATATATTTAAGCTGTGATTATATGGTTTGAATTTTTTAGATCTACAGTATTTTATTTTTCACACCAATTTAGGGAAATTTTCTCTCTTTTTTTGGTCTGTAAAATACTACATGGGCACTACAGGTATATGAGAAGAGGTGATCTAGTAGGCAACCAAACAGAGGATGGTTTTATTAAAATAACTCTAGTACAAACAGAAGTACAGAGTTACTGTCTCTTTCATGGCTAACTGCCAGGACTAGCTTGTAGTAGAGAAACTAAGCAACAGCTAAAACCTGGATTGGCATTCTTATAGAATCTGAATGCTGCAGTCCTATGTGCACTTAACATTCAGTCAGTGGGACTTATTTCTGTATAGACATGCATAGGTTTGCGCTCTAAGGCTACAACCCTATGCACACTTACACAATTAGTCAGGGCCGGCCCTACCACGAGACAGAGTGTAGCACTTGCCTCACTGGGGGGGGCAGCAGGTGTTGCAGGAGAGAGCTGTGTACCAAGCAGCCTGCCCTGTGCCCCCTAAGTTAGCCTGCTGCCTTCAGGGGTGGTGGAGGATGCTGTCCCATTGCCAGCATTGAAGAAACATTCCAGTTGTCTTTTGTACATGGAATGGGAGAGGGTGCCATCTTGTTTTTTGTCTCACTCGGCAAAATATCTTGGGCTAGCCCTGCTATTAGTCCCATTAAAATCAGAGGGCCTGATTAAACTTGTTTCAAATCATGCTATAAGGCTGCGATCCTATGCACGCTCGCTCGCTAGAGAGTTAGGGCCAAAACGAACATTACTTAAAATCCATATCTAGCAGTTACGTCTGCTTTCATTTTTACGCTAGAGTAGGCAAAGGGCCCCCAATCCAAATCAGGACTGTGGGTGGGGGCCTTTAACCCTTCTCCCCATGCTAGGGTTCTGCACTGGGGGAGGGGGTGCTGCACCTACTCCAGAATAAAAATGAAAAAAAATGTAGCTGCTAGATACGGATTTAAAGTAATTAATGTTATGGTCCACAATCACATTGAAGGAAGTAGAACTTACTTCTGGGTAAACATTTCTGTAATAAAACTATTACGAAATGTGGAATCAAGACAAATGGCATGGACTCCTAAACATTAGAGTGAACTTCTACTTCAAGAGTGTTCAGCTGACTAAGTGGAACCCTGTGAGGTTTTCCACAAATTATTTAATCCCTGTGCAGTAAACCTCCAGCAGTTTCAAGGAATTAACTGTTCATCCACACAGAACAAAAAGTAACTAATATTTATCTTCAAAAGCACATGTCTTTTCAGTGTGTAATGGATAGTTTCACAACAGTTCAGGAATTATTGCATCAGGGAGGAAAGCCCCAATGAAAGCAATTAAGCACGTACTGAATTACTGAGGTTATTATTCTGGGCAAAACCAAACTACTGTATCTCAGTTTGCCTACGTAACATTTTAGGCCATCGTCTTTAGATTACCTACTTGGGATTAGGGTCAACAATACTTCTTAAAATCTTTTAAATTGACTGTTGTACTGCTTTTTAATCATTTTGAGTATGAGAATAAAAGGTGTGATTAACCATGAATGGGTGTGTTGGAGGGTGACAAATCCACATGAAAATGTTCTAATATTGGCCTCACAGAAATTTTGTTACAATGCTGCTTTACTGAAAGCAATATTTTCTACAACTCTTTATCCTTCCTCTTTTCCTTTCTCTGAGCTGGTGCTGCATACCCAACTACTATCATCTCACAAAAATGATTTTGTTATGACTGTTATCATAACATGATCCAGAGATGACCAAGAGTCAACACTCATGCTCTTGAATATTAACATTAATTTCCTTTCCAAGGAACTCTTACTACAAAATATGCAAAGCAAGTCTGATTAAGTCTTTGCAACAGCTTATCCTCTTGAGTAGGAGGCTATTACATCACTAAAATTATTTTGTGAGCACGTCAATTGTATCATAACATGATCTGGAGATTATCATGTCAGCACTTATGCTCTTGGACATTCACATTTATTTCCTTCACTAAGCAAAACCTTCAAACCACATTTTGAGTTCTCCAGCTTTTCAGAGTGGTTTGCAAGGAGTTATTGAGAAAGAAGCAGTTGAAAATCAGGCACGTGTTCATGTGATTATATTATTGCACATCAACCACATCCATTATGTATACATGTTCTTATATATCTATATACCTGCTTGCTTTATGATGATAAATAATTTTGAAGTATTCTCACCTCTAGATTTCTAATTGTGCAAATGAGTCATCACACTTTCTTACCAGAAGTATTAGGTTTTCTTAAGACACCTGAAAACTGCATAATTTTTTAGAGTGACATTACTGCCCCTTTCATGGGCGAAGGTCTGGCCTAGCAGGGCCAACACAACTCTCAAATTCAAAGTCAGTACTAATCAGTGCTTTTTTTCTGGAGAAAAAGGTACCGGAACTCTTGGATTACATTTCCTCGGGAGTAGATGGCGATTAAATTGTAATGCAATTAATAGAAGAAAAGGTGCTGGAACTCAGTTCCGGTGAGTTCCACCAGAAAAAAAGCCCTGGTACTAATACAGCATTTAACACTGAATAAGAGGTATAGGCTAAATTGTTTTCATGCTGGCACTGGGTAGCTGTCCCTACCTACCATTTATTTAGATATTGACCCAGTTCACATGTCACAGTAAACCCTCTGTAGTCATGAATGAGCGAGAGCAAGTGATCATGCTGGCTTCTGCCCGCCCACCAGCTCCGGCTAAGCTAAACAACTGCGTGACATCTGAATGCAAAATTGTGGGTTGTTGGAGGAGGAACAACCCAGACTTGTAACTCATGGTTTGTTCTTGTTCCTCCCACAACATTTTGCAATTCCACGTTAAGACATCATGTTAAACAACCCAGGGACAGAGCACCCCTGAGTCATTTAGCTCAGCAGGGGTGGGTGGGTGGGACTTGGGAGGGAGACAGCACACTCACTCGCTCCCACTCATGAACCAGGTCATGGAGAGGTAGTATGCTACTTAACAAAAACAAAGGAATAGATGGAACTGCCAAGAATCTATAATACACCCACTTTTTTATTTAACACCAGACTTTCCAACTTCACAGTTTACTTGTAAATATGTTTCTATTCAGTAGTTTAGAACCAAATAGTAGAGGCTTTTAGGCCATGATAAGACAAGTAGCAACCTTCAACAACGTTTGTTGTTGTTGTTATTTAATCCTTTGCACACTTACTTGGTGTGGTGCTTGGTAAGCACCATTGAAGTCCCTGCGGCTTCTGAATAAACCATGTGTAGGATTGGCCTGCAAGAGTAGTTGAGTCTTGTGCACTGCTTGATGACATCCTGGATTTCAAAGCAGTAAATCAAACAAACCCAGAAAATGGCAACGAGTCGGGGGGAAACAGCAAAGAACCATAGGATGTTATTTTTCTGGGCCTGAAACTTGATTTCAAAACATTTGGAGTTGGGAAACTTAAGAACAGAATTATGAAGAACACATTTCGGAATTTTAAAAGTATGGTGATAATCACTGCTGAAGTAGCATTAACCCAAACTGCCATTTTCTGAGGATGATTAACTTCAGGTAAGCAATTCATAGATATTAGGTATAGTATTAGCCAAATTAACCCATTTTCCTGTCAAATACTTCCTGCATACATACTAACACTTAAGGAAAGAAACTGCAAGATAAGTAATCCCATATAAATCACAGTTAACAACAACTCTACTACCTTTGGGTATCCATGTGGTTTATTCCAATCTATTTCAGGAGTCAAATATGAGTTACTTCGAGGTTAGTGCAGCTCAAGCATAAACATATACCTTAACATGTGAAAGTGATAAAATAAAAGTGGTTTATCTGCCTTTTTGCAGTAGTAACTATTTGCATGTTATATAGCTGTGAAATGCTAGCTACAAATACCTTATAACTTGGATGGGTTATTCTCTACACATGAGTAAAAAATATCCCTGGGTTGACATAATAATTTTTAAATTTTGTCATAAATATGTTTTAAGAAGAAAACAAGAATTTGACAGTTATTTGAAAACTATGGCAGGGGTGGGCAGAAAGCAGATCTGGATCAACTAGTAGATCTCTGGTTGATTTTCAGTAGATCGACAAGGATTTCTGACTCCCAACAAAAACAACAAGTAAAACACTCTCACCACCAATTATGTTGCTGAAAAAGAACATTTTTGGAGGAAACCAGGAGTGGATTCTTTTGCAAAAGGTGTTGTGGGGTTGGTTCTGGTACTGACCAATTCCTGGGCTCAGCATGTGTTCAGAGCCACTGACAGTCCCTCCAAAATGCCCAAGTGGCACATTGGAGGGGCTGTCAGTGGTTCTGCCACCTTTTTTAGTTCTTATTTTCTTAAATTAAAAAATACAATTGCCAGTTTTCTGGAGTTCCACACGTGCGCACCTCCAAACAGCCAAAATGGGAAGGCTTGCCTGGGCAATGTCCTGGTAGGTGTCTGCTGTAAAAGTGCAGCACGTACCACCAACCATGGACACTGACCAACAGTGTTCAGATTGGTTATTTTGGTACTTTGCATTCACTTGACAGCTGTCAAATGGAGAGCTGTCAAGGGAAAGCAAAGTCCCATGAGGAATCTTTGCTTGCGAAAGGGGTGATGCCTTCCCCCCCTTCACACTGAGATCCTCAGGGGGGTTTTGTGTTACCCCCATAATTCCCAGTGACCCCACCTTTTCCTCATTTTCCTGAGTCTACAGCTACTCAGGAAAGTGAAGATCATGGGGCCGCCCCCTTTTTGTGAGCGCTTCTTTTGACAGCTGTCCAAAAAAAGGGGGCTTTTCCTTTTAACACTCTGGCAAATCTCCACATTTATTTATTTTTAAACAGGGAAATACACACAGATTCATGGCTGCATATGTTTTTCTATGGTTGTAAAAAATATGTTTGTGGGGCATTTTACTACCCCAAGCCATTTTCTAATGTATCCTGGGAGGATGGTAAAATGCCCCCACCAAAAATGTGTCTATGGTGTCAAAAGAAATACGTTATAAACTCAAAATATTAGAAAAGTACCGTATAATAAAACTCTCAAGGTAAAACTTTAGGTAAAACATTCATTACTAAGAACCAGGGCCGGTGCTACCATTAGGCCAACTAGGC
Organism: Shinisaurus crocodilurus; assembly: GCA_021292165.1. Classification (NCBI taxonomy): domain Eukaryota; kingdom Metazoa; phylum Chordata; class Lepidosauria; order Squamata; family Shinisauridae; genus Shinisaurus; species Shinisaurus crocodilurus. The sequence continues at coordinate 160,981,663 of CM037878.1, read as the reverse complement.
AGCTGCCTAGGGCGCAGGGCTAAAGGGGGTGCCAGAAATAGGGAGGGAGTGCTCAAGTGGGAAGGGGGGGGCGCTAAATAGCTGATCTTGCCTAGGGCACCAAACTGCCTTGCACCGGCCCTGCTAAGAACTAACATTTTATGGGCAAAACTGGCAATGTTATCAATTGGTTGAGTAAATGGATTCAGTTACCTCACTTCGCCTTTGTCTTCTACCTTAGCTCTATGGCAGATTTAACTTGGTTCCTAATGTTGAAATGTATTTCATTTGTGTGGTATTTTTCTGCCACTATAACAAATCTGCCTCTGATAAGGTAAATGTTTCCCAGTGAAATGCCTGGGTTGTGCCAACCTGCTGACACCCAGAGTATAAAGAATGCCTCCCTAGACCAGTTTTCTTTGGGAAATCCATGGGACATGTTTATACCTCTGGTACGTTGCCTGGTTATTGGGACAAAAAGACACCCCAATGGTAAAATCAATAGATTCTGGGGATATTTTATGACCCACGTTGTGGATTTTCCCAGAAAGAAAATGGTAAGAAGCTGAAATTTAGAGATATTCTGCAGGTGAGTGTATGCAACAATGCCATGGAAGGACTATTTTGCAGGTCTACTTCTGTGTATGTTCTGCAATGAAAAGTGCATTTAGGGTAGCCCTTTAGGCTGAAGGTGCTGTTGGAGTTGGGAGATTTATAATCTAATCTGTGTGCTAACAGATGCCTGGAATTCTACACATAGACTTTAACAGATTTCACCCCTCTGTGCAGCGTGTAGCGTCAGATCCAGCCTTGCCAGCCCAGTTTGCCCTTGTAATGACACTTGCTTCTAGCTTAAAGAGCAAGCATTAAGTCTAGTGGAGTAAGTTGAGCTTCACTCCACCTCAGCAAAGACGTTACATTGTTGCAAAAAAAAAATGCAGTAAAGAAGAAAACCTTCTCCTTAAAATAACTTCTAACTAAACAAATTAACACATCATCAAAACATACAAACCATAACTACCTCATTCCTTTCTCAGCGATCAAATTCCCATGCCTCTGAGAATAAACAGTCTATTACACTGGCTGCCAATCAGTTTCCGGGCAAAGTATAAAGTGTTGGTTATCACCTTTAAAGCCCTACATGGTTTGGGTCCAGGTTACCTGCAGGATCGCCTTCTCCCGTACAATCCGGCCCGCACACACAGGTCCTCTGGGAGGAATTTACTCCAGTCGGCCAAGACTAGGCTGGCGAGTACTACCCAGAGGACCTTCTCTTCTGCTGCTCCCAGACTGTGGAATGGCCTATCAGAGGAGACTCATCAACTAGACAGTCTTTTGGCCTTTAAAAAGGCCATAAAGACTGACCTCTTCCGACAGGCCTACCCAGTGGAATTTTAAGAGTTTTTAAGAGTTTTTAGGATACTTTTAAAGGTTTTTATGAATATTTTAATAATATTTGCTGTGTTTTTAACTACTTATGTATTTTATGTTATGGTTGTTCCCCGCCTCGATCTGAGTGGAGAGGCGGGTAAGAAATATATTGTTGTTGTTGTTGTTGTTGTTGTTGTTATTATATAAACACTACAAACCTATTTACAAAATCATACTATACCTCCCATATATAAACAATTATACTACAACTAATAAAATAATACATATCACAACATAGGCCACCCATTTTAGCAGGGTTAAGGCCATATACAAACACTCCCATAATTACGTTACTTATCATGCCTGGACCACAATATCTTCTGTTTGGTTTTAATATTGATAGATATCATATTGACTGATACAGTATTGAAGGTGTAAAGACAAACTAATATTTGTATGTCTTCAACCAACAGGCACATGTGCTTAATAACATTACAAAGTGCAATTACCCACGATCTTCACGAATCTCAGGTTCAGTCCTACACCTGTAGAAATCAATGGCACGACTCTCGGTTATTAAGGGTGCAATTCTATGGCCATCTAGACAGAGTCTAGACAGCCATAGGAGGGGTCAGAGTCCCAGCTCCAACCTCGGAAACGCACTCTGAGGTCAGAGCTGGGACTCCAAGTTTGGAGCATCCTCCCTCTGCCCTTGCAGCTGGCACAGAAAGAACCACACTGGCTGCAGCTCCAAGGTCAGAAGAGCAGGAGGTTTGTGGACATTCCGGGGAGCAGGGAGGGAAGGAGGCAGGCTCTGCCACGATACATAATAACCTGGAGGCGCCTCAGCCTCTCATCCTCGCGCTCCGGGGGAATAGACTTAGATGGCTGAAATTGACCATCTAAGTCTTTTGCAGGTCAGGAGGAACACAGAGGCAACCTTTGCCTCCGTGCTCCTTCCGCCTTCCATTGGATGCCCATAATCCTCCGAATTTGGAGGGTTACGGGCAGCCACACTGGATTGCGCTGCCCATGAAGCAGGCTTGTAAGTAAAATACATTTCAACATTAGGAACCAAGTTAAATCTGCCATAGAGCTAAGGTAGAAGACAAAGGCGAAGTGAGGTAACGGAATCCATTTACTCAACCAATTGATAACATTGTCAGTTTTGCCCATACACTTTTGCCCGAAGTCCTACTCATACAGAGATAAAGTATTGTGGCATGTTATTGAAGAAAGTGAGTTTCTCTCAGCTTTTCTAGACTGTAGCACAATAAGAAGAGGGCCTACTGAGGAAGTAAAACAACTGGCTTTATCTCCAGAGGATGTGAAAGCTCCAGTTCCAATCAAACATGCATAAAATGAGGAAACATTTAGACCTCCTGCTCTTTTAACAAGTAAGAAAGCATAGGCTGTTGCATTTGGAACAGTTGGATAATTAGATCCAAACGTTTTGCAGATGCTCCAGTCATTACCAATGCAGGAATATTTAATTTGTAAAACTGGACAAATGACAACAACTCCCTGCAGGCCTAAAGAGTAAAAATGGTTTGGGCAAGGGGTTCACAATCGAATTGCATTTGGAATCTAAAAGATAAAGAGCTATTGAAGCCTGAAAATGACAGGGGAAGGAGGAATCAAAAGCTGCATCATGAAATGGAGCCCTGCACAGACCGTTTCTGCACCAAGGGGATGGAATGAGTCAAGACTTTACCTTTGTGTGATGACTTTTCCTATGGTAAAAACAAATGTATGTAATAGACTCTCTCAGCAAGTTCTGCAGCCATGGTGTGAGCCCAACAGTTTCCTCCCAGCTTCACAATTTGAATGACTAGAGTATATGCCAGCAAATCAAGCACTGGTTCATCGTTCAGTCTTCCCCTTTCCCCTGCAATCCACATGTCATGTAGGTTATCCGCCTGTTTTATATTTTTACGCTAGCTGTTGCACGCGGCTTCGCTCGCGTGGGTTTTAGGATTTGGTACCATTGTTTTTTAAAAGAAACATGAGTTTTTTGTCCAAACTGTACAAAATATAATTTACAGGTTGACGTCTTAAGATAATAAGCAATATTTATTACAGACGTTAGTCGGGGTGTATTGGCCACAAAACAAAGATAGTTGTTCCATTCATATGCGACCATGAATTTTTTTTGTGTTGGAATTACAAACAGACAATGAGACAGACCAAAAATTAAAAATTATTTATTTGGCATCTGCAACCTACAAAAAAACCCCATTTCAGTACTTCTTTGTAAACTACATTAGTGGTTCTCCTTTCAGGTGCTAGGATGACCAGACAGTTAGGTGAGCTCACTCTGGAACAGGCCACGTAAACCTGCTGTCAACTCGCACAAACCACCATAAGTATGGGGTCAGGACATGTTGTCAAAGTATGCATCGGCACTCGCATCACTGTCGTGGGATATTATAAAGAATTCATCCCGGTTTTCAATGACATGATCAACTATTTGTTCACATTCCTCCCTACCTAGATTTTGACTGCCATACATAACAAAAGATAGTGCCCGGAATAGGCATGCTCCATCGCCTACAATTGGTACGACTGTGTGTGGTATCATCACACCATTTACATTTAAATTTTCAATTTGCATTTTGAATTTTTTTTTTTTATGGATAAGAAGGAAAATTTAAAAAACAGGTTTTAAAATGAAAAGGGTTTTTGTTGTTGTTGTTGTTGTTGTTTCTCCTTGAAGGCCTGCGAGAGCTGTATGGAAAGGATACAGTGTTTCTGACTGAAAGTGTAACGTTTAGGCTGGGTGCTGGGTGCAGAAATCTTTTCTGACAGAAATATCTGATCTTAAAGAAAAATCAGGTTAATCCTGAGAGTCTACAGGTGATGAAGAGTGACCATGCCAAGTTTCAGGTAGATCCGTCAAAACGTGATGAAGCCTATGTGACGACGCCCCACACACAACAGTCATTTATTCAGTCAGTCATTAAAAAAGTTTCCCTCCCTTTTCACCCGCTTAGAGAACATTCTAAATGGCCTAGGGGAGATTTGGATACCCACTCCTATTGGCCCCTGCAGGAATTCATACGAACATTCTAAGTGTTGTATGGGCTATTTGCATAACTGCTCCTATTGGCTCCTGCAGCAATTATGAGGTGAGGCCGATTTGCATAACTGCTCCCCTGTTGTTTTGCCCATAGGAGATATGAGAGTGGGGCAATTCCCCCCCTTTTTTTCACCCCCTCAGGGATGGAATTTCCAAAAATCCTTCCTTAGTGGGTGTCTACGTCATAAAAACAATGTTCCTTCAAAATTTCACATTCCTAGATTAAACGGTTTGAGCTGGGCGTTGATGAGTCAGTCAGTCAGTCAGGGCTTCTTCTTTTATATATATAGATTGCAGGATGTATAGGTATTAATTTATTTGTTAATTGATGATGTTATTAATTTTTAAAAACAAATATCAAGGAACTGTTGTTAAAAGCACAAAACTATTCTGGGCATTTGCAGAGGGAAAGGTGACATCACCTAGTGATGTCACAGATAAAATGGAGAGGAGGAGGATTATGTAAGCCGCCTCGGGTTCCTTGCAAGAAAAAAGGCGGGGTATAAATATAATAAATAAACAAACAAACAAACAGTGCACAGCCAGTATGGACCTGTTTTTGTGTTTTTGTTTGTTTTTAGAGCTCAGTCCTGGAGAGCAATAGTTCCGTTAGAACTGAATGAAGGGAGACTGCTTCCAATTCACCCCTATTTCTCTATACATTTTACAGCTGTCTTTTCCATGTCAAGATGTCAATTTTTCCTGCTCAAATTGTCCTTATGTCTCCTCCAACAAGTTTTAGAAATTATAAAATTGATATTTATCTCAGTTTATAGCCAGTTCTATCCTAGAAGCCTCATTGCTGGCATTTTATAGCATTTTTAAAGTATTAAAATTATAAACTCCATCTCCACCTCCCAATCTATACAGCAAAAACAATGCTCTAATGGCACTGGACTACTAATTGGTTGCCTAGATCAAAAGGTGTTACAGGCCATGCTATCTTAGGTTTCCCTTTAGTTTGGGCATAGCTTGGCCACTAGCAGTGCATACTAATTCATGGAAAATCAAGGGTGGAAGCTGCGAACAGTGTTCTGCTTAAGAGGCTGTATGCTAGGGATGCAAAACCTCAGGCCCGAGGCCAAATCTACCCCTCCTGTGGTCCCACAGTCCCTTGCCCCCAACCACTGATTGGTGGTTTCCTGGTGTTTGTGCATTCCCCCCCCATCCTAAAAGGTTGAAATGCTTCTCCTAAGGCTTAGTTACTGGGAGTAAGAGTTTCAAGCTAAAATATGCTTGTATTTTGGCCCCGCCCTTTGACTCTGGCCCCACCCCTTTTCCCTTCAGCCCTGCCCACCACTGGAATAGGATCATAGAGTTGGAAGGGGCCTACAAGGCCATCAAGTCCAACCCCCTGCTCAATGCAGGAAACTAGAGGAGGGGTCTCCCATCCAAGTAATAACCAGGCCTGACCCTGCTTAGCTTTCCATGCTCAGACAAGCTGAGCCAGCATGAATGTGGCCCCTGAATGTTTCTCCGAAATGGGATTTGGCCCTCAGTTTGAAAGAGGTTCTGCAACCCTTTTGTATGCCAAGAGAGGAAAAAACAAGCTGAGGAACTGCCAAGATACGGTGTTGCTTTGGGGGTATTACTGATGCATTGCCTAACTGTGTACCTCTACACTTTTTCCTTGCTTTGGCACACATATGTTCACAAATGAACAGGACCAGGACTGTGGCCCAAAGGCAAAGGGACAACTTTGCTGAAACTAAGCAGGTCTGGTCATGTCAATGCTGGGATGGGAGGCCACCTGGGAACCCTATGTAGGCTGCCTTGACTCCAATAAAAGAAAGGTGAGATATAAATGTAATATGTATTACAGAAACACCACAAGTCTTCAGTGTTCTTTCTTTACAAGCTGCCACTGGAACTTCTTACCCCATGAGGAATGTGAAGCAAAGGGCACAAATCACTTTTACCTTTAGGCAATGCTCAGGGCCTCACACTTTGACAAGGGAAGTCTGGAGCAGAGGAGCAACCTCCAGGAATATCTATGAATTAGCTACCACAGCCTGTCCTGTAGGGCATTATCAAGATTGTTGTCAGTAGACCATTGAGTTCAAATTAAGCCATATCATTGCCCCACACCTACATTAGATATACATCACGTTGTACTGGAAAGTCCATCTTCATTCCGGCTTTTACCAATAATAGGAACAGATGGGTATGCAGGTTTGAGATCCACAAATTCAGGTCTGTGAGCAGGCTTAGCAATTTTAAAGAGTTGTACTTTTTCAGTTCAAAGATCAGGCCTATTAAAAGAACAATCATAGGCAAGTCATATAAAATATTTTTTCCCCTTCAGACTGATGCAACTATCTTCAGGTAACACCTGTGATATGGCAACTGTTTTCTTCATTCCCAGAAGACATGAAAGAAAATGAAATTTCTAAACAGCAGCTGAAAATGAAGCTTCTGATTCATGTCAAACTAGATTAACATTTGCAACTCCAGGATTGTTGTTGTTGGTATTGTTTAATTACTGGTCTGATTTTTTGATATAATTTGGTAAGTGTGTGTAAATTTAAGGCCGATTTAGGTGACAAAGGCTACAATCCTATACCCACTGCCCTGGGATTAAGCTCTGTTGAGATTAATGAGACTTCCTTCTGAGTACACATCCATAGGATTGCACTGTAACAGTGCAATCTTGTACATGTTTAGTCAGTCAGAAGTACCATTGAGTTCAGTGGGGCTTACCCCCAGGAAAGTGGATACAGCCTGCTAAGCAGCCTGATGTTGGTTCCATTGGTCCCTAGTTTATTAGCATAAGCAAGCCTATTCATATGTCAAAATAACACATGATAAAAGTTACTTGCTTACTCTTTATCAAGTCTTGCCATAAAAAGCATAGCAATAAAATAACAGCTAATATATCTGCTATTTCACAGCATGTTATTTGCTGAAACACACATACAAGAAAAAACAGTGAAATACTTGGCAGAAAAAAAGAGAAACAGTAAAATACTTGGCAACAAAATGTACACAAGGCTATCATTACAAAAACAACCTTATTCCAAATGTTAATTCTGATGACATGAGTTTGTCCTTGATTCTGGTCCAGGCGTTGTTTGCTTTTTCAGCCTGAAAAGATACTATTTATCAGAGTAATTTTAGAAGCAAGGATGGAATGGCAAAGAATATTGCTGTACCCTGGCAAATTCTGAATCTTGGGAGAAATAATTAAAATCATGAGTGATGCTGCTGAAGTTAATAATTCTTTGGCTTGCAATATGAACCTCCATAACTCATATTGACCCAGTTCACGTGTAACAACCAACCCTGGGTAACCCATTGTTGGTCAGGAGCAAGTGGGTGTGCGTTACAAAACAACCCAGGACCCCATCCCCTGCCCAACAGCAAACCATGGGTTACAACTCTGGACTGTTACCCCCTCAACAATCCAGAGTTCACACGTCAAAGAGCACAACTCAGGAACAGGGCATTCCTGGGTTGTTTGTAGTCAGGAAACAAAGCAGAAGCAGCAAGCAGGCAGGAAGCAGCATGATCATTTGCTCACGTGCAGTCCCAACAACCTATGGTTTGTCGTTACATGCAAACTGGGTGAATGCTTGCCTTCAATATGAAGGTGAGCATTATGGTCCCCGAGTTTTCCCCTGGCTTAGACTTTAATCCAAGATAGAGAAGAATTCTTCCCTCCCTTCCTTTCCCACCACACACTTATCTTGCTGCTGTTGCTGCTCTGGTACTCTCTTTCTTTGTTACTCTCTCCCCTTTTTCCTCTTCCTCATCTGACGCAACTTGCTCTCTGCTGACCTCCTCCTTTACAGGGGCTGCAGAAGCGAGTGAGGTCTCTCTCCTCTCCCCATTCTGTTCTGGTTCTGTCTGCATAACCATGAAGGTGAATTAATTCATGCCTCAGCTTGTCTGAGTGTGGAAAGCTAAGCAGGGTCAAGCCTGGTTATTACTTGGATGGGAGACCCCTCCTCTAGTTTCCTGCATTGAGCAGGGGGTTGTAGGCTCCTTGTAGGCTCCTTCCAACTCTATGATCTATGAACTCTATCTATGAATTCTATGAATAAAAATCCGATCGCTTTCCAACTCAAAAGTGAGCATTCAAAAGATGGATTGACTGTCTACATGTCTCCCTTTTGCCACAATCTAGCACAAAGAAGTCAAAGAGATTTGGAAGTGCCTCACTTCGGCAAGATCATAGCCTGTTTTTTTTTGTTTGTTTCTTTATTTTCTAAGTAACATTCAGTGATGCCCCATAGCACCTTTCTTAACAAAGGGGCTCACTATGACATAAATATTTATTATGCTCTCTGATATATATTAAGAAATTCAGTGTATGCCAATATACAGAATGTACATACTGATTATTATAGACAAACACATTTTTTTATATAACTTTCTGAAAAATGGCATTGTCAACTAGAATTTTAAAAGTCGGCTGTTATGTGCTTTCATGAGAGCACGCCTCTAAAATGATAATTTTCTTGTGGCATGCCATGTGCCTTTCAATTAGGTTTCCCAAGTCCGTTTTATATAATCATTTGATTGCTTCTTTTAGAAACATTTTCCAGCGGGATAGCCATGCTGGTTTATTGCAGCAAAAACAACAAAGAGTCTTGTGGCACCACCAGCATAAATTTGTCAGTCTTTAATGTGCCACAAGACTCCCCGTTGTTTTAAAATCCTTGGCCACCATCCCATCCCGAACTGGGCACGCTCAAGGGTATAGATTTCATGGCCCTTGATTGCCACTGTCACTGGGGCTTGCGTGTGCTAATTCTGGGTTGGATTGTGGCCTTTGAGTTAGTAATATGAGAGAACATTTCCTAGCCTCTGTGATCTACCAGCCTCCGTACAATTCAAAAACCCATTTATCTAACAGGATAAAGTTCTTTCTTTAATCACTCCAGACTCCTTTGTGATTAAAGAAGGAAGTTGCAAATAGGTTAACACATGAACGTTTAACTTTGAAATAAATTACTTACAATTACTGATTAACTTTCTCCTCCCACTTCAGAATTTTTTAATTGTTTTGATTGAGTGTTATGATCACTGAGGGCTAAACTCACGAGGACCTGAGCCGCATGTATTCCCCCCACCCACCCCCAGGGATGTTGAAGAGTCCTTGGTTTCGAGTCACGAGTCGAGTCACGAGTCTTTGTTTGGACTCGAGTCTGAGTCCGAGTCCTTGGTCCAAAATGGTGACTCACGAGTCACGAGTCACTCCCAAAGCTGACTCCACAAGTCCCTATTAAAATCAATGGGTTTTTTCCCCAACAAAATAAGGCTACTTCAGATGTGTGGCTTAAATAAATTCTAGGCACAAGTGTGCCTTTTTATTTCAAAACTCTGCAACTGATTTTGGCAAGAACAGACCAGGCAGAAAAACCCAAAATAACCAGACAGGCAGAGGAGGCAGGCAACCCCAAAACAGGCAGGCAGAGGCCTTTGTCTTGGACAATTCAAACTGTGGAACTGGTCAAGAAGAGACCAGGCAGGCAGAGGAGGCTGGGAACCCCAAACAGGCAGGCAGAGGCAGCCAAACCCAAAATGTCTGAAAGGTTGCATTTTAGGAAAATGATTTTAAAATATAAACTTGCTGTATTTCCTAAAACCTATCCATGTTGCATTTGAGGAACACGATTTTGGAACACGAGTCTCGAGTCGAGTCCTTGGTCTCGCGTCCCAAGTCGAGTCTCAAGTCCCATTAAAAATATTGGGACTCGAGTCTGACTCGAGTTAGAGGTGGGACTCAGTCCGACTCACGAGTCGAGTCCTGGAGTCCGAGTCCCCATCCCTGCCCGCCCACCCCACCCCAGAGGTGTGTGTGTGTGTGTGTGTGTGTGTGTGTGTACACAGCAGCAGAAACTGCAGTCTGAGGCAGAAGACGTGTGCTGGGGTTGGTTCTTATCCCTTTCACCGCTACTTAGCAGTAGACAACCACTAAGGACTGGTGCATCTGTTATGGCCACTATGGAGCCACTTTAGTTTAGCATCCCATGTAGCTGCTATCTCTATGTAAAAGGGAGAGCTGGTCATATGCAGAGGTTTTCTCCACAGCCAATCAATGTGGTGAGCCACTGACTCAAGCAGCCATGTAGCAATAGCCACAGTGTGGAACAATTAAAGCATCCTCCATTTTAGAGCCGTAATGTGTGCTACATTGGCCCTAATTCAACTATTGCATGTATTTTTATAGTTAAATGTGACCATTTTGGATCAAGGTCAAATTCAGACCCAGTCATAATGCTACCAGGGAAACTGGAGCATGTCATTATAGAGTTTTTTTAGTGGGTGGGTGGAGCAATTGATCTGGCAACCCTGTGTTTGACCTACATGTAAATTTGTGGGATTTCTTCAGGTTTAACTCCCTCCACAGACCCAATCCACCCCCTCCCAAAACATGGTAGGATGTATTCACTTTTTAAACCCCCCCCCCCAGAAGATCCACTCACAGACCTCTTGATATCTTGTCTAGTTGGGCCCTGAGTACTGAAATAGACTAGTACCTACACTAGTCTGTCTTTTAAAACACCACTACAGACATCTTGCAGTGATGATTAAGAGCAGAGCTTCTCTTTTCCCAACATGGATATCTAAGCAAAGCCCATAAAATCTACATGCGGTAAAATGCAAGGGTGCAAGGATAAATTTTTTTTAAAAAAAAGAGAGAGAGACTTACAGAAAGAAAACAGGACCAGGAATAAATGTCATGTTGATTTACTCAGGCTACATCATTTTCTTCCCCTCAAGAGCCTATAAATCTCCTGCTCCTTGTAAAAACAGAATTTGAAAACTATCGAGAGCTTTTCAGACAGCCCCTCAGCCTTCAGCCTCCGCAGCCTCCAAGGGCAGAACTGCCTTCCATGAGACTGGCATTGTGGTCCATAGCAGGGGAGCCCCCCACATTCATCCAAGAGGGCAAAGCTGTTAAGAAAATGTATAGAAACCTGAGTAGTTCTTATTTGGCTGTTATGGAACTACTGTTATGTTTAAAGTTATACTCTATGATTCTCATTGATTTTGCAGGATGGCTTCCTCCTAAGTGAGTCTCAGGGTCAGGGTTACAGCTAGTTGTGCACTTAGATTTGTTGAGACTCTAGACTTAATGGCCTCGCCCCCGCCCCCTGTTAGATCATAGAATCATGGAATCATAGATCGTAGAGTTGGAAGGAGCCTACAAGGCCATCGAGTCCAACCCCCTGCTCAATGCAGGAAACTAGAGGAGGGGTCTCCCATCCAAGTAATAACCAGGCCTGACCCTGCTTAGCTTTCCACGCTCAGACAATCATCATGTGTACTACTTCATTTACAGTATTTCAAATGGTCTTAATTTAATAGATTTCATAGATCATAGAGCTGGAAGGGGCCTACAAGGCCATCGAGTCCAACCCCCTGCTCAATGCAGGAAACTAAAGGAGGGGTCTCCCATCCAAATAATAACCAGGCCTGACCCTGCTTAGCTTTCCACAGGCCTGTGAGGGGTGTTTGTAGTGGAGGCTGGTGACTCCTAATTTGGTGGGGCTCCTAATCCATTGCAGGTTTTATTTGGAGCTTTATAGGAGCTATCCATGGTGCTGAACTCCATCCCCAAAATAGGTTCACCACCGTGGAGCACCGTGGATAGCTCCTGTAAAGCTCCAAATAAAGGCTGCAATGGATTAGGAGCCCCACCAAAATAGGAGTCACCAGCCTCCAAAAAGAGATAATAAGCTGTCAGCCCTGCTGTGTTTGTGGTCTCCTACTCATTCAATTAAGTGGGGTCCTCGACTTCTGCTCTGAAGACCTGTTGGCACCCTGTTGGCACCCCTGGTTATATCTCTCACGTTCCACTGTTTCTGCAACCTGCTACCACTGCTTACATTGGCTATACAAATATTGAAACAAGGGATGTATGAGAATTTTGTTCTTGTTTGCAAATCATGCAACCATGTCCTGTTCGCAACCCTGAACATGAGCAGGAAAACATTAATCCGGATTTTGTCTCAATTTCCTGAACTTGCATTCACATTCGAAAGTGCACACTTGCACAAGTGCACACTTCTGAAAATGAGCATTTGCTCACTTGTGCAAATGCTTACACAAATGTGCAGATCTGCCCCTCATCCATATTTTCATGCTTTAGTCTATGGAGGGAATTTTTTTTTGAAATGCATATTTTTTTCAATGGGGAAAAATCTGCACTTCAAAAAATGCACATTTTCTCTGATGTGGGAAAGAAAAGGCACTCGTGTTCAGGAACGTAAACAAGGTGAAATGAAATGAGCTTTGAGCCTTAGGAAGAATTCAGAGAACCTCAACAAGCTCAAACATTGTATGTTTGCCCATCCCTATTTTCCTGCCCCGTCTCTCACATACCCACATTGGGGCAGTTCTTTCCCCAGGAAGAGACACTTTAGATCAGGCCCCCCCCAACCTTTTTGGGTTGGTGAGCACATCTGGAATTTTGATGGTGTTGTAGGCACTCTCACAAAAATGGCTGCCATGGGGTGGGGCTTGCCCATTCATAAAATGGCTGCAGTGGTGGACATGGCCCACCATAAAACACTCATTTCCCAGAAGGGAAACTGGTGAGACTAAAAGAAAAATAACTTGCCCAAGATCCTAAGTTCAAGGTAGATGTGGGGTCTGAGCAATCACATGGGAAGCCACTCTTTTCAGCCCAAATAAAGATAGTGCTGGAGAGCAGCCCTTCACTTTGCAGCATGCCAGCCGAGGAGGAGGAGGAGGAGGAGGAGGAGGAGGATAATCTTAAGAAACAACATAAAAATCAGGGGGGCAGGAGCCAAGAGAGGTGTCCATGGGCACATTTGTGCCCATGGGCACCACACTGAGACCTCAGCCTTAGATTGATTAAGAATGCATTACTGAAGAAAAATGCTTTATGATCTGAATAGCCTTGTCAGGTGGCTATTGCCAATAGCCTTGGCAGAGAAATATCCATTTGCTCTGGCCATTCAATGACTTCTTGGTGCAATTCACATACCAGGATGCCTCCATAACAATAAATTAATAAGCAGGCCAGGTGAGCATATGCTAATGACAGAGCATATTTGAATTTTACACTTCCATAAAAGGTGGGGGTGGGGCAGTGCAGTGAAGTTTTCTGATCTCAGGAATTCAATCCTGAATCACACCTGAGCTTGTTTCATGGCCCTCTATTAAAATACATTAAAATATGTTTTGCTAAAATCAGTGTCAAATGCTACCATGCAACTTGGACTCTGCACTTATTTTTTAGCTATGAGGTTCATTGCGTTTCAGATTAACTAAAATTAAGCATTAACTGAATGACAGGATGCCACAAGAGAAAAAAATATATTTTAAATTAATGTTCTAGAATTGCAAATTAATAACATTATACTAATATCTGTTGCCAATGCTAAATATTTCCAAGAATATTGTGCACTCTTTCTTCCTACACAAATGCAAGGCTCATGATTTCAGATGCCAGCCAGACATGAAGACAAAATTTACATCTACATTAACATGCAGGGACACTTGTTCTCATGTAATTTGCTAATGTTGTACTAGACAGCAAAAAGTGTGCTCTCCTTTCGTTAGTGACATAACAAGCCGCTGGAGATTTAGTGCCATACTTGGAACATGTCAGGAATACAGATTATAGCGTTTGTCTCTTGCGTTTGTGGAATAGGAGCCATTATTGCAGCCACTGCCTCAAATGAATGGAAAGTAACCAGCAGGGCGTCTTCGGTGATAACAGCGACTTGGGTCTTCCAGGGTCTCTGGATGAGTTGTGCAGGAAATGCTCTGGGTGCTTTCCACTGCAGACCTCATCTTACTATCTTCAAAATAGAAGGTAAGCTAAAGGGAATTAGAAGATACCATTGCATTAACTGAAGAACTTGTTATCTGGGGAGAAAGTACGACCTTCGTGATACTTTTAAATAGGGCTATGAACCTGAATGTGTGTGTTTGTTTGGGTCACTGGAACTTGAGATTTGTAAGGGGGGGACTTCTGCAAGGTTGGCATGCATGAGCACAGTTTTCCTGCCTACTTCTTCTCCCCTCACTGTTGCTCTCACCACCGCTCCTGCTGTCCACCAATGCCACCCTGTTTTCAGTCTTAATACTCATGGACACAGATGTAAAAATGGACAGTGCCATGCTTCTTAATATATACCAACTGTGTTTACATCTGTACATGTTCACTAATGCATATTACCAAAACAGGATGGTAGGAACAGCTGGCAAACAGCAGTCAGAACAGAAGCACAGGTAGTAGTAGCAAGAAGAGCATAGCGGGGTCAAAGAAGGAACCAGGTTGCTCCGGACTATCAAACCTGCTTTGGGGGAAAGATTCAGATGTTCCTACAAAAGCTCTCACATAGCCCCATTCAAAAATCTCTTGGTGCCAAAACAGATATTACTTTAAATTCATATCTAGTAGCTATGGCTTCTTTTGTTTTTGTTGTTGTTATTGTTGTTGTTTTTACTCTAGAGTAGTCACAGGGGGCAATCTGGATTGAAACCCTAGAGTGGGGGACTTTTACAATGCAGGGGCCCTTCGTCTACTCTCAGTAAAAACGGAGGTGGGAAGGATGTAGCTGCTAGATACAGATATAAAGAAATAGGTCTGTCTGGTGCTGGGTCTGGGTCTTTCCCACAATGACATGCACATTCCTCTTTGAGAGTTTTTACAGTACTTTTGAAATAAATAGAATTAGCTATTTTCAGGACTGTCAAGAAGGAAGGGAACTACTGGAACAGAGTGATAGAAGCTCAATTGCTTGAACTATCTGAACACTATTATGGAACATAGCCCATATCAAATTGCCTAGAAGGACCGAACACTTGCTTGCAGTCAGCAATTTTCTGGATCCATAATCTAGATTTGTTTCTGGATCACAGTTTACCATGACACATGAACAGAGAGGTCCCTCTGTTTGAGGTTTTCAAACAGTTTTCTGGGAGTCCCGTGGGACTTCACTAAAAGTTCAGTCCTTGACCAGGAGGACTGAACTTCCCCCTCAAATGCACAGCTATAAGAGAGAGTTAAGTGTATTCTCAGTCACACTCTCCATTCAAGCAGAGCAATGGTGAGGTCCAATATGCCTGACCGGAGCCACACATGAACTGGGTGAAACCTAGAACATGCTCCAGAATTGGCTGCATGACGCTGAGGTTCTGTGGCAAATATGCAGGCGTTCCCCAGTAAAAGAGTCAATGTGGAAAGGGTTTCCTGAAGGGTTTCCTGTGTATCGTTTTCTTCCACCACCACCACCACCGTGGCCGTTCTTTCAAGCTTCTTCCCTTAAATCCTTTCATGGCAGGTGGGTGAGATGAGAAAGCAGAGTTCCCAGACCAATGTTGGTGATGATGCTTGACACAAACGGAGAAGAGCAGCCATCCCCCTACCTCATTCCAAGCCAAGGTGAAATTAGGCTAGGTTGCTGAGGACAAGAAGCAGCTCCCTTTATTCCAATCCTTTTTTTTTTAGGTAACTGGGGGTACTTCCAGAGGAGGTTTTTATGATGCCATCACCCTCTCTCATTTACAGAAGTTTACAGGCTGGTTGGGACGGTGTTGTCTTCCACTCATAACCCTCTCATATTTTCCCACTGCTTCTTCTGTCTTTTTCTGCGGAAAATTTGTTAAGGGAAAGAAGAAGAAGAAAAAAGATGGGCTGAAACAGCCACATGTAGTGCCTTCTGGTGGCTAGCGCTAGAAGGTCTCCATCTGGAAGCACCCTGGCACACCCCATTCTCCTCTCTCACTCATCCCAGTGGATTCTGGGCTGACTTAGCACTTTTGATACAGAATTTCTGGCTACTGGCCTACTGTATATTTCATTCAGGCTTGTAAAAGCTTACTCCTTGAATCCCAAAAGGTAAACATTGGTTATAAATATGTGTGACAGAGATAATCATACCTAGTTATATTTCTGTTTGCTACTTAAAATTGTTTTAAAATTATTTAGGAACATAGTAAGCTGCCTTATATTGAGTCATACCATGGATCCGTCTAGCCCAGTATTATCAACACTGACTGGCAGCGGCTCTCCAGGGTTTCAGGCAGGACTTCTTCCCAGCCCTACCTGGAGATTCTAGGAACTGAACCGGGGACCTTTTGCATGCAAAGCACTGGACTATGGCCTCTCCCCCTGTTTTTCATCATTTCATTTATGATAAAAGGTACTTCAAACATTTATGAATCCTCAAGATCGCAAGCTGTGCAGTCTGAACTACTTCTGTTTACTAGGTGTTCATAACTTTACAGAGAAAGAGACTGACTGTAACTCTCATTCAAATGACATGCGACAGCACATTGAAATGACATTTAGGAATACTAATTTTAACCACCCTGTGCAAGGGCTTCAGAAGTGTAGTATTACACTAGGTGAAAATAATTACTGAACAGTAATCAAGCATTTTAAACTATTGGTTATTATAATATACTGCAGAGAAAATTATTAGAAAGTAATCTGTTCTGGCATAGGATTTCCACATGTTTGAATCACTTTGATTAAACTTGCAAAACTTATTATATATATAAAAGTCAGTTCCTGGGTTTCATTCTGCAAAATTCCAGCAAATGAATGGGGCAAGATAGGATGATGAAGTTTGATTTTCAGTGGTTCCCATTAAGTTCTCTAACACAAAGTAAACAGGTTATAGTGGACAAGTCTGTTGTCAGTGTGGGGGACAACCTGCTTGCCAAGGGTCTGGGAACACCAACAAGCTCTCACCTTAGTCATTTCCCTGAGCACACACTCTTTCTTATTTAAATGATTATTGATAATGTGAAGGATCACCAACAGGATCCTTTGCGTGAGTTCGGCGCTTAACGGGTTAATCGGCACTGAATTACAGCCCGTCCGAGCTCTAGCGACCACCCGCGAGGCTTTTACACACAAAAGGAAACCGCAGTCCTTTAAATGCCCAAATAAGGCTTTTATTTGTTTATACAATAACACAGAACGGAACTAACAGCTCTTCAGGAATACTATACTGTCAACGCAACCTTAGTTGACCCCCGCCTTACCCAATCAGCAGGCTCCCAGGCTAGCGGACTGAATCTAGTCGATTTCCTCAGACCAAAGACTCTAGCCTAGTCAGTTTCAGCCTAGCTCCGGGTCGGCGATCCGTGGATGAGAGAATGGCGTACTCGGGCTGCTTGTTTGGAGGATGGATCTGGCCCCGTAGTACCCTTGGTTCCCAACAACCCTAAACCGGAAGGGAGAGGGGTTTTCTACCCCTGAGTCCCCGCTCTCCCCGCCCTCCAAGTCAGGTGGGGGCTTATGCCTGCCCCTTCGTTTCAGGTGGGCTTATTCCTGCCCGGGAAGAAGGTGACGTACTGGTACTTTGCAGCTCTTTGAGACTGCCCTGCTAGTTTGATGGTCCTTGATGGTCCTTCCTGGACTTTTGTGGATCTCCACCGAGACCCTCCTTTGTTGGGGAGGATGACCTGTCTGGCTGCTTCTCCAGTGATCTCATCCCTCCTCCCTCGCCCCCTCCCTTAGGGGAAAATGGTGTGTGTGTGAGTGCAGACTTGTGTTTGGGCTTTCTCCACACCCTCCCATTTGGAGAAAGATGGCATTGGGGTCCACCACCCCAATCCCCATCTAACTGTCTCCTACTGAGAAAGCCCGGGACAACCCATCTGCCACGATGTTGTCCTTACCCTTGATGTGCTCTACTGAAAAATCAAAATCCTGCAGGGCTAAACTCCACCGCAACAGCTTCTGGTTGGACCCCTTCACCCTATCCAGCCAGCACAAGGGGGAATGGTCGGTCTGCAGCCGGAACCGGCGGCCCCACAGGTAGGGGCGAAGCTTGGCCACTGCCCACACTATTGCTAGGCACTCTTTCTCGACAGTGGCCAAGTTCCGCTCCCGAGGCAAAAGTTTCTTACTTAGAAAGGCGACTGGGCAGAGCCCTTGCCCCGGCCGCTCCTGCAGCAAGACGGCTCCCATTCCCACTTCCGAGGCATCCGTCTGCAGGACAAAAGGGGCTTCAAAGTCTGGGGCTTGCAGCACAGGGGCTGCCATCAGGCAGGCTTTCAGTCCTTCAAACGCTGCCTGGCAAGCGGCTGACCATTGGACCTTAACGGGTTGCCGCTTTTTGCACAAGTCAGTCAGGGGGGCGGCTAGCTGGCTAAAATGGGGCACAAACTTACGATAATAGCCAGCCAGCCCTAAAAAAGCTTGGACCTGTTTTTTCATCTGGGGTTGGGGCCAGGTGTGAACCGACTCTATCTTGGCTTCCAGGGGCTTGACACTACCTCCCCCCACCTTGTGTCCAAGATACTCCACCTCCCCCCGCCCAACCTGGCATTTTTTCGCCTTCACCGTCAGCCCTGCGTCCTGAATCCTCTGAAATACCTGGCGGACATGTTGCAAATGCTGCTCCCAGGTGGAACTGAAAATGGCTATGTCATCCAGATAGGCACAGGCGAACTCCCCCAGCCCATTCAACATCCCGTTTACCAGCCTCTGGAAGGTAGCCGGACCGTTTCGGACCCCGAAGGGGAGGGTGGTGAATTGGAACAACCCCAGGTGGGTCACGAAAGCAGACTTCAAGGCAGCATCAGAATCGAGCGGGACCTGCCAATAACCCTTTGTCAGGTCCAGGGTAGTAATGTACTTGGCCCCCCCAAGCCTCTCCAACAGCACATCCATGTTGGGGATGGGGTAGGGGTCAGGGACGGTCACTTTGTTTATTTTTCGGTAATCCACGCAGAACCGGACACCCCCACTAACACAATCGGGGAGGACCAGGGGCTCGAGCTGGGAACAATGACCCCCAGGTCCAGCATGGCTTGGACCTCATCGGCGATGACCTGGGCATGGGGCCCCACACCGCCCGGTAGGGTAGGGACTGTATGGGGGGGCTATACCCTGTATCAATGGTGTGTTGTGTGAGTGTGGTGCATCCCGGACGGTCAGAGAACATAGGCTGAAAATCCTCTAAGACCTGGGTAATCTGTCGCCGCTGCTGTTCCGACAGAGAGGGGGACAGTTGGATCTCATCCATTCCTCCCCCTTCCCCCCATTCGGCCAGCAAGTCTCCGTCAGGGTTCCCCTGTTCCACACATTCCTGCACTCCCCCCACCTTCGTTCCCCGTTCCACATACAATTTCAGCATATTTACATGAAATACCTTTTGCCTCCCCGGCTGTCCAGGGAAAGCTACTTGATAGTTCACCTCCCCCGACCTTCCAATCACGGTCCCTGGGCCCTCCCACTTCAAGCACAGTTTGTCCGTTTTTGGGGGGCGCAGTACCAACACCTGGTCCCCCACTTCAAAAGTCCGTGGCACAGCCGTCCTGTTGTACCACGCGCTCTGCCGCTGCTGTGCTGCTCCGAGATGCTGCTGCGCCGTCTCCCGCACCTCCCGAAGGACAGGTTGGAGGTGCTGCATGAAAGTATGCACAGGCATGGAAGATTCCGCGGCAACCCCCTCCCATTCCGCCCGTAACAGAGCCAAAGGTCCCCTGAGCTCCCTTCCAAACATCAGTTCGTTGGGGGAGAATCCCAGGCTTTCTTGGGGAGAGTCCCGGTAGGCGAACAGCAGGTAGGGGAGAGCTTGATCCCAAGTCCCGGGGTGCTTTGCTGCATAAGCCCTGATCATTTTTTCAAGAGTCTGATTGAAACGCTCCACCAGCCCATTGGTCTCGTGATGGTATGGCACCGAAGTCAGGTGCTCCACACACCCCAGTTCCCACATTTTTTTAAACAGTTTGGACACGAATCCCGTGCCGCAGTCCGAAACCACCGTGTGGGGCATTCCTAGGCGGGCGAAAAGAGAGAGGAGAGTCTTAGCCAGGCTGGTGGCGGAGATGGAGGCTAGAGCAAAAGCCTCGGCATAGCGAGTGGCAAAATCAACAACAGTCAATATAAACTTCTTCCCCGTCTTGGTGGGGGGATTCAAGGGTCCCACGATATCCATCCCTATTCTTTCAAAGGGGATGCCCACAATGGGTAGGGGTTGCAGGGGGGCTTTCGGATGGTCCCGGTTATGCCCCACCCGCTGGCAGACATCGCAGGACCGGCAATATTCCCACACTTCATTCGCCACCATGGGCCAATAAAACCCCTCTGTCACCCTGGCCAATGTCCGTTTCTGTCCCAAGTGACCTCCCCACGCCACATCGTGGGCCAGCTGTAGCACAGCCTGGTGGTACCTTGCAGGCACAACTAATTGTCTCTTTCTTGGTTGGGGACCCGGTTCAGTCTTTGGGCAGAATTCTCGGTAGAGGGCTCCTGCCTCCCACAAAAACTGCTCTGACTGGTCCCCTGCCACTTGACCGGCCCGATCCCGACATCCTTGGAGGGATGGGTCGCTCTGCTGCTCCTCCTGAAACACCTTCTGAGTCCCAAAATCTCGGGCCATTGGCACGAACCTCCCTTGGTCTTCCCGGTGGCTCCAATCCATGCGTCCCACACCTGCCCCAGGTGCGCCATCCAGGAGGCATACGTGTCCCCTGGGGTAGGCTGTCCGTAACGAAATTTATGGCGACAATGTTCGGCGGTGAGGGCAAACCTCTCTCTCACCGCTTCCTTGAACGCCCCATAGTCCAAGGGGGCAGTTTGGGTGTGAATACCCAGGAGATCAGCCAGCTCCCCGCTGACCTGAGTCCTTAGGGCAGACATTCTTAAATTGTCCGGCACCTTCTGCTCCAGGCAGGCAGCCTCGAACAGGGTGAAAAAGATCAACACATCCTGCCCAGACTGGTAGGTGGGGAATTGCTTCCTGTCCCATTTAAGGGTCGGGGTGCCCCCACTCTGGGGTGTAGGGGATCCCCCTTGTCTGGTGCCCGCGGTCAGCCTGGCCAACTCCAGCTGCATCTGCAGCGCTGCTTGTTGCTGCTGGAGCATTTCCTGTTGATGCCGCATCAACTCCCTGGCCTGCTGCCAATTAAGTTGGGGAAAGAGGGCATCCAACCCTCCTCCACCCATGGCTCCACCAGCAACCCTTCTGTCGAGGTCATCCTCTAACTCAGGGTCCCTCATCTTGCTTCTCCTGGCGCTACTTGTAAGGCTGGGGCTACCCCACTGCTTGGGTTCCTGCCCTACTAACAAAGATGAGGGGGCTCCCCCCCCTTCTTGCTTTGCAGTCTTCGGCCGCACTACCCACTCCATTGTGGAGGTCTGGGTTGGGGTCTCTGGGCTGCTCACTAGCTCCAACTGTTCCTGGCTCCGGCTATTCATTTCTTTGGTCTGAGTGCTTTCCAGCAATCCACTAGCCTGCCCTAGACCCTGTTAGTTCCGACTGTTAAATGTGGTTTCCAATTGTCCCGTCGTCTGCCACCATGTGAAGGATCACCAACAGGATCCTTTGCGTGAGTTCAGCGCTTAACGGGTTAATCGGCACTGAATTACAGCCCGTCCAAGCTCTAGCGACCACCCGCGAGGCTTTTACACACAAAAGGAAACCGCAGTCCTTTAAATGCCCAAATAAGGCTTTTATTTGTTTATACAATAACACAGAACGGAACTAACAGCTCTTCAGGAATACTATACTGTCAACGCAACCTTAGTTGACCCCCGCCTTACCCAATCAGCAGGCTCCCAGGCTAGCGGACTGAATCTAGTCGATTTCCTCAGACCAAAGACTCTAGCCTAGTCAGTTTCAGCCTAGCTCCGGGTCGGCGATCCGTGGATGAGAGAATGGCGTACTCGGGCTGCTTGTTTGGAGGATGGATCTGGCCCCGTAGTACCCTTGGTTCCCAACAACCCTAAACCGGAAGGGAGAGGGGTTTTCTACCCCTGAGTCCCCGCTCTCCCCGCCCTCCAAGTCAGGTGGGGGCTTATGCCTGCCCCTTCGTTTCAGGTGGGCTTATTCCTGCCCGGGAAG
This sequence comes from Shinisaurus crocodilurus, assembly GCA_021292165.1. Classification (NCBI taxonomy): domain Eukaryota; kingdom Metazoa; phylum Chordata; class Lepidosauria; order Squamata; family Shinisauridae; genus Shinisaurus; species Shinisaurus crocodilurus. Next base: position 160,959,439 of record CM037878.1, on the reverse strand, counting down.
AAGGTGACGTACTGGTACTTTGCAGCTCTTTGAGACTGCCCTGCTAGTTTGATGGTCCTTGATGGTCCTTCCTGGACTTTTGTGGATCTCCACCGAGACCCTCCTTTGTTGGGGAGGATGACCTGTCTGGCTGCTTCTCCGGTGATCTCATCCCTCCTCCCTCGCCCCCTCCCTTAGGGGAAAATGGTGTGTGTGTGAGTGCAGACTTGTGTTTGGGCTTTCTCCACAGATAATGATGATGATTTGTAATTGTGAATTTTTTTCACATAAATCACCAAGGCAGTGTACAACAATCAAATAATACAACAATAGCATAAAAACCAAAAATATACAATAAAACTGTATGGAAACATGAAAACAACATTAAAAGCAATTTAAAAGGCCAACTTAAAAAGATGCATCTTCGCTCCTTTTAGAAAAGCCGAGAGAGTTGGCTACCATGACATTCACTCCTATGGGGAAAAGATAAGCACTGCATTTTGGGATATCGTTATAGGGGGGCAACAAGTTGCCCACACACTGATTCCAATTTGCTATATTTCTCTGCCAGGTGCGCCAGGACAACACCATGATCTAATGTAGATTTGTTTTTGCAAAACCCAATCTGCTCTGCACCTAGGATTTTATTGTCTTCCATCCAAGTTGACAGTTTGTCAGTCAAATGTCTTGCGTAGAGCTTGCCCACAACTGACAATAGGCTTATTGGGCGATAGTTGCCTGGTGTATGGGGGTCGCCCTTTTTAAAGATAGGTACAATTATAGCCTTAGTCCATGATTTAGGTACCCTGCCGGTATTATCTACGAGAGAAAAAAGAGTGGCTAAGGGAGATACCCACCATTCCAGGTGTTTTTTAAACAGTTCAGGTGGGAGCCCATCAGGACCAGGGGCCTTCCCCACTCTTAATCGGCCAATTAGCTCCTTAATTACATTTGGGCCCACAGGAGGCCATGCTGGCAAGTTAGTGGGTATAAAATCAGCCTCCCCGGCCGAGTCCCGACACCTCCCAACCACTGAGAAGAATCTCCACCCCCCGGTTCTGAGTCCACTATGTAGAATTGAGAAGACAAATCCAAACGGCGCCTTCACCCTGATTGATGCCTCGAAGCAAGCCGATCCTCCTCTCTTCTTTGACCTCACCAGCCCTACTGCAGCTGCTCCAATGCTTAAGACTGCTCTTGATTCCCACTGCTTGGCCCCTCGGGACCAAAGGAATTCCTTGGACGATTATACCTCCCAACATCTTAGACCCATACCAGCTCGAACTACTACAGACAATGGCTGCATATTCCTTGATCAGGCTGGAATCTTGGAAGACTTATCTGTGTTCGACTGACTACCTAAAATCCATGGGTTCCCACCCCTAAATATAGTATCATGGAATATTGCTGGCTGGAAGGGGAAAGCTGGTGACACAGAATTCTTATCTTTTCTCTCTAGGTATCACATCATTTTGCTCCAAGAAACATGGTCAGACACAGATATATTTATGAAAGGTTACACTTCCTTTTCTATTCCAGCCATCGCTACTGCCCACAGAGGTCGACGAAGCGCCGGCCTCTGTTGCCTTGTTTCTGCTTCCCTTAAACTAGAGTTTACGTTCTTACCTAGCCTCCCCCCTTTAGCCTTAGCTGTATTAATTAAAGGTATTGCTTTCCCCTTGTTAATTATTAACGTGTATTTACCCCCTCAAAATTGTAAAGCAAGGATTCCAATTTGGCCGAGCTCCACTGAAAGGGGGCCCATCATGAGGCAATGTGCTTCCACGTATAAATGCATTGCACACAAATGCATTGCACACTGTGCTTTTTTTCTAGACGTCCCTGCAACATAAGGGCCTTCCCTACTCCCCGCATCATAATGAAGGAATTTTGCTACTTACAGTATGTAAGAATTTTTATGCTTGTTTAGGCCAAACATCCATGTATTTCTGCATTCTATGTACCAGCTGTGGCAACATCCTGTGGCAATGAGTTCCATAGATTAATAGTGCAGTTTGAAAAGGAATATCTCATTTCGCTTGACTGAAACCTGCTGCCCCTAGAGACAAGCTAGGAACTATGCAACCCCATGTTCTATTACCATAGCACTCTAGCTTGCATGTATTTGCCTTTGGGCCATAGTTAAGGCAACGAAGTATTGCAACATTATGGTTTCTGGCCACAATCATTCTATGAGCAGTTGTATCGTGTACCCCTTATCTTAAGACGTGATATCTGATTAACTGTATTAACTAATTGGGTATCTATCTTTATACACTAGAGGGGTTGGGTGGGTGGACTTTGTCTATTATTTTTTAACAGGCAATGAGATGTAAGCTGTTCCTGGAATATATCATTTTTAAATGGCCCATTTGTTCAGAATGATGAACCCTGATTCAGGTTTCCAAAGGAAATGAGGACTCAGGAGTTTAATATTTCCTTTTCCAGATGGAGAATTTCCAAAACAGGTGCAGCCATTTGAAGGTTACCTTCCAGTGCTTCTATAAGGATATATAAACAATTAGAATGAAACAGCAAGACGCTTCACACATTGCATGCAAAAAAAAAGAAAATATCTGATCTGCAAAGCAGTTTATTTTCAGAATAAAGGCAGAATAGCAACTAATAATATTAAATCCTTAACAATTTTGTCTAAATGGTCATGACAATTGAAAATATGTTATATATATGTTACATATACTTGGAAAGGCTGAAACTGTTTAACATACCAATTCGACTAATGGTAGTAAAAGCCTCAGTTTGTGTTGCCTGCAATAGCTACAGCACATCCTACCCAAAAAAAGGTATTGGACTTTTAGAGACCTGGGAGAGGGAGCTAAAACCTGAGGGATGACAATTCCAGCAACTCTCACTCACAAAATGCCAGGGCCCAGGGATGTTGAAGAGTCCTTGGTCTCGAATCACGAGTCTTTGGACCCGAGTCTCTAGTCCGAGTCCTTGGTCCAAAATGGTGACTCACAAGTCACGAGTCACTCCCAAAGCTGACTCCACGAGTCCCTATTAAAATCAATGGGGGTTTTTCCCAACAAAATAAGGCTACTTCAGATGTGTGGTTTAAATAAATTCTAGGCACAAGTGTGCCTTTTTATTTCAAAACTCTGCAACTGATTTTGGCAAGAACAGACCAGGCAGAAAAACCCAAAATAACCAGGCAGGCAGAGGAGGCAGGGAACCCCAAAGCAGGCAGGCAGAGGCCTTTGTCTTGGACAATTCAACTGTTGAACTGGTCAAGAAGAGACCAGGCAGGCAGAGGAGGCTGGGAACCCCAGACAGGCAGGCAGAGGCAGCCAAACCCAAAATGTCTGAAAGGTTGCATTTTAGAAAAATGATTTTAAAAAATAAACTTGCTGTACTTCCTAAAACTTATCCATGTTGCATTTGAGGAACATGATTTTTTCTAAATGTTTGGGCCCCATTCTGGAACGGTGAGATCTCATCACAATTCCACCCTCACTGAACACCCGCTCCACTGGTGATGAACTTGCTGGAACCAGAAACACACTCAGAGCAGCCACACAGAGTAATCTCAGGTCCTTCTTCTGCCTCTCCCAAGTACGCAACGCATCAATCAAAATAAATCTTGACATACTGTTGGGGCTGCACTCCTGGTAGCCGTCCATAGTGGCCGAGCAGCGGCACACCTCGCTTCCATGTGCTCTTCGCCAGCAATCACACTCCTCTCCACTCCTTCTGGCACAGCCCAGGGATGTTGAAGAGTCCTTGGTCTCGAATTCTGAGTCGAGTCTCGAGTCCCATTAAAAATATTGGGACTCAAGTCAGAGTCGAGTCAGAGGGGGGACTCAGTCCGACTCACGAGTCGAGTCCTCGAGTCCGAGTCCCCATCCCTGCCAGGGCCAGACCAAGACATTTTGTTGCCTGGAGGAAAGGACAAGAAGGTCGTGTGTGTCCCCCCCTGCCCCCTACGTTCCTCATACAGAGGCTGCTGACTGGACCGGCAGCTGAAACTTAACACTGGTGACAGGGCACCATCCTCCACTCCACCTGAGGGCAGCAGGGTAGCTTAGGGGACATAGGGCAGGTTGCATGGCACACACAGCTCTGTCCTCCAGCACTTTGCCACCGCTCTATGCCCCCCAACATCTGCTGCCTGAGGTATCTGTCTCACTCTGCCTAATGGTAGGGCTGGCCCTGACAAAATCCCTAAATTTCCATTCAACCTGATACTTGTAGGAGTCGCAAGTCTTCCAATACAGCTATATGCTACAAAGAGCTTTGGCCAATAAGGAACTCCCTGCATTGAATTCCACCATTAAAGGTACATTGTAAAGTACATGTTTGTAAACACTACACATGAGGCGAACAATACAGACATGGCAAAAGCACAATGTATGTGGGATTTATTGCACACCTATTTCATAGATGAAAGTGAGTACATTCTTGTGTATCTGTAACACTCCTACAGCACAATTCTATGAATGTTTACTTAGGAGTAAGTCTCACTGGCTTAGACACACTGAGGGAGCAATCCTGTGGCCCCTAGACAGCATCTGAGGGGCCATAGGATATTTCAAATTCCCAGATCCAAGGTCAGAGCAGCACTTCGACCTCAGAGCTGGGAATCGGCGCTCCGACACCCACCCACCCCTTGCAGCCAGCACGGAAAGAACTGTGCCAGCTGCTCTCTGAGGCCAGGAAAGCAACCTCAGAGAGGGGGGAAAGAGGGCATTTTGGGGGGTGGAGAGAGGAGGAGAGGCCAGGATACTAGCTATCCTGATGCCTCTCTAGCCTCTGTAGGGATTGGGCCCACTCTTCCTACAGAGGCGGATCTGGGAACAGATTCTGAGGAAGATGGGGAGGAGGAGGAGAGGGAGGGGAGGTAAGATACAGCCGGGTCCCCAAGGCCAGCAGACTTAGAGATAAGCTAAACCGTCAAGGAGGATCAATCCGTGTCAAATTCTGTGGGAAAACAGTCTGAGCTCTCCGACTGAGAGGAGGGCAAATCAAGTGTCACTAACCCCCCCCCCCTCCCCAGGTCAGATGTCAGCTAAGGAGGATGGACCAGCTGAGGAATATCAGGTGCTCCAAGAGGTTGGCCCTTAAGAATAAGGACCCGCCTTAGGGGACGTGGGTGTGGGCAGTTTGAGTCTGGAAGGGAGGAGAGGTTCCCAGTTTGGAATCACCTGCTCAACAATAGGGCAATCTTCCTTCATGGCTAGTATTCTAACTAAGCTTGTCGCCTTGTGATTGACTCTGCCAATCACATTTTTGTCATTCTAAGCCGGTTTGCTAGGCTGGCCCAGTCTGTCCTAATAAAGCTGTTCCTTTGGAAGCCATTGCGTGGGTCTTCTTGGAAGGAGGAGGGGAAGGATGGCCTCAACAGCCTCCTTCCCTCCCCCTCTGAAACACTCCAGCTAGATGGGCAAAAAAGCCCATCTAATGAAAAATGCAGGGCAGGAGGACAGGAATCGCCTCCACCGCTCCCCCTGCTCTGCACTCTGAATTCAGCGGTTTATGGCCGTCGCAATAGGATTGCGCCCTTACTGATCGTAAGCATGGGCACTTGAGAAGGACCGCTGAGGTAGATCATATGGGCGTGATTGCATGGGGTTTACTCCCCAGTAAGTGTGTTTAGGATTGCAACACTAATCTCACAAGAACCACCACATTTGTCCATCTTCCCCCTGTTTTGCACTGCTGATAGCATCTCTGCACTTCATGCTGTGTTCATTTACTTTACAATACCCTATTCTACACTGATTTGAAAGCAAAGGGTCCTTCACTTCAGGGCTGGAGAACCTACGGCCCTCCAGATGTTGTCAGGCTCCAACTCCCATCAGCCCCAACTAGCAGGGTAAATGGTCAGGGATTATGGGAGTTGTAGTCCAGCAACATCTGGAGGGCCACCAATTGCACACCCCTACATTAACTAGAGTTGTACTAGGAAAACTTGACTGACCTAGAATGCATTTTCAGCACTTCACAATAAACTTCACCCTCTGAGTCTGTGAAATTATTATGTATTTATAATTATTTAAAATATTTTTAATCTGCCTTTCTGGCCACACTGCCCTCACAAGGCAGCTTACAATATTATGAAAACATTGACATGCGGGCTGTTTACTACGTGATGCCTTAGGCTGCAATTCTATAGACTCTTAGCTGGGAGTAAGTCCTGTTCAACTCAATGGCACTGACTTCTGAGTAGACTTGCATAGGATTGTCCTTTTAATGCTTGTATGTATCTGTCTACTGGAGACAAGCTGTATCTGCCCTTACGCAGCGATTCAACTGGATGGCATGGAAAAATAATCAAGAAGTAAATAAATAAATAAATAAATAAACTAAAGACCACCAGAACTAACTACTAATGCACAAGACATTCCCCAAAAATGCAAACTATGGACAAAGTAGGAACCAGAAAATAAGAACTGTCCCTAATGAACAGGGGACACTGAAGCATTACTACTGGAGTGGTAGCATTCCCTGTTTTCTTCCTCAGCCCCTCCCCTCAGGACTGAATTATAGCAGCTTCCCTACCTCACAAATAGCAGGCGGGGACAGCAATTTTTGTTGAGACTGTTGTATGGAGGGAAAAGGTTAAACCCTCTTCCCCACATACTATGATCACAATGCTGATTGCCCCCTGTATTTTTTTTTTCAAAAACCCAGTCACATTAAATGCCATCACATATTTTACAGTAACATATAAACTTGCATCATTCGGCAAAGTCAGGGCCAGCCCTACCATTAGGCAGAAAGGGGCAGCTGCTTCAGGCAGTGGATGCTGGAAGGTAGGGAGAAACAAGGCAATGTTGGAGGACAGAGCGGTGTGTGCTCCACAGACTGCCCTGCCGGGCCCCTGCACCGCTTATGCTCGCGTGTTGCCCTTGCGTGTGGTGGAGGACGCTGTCCCATCACCAGTGTTGAAGGATGATTCAATGGTCAGGCCAGTTGGCTTCTGTATGTGGAAATTGGGGTGTGTGAGGGAAGGTACACCATCTTGACCTTCACCTCAGGCAGCAAAATGTCTTAAACCAGCACTGGGCAAAACATGATCTAGAGTAGGAGTCCAGCCAAATTTCATTGTGGTCACATAGTTATTTAATAGAGCTTGTTTGTGCCTGACTCTCTCTTCAGATCCAAGAATAGGGTGGCTATTCAGCTAATTTATTTATTTTATTTATTATTGCCAGGGCTTTTTTTCTGGTGGAACTCACCGGAACTGAGTTCCAGCACCTTTTCTTCTATTACCGGTAATTGCATTACAATTTAATCGCCATCTACTCCCGAGGAAATGTAATCCAAGAGTTCCGGTACACTTTTCTCCAGAAAAAAAGCACTGATTATTGCATTTATACCCTGCCTTTCCCCCCTCTTGCTAGGAACCCAAGGCACCTTATATGGCCCTCTTTCTCTCCATTTAATCCTCACAACAACAACCCTGTGAGGTAGGTTAGGCTGAGAGTCAGTGACTGGCCCAAAGTCACCCAGTGAGCTTCATGGCTGAGCGGGGACTAGAACCCGGATTGAGACAAAATTCTATGGTTGCCACTTCTCTCCAGTGACAGGGGAATCTGCTGAATGCCACTCTGTTTCAAAGTCTGCAAGGTGGCCAAACTCTTGTCCTGGACAGAATATGGCAACCCTAACATGAGGGGGCAGGGGGCGACTTCCATTATGCCGTATAATGCTGCTCCTCTCCCCGCTACCTTCTAGCTCCTCAAGTAATCAAGTTAGGACTTGCTCTACACAGTCTGGTCCCAAGCTGCACAGCACAGTTAGATCACTCATTAAAGAATTAATCCCTGCAAAAACACATTCCAAACCCGCTTTTTAAAATATTTGGCAACATTGTTTCAAATGAGATAATAAAGGCATTATGTGGTCTCTTTTAAACTAATTTAATTCCACTGAAGCCACCATTGGTACATTGGCATAGAACTGAAATGAATCAGAGACTAGCTTCATAAATGATTTTCACTGGGTACTAGGGTCCAGCAACACAGAAAATTATTTTAACCATACCGAAAGCTTTATTTTCCTTCCAAAATGCCCCTTTTACCTCATTACTTGCTTTAGAATTAGGGCTTTAAATAGTGATTAGAAATTTAATTAGGTATGTGCTAAACAAACTTGGAGATTTTAATTAGTATGACTGAATTCAGTTATTTAACGAAGTGTGACAATTGCTACTAGTATGAGCTATTCATTTTATATTAGTCATGAGGTGCTTCCAGACAAGCCTCACAGAATTTTACTCCCTATCTCCATCTGGAATCATCCATAGTCACTGATGTGTCATTAAGTTTTAAACCAGGGATATTCCCCCTCATTAAAAAGCATTTGGCACTGAGTCAGACCCAGCTGATGTGGTACCCTAGATGAAATTAATCTCATCCATCATCAGGTTTCCCATGTCCATATATTGCGAACATAGGAGGAAAATGAAGAGTCGAGACAATTTGTTGGTGTTTCACTGGGCCACATTTATTTACATACAATGAACTGCAAAGGGATGGAGTGCGGGTTATTCTAATCTGGCCCCTGAGGCCGATAAGTTGTGCAATTGGGCGGAGCATCCAAAACCGGGAGGTGGCGATGATGCCGCCACCGCCCCATTTTGCCTTTGTTGCGTCGCCTCCTCTCGGAGTCTCAAGACAACAAGCTTGGCGAGAACAAACAAAGGCATCACAGGCGTTCCTGATCCTCAGCTGTCCGAGCCTACGGATCCAGCAACATGAAAGGCATCCTGAAACTGCCTGTCACCTGAATTTTGGCACTGACTCAGACCCAGCTGATGTGGTACTCTAGATGAAATTAATCTCATCCACCATCAGGTTTCCCATGTCCATATAATTCCTCATTTCTCCTCCTGCAAGGATTATGGGCAGTGGCGGCTGTTAGCTTTGGGTTTGCCTCACTCTTTGCTGCTACACAGGCCAACTACAGCATTCTGAAGGAGGCAGGGCAAGAAGCATTTCTTAATATTTGTGAATAGTTGCGAGAAATTGGGAAGCTGTTTACTATTTACAGTGGAAACTGGTGACTCCTATTTCGGTGGGGCTCCTAATCCATTGCAGGTTTTATTTAAAGCTTTATAGGAGATATCCACAGTACTCCATGCCGGTGAACCTATTTGGGGGATGGAGTTCAGCACCATGGATAGCTCCTGTAAAGCTCCAAATAAAACCTGCAATGGGTTAGGAGCCCCACTGAAAAAGGAATCACCAGCCTCCCCTGATTGCTTAGGAGATCATTGATCTAAGGATGAAGGCAGCTGGTATTCCAAGTACAGTGGAAATAGTTGGAACTATGCCCTGAAAACAAGGTCCTCAGGATGCAGCAAATGTGCGTTCAAACCACTTCCACCACACTTTAGCATGTACGCAATGCCTACTCTACACAAGTAGCAGAATGAGGAGGTAATAAGGTGGAAGAATCTTGAGGTGGTGGAAAGGACTGAATCATTTCAGGCTGTGGATGGGGAGATTATAGTTTTGAATGCTTTCATGCCCACCCCATTGCTCTGCAATAGAAACAAAGACCACACCAGGAAGTCAGCTGGGATAGAACCTATCTCCTTGATGTGCTAGTGTGTGTTTTTAACCTGCAGGATATTTTGTACACGGGAGAGCAATAAAAAATTGCATGCCCACCTGCATTCTGAAATGGTACAGTCCATCTCAGCATTCCACCACCTAATTATGTTGCCTGAGAAGACCAAGCCTAAGGCTTCACCCTAAGATTGAGAGCTGTGGTGTTTATGATGGATCAATTACTTGATGATAGGTAAGATTCCAAAAGATGCTCACAGCAGGCTAGTGCATCTCTACTAGAGTAGGAGATCAGAGGTTAGTACGGTACTATTGCAGCAGCATGCCTACATGGGACCAGAGACATTAAACAAACAAACAAAAAACACTTGTTCAGTGGTATTTGTTGACCTTTAAAGCTTCTCACCTATTTCTTAGGGCCCAGAACCACAGCCATGCAAAAAGATCCATTTGTGTTTTTTAACAGTCACTGCACAGAGTCATAAATACAATTTGTAGATCATTTTGATGCAAAATATTATATCAGGTTTGGATGCAGATGAAAAAGGATCACATGTCTCAGGAGTTGAAGAACTCTTTTATTTCAAATGCTCTGAAATTCACTTAATGCGGATATCTTATTGTTTAGTTAGCAAACTTGGAGACGTTTGTTCTCCCCCTGCCCCTCACTGATGATGACCCACGAGAGGGACAGAAAGTAATTCAGGCTGAGCCTCCTTATCTGAAATATTTCCAGTGTCCTCCAATAACTACCGTTCAAAGTGGGAGCTTGGTCTTAAGAAAAGGGTTCAGTGTTCTCCAACCTTGGGTCCCCAGATGTTTTTGCTGGCTGGGGCATGCTGGGAGTTGTAGGCCAAAAACATCTAGGGACCCAAGGTTGGAGAACACAGTGCCAGAAAGTATCCATGTCTACGAATACTCCACAAAACCACTCCAAAGCTTTAGCACAACTTCTGTAGGGGGCACTGCTGCAGACTCAGGGCTGGATCACACCTAAGGTTTATTCCTGTATCGCTGGCATGACTTGCAGGGCACACACTTTTCAGTGCTGGTCACGCTAGTCCTGCATAATCGTTCTTCGTTGCTTCCGGAATTCCCCAGACTAGGTTTATCACGGCTTTTTCCATTATTGCGGTTCGCTACCACAGTACGCGGCTAGTGTGCGCTAAAGTTGTGCTGTCATTGCCCACCCGAGGTGTGGCCACGAAAGTGTCGTCATTGGAGTTAGCCAGTAGTTTTCGAGGGGCAGGGGAAATGCAGCGTGACGTGTGTCTCCCAAACCGGTGGGGAAGAGAGGTGTCCGCCATTTGTTGTTGTGCGGCGGTTTGACTTCTTCCCCGGAAGCTTAATTTTTGTTTGTTTGTAACCATTCCTGCGCACCTTCACACCTCCGAGCAGGCTGCTTCGGGAAAGCGCGTTTAGGTGCTTTAAAAAAACAAACAATTTTGCTCTTGCACCTGTGCTCCACATAGACGGCGGACCAGGAAAGAAAAAAACCTCTTGTGAAATGGCTGTTTCCCCTGCATGAGAAAGGCAGTACCCCTAGTATAACCGCCATGGAGTTTCAGAGGGGCCAGGTGCAGAAGGATTCCCCCACCCCTGTTGGAGCTAGGCTGTTCTCGGCGCCAGTCCCATGGGCCCTCTGGACCCAAGAATGCATCCAGGGGACTCCCAGAAAGCTTTGCACCTGCTTGGAACAACAGGAAGGCTCCCCCACCCACCCCGCGACTGTAAAAAAAAGAACAACAACAACAAAACCCTCAGCCACCTCATCTTAAGATTTTGTGGAATTTATCCAAACCACCCACAAAAGCAGTTGAACTCTTCCCGCACTTCATGGAGAATGAATTGTCCCACAAAAGGGGATGGTGGTTGAGCACAGATTTAGAGATGGTGTGATGAATGCACAAGTCAGGGGTGGGGCTTGCCACTGTGTTTCTACCACCCGATGTGTGTTCACTGAATGCACATTCATAATAAATAACACCATTATAAATTCCACTAGTTCAGATTAAAAGGGCTATACTAAATACTGGAACAGGATTGTTGATGTGCTGCTTTCCAGTCACACTCCAGGCTGCAAGAAACTTGTAGAATATTTGCATAGCTATAGGGTTGCCAACTGTCCAGTAAAATGACAGGAGAAGTTTTGCACAGCATGCAGATAAGCATGATCACCTACTAATGTCTGTAGGCCAAGCTGCTGTTAAAGAGGCGTGGTTAAAAAAAAAGAAAAATAAAAAAGTTGTCAATCCTGTTGATATGCCAATGTGTGAGGTGTCTCCATCCTTGGCACCAATTGTCAAACAGACTCTGTTTGCATTCCAGTGATTGACACATCTATACCAGTCTTCCCCAACCTGGTGCCCTCCAGAGATGTTGGACTACAACACCCAATGACCATGCTGATGACATGATGGGAGTTGTTGTCCAACATCTCTGGAGGGAAACAGGTTGGGGAATGCTGGTCTATACTCTTCGCTTTGTGAAATTTAGGCCATAAGAACTAGTGCTACTTAAGTAGCACTATGAATACTTATCAAATTTTAATGCTTAAGTAGCACTATGAATGCTTATCAAATTTGCAGATGACACAAAGTTGGGTGGAACAGCTAATACTCTGGAAGACAGAAACAAAATTCAAAGTAGGCTGGAGCGCTGGGCCGAAAACAACAGAATGAAATTTAACAGGGATAAATGCCAAGTGCTGCACCTAGGGAAAGGAAACCAAATGCAGAGTTACAGAATGGGGGACACTTGGCTCAACAATACTACAAGTGAGAAGGATCTTGGAATTGTGGTGGATCACAAACTGAATATGAGCCAGCAATGCGATATGGCTGCAAAGAAGGCAAATGCTATATTGGGCTGCATTAATAGAAGTATAGCTTCCAAATCGCGTGAAGTGATAATTCCCCTTTACTCGGCACTGGTTAGGCCTCATCTTGAGTACTGCATCCAGTTCTGGGCACCACACTTTAAGAAGGATGTAGACAAACTGGAGAGGGTTCAGAGGAGGGCAACAAGGATGATAAAGGGACTGGAAACAAGGCCCTATGAGGAGAGACTGAAAGAACTGGGCATGTTTAGCCTTCAGAAGAGGAGACTGAGGGGAGATATGATCGCACTCTTCCAGTACTTGAAGGGTTGTCACACAGAGGAGGGCCAGAATCTCTTCTCGATCATCCCAGTTTGCAGGACACAGAATAATGGGCTCAAGTTACAGGAACCCAGATTCCACCTAAACATCAGGAAAAATTTCCTGACTGTCAGAGCAATAAGACAATGGAACCAACTACCTAGGGAGGTGGTGGGCTCTCTCACTCTGGAGACCTTCAAGGTGCAGCTGGATGGCCATCTGTTAGGGATGCTTTGACCTGGATTCCTGCATTTAGCAGGGGGTTGGACTCAATGGCCTTGTAGGCCCCTTCCAACTCTACTTTTCTATGATTCTATGATTCTAAGTATATCAGTTGGATGGCTTGGGATTAAATACCTCCATGGACCATAGGCCTTACATTTCTTTTTGGGAATAATTGTTTGATTGCGCTCTCTCTCTCGCTTGCACTCATTATATCTAACTTATTTTAAGGACATTTAAGGTGCAATCCTATGCATGTTTAGACAGAAAAAAAAGTCCTATAACTCTCAGCATGCCCCAGTCACTATGTCTGGCTGGGGCATGCTGGGAATTATAGGACTTTTTCCTGTCTAAATATGCATAGGATGGCACTCTTAGGCTGCTTCCAGATGGTGGGCTGCTGTCATTAACATTCAAAAGGCATTGTGCAGCTATTCCATCTTTACTTCCTTAATAGATTTTTTCCTGATAAGAAAAAAGATGGAAGAAACAGTGGGAAAACACAGGAGGGCTACAAATTGAAAGCAATGTCATCTGCACCCCCATGAAAGAGGCAGGGCAATTGGACAATGAAAGCATCTGGAAGCAACCCTAGATAAGGGCTCAGAGACTGATTTTCCTAAACATTATTTCTACCTTGAGATCTACTTTTGTTCTTTGCTCTCTTCGTCCCCTTCCCAAGTTGGAACATGGGCGCCAGCATATTTTACAGGAACAAGCTAATATAAACAATTGCAGCAAATGTTCTACATACAAGTACCTTGGCACAGAACCTTCTTGGTTACCGTTTAGAAAAAATATCCCTGTTTCAATAATAAAAACTGTATTCCCATTTCTCAGGCCCACACAACTTGTGGCCTACCAAGGCAAACAAACCATAAATGACCGGTGGGCTGTTTTGATTATGGGTCAAAATTTGTCCAGGCCATCCATTTACTTACCCTTCCTGACTACCATTACCAGCATTAAATAAATATTCTTGTTAATTTATATAGCACTCTTCCATGTACGCATTGCTTTTTAGAATCCTTATCTCAACAAAGCTGATCAGACATTGGAACAGAGTGCTCTGTTTAAAAGGGAGGCGTTGTGGAGCCTCAGTAATGCAGCAGTGACTATGTACTTAGAGACCTGTCTTACTTTTATGACATGAGACATTATGATCCAAGAGACAAGGCGTGGGACATAGTCAGTTTGGCGCAGAGTGACCAGCTGCAAAGGGGAGACCCCCTCCTCTAATTTCCTGCATTGAGCAGGGGGTTGGACTCGATAGCCTTGTAGGCTCCTTCCGACTCTATGAAATCTATGAAGACAGGGCTCCTGTACTTGAATAGCTGTTATAAGAAGGAATCCCAACAGGTATTCTTTGTCATGCAAGGGTGATAAAAGCTGCATCTGCTGAAATTCCCCTCTCCCCAACAATTAAAGCAGGGGCGGGCAACCTGGATCCCTGGCAACCCAATCATGAAAAGCAAGGGAAGAGCAAAGCTGGCAGCCCACTGAGGAGCAAAGGCTCCTCCAGGTTTTGGCTGAGCGCGCAGCCACTTTGCCCAACTCTTGCCACCCAGGAAAGGCAAGAAGTGGGTGAATTTGTCTTCTTTCTTCATGAAGAGAGAAGCATGGACAAAGGGGCGGTTCCCGTTTCTCTGCATGGGCATGCCTCTCCCTGCACAGAGAATGGGGATGGATGACATCAGGAGGTGGAGCTTTGGGGGAAGGCTTGCCCCCTGACATCCTCCACCCTCCTGGATTTGTCCTGGGAGATAATCTGCCCCCCCCACCAAGCCCGTTCTCTGCCCCTGATTTAAAGGTACCATCACCTTGAATAGGCCTGGAGCAAATAGGCTGTTGGTGCAGTTAGAGGTGTACTGGAAGTTTGACGCTGCCACTTGAAAAACAATGCAAATGAGGCCCATAAAGTTATCAAGCACGGGGGAGTCAAAGTGAATGTCTTCTGACATTTTGAAGTGGCAACGTCTCTGGCATTTTTGCACTGTGTGTGTGCGTGTGTGCGTGATCCCAGGCTTGGAGAGCACGGATTTCAACCGTTGAGTCACTTCCTGAAACAGACTACTGGCAAATGTTACTTCTTGCCAGTTAAACACCAAGATGTTTACCAGAAGGAAACGAATTTATGTGTTGGCTGGCTCCAGCTCTCTTGTCCTTTTGAGGTTTTCCCCCTAAGTAATTAACAGACTACATATCCTTGCAGTATTGTCTAGCAGTCAAAACATTTAAATCTTCAATTGATATGGGTAAATTCCCCAGGGCTTTGCACTGTAATTTGGAAACGGTAAATTAAGAGAAATATAAAGGAAATGCGAGGGAAATGATTTGTGGATGAAGAAGAAAAGGGATGGGAAAAGAGGGTGTTTTCTGGATGCATGCCCTCTTGATTGTGAGTGTCATGTACATCTCATCATCATCATCATCAGGCGATCACTCGTGACCGAGTAAGATTGTCTTCCGGGATAAAAGGAGGAAATTCTAAAGAAGATTGTGTAGACTCTAGCGATGGGTCCGTAAGTGACTGTGGAGGCCAATTCTAGATCCACACAGCTTCCCACAGTGAGGACACAGGTTACCAGATAGAAGATGGTCCTGTAAAGGATTCATTTGACGTGCTTTTCGCTTAGCACGTTTCTCCCTTTCACCTTGCACTCGGGCTTCTTCAAAGTCCATGGAACCTTTGTGAAAGGCCAACCTCCAGTTAGATCGTTCATGGGCCAGAGCTTCCCAGTTTTCGATGCTTATATTGCATTTTTTTAGATTAGCCTTATGAACATCTTTAAACCTCTTATATTGACCACCGATATTCCGCTTTCCATCCTTGAGTTGGGAGTAAAGTAACTGCTTTGGGAGACGGCAGTCAGGCATTCGAACAACATGACCGGTCCACTGAAGTTGGCGTTGAAGGATAATTTTTTCAATGCTAGTAGTCTTTGCTTCTTCCAGTACACTGACATTTGTTCGCCTATCTTCCCAAGTAATTTGCAGGATTTTCCGGAGGCAACGTTGATGAAACCTTTCAAGGAGGTGGAAGTGACGTTTATAGATAGTCCATGTTTCGCAGGCATACAATAAAGTTGGTAATACAATGGCTTCATAAACCAGTGTTTTGGTCTTCTTACAAATATCCCGATCCTCGAACACTCTATGTTTCATTCGAGAAAATGCGGCACTTGCGGAGCTCAGACGATGCTGGATTTCACTGTCGATGTTAGCTGTAACAGAAAGATAGCTGCCAAGATAGAGAAAATGATCGACATTTTCCAGTATTGTCCCGCCAAGCTGGATAGATGGCATCACCAAAGGATTGGCTTGCACTTGCTGATGAAGCACTTTGGTTTTTTTGATGTTAAGTGAGAGACCAAGTTTTTCGTATGCTTCTGCAAAAGCATTTAGGATAGTTTGGAGATCATCCTCTGAATGTGCGGAGACCACATTATCATCAGCATACTGAAGTTCCACAACGGAGGTTGTAATTACCTTACTTTTTGCTTTCAGCCTGCTGAGATTAAAAAGCTTTCCATCTGTTCGATATATAATTCCCACACCGGTGGGAAGTTTCCCCTTGACAAGATGTAAAACCATGGCGATGAAAATGGCCAGTTAACTAGCAGAGTGAGTGTTAGTCTTGCTTGAGCACTGACCTGTTGATGTACTCTACAGCTGCCATAATTGCTGGATAAACTAAGGGTGCAATTTCATGCATGTTTAGACAGAAAAAAGTCCTACAAATTGGGAGTTATAGGACTTTTTCTGTCTAGACGTGCATAGGATTGCATGCTAAGCTGGGTAGGGGTGGGGTGGGGACAGGGGAGAGGTTGCTTTAGATTGAGGAAATGGCAGAGAACAAGAAACACACCCACCCACCACTGCACAACCAAACTGGCAGCCCTCTGTGGCTACGTTTGAATAAAATAAAATGGTGCGGGGGGGGGGGGGGATCTGATCACAGACAGGCCTGTGGCTCACGCTGGCTCAGCTTGTCTGAGTGTGGAAAGCTAAGCAGGGTCAGGCCTGGTTATTACTTGGATGGGAGACCCCTCCTCTAGTTTCCTGCATTGAGCAGGGGGTTGGACTCAGCCTTGCAGGCTCCTTCCAACTCTATGATCTATGAAATCTATGAAATCTCCCACAGCATGTGTCATTTGACCCTCAGGGTGCTTCCAGATTAGGCTTTTATGGCACCATTGCCCTACCTCATGCTGCCTGGAATTTTATGGGTGATCCAGGTGTTGTCATCTTCCTCTTGTGACCCTCCTGTGTTTTCCCAGTGCATCTTCCATCTTTTTTCTTACCGCAGAGACTCCATTAAGGAAGAAAAGATGGAATTGCTGCATACAATGCCTTCTGGCGCTAGAGCCCTCCGTCTGGAAGCACCCTTAGGTTTATTTATTTATTTATTTATTATATTTATACCCCGCCTTTTTTCCTGCAAGGAACCCAAGGCGGCTTACATAATCCTCCTCTCCATTTTATCCTCACAACAACCCTGTGAGGTAGGTTAGGCTGAGAGTCAGTGACTGGCCCAAAGTCACCCAGTGAGTTTCATGGCCGAGCGGGACTAGAACCTGGATCTCCCGAGTCCAAGTCCAACACTCTCACCACTACGCCACACTGGTTTAGGGCATGGCAAATGGGGAAAGGGGACAGAGAAGATTTAATATTTTAAAAAAGTAGGAAGAGCCCTGCTGGATCAGAACAAAATGCCATCTAGTCCAGCATCTTGCTTCCCACAGTGGCCAACAAGATGCTCCAGGGTAGGCCAAAAGTAGGGCATGCAGGTGATTGCCCTCACCTGCTGCTGTTCCCCAGAAGCTGGTATACTACCACTGCCATTGGAGGCTCCACTTAGCTATCATGGGTCACAGAGGAGACAGAACAATCTTCCATGAATTTTTAAAGCCATCTTAAGGGAGTTTCCAGATGAGGCTTTTAATGTGCTATATGCCTCGGCATATACGTTGCATTTTATAGGGGATACACACAATGTCGTCAAGCTCCTGTCATCCTCTCGTCGTCGTCCCCCTTTCTCCCAGTTTACTTATGACAAGGAAAATCCATTAATTATTTGAGGCACACAAGAACAGCACAAACATCCACAGGTCCGGATGTATGTTAGAGCTACTTTGTGTGTATTGCTGGGAATGTGGTTATGATGTAGCTAGCTCTCATGGCTGTCAGAGGTGTGTTTTGCCACCACACCTCCTCAGTTCCAGTTGCTCCTCGCCTGTGTCTTCTGTTCCCAATATCCAACTTTGCAAGATGCCTTTAATTCCCAAATTTCAGTTGGATCCTTAATTAGGGGATTCCACTATCCACCCCACCCCACCCCACCCCACCCTTATGATGGCTTCTGTTTCTTGTGGCAGCTTAGTGCTGGTATTGAAAACAGCAGTTACACCTGAGTAAATGCACACGATTCTTACAGACACAATTGGATCATGGCACAGTCCTTAATAATTAATAAGGAGAAGTTACAGGCATGGAGGGCGGCAGCCTTGTTATCTGGACCTCCATCCAGGGGGAGAAGAGACTTACCTCTTCCCTTTCCTAGCTTCAATCAGTACATAGATCACAAACACCACCACCCCAATGTGGCCGAGGACTTCAGAAAAAAACACCCTGGGGTTAGGGAGGCGATCTGCATTCTGACGGCAGCTGAGGCGGGAAGAGATCAGCCTCCCCACCTTGCCTGAGGGCTCCAAAACAATTCTCTCCCCCCCCACCACCCTATAATTTGCTAAGGAAAAAGCAGAGAAAAAGAAGGCAGGAGGGAGAAGAGGCTTCTCCTTGCCTTGTTTGGAAAGAGGCGGGGGTCCTCTCCGGAGCTTCGAGGAGAGATGATGCTGTTGTTGTCTGTCCTCCGCTCCCTTACGTTACCAGGCCTCCCTCTATGGAGTTTGAAAAAGTAGACCAAAACTGTGCCTGCGTGCTGGCGTTCTTTAGTAGTATTTCCATAATTGCGCTATGGTGTGGAATAGCGCAAGTAAGCCTCTCTTTAAATAAAAAAAATATATGTATAGGAGCGTTTTCAACAGCAGCGGGTGCTTGTTACTCCCTCGCAGCACTTTGATTTTTTGGCACTTGAGGAGTTCAGGAGATGGTGATGCAGGAGGAAGGGCTTTGTGGCTGTGAAGTGGTCACCCTTTACCTCAGACAAGGACAACGAGGACCAACTCGGGTTATTGGAAAAAGGTTTATTGTGCACAATAGGTCCTGCGGACTGTGTCGCAAAGCAGAACCCCGGGCGGGGCTTTTACAACCACTTTTATAGGATACATAAGTCTGGTCATTTGGCAACAATTCTTTACATTGGTCAGCAAGGTCAAGACAAAAGGGGGGCTTGCTTTAGGGGAGGGGGATTTCCTTACAAGGAGACAGGAGGATGATCTTACAATCAAGCAGCTGGTAGGTATTATCTGATCTTGGTCACGTAGGCAGGGTGAGACAGCAAAGCACCTCAACCCTTTTGAATCAACATAGCCATTGTCGGCCATTGTCAGTCATTGCCACAGTCATTACCCTGGCAATCTGTCTACATGCTTGGCTAAGTTTTTCCTTTTTAACTATTTCGTTTCCTTCACTCCTCCCTTTTGAAACTTCAACACCTATCTGGAGTTTCAACCTGGGGGATGGGGCGATATTCCCACATAGCCAGGACCTGGGCAGCCGCCCTTTTTTCTGCCAATAGGCTCAGGCTATTTTGGATTGTCCGGACCACAATAGGGAGGACACAAGGGAGCAGGATGCAACCCATCGCGATTAGCCCGATGAGAGCTACTATTGCTTGCAACCCTGGTAACTTGGGGAACCATCCAGAGAAAGCTTCTCCCAGATCGAGCCCCTTCCAGGTCTGGACTGGAACATGAGCCACCTTTTCTATGCGGTTAGCTATTCCTTCAATGATTTCACCTTTGTCATCAATTTGCAGGCAACAGTTGCTCATATTAAACTTTCCACATACTCCACCTTCAGCTACTAGCAAGTAGTCAAGGGCTAAGCGATTCTGGTATATGGCATCTCGGAACTTTGTCTGCTGTTGGGCTATAACTTTGAGTGCCTGTGAGGTTTCATTAGCAATTATTTCTACCACAGCTTGTAATCTTATAATACGATTTAACATATAAATTGGGGTGCGGTACCCATAGGAGCCGTCTTGTGCCCATGAGGCTGGGTCATAATATTGGATTATTCTTTCAGGTGGCCAATCTGCATCATCCCACTGGCCAATTTTTATTGCCCTCTTTTGCTTGGTTTTTGTGGGAGTTTCTATGGGCAACAGGAAAAATGCCGGATTTATATGACCCAGTGTACAACTACCTGTCCAATTGGTGGGGAGATCTGTCAGGGCTAATCTCCCACAAATCCAATACACTCCAGGAGGAGCTTTGGTGGCACGCGTGCTGTCTTCTAAGGAGAGGTTGGGCCACTGTTGGGTGGAATTGGGCCAAAGGTCCCACTGATTGGTTGTCTCATTCCAGGTTTGGGAATTTAGGCAAGGCGTGTTTCCAACTGCTATTCTCCCTTCTGCCCAGGGACGACTTAGGCACCAATCAGCCACTATGGCCTGTCTTAAGATCCACGTGGCCCCTCTTCTCACATGTTTGGGCATGGAGGAGATGTCATAAGGTTGGGTGTAATTGTACTCTTGGGCATCCCACGGCCACTGGTCTCCTCTTTGGGTACCCCCACACACATAACAGTTTGACACATTTAAGGAATTGGCAATGTTACTAGCAAGTTCTAAAAACAAATTTTTTGCCTCTTGAGTTGGTTTAAACTCAATGGCTGTTTCTTCCCAAAATTCAGAGAAATGCCGGGTGTAATTCTGCGTGGGGTGGTACCTGGTTTCAATCTGAAGTAGGAAAATACCTCCAGGGTCTACACCGGAGGAGTATAACCGGATGCCTAAACCACTTCCATACTTATCTATGAATCCCTGTGGATCAGAGATAGTCAAATTTACATTGTTGCAATTGTATAATGTACGGTCTGTTTTTCTATGTATCCTGGAGACGGCTAACTTCTGTCCTTGGCCCTTGTTCTGGTGGTAAGTGGCCCAGAGTGCACATCCCCAGTAGGGGCAGTATCGTTCTTCAACATTGTCACACTGTGGGTTGTGTGGTTGGGGGGCTCTCTGGGGGCACACATATATTTCACTGAGGGCGTAAGCTCTGTGCCAGCTAATGTCTGTGCCACATGAGGTAGGCCAATACGCGATTCTGCATAGGTCAAAGATGAGGGATCCTGGACTAGACTTTGACTTTAATTGTGTTTGGGCTATCACATGTCCTTTGGTAGACCCTTGTGCCCGGGCTACCAACCATGTCTGGGCTGGATCTACCTTAGGATCAAAACAATGGCCTGTACTTACACATAGGAAGTACCAGGTATTTTTATAGCAACACTTAGTTATGTTTTCGGATGTGCATCTATAGTGTGTGTGGTACACCAGGGTAGTGGTTAGGGTTTGTCCTTCTAACACTATTTTCTGACAAGTTGTACAATTATTGGCACAAGCAATTACAACTTTTCCCACCCATGCTAGTAACAATATCTGTTTCCACATGGCGAGGCGTGATCCTCAGGCTTCTCCCGAGCGACGGACGTCAGCTTCCGGGTGTGACGCCTGCTAGGGCCTGTAGATCTGGGTAACACTGGTTCTTTTGGCGGGGGAGAGGTTACTAGCACTTGCACCCCGAGGTGGAGGCTTTATTATGGCCTCTGTTGCACTCTTTTGAGGGTGACTCTGAGGCCACGGTCTTTGGTTGGACCTGGAACCACCTTCCAAGTAGAAGCAAACTGGGCTGCTGGCTTGACTCGGGTCCAGTGGATCCACGGTTTGACTTCAGCAACTTTCACGGCTAAGGGAGAGCAAAGGATGACTGTATACGGACCCCTCCACCGAGCCTTTAATGGTTCGGCCTTCCAATCTTTCACCCAGACTTGGTCCCCGGGGTGAAAGCCATGGGTGGAGCTGGAAAACAAAGGCTTTCTTTGTGAAATAACATAATCTTGCAGGTCCTCAATTGTTTTTCCTAATCCTTGCACCTGTTTTAAGACTTGAGTTTTTCCCAGCTCTCCCTCATTGGCTGTTATGGGTCTTACTAGTTGGGGTGGTCGTCCAAACATAAGCTCAAAAGGGGAGAGATTCAGATTTCGCCGGGGTGCGCACCGAATTGCCAGCAGGGCCATGGGCAGCGCATCTGGCCATTTCAACTGGGTTTCTTGGCAAATTTTTGCTAGTTTGTTTTTCAGAGTCCGGTTCATCCGTTCCACTCTGCCACTTGACTGAGGATGGTAGGCACAATGTAGTCTCCAGTCTATTTTTAGCGCTCCTACCACTTCTCTGATTACTTTATTGGTAAATTCTGGGCCGTTGTCAGAAGAGAGATAGGAGGGTATTCCATATCTGGGAACAATGTCTCTTAGGAGGGCTCTTGACACTTCTTGGGTCCGTTTAGTCCTGGTTGGGAAACATTCTGGCCACCCAGTGTAATTGCAGACTATCACCAACATGGCGGTATAGCCTTTTTCCTTTGGCATGTCTGTGAAATCTATCATGGCTGAACTGAAGGGAAAGTCTCCCTCTGGTTGTTTTCCCGGTGGTAGGCTGGGGCCTACGCGGGGGTTGTTCTTTGCACATATTACACACTTTTCAGCAGCCCATCTGGTTAGGGTGTACAGTTTGTCAATGAGGACTTCTCTGTTTAATGCTTGTGCTAGGGCACCATATCCCATGTGAGTCCTTTCATGGGCAGCTTGCACCACTTCTTTGCCTAGTGATGCTGGAATCCAAACTCTTTTGTCCGGGAGAACCATCCACCCATTCAGTTTTGTGGCAAGTAAATCTTCATACCCCTTTTTCTCTTCTTCAGGAGTATAATATGCTTGTTCTTGCATGCCTGTGCTGTCCCACAGTGGATAGCATGCTTCAGTATTTTCGGGAGGATCTCCTCTGGCTGCTGCTTTGGCTGCCAAATCTGCCTTCCTGTTTCCTCGTGCCACTTTTCCTTGTCCCTTGGCGTGGCCTTCACAATGAACTATGGCTAACTTCATGGGTTTCCATACACTGATTAGTAGTTCTTGGATGACGGTCATGTGCTTTATAGGCTTGCCCCCTGAAGTGATCAATCCTCTCTCTTTATACAGGGCTCCATGCACATGTGCGGTGAGAAAAGCATACTTAGAATCGGTCCATATGGTCAGTTTCTTATTTTCTCCAAGATGGAGAGCCCGAATAACTGCGTGTAACTCAGCTAGTTGGGCACTTGTTCCCTTGGGCAATGCTCCACTCTCCAGTACTTTTTCTTCACTCACCACAGCATATCCTGCCAATCTTTCTCCATTTTCTATGTAACTAGACCCATCTGTGAATACTTCCATTACTCCGTCAGGGAGCGGAGTGTCTTTTAGATCTGGTCTGGATGCATAAGTCTGTTCTATGACTTCAATGCAATCGTGGTGGCAGTGTGTTTCTGATGGGCTTTCAGGGAGCAGGGTAGCTGGGTTGAGGGTGTATGATTGTTTGAGGATCACATGCGGGTTGTGTGTTATCATGGTTTGATATTTGAGCATCCTAGTGTTGGTGAGCCAGAGATGCCCCTTTGCATCTAAGACAGCTCGGAGTGAGTGTGGGGTCCACACTATGAGCTCTTGTTCAAAAGTCAACTTGGCTGCTTCTTGGACGAGCAAAGCAGTTCCTGCCACTGCTTTCAAGCATGCCGGCCATCCTTTTGCTACGTTGTCTAACTGTTTGGAGAGATACGCCACTGGCCTCTGCCATGACCCTAACTTCTGAGTCAGGACTCCAATTGCAATGTTACACCTAGTATCCACGTAGAGGCTGAATGGCTTCTCCAAGTCTGGCAGTCCCAGGCTTGGGGCTTGCATCAGGGCTTCTTTAAGCTGTTTGAATGCTTTCTCTTCTTTTCCTTGCCAGAGGAACGGGTCGTGTTCTCTTCCTCGGGTGGCTTCGTACAAGGGTTGAGCTATCAGGCTGAAATTTGGGATCCAGATCCTGCAGAATCCTGCAGCTCCAAGGAATCCCCTTAACTCTTTTCTTGTCTTTGGGGTGGGCAGTTGGCATACTGCCTCTTTTCTTTCATGTCCTAGGGATCGCTGTCCTTGTGCCACCTCATAGCCTAAATATTTGACATTTTTCTTTACAAGCTGGGCCTTTTCTCTTGATGCCCGGTACCCTCTTTTTTCTAGGAGCTGCAGAAGGTGCCTCGTATTTTCCCAACACGTGTCTTTTGTCCTTCCTGTCACCAGCAGGTCGTCTACATACTGCAGCAAAATTTCATCTCGGTGACATGGGTAGTATTCTTCCAAATCTTTTCCTAACGCAGTGCCAAATAGGGTCGGTGAGTTCTTGAACCCCTGGGGCAATCTTGTCCATACATACTGGGCCTTTTTTCCAGTTTCAGGATCCTCCCACTCAAATGCAAACAGTTCTTGGCTTTTTGGGTGCAAGGGGATGCAGAAGAATGCGTCCTTCAGATCAATTACTGAGAACCACTCAGCCGATGCGGGGAGCAGGCTCAGAAGGACATACGGATTTGGGACCACTGGGTGTAGGGTTACTGTAGCCTCATTAACTCTCCTCAGGTCTTGGACAGGGCGATACTTTCCCCCGGGTTTGGGGATTGGCAGAATCGGCGTGTTCCAGGAGGAGGTGGCTATTCTGACGATGCCATGTTTTACAAACTTATTAATGGTATTTTGTATTTCCTTCATAATTGGCCTGGGGTATGGCCTTTGCCTCTGGCGGTATGGCTGTGCATGTGGCTGCAGGGTGACCAATAAGGGTGGGTGGTGTGCTGCATGTCCAGGTGGATTGTCTTCTGCCCAGACCCCAGGCACTCCAAACTCTTCCCAGTCTAGGCTTTCTCTGTGTTTTTCTCTGGCCACCATTAGCCGCCACACCTCCTCCTGGGGATGTTGTAATTGTAGGCGTGGGGTCTCTGAGACTTCCAGTCTCATGTTTTTGTCCTCATCAAAATATATGTGGGCCCTTAGTTTACTTAGGAGGTCCCGTCCCAGAAGTGGGATGGGACATTCAGGAAGCCAGACAAATTGATGTGTCACTGTTTTTTGGGCTAAATTACACATGACTGGATTTAACAAATCATAAGGCCTTGGAGACCCTGTGGCTCCCTGAATTTTTACTTTTGTCCCTGATTTTTTGTTAACAGGCTGGGTGACAACGGATCGGGTGGCCCCCGTATCCACAAGAAAGTCCATTAGTTGGCCCCCTACTTCCATTGTAACCACCGGCTCATGGGGGCCAAGATTTTTCGAGCCAGGTGACCCTCATTTTTCTTCAGCTCCCCATCCTTCTACAGCGGCCATTCCCATGGCCCCTTCTTCTCTCTCCTCTTGTGCTGTTGGTGTTCTCCCCTGGCCTCCTCTTCCTTTTCCACGCCACGTTCCATGGGTGGCTCCTCCCCTTTCTCTATCCGGGCATTCATTTTTCCAGTGACCATCCCGTCGACAGATGGCGCACTCGCTCCTTCCCAGGGGCCTGGTGCCTCCACCCCCTCTTCCTCCTCGGCCCCTTCCTCGCCCTCGGCCACGTCCCCTTTGTTGAGTGACAAGGGCCGCCGCTAACAGTTCTGCCTTCTTCTGCATCCTTTCTTCTTTCCTTCTTCTGTCTCTCTGTTTACATACACCTTTCTTGCTGTCTCCATCAACTGGGACATGGACATTCCCAGCGCATCATCTTTTGCTTGCAACTTCCTCTTTATGTCAGGGGCGCTTTGGGATATGAACGCCAGTGCCAGCATTCTCACATTTTCTGGGGCAGTGGGATCAATGGGGGTGTAGGTTCGGTAGGTTTCTATGAGTCTAGAATAAAATGCTTCAGGTGCTTCTGTTGGGCCCTGGATCACAAGGGACGGTTTGGACATGTTTACAGCTGGCCTCCCTGCTTTCCTCATGGCCTCTACTACTCTATTTCGATACATGCGCAGTAGCGCACTTTGTCCTTGGTCGTAGGGATCCCACCTTGGGTCCCTTGAGGGGAAGAATTCTTCTACATGGTCTTCCACCCGCGTCCCTTGTGGACACGTTGGCTTTAGCACTTCGGTGGCTGCTGCTTTCAGTCTTTCCCTCTCTTCGGGGTTCAAAAGAGTCCCCACCAGTTGCTGGATATCATGCCACGTTGGGTTATGGGTAGTCATGATAGTGCTCACTAACTCTGTCATTTCACTTGGTTTCTCTGCAAATGGCCCATATTGTTTCTTCCAATTCAAGAGGTCAGAAGAGGTGAATGGGACATGCTGAAACAGGGTCTGCCTTTCCAGCCCTTGTGGCCCTTCCACCATTTGGTCCACTTGCCTAAGCGGTGCAGTGAGGACAGGTTTCTTGTCTTTTATTTTCTTTTTCTTTGTTCTAGTGTGGTCTGCCACTGGGCTTCCCACCTCCTCTTTTTCATCTTGATCTTTCCCGGGTGCTGAGGGAGTCCTTTCCTCCTCTTCTGACTCTTCACTACTACTCTCTAAACGGGGAGGGGGAGTGGGTGCCCGCGGCTGTGGCCGCTCCCTGGGTGGCACGTATGGAGGGGGTTGAAGAGGGACATATGCATCAGGATCTGATGGCAAGACATTAGATCTTCCTGCTCTTTGTCTCTGGAAAACTGCCAATGCCCTTTCGCCTGCATATCTTTTCAGCCATGGGGGCTGTTCCATAACGTTTTGTTGCCACTGGTCGATGTAGGGAAATTGGTCTGGGTGTCCTCCTGGAGTCTGAGTCACCTTTTGGTGTACTCGCTCAATGATATTGAGGTCGAAGGAGCCTTGTGCAGGCCACCCCACTCCCATGGATGGCCACTCTACCTCGCATAGGGTTCGGAGAGTTTGGCGTTTTAGTATTCGCCCATAGTCTCTCCCGAACCCTGCTTTGAAATTCTTCTCCATACATTGAAGCTGTGTCCGTGGGACGCTGCTTCCCCCCCCCAATTTTCCTAATTCCTAATTCTGAGACCAACAACAAAGACAGAAACAGAAGGGTGGGGTACAGACAGGAGAGTAAGGGGTCTCTCCTGTTAGACGTTAAGGGATTTCACACACACGCTCCACTGACCCGCGGCCCCGGACGTTCCACGGTCACCTACGGGAACTGCAGCGGCATTCACACTTCACCACACATACCAACACATTCCCTCCCGAGATCTCTTATATTCCTTTACCAAAAGGGAAAGAACCAGTTCAGCTTTTTTCAGCTGCCTCGTAGGTCCAATCCCCGGAGGATGGCCAATCCTCCTCCCTTTGTTCCTATTCTCTCCTGTAGGAACCCTAGAGTATACTCGCCTGTTCTGCTGGTCCGGCTCCCTTGGTCCTAGTTCCGCACCGAGTTTTGTTGGTTCTTGGAGTCACCGTCCGACCACTGCTCCGTTAGGTCCCCTGTTCGGATTCCCTCACAGCCAAGTGCTGTGATGCGCGCTGGGAGCTCCGCAAGGCCTCTCCTTAGGGGGCAGCGGTGGGCTGTGCCCCGAGCAAGCTACAAAGCTTCCTCTTTGTCCCTTCGTGGTCGCCAGATGAAGTGGTCACCCTTTACCTCAGACAAGGACAACGAGGACCAACTCGGGTTATTGGAAAAAGGTTTATTGTGCACAATAGGTCCTGCGGACTGTGTCGCAAAGCAGAACCCCGGGCGGGGCTTTTACAACCACTTTTATAGGATACATAAGTCTGGTCATTTGGCAACAATTCTTTACATTGGTCAGCAAGGTCAAGACAAAAGGGGGGCTTGCTTTAGGGGAGGGGGATTTCCTTACAAGGAGACAGGAGGATGATCTTACAATCAAGCAGCTGGTAGGTATTATCTGATCTTGGTCACGTAGGCAGGGTGAGACAGCAAAGCACCTCAACCCTTTTGAATCAACATAGCCATTGTCGGCCATTGTCAGTCATTGCCACAGTCATTACCCTGGCAATCTGTCTACATGCTTGGCTAAGTTTTTTCCTTTTTAACTATTTCGTTTCCTTCAGCTGCCCCAACTGGCTTTTTGCAGCTGAAGTGAGGAGGAGGAAGGAGGAGGAAGCAGCGGCAGCTGCTGCAAGAATGCTCTTCCTTCTCTACCGGGCAGCTTCTTTCCTTCATGCTTTTGGCCTTGCTTACATTTTGGCTTGAAATGGCGAACCAGACAGGACTGAATTGGTTCACCAGCCGTCTTCTCCTGCAAGCGAAGGCTGAAGCTGAAGAAGCTGCGATCTCAGTGCTCATTGGAATATATGTTTCTTTATTTGGGTTCCACCCACCGCACCCCATGAAGGACATTTTATTGACATTTTTGGCAGGAAAGGGTTTCAGCATCGGAGACACTGGTCACCCCAAACCACTGACTGATCTCTCTCTCTCTCTCTCACACACACACACACACACACAGACTTCTTGGCCAGGCAAATAATGCCGCTGCAGCAGAAAACATTGGTTGCCAAAGGTTACAAGTTACACACCAGCCACCCCAAGCCTGGGATCACACACATACGCACACACACAGTGCAAAAATGCCAGAGACGTTGCCACTTCAAAATGTGAGAAGAAGGGGGCAGCAAACATGAGGAGTGGGGAAAGGGGAGGAGGATTTGCCACTGCTCCCATGGCTGTGTCTGGACAGAACATAGCTAACACATCTAAAAAAATGCTAGACACCCCGTACAGCGGAAGAGCATTGATTTATATGCTAGGAGCCACCCAACTGGAAGAACCCTACACACTGGTGGCCATCACAACGTCTTGTGGCAGCAAATAAGGCATGAACGAGTTGGCGATGGCTGAGTGTTTGTGAGCTTTAGCACTGTGGTAGCAAAGCACCACACAACTTCCCTCTCCAGGAATAGTCTAAAATAAAGACAAGGGGGGGAAAGGTATACTGTACTTTAAAACTTGGCATAGGCAACTAGATATTTTCCTTAGCACAGAAATTAATTAATTATTGCAATTGTTATATGACATGTTTACACATTTCATTTTACATGACTGTTTATATAACACCAAGCAGCCTTGCTAAGAGACAAGGTGGATTTGGGGCATCATTAATGGTGTCAGACAGGTAGATCTGAGCCATGTGCAATCTCTCTCTCTCTCTCTCTCTCTCTCTCTCTCTCAATCCAATGGTTTGTTTCCCATATTACTTAATTATGTGGTAGTGTACTTTGGACTTCCTGCATATAGCATCTGGTTATCCTATCTTACAGTATTACAGATATGGGAGTATATCAGCTACTCCCATATGAACCTGCCAGGCTGCCAGCAGCTGCTGAGAGATTATCTGAGGCCTCCCTGGGGTAACCTTGCTGCTGAAGGTTACGTGAGGTGAACAGCTTTAGGAAAAGGGGTCCTTTCTGTGGTGCATCCAACCACAGAACACCCAACCACAGAACTCCCTCCCAAGGCAGATCTGCCTGGTACCTTCATGACTATCCTTTCAGTGCCAGGCAAAGTCTGCCATGTTTATTTAGGTCTTTGATTGCTATTCTTTTGTGGTTTAATTTAATGTACTGTAGTGTTTGGTCTGCTTCACTATGCCTGTTTGCCCAGTATCGTCTGCAGATGGGTTGGCTGCTGAATTCATTAGTTGTTACTTTCACCTATTGCTATTTGTGTGTTTTATTTGGTTTGCCCTATTCTGTTATAATGATCGCTTTAATGAAATTTTGTTAAGCCATCTTGAACACTATTTGGCAGAAAGGCAGCAGCATACAGATATTTTCAATGAATAGAAGAGCCAGTGTGGCATAGTGGTGAGAGTGCTGGACTGGGACTCGAGAGATCCGGGTTCTAGTCCCCGCTCGGCCATGAAACTCACTGGGTGACTTTGGGCCAGTCACGGACTCTCAGCCTAACCTACCTCACAGGGTTGTTGTGAGGATAAGGTGGAGAGGAGGAGGAGGAGGAGGAGGAGGATTATGTAAGCCGCCTTGGGTTCCTTGCAGGAAAAAAGGCAGGGTATAAATATAATAAATAAATATAAATAAATACAACAGATTTTTGCAAGGGTAGAGGAGATAAATTAAAATGAGCAAAGAACTTTTCCTCAACAGGCACATTAAGAGGACTAATGTGAAACCCTTTCATCTGAAGGGTTTCCCCATTGTAGAATAATGAGAAATATGCCAGCTAAAAAGAAAAGCTAATCTTTTTATCTTCTACACAGAGAGTGAGCAATCCTTTGGATTTGCTGCCCTCTAATGGTTATATAAGAAATGCACCCACCCCCACTACCACCACCACCCCACACACATTTTTCCTTTTCAAACATTTTCATCCTCATCCTTACATTATCCTTACATTTCTTAGAATGCAATCCTGTGCAGTTTCCTTGAGGCAAGCACCACTGAACATAGTGGGACTTACTTCTAAGTAAACATACATAGGATTGCACTGTTAGACATCTTTAAAAAAGACTCAAGGAGACTCACAACCAAATTGAAACATACATATATCAGCTAAAAACAGTTATCAATAAAATACTAGGACTCCGTAAAACAGCTAAATTTGCTCTTTCAGCATTCCCACTGGGAGTAGTTCCTGTGCGTTCACTGGAGTTCCCCAACGTTCTATACTTGTTCCCCTGCTACCTTACTTTCCCACTCTGTCCCCCACCCCAGCAATCCCCGTGCATGGGTAGGGAAGGCTTAAACCTTCTCATCTAGCCACTGTTTCTCCCTAAATTCACCACCTCTCCTGATGTGGGGGCTAAAAAGAGGAAACCATGCACGGGATCAGGTGACAGATGTCATAAATAAATTAAGTATGACTACAAATAGTTGACAGCATGTGGACCATAAGAAACACTCCTATGGGGCAATTCTAGTTAGGGTTGGCAGGAATAGATTTGTACCTCTGACAGTAACATAAAAGAGAAACTAGCCCTTGGTACAAGGAGGGATGTATGAAGAAGAATTTGTTTCAGTTTGTTTTTGATCAGGATTTATCCAGTTTCCACATCCCAAACTGAACATGAACTCAAACACAATCTGGGGTCGAAATCCATACATATCCAAGCTTGCAAATGTGATTCACAGACCCGCTAAAAATAGGTTTGATAGCATGCATATATTTGAAAAATGTGCATGAAAAATGTGTACTTTTGAAAAATGTGCACAAACATCCTTTAATCAGTGGGAGAAGAATGTGCATATTTCAAAGATGCACACAATTGATGTGTACATTGGAAAAAACATGCACGGGGTTTCAAGTGAAAAGGAAAAAAACCCAAAGACCTCAGTCTGGTATGGAGATGAGATGGAACCAGCTTTGAAGTGGAATTTGGAGAATTTCGGTGAGCTCAAATTTTGCTTGTATAGCTTTGCAACACTGAGATAGGGAAAGCTGTACCAAGCACTAGTTTAGCTCTGTTCCTGTCAACTCTAGCTGGAATTGCCCACTTAGAATTCTAAAGGTGGAATCCTATGCATTCTTAGACAGAAAAACAGGCCTACAACTCCCAGCATTCCCCAGGGCATAATGGGAGTTGTAGGCCTTTTTTTCCTATCTAAACTTGCATAGGATTGCACCTTTACAGTGCTTGCTGACAATAACTAAGCCTTAGGAGAGGTATTTCAACCTTTCAGAAGGAGGAAAAAACTGCACCGAGGCTGGAAACCACTCAATGATCTGTGGGGGTGGGGTGGGAGGGAGGGGTGTGGCCTTCTGGGGCATTCAAAAAAATGGCCTGATTGGGATCCCAGGCAGGCTGGATTTGGCACATGTGCCTGAGGCCCTACAGCACTGGGCTAAAGTCTGCCATGGTATGTACGTATGTATTTATACTACTTACAGTATATACTGCTTGTTATCTTATTTATATAAGAAATACATAAAATACAATCTAAAAACAATGTAACATAATAAATATATTCTATGATTCTATGACTAACAATTTCAGGACTGAAATTAGGTAGTGTTTTAGAGTGGGTGGGTATGCTTGTGGGTATGTAGAGTGGGTGACCAGCCAGATGGGCGATTTAAAAATATAATAAATTTAGTGCTTATATTGTGCTTACATCAATGGCTAAGGTTCCTTCCGTATACGATCGCCACTCCAGCAGCCACATATGGAGAATGTTCTGAAGAATATGATGGAGAATATTCATAAATGTTTAAATACCTCAACTGAACTGGAGACAAGACAGCCACAGCGTCTCCCACACATTCCCATCCCTGGTCCTCCTGCCATCTGCCTTGGCCCTTACTGTGCAGCTGGCCTGCTGTCTTGCTGGCCATGGCAGGCATGGGAGGGCTCAGACAACCGGACCAGGTAGGGAACAGGCACCAGAGAAACCACAGATGCATCAGATAACTGAAAGGTATTTGAGTGATCTTCAGGTTGCAACCTAGCAAGCCTCTTTCCAGGAGGACATGCATGGCCTAACTCAGGCGTGGGGACTGCGTGGCCCTCCAGATGTTGTTGGACTGCTGTCATCCCATACCACTGGTTATGCTGGCTAGGAATTATGGGAGTTGCAGTCCAACAACATCTGGAAAGCCACACATTGGCTTGATCACATCTTCCAAAACTGGGCACAATCCTGATATCCAATAACCCTAAACAAAAGTGCAAGTACCAACCCATGCTTAAACTCAAGCGGCAACGTTAACCATAGTTTTGCAGGGGTCTGGGGGAGATGGTGTGTGAGCTCAGATATTTTTCTTTTTCACCCCTTGTTCATGCCCTGCTCTGGTGCCATCAGCAGCCACCAGGTGGCACAGAAAAATTAAGCAAGTGAAGATTCTGTCCACAATGAGAAAAGCTACAGCCACTGAGGTTTTGTGTGTCCGGTGGCATTTAAAGGCATAGGAAGAGAGACAGTTTTTAAAAACCCACAACAACTATGAGGAGGCAATCCTCTTTTCAAGGTCACAGGCACCACCAAGGGGTGGTGGTTTACTTTTCCATACCACTTGATGGGTTTGATATCTAATCTTTGCGGCAAAGGTGTATGAAACTGGCTTACAACAATACAACAAAACATTGCTCAAAATGTTCAATTATACAAATGCCACATGAAAGGATAAAAAGATGAACTCATGGAATTTGGAATGAATCATCATCCCAATAAGTGCAGTAATAGAGGGTTTAAAAAAAATACTTTAAAGGAGAACTCCACCCTGTATGCTGATCCAATGGAGCTGAAGGTTCACAAGTTCAGGGATAGGTCTCACCAGAAACTGTCACATTTGCTAAGCAAAGGGATGGGTTTTCAAAGGCCAATGGGGCAAACTACATGTTGCATAAGTGCTTTTGGAAATAAAAGCACCTTTGGGAGGTTGTTTTTTTTGGTGTTGCAAGAAGCAGCAGCTAGGTAAGGGGGTGCATAACCCTTCCCCCCCATCCCACCTGCCACTATCCCAATACATCTCAACCCACCCCTACTTTTCTCTTACAAACATGCATTTGTGCTCTTGCAGAAAATGAATACATGTAACCCAACCCCACATTGGATA
Organism: Shinisaurus crocodilurus; assembly: GCA_021292165.1. Taxonomy (NCBI): domain Eukaryota; kingdom Metazoa; phylum Chordata; class Lepidosauria; order Squamata; family Shinisauridae; genus Shinisaurus; species Shinisaurus crocodilurus. Next base: position 160,926,100 of record CM037878.1, on the reverse strand, counting down.
CCTAGACATAATTTGTCAGTTGATATGTAAGAGATTTGGTTTGGCTTAGCATAATCAGTCGACTCTGACCCTTGAGCTGATAGCAATTCCACGCTGCTTGGGTTGCTTGACAGCCCCTTCCTCTCTCAGTGTCAGAAGGCCTTCAGAGGCTGTATGCCTATGTATACCAGTTGCTGGGGAACGTGGGCGGGAGGGTGCTGTTGTGCCTATGTCCTGCTTGTGGGTTTCCTGTGGGCAGCTGGTTTGACCACTGTGAACAGAATGCTGGACGAGATGGACCTTTGGTCTGATCCAGCAGGGCTCTTCTTATGTTCTTATGAAATTCATGGAAATTGAAACCACATTCTTGCCAGGGATACTGGGACATTTAGTCACAGTCCCCTCCCTGGCAGGAATGGATTTGCCAGTGCTGCCACCACCACCTCTAGGTAGGTTTTGTGGGTCCTTGTGGGAGGGCAGGGGAAGGGGTGGAGGTGGGCATGTTGAACTCATATCCTGTTCACTGTATGCCAGTCTTCCCCCACTGGTAACCCATTGGTCAGGAACGCTGGGAGTTGTAGTCCAAAACATCTGGAGGGCACCAGGTTGGCAAAGGCAGCTGTAGCCTATGGGAAGGGCCCTACCCTGCTCAACAAATGCAAAGAGTCAACCCCCTGTTCAGTTTCTCACAGATTCCCTACTAGAAATGCCTTCAAATGAACCTAAATACTTCCATCCTAAACACAAGTTGTTTGGCAGTCTCACTCTCATTGGCTGTGTGATCCCAAGCACACAATGGGAATAAATCCAATTGACATAAGGAGAACGACTAAGCAAATGTCTGAATGGGGTGTTAGACTCAATACTGCAAACTGTCAATTCAAAAGCTAAGGAAACAATAACACCACCTATATTAATACTTAGTATTAATTATAGTATTAATTATAATTCATAATAATGTAATTAATATATCAATACTTAGTATTAATATAGGACATTCTTTCAGAAACCTTTATGACAACCCTGTAAGGCAGGGGTGCAAAAAGTGTGGTGCACAGGCCACATTGGGGGGCTGGACTCGATGGCCTTATAGGCCCCTTCCAACTCTACTATTCTATTATATGATTCTAACATGCAGCCTGCCAAGCCATTTCTGGTGCCCTGCCAGACTCCCCTGTATGTGCTGCTGCAGTGGCACTGCCTGGGGTTTCCTACACAAGCACGAGAATCCCTGTCTTATCTCCGATCTCTGATGAGAGATTGGGGACAAGGAAGGGATTCCCTTGTCTCTGGTGAAAGATTGGAAATGAGGAAGGGATTCCCTTTGCGAGTGCTAGCAAGGTTATTCCCAGGCTTTTGTGCGTGTGCGTGTGCAAGTGCATGTGTGTGCCGGTGTGCAGCCCCCTCATGCAACTCGATGCGGCCCTCAGGGCCAAATAGGTTGTGCACCCTTGCTGTAAGTTCAGTCAGCATTATTATAGCCATATTGCAGGTGGTGGTGGTGGTGGTGGTGAGGATGAGAGCCAAACTTCGTAAGTAAGAACTAGTGCCCGAGTTCATGTCTTCCCCCTCCTTCCTCTCAACCCTTTTCTTTTGTGCAAATCTTTTAGACCGTAGGCTCAAGGGCAGGGGCTGGCTTGTTACTTATCATTGTAAGCTGGTCTGGGAGCCGGTTTTGGCAAGAGAGTGGGATAAAAATGCTACAAATAATAAACTAGAAGGGACATGGGCGATTCATTACCAAATCTTCTGGTGTCTTTCAAAGCAGCCATTTCAAAGGGGAGCAATTTGGATCAGGACCACAGTGATGGAGAAGTTTAACTCTCCCCCCTGTGCTGTTTCCCTAATTTAACCCCCCCCCCCCCGAATCTCCTATTAACCACAGATATTTCCCCTCCAGTACTTTTATGGATGGCTTCAGGTGGGGGTGATTTAAACTGTGGGGAAAGGGTTTAAAAACTCTTCCCAAGCAGAGACACATAATCCATGTCATGTTTAGCAGCTTACCTAATGGTGGAAGGAAGGGGTGGGGGCTGCTTTGAATACAAAAATAGCCCCAGAGATGAGTGCAGAACCACCCCCACCTGCAGCTTCTCTCCTCAAACACTTTCCTGCTCAGCCAAGCTCTTAGCTGCCCTTTATTTTTCATTCTCTGATACAAGTGCCAAGGTTTAATCTCCATAGTATCTATTGCAAATTTCACTACTATTAAAAGCCATGCATTCAGCATGAGAACTAAGGGGGTATCACTACTAAGGAATCACATTTATTTATTTAGTCTTCCTGCTCAATGGTGATGAATGAGCGTCAAGGGGATCTGGCATGGACTGATTTGCTGGCATAGTGTCACCTTCCGGCATAGTGCTGCTAAGCCTGAACTGAGAAACACCTTCCTGAGAGTCGTGTGAGTTGATGCTGCTGCACCGATACAGCAGCCACCAATGCTGCCTTTGGTTGAGTGGCAGTACAGAAGACAATTATGGGGTACAGTACAGAAGCCACTGAAGAAGTCTTTGGCAGGGGCTGAAGTGTAAAACAATTCCACCACTGTACATCTCACCACAAATTCCACTTATCTACCTGATAGCCACAATCCAGCAAAGTTATCAATGAATAAAATCCTGATCCTATGTAGAATAAGGCATGCCTGACCCCTTTGAAATCAACGGGATTAGGGACACCTAACCACACAGCAGCCGTCTCTAAATCCTACTGAAAGCAGTGGTAGTCAAGAGAGGTGTGACGAATGTTCTGTTAATTTCAATGAGACCAAGGACCAAACTAGATATGCAGAGGGCAGCCATGTCAGCTGTTCAGTCACTACTAACTTCAGAGAGGTTGGTGCTGACATATTTGTAGCCAGGCCTGAGTGTATTCCGTAACTGGTGCAAAAAATGCAGTTAGCCACAGAATTTGTCCTCTTGAGTCTCTCAGCTTTCATTTAAAAAAAACAACAACAGCCCTTCTTGTGAGAAGAGACAGAATTAAAGTACATAGGTAATGTGTGGTGAAATTTCAGAAGCTAGAAAGGGTGCTGTGCAGGATTTTCCCGTTAGCAAGGGTGTGTGTGTCAAGGTTCCACCTGTACCAGGACACCTTGATCAGCTCCTTAAAAATATATCTGCCTCTTAAAGAGCCCCTCCTGTATCAGGATGCAAATTCTCTGCCTTTTACCTTCACTTCCCAGTAAGGTGGGATTAGGCCTTAGGTGTGGTGCAAAAGACACTCCAAACAACTTGATGTTAATAATTAACTGTTTACTTTAGTAAATTTTGGTATATTAGATTCACAATAACTTAAGGTAATCACACAAATAGAGCTGTATACTTTCAAAAAGCAGGTATAATAGAAATAAAAGAAATAATAACGCAGTTCTCTCTAACCTAGCTACTCTTTCACCTGTAACCTTAATAGAGATTCCTTCTCAGCCTAGCTCTGGCTGTTCTGCATTTTCCAGTGATATTCAGACTCTGCTTCTTGGTACCTACAGAACCTCTTCTCCACAGCTTCTCTTTCTCCAATTTCGCTGTCTCTATTTCACTCTCTGCACACAGCTTCTCTCTCACTGCTGCTTCTCCACGCCTCTTTATATACCCTCCCACAGAACTAGGTTACAATCATGTGACCTAAAACTGGGGAAATGAGACTTAACTCTATTAAGGGGGAAAGGTGACTAACTCCATTTGGGGGAAAAGAAAACTTTAACTCCATGAGGGGGAAATGAAACTTACGAATGCCCCCCTCCCATCAGGAGATGTTTGGGCCTACAGGCTTCAACCTAACTCAAGTCTGTGTAGGCCTCAATCCTTCACAGGGGGGTATAGGTTCAGTGTTCTGGATAGCTTCTTTGTCATTCCCCATGGCTAACAGAAATAGAAGCAACTATGCAAATATGGTGTATACAAGTTCACCTTTTCTGGGTGCACATTTTTAAAGTGTTGAGTATACCCAGCTCTGACTGGGTGTAGCCATGAAGCAGCAGAAATGCCTTTTCCAGTCGTCTTGCATATGTTGCCACTTTGGTGTGCCAGTTATATGCTGTTTTTTTGGAAGGTATGTCCTGAAGCCTCATATCTGAAATCATTTTCTCACTTGTCCTCATTCCCTTTTATTTCTTGGCTGCTTATAACATGCTGCTCCCAGTCAAGAATAAACTTTTCTTTGTCACTATGACCTTTTTTTTTTTTTTTTTGATCTTTGCCATCCCAGTTTCACTTGAGTCAAATTAGTCTAAAGAAATTGATCTGCTCCATGTTTTCCTTTACTATGCTTGGTTTCACATGATCAGTGGCAGTGATGTGGAAGCCAAGAAATACACAACAAGCCTTCAGGCAGTAATCTGTAAAATAACCTCACTCCTTTGTGAAGGGGTCAAGAGTAAAGCCTCGGTAAAGCATTTTGCTTGTGGATCTCTGAGGCCAGAATAGAAGAAGAGACCAAAAAAAAAAAAAAAAGCCGGGGAGGTGGGTGGGTCTTTCTTCTCTCTGGTGCCAACCCTCTGCTTATGCAATCAGTTACAGTCATGCCTTGGATTGAGAGCATAATTCGTTCCGGAAAGGTGCTTGTAATCCAAAACACTCTTATATCAAAACGAAATCCCCCCAAAAAAATTTGTACAGAGATTTTTAATTTAAGCTGTATTACAGTACTTGTATTGCAAGACGACGCTTGTATATCAAGTCAAAAATAAATAAATAAATATTAAAAATTTTGCTTGTCTTGCAAAACGCTCTCAAACCAAGTTACTTGTAATCCAAGGTATTACTGTATTTGAAAGTAACAATTCCTTAAGATTCCTCAGTGTCATACTTCTTTATACAATCAGGGCTGACCCTACCATTAGGTAGCGTGAGGCAAGTGCCTCAAGCAGCAGATGTTTTGGGTGGCAGAGATGTTTGATGACATTGCTGTGTCACGGGACCTACCCTACTGCCCTCACATGTCGTGGAGGATGCTGTCCTGTCACCAGTGTTGAAGTAAGATTCAGCTACAAGTCTGTTCAGCTTCTGTACATGGGATGGGAGAGGGCGCCATATCTTGTCCTTTGCCCCAGGCAGCAAGATGTCTTGGGCTAGCTCTGAAAAGCAAGAGAAGAGACCCTCATATAATCAGAGACTCATTTCTTGCCTTTGTTGTCAGCCATCAAGTTACTGACCTTACCAATAGTACGCAGTCATAATCTCAGTTGGACAGAGTTGGCCTAGATTTCATAGATCATAGAGTTGAAAGGAGCCTACAAGGCTATCAAGTCCAACCCCCTGCTCAATGCGGGAAACTAGAGGAGGGGTCTCCCATCCAAGTAATAACCAGGCCCAACCCTGCTTAGCTTTCCACACTCAGACAAGCTGAGCCAGCATAAGCCACAGGCCTCTCACATCAAAAGTGACAGTGAACTGGGGGGAGAAGCAAGCAAGGAGTTATGGTTGCAGAGCCTTGGGAGTCACCAAAAATGTTAAACTCACGGTTAAGTTAAGCATTACTTATCAGTAATCTTGGTAGGGTTTCCCAGGGTCGGACAAATAAATCTAGAATAAATAATTCCAACAGATTGCAACAACAATGTTGCTCCTGGATTATTTTTTGAACAAGCCTGGGTCAGTCATCATGGCTATTATAACTGGCTTTATTCAAATGGCTTCCAAGTGATCGGTCTGATAGACATAGTACATGTCTAGTATACATGTCTACTCATAATAATAAGTTATTATAGGATTACAGCCATCATCATCATATTTTAAAAAGTTTTCACAGTGGGTTTCTCAGCTGCAATGTAAGCCTGCCTTTATCTCAGCTTTGCAACTGAAATAACAGTCACACATACTAGAACACTGGACACTAGCTCAGCTGTCAGTTTTGTCCCTCTTATGTTTCAGGTGTGCTGTTTACCTTTAAGTATATTTTAATGCACCACACATACATTTATCAGTTCATGTGTTGCCTTATTAATGAAATAAAGGGATAGATCCAAACATAGTAATACTTAGAGTAGACCTATTGAAAGTATGGGGATTAAAGTGGGTCTACTTTAAGTATGACTAAGTCTGGATCCAACACAAGAGGATTTTTTCAAAGTTCTAGAGATTCGGGGCGGGGGGAATGTTTCATGGTAACATCATAGGCAGCAGCCAATCAGTATCATGCACAACCAGTTTTTGCTGCAAGTGTGCAGAGCTGTAACTTTGAGAATTTGACCCTGGAGAGGACTGAATGCAGTAAGTGGACTGAATGAAGTGGGTGCACTTCCAAATTGTCTTTACTGCTATAAAACTCTTAAGTCTGTCTTCATCTTAAAGTTCAGCTCCTTAGCATTAGATGGAGGACTACTTCTTTAAACTGGGCTACTGTCCTGCTACAGGAAAGCACCGTCTCAAACTGTTTTTCCTCATTCCAGCCGCTCCCTCATCAGCTGAGTCTGTCAGTCCCTTGCCACACACAGCCAATTAATTCAGCACCAAATCACATCTCATTTACTGTGTTCCTGATTGTGGTCAGCTTGGCCAACATTTCACCCTTTTTACTCCCGGATCTTTACAGTAAAAACCAAACAAAATCTTAACTACTCACCACCAAAATCCAATCCCTTTGATAACAGAAAGCCCAGTCCTATAGCTCCAATTATGCTGAAATGCTGTTAGCAGCAAAGGTGTAAGTAATAAACCGCTTGCAGCTACCAGCTACTGTTGGCCTTCCTTTTTTAAAAAAAAATCCTCACCTGCCTCTACCTTTGAGAAAGTCCACAGCAACACCCCCTCCTGCCTTTGCCCTTCTTTAAAGAAACAGACATGAAGTAACACGATATAATGATGATAAATATTTCTGTGCATGTGCAGAATGCATTTCTCTCACCACTGAGGAACAGTGGTCTATTCCCACATATTTTCATTTTTTTAAAAAAACATTTCTATACTGACCTTCAATTAAAAAAATTAATACATTCTAGAGCAGTTGCAATCAGTTATAAAACACACTAAAACAACAATAAGCAATAAAACAGTATGTAACAATAAAAAGTGCAGTCACAGCAGAAATCATAATAATTTTAAAACCCACAAAAGATGAGAGGTTAAAAGCTAGGTAAATAAAAAAAAGTGTTCACCTGGCAGCTGAAAAATATGTGTTGCCTCATCCCACTTACTTTAACAGTATTCTGATAACACAGATGAGGGATTATCCCTGGAAATGGTAAACTTTATATCTTATGGTGGTACATCCATAACACTGCTAAACCTATGTTCAGATAACTGACCATACCTGAGCAGTTTCACCTGGGGTTAGCAGTGACTAATGCCACTGTGGGTGAAATCAAATGTGATCCTGAGTCTTGCATTGTTGCAGGACCAGCCAGATGTACACTATTAACCAGGAAACCTGTGAAAGGCCCATAAGAGGCTGAATGGTAGCCTTGCACAACTCTACGTGTGCCATGGCAAAGGCAGGAGACTAGCCAGTTATACATATATACTTTAAAGATCATTTTGAACTGATTATTAAGATTATCATTTGTTTTCTGATTTCTCTCGAGACAGAGAAATTAGAAAACAATGGCTCACACTGGCTCAGCTAGTCTGAGTGTGGAAAGCTAAGCAGGGTCAGGCCTGGTTATTACTTGGATGGGAGACCCCTCCTCTAGTTTCCTGCATTGAGCAGGGGGCTGGACTCCATGCCCCTGTAGGCCCCTTCCAATTCTATGATCCTATGATCCAATGTATTTATTTATTTTGTGAGCTGTAGATTTCTCACCAAAAAGCGTCACAGGGAATGCAGTTCAAAAGAGAGATAGAATGGCCGAGGTTAGGCAGGAGGAAATAATTTCAGGAGGAAATCATTCCTCATCAACGGCCCATTGAAAACAAACAATGAGCCATATAATTGGCTGATTTTAGTTACATGTGATTAATATAATTTACATTGAATTGCACAATGGACTTGAAGCCAAAATGGATGGACAAATAGTACTTAATTTGTGGCATTCTTAAGAATATGGATTTGATAATCCCATCTGTGGAAAAGTAATTCAAAGTAAGACCTTAACAGTGCAACCGTATGCATGCTTACTCAGAAGTACATCTCACTGTGTCTAGTGGAACAGGAGCTTACTCCCTCGCAAGTGTGTATACCCACCAACCTGGGAGTGAGCCCCATTGAACTCAATGTGCTGTATATCAACTTTTCTAACAGTGCACTTTATGAAGGCAACACAGGACTCCCAAGAGGGGAGAATAGAAAGGCAGTAGAGAGTGCTTAACCCATCTCCCTCCCACCAGTTCTTCCCTGCAAATGTTAGCCACCTCTGGCCATTTTTAGGATCTCACAGACGCACCCCTGTATAGCCAAGATCTGAGAGCATAAGAAAGCCCAGTGATGATGGGTGGTAAGTGGGAGAGAAGTAGCTTTGGGACAGATCTGCGGAGGACAACTGTTAGGCATGGGAAGGGTTGAAGAACCACCTTATCCTTCCCCTGGGTTCTTCTCTACAAATTATCCACTCATCTCTGCATATTGTTAGTGGGTTCCTACTGGAGTGTGGGACCTCGGCAGGTGCCCAACCGTGCCTACCCTTGACACTGATGCTGCTCCCCGTATCAGAGGTAGTATGCCTATGTATTCCAGTTGCTGGGGAACACAAGCTGGAGGGTGCTATTGCACACAGGTCCTACTTGCAGATTCCCACAGGCAGGTGGTTGGCCACCATCTGAACCAAATGCTGGGTTAGATGGACCCTTGGTCTCATGATTCAGCTTGACTATACAGTAATACCTTGGATTGCAAGTAACTTGGTTTGAGAGCGTTTTGCAAGACATGCGAATTTTTAAATATTTATTTAAAAATTTTTTACTTGATATATAAGCGACGTCTTGCAATACAAGTACTGTAGTACGGCTTAAATTAAAAATCTCTGTACAATTTTTTTTGGGGGGAATTTCGTTTTGATATACAAGTGTTTTGGATTACAAGCACGTTTCCGGAACAAATTATGCTCTCAATCCAAGGCATGACTGTACTACGGTAATTCAAGTGTCATGTTTCCCTGTTCTTCCCTTTTGCAAAATACAGCCTCAAAAGTTGCAGTCTAAATTGGAAGACCTGGCAATGGAAGAGGGCCTCTTAGGCTGCAATTCTGTATTCACTTACTTGGGAGTAAACCCCATTGAACTCAATAGGACATACCTCTGAGTAGACATGTATAGGATTACACTGTTAACCCCTCTCCTCTGGCAATTTTTCCACTAAAAATCCCCATTGCTGCTTTTACCCCTCAGAAGGGAAAGATAGGTACTCTGAGTGTCACATGTAGTTTGGTCCTGAGAAAGGAAATTGTTGCCTGGTAATGGTATGACTAGAAATACTGTTGCTAGCCAGTTCTAGGAAAAAAACATTGCTTCCCATACTATCATTTGCCTAACTAAAAACTAAGGCTGCAATCCTCTGCACACTTACCTGGGAGTAAGTCCCGCTGAAATCAGTGGGACTTACTTCTGAGTAAATATGAACAGGAGTGGACTGTAAATGTATTTGTTAGACCTATGTACATTCCACTGCCTAGATTACTAGCATCATCAGGCAGCTCCCAAAATCCTAGTCCCAGTCATATTTCTTCCATCATGCTTTTTCTTCTGCTGTCCCTATATAATGGGAGAGATTCCAAAGGAAAATTAAACCCAAGAGGCTGCTTAAACCCCTTCCTCCAAATCACCCCCATTAATAACACCCTCCCATCGCTGTGAGATTAGTGGCAAACTTAATAAAGGTGGGCTAGGAAAGGCAGAACCCACCATAAAATGATTTTGCGATTCTGTCGCCTCTCGTTTGCTGGGCACATTACAGTTCTGGTTGTATGTTCCTCCTTGGTATCTGAAGGGAAGAGATATCTAAATGAACTGGTCGGACAAAATGCAAGTGGTGTGGTCCAGTTTGCTGAGCTGGAACTCATGACTTCAGATGCTGCCATTTGGGGAAAGGCAAGTAACTCACCCTCAATCATGTCTCCCCTTCCGTAAAAACTAAATGGATGTCAAGTCGAGTGAGCCAGTCCAGATCTTTTAGCAGGCAGCCACTCCATTTATTATTATAAATTGTGAGATAAAAGAGTTGACATCTCTCCTTGTCTCTCTTCAATATACAAAACATACTAACAGTTACATAGTAACATAACTGATTGTCTGCAATAAGACAAGGGATATCTGTAAACAAAACGGCAAGAATACTGCACTGACCGTGACTACTGTCCATCTAAATAGCCTGTTAAATATCCATAAAACAGCTTGAAAGCATATTTTAATATGTTCACAATCAAGCCTTCTGTTCTGTACTTCATGGAATTACTTTTGCATAACATTGGATTAAGATGGAGAGAAATGTAAGGCACTATAGGAACATTTTTTTGGTCTGGCCTTTTCCTTCAGCTTAGCCAATTGTCCAATTTCATCCTAACAAACAAGCCATATAGTCAAAGCTAAGTTAGCTGCGTTTGATGTGCAAGTTTGTATATGAGCATTGTTGGCTATGTCCATGCGGCCACAGGCGTATGCTTACATCATTAGATTAGAAAGCATCAGCACGATAAATGAGAATCAAAGTCAAACTGCTCTTAATATCATGCTGGTTTTATTGCTGTATGCCGCCTTGGGAGGGCTTCTGGCCTGGAAGGTGCCCAAAAAAATATTTTAAATAAATAATTAATCAGTGAAAACTGGGGAAATAAAGCCATAGGCATTACAGCACCTATAGTGATTGTGAAATGTATATAACAAATTGGCTGTATGAATGTGTGGGCCCGTTGTCTATAGTCAGTTGACTGATCTGAGGATCCCAAGAGATACCGGTCTTCATTTTCAAAAGTAATGATTCTGGCCCACAGCAGCACCGTGGACAAAAGGTTGGGAATATTGCCCACGTCCCTGAATTACGGTAGGTTCTTTTACCTCCACTGAAATCAGCTAACTCCACTGAATTCTACTTCAAGCACTATGTGTCTGATCTGAATAGTTCTAATCAATTTCAGCACTGAAAGTCAAGTAATTTCCGCAAATATTTCTATCCCTGGCCCTCCAAATGTTGGGGTTGCATCCAGAGAACCGCAAATGGAAATAAGCTTGTAGAAGGGCCCCTGCTTCCCACTGCAGACCCCTGTGCCTTCAGAAAAGCTGCTCTTGAGGGTTGGGAGACCTACCAGAATGGGATATGATGGGGCATAAGGTGCTGCTGGAGGCGTGGGGAAACTGCCAAGATTGGGTAAAGGCAACTTGCACATGCTTCCTTCCACTCCTGGTTCTCATGATCTAGTCGTTTGTTATTTACCCTTCGCAAACACTGACAAAAATGTTTTTTGCACTATCTTAATGTTAAGAAATGTTTATTTAAAGTGTTATTTATAAGCTGAAATGATTAAACAGTAATGATACTGGAAGTAAAGTCTGGAAACATTTCAATTCTCCCGCAAATGGCTGTTAGTCTCTTTTCCCCTCCCTAAAACGGGGGGCGGGGACCTTTTTAGGTGCAATTGTATGCATTTTTAGACAGGAAAAATTCCTACAATTCCCAGGGTGGCTGCCTGTGGAATGCTGGGAGCTGTAGGACTTTTTTTTGTCTGAACATGCATAGGATTGTGCACTTTCTCTCTTAAACCTTCTTTAAGAGCCTTATCACTTCTCATAGCTTTCTCTATATTCTCCTCATATATATTTTTTGTTCTGCTAATACCCTTTGAACTATGTATTTCATGTGTTCTTTATCTTTCTTGTTTGTGTCCTTTCTCACATCACTGTTACTTCTTATGCTTGGAACTCCTTTCCACCTAGTATTTTGGTTTGCTGTTTCTCTTTTAAGGAACATCTTGAGACTCGTCTTTCTCTTTCTCCCGTTTTCATTCAACTCTTTTTTTCTATCCCTATTGTTGATTTTTTTAGAACCAAACTAAGCATTTGGTAATGAACCCAGGTCTGGGGAGCTGGTTCTCTGCCCATTTTCTAAAAAGGACTACTACTTTTTAGATAATTGGTAGAGAAAAGGCTATGCTGTGTTACCTCAGAAGTGAGTTTGCCACAACTGGGGGGGAAAGTAGCTGGAGAGAGCAGTACATGGGAGAAGCAGCTCAGGGGGGGGGGAATTATCCCCTTCCTCTCTGCTTCCCTCCTAGAGGAAATAATAGCCTCAAGGGTGAGGGTGCTTTCAAACTGAAGTGAGCAAGGAAAAAGAGGCAAAGCTTCAAAACAATGCTAAGATACATGGGGAATTTAAATCAGAGATATGAAATGCCCAACACGTTTAACAAACCATGTTTCAAAATACTCAATACAAAAATATTCATTAACTCGAATTATATAGAGCATTCACAATCATAAAAATAAAAGCATGAATAAACAACTACTGTAATATGTTGGTGGCATACACAGATGACATTTTCTTTACATCGTATAGGAATTAAGACATGTTGACAGAATTTATAAGTTGGGTCAATATGAAGGACAGATTTATTTTTTTATTGCATAGTGACCATTTTGCATTAACTTATCTGGATGTTTTAACAAACAAAAAATGGTGAGTAGGGTTCCACTTTAATATATAGCACCATTATATAATAATATATAATAATCTTAGCACCATTTTGAGTCTTTTCCTAGTTTTTGCTCACTTCTTTGTACAGCGCCTACTAAAAATTAGGTCCTTTGGACTTAATAAAATTTAGAAATAATTCTGAACATTATATGGTCCATTTCTCACATAGTGCCATGTTTTAACATTGCAAGGACAAACTGCAGTGAATGTTGTTCCCATATACCCCCCTCTCCTCTCCTCTTCTTGTGCAGTCATGAGAAGATCACAACCATCTGAACCCTAAATGCAGTTAATCTTAACTATGATTTGTTGAAACAAACCAGCTTCTTAAATGATAGTTTGAAGTTAGCTTGTTTCAACAAACTATAGTTAAGATTACCACAGTTCGTTTGGGTTCTGACAAAACAGCAAGCTGTGATTAATCTAAAATAGAAGTTTAAGCTTCTGAACTCCTCTTTGCAGCTGCGCCAGAGGGGTGGGGGAACATGCAAACCCAAGGTTCACCTAGCATTATGTCCAAACCAACTCTATGTCTTTTCACATAAGCGAAGGATTACTGTAACAAGAAACATCAGTAGCCAGAGCTGGTTGGGGAAGGGAGTTTGTCAGTGTGCATCCACGTGGGAAGAGGAAAAAGGAGCCAACCCCCAGCAGGTGTTTGTGGGAGGAAGGTTCAGAAAATGTGCTTTCAATCTTGTGCAGAAATTTGCAAACAACGAACTGAAAAAAAATTAAATCCAGAGCCTGAAAGATGACACAAGTTTTACACAAAATGTTGACACAAATTCCAGGTTCCTCTAGCACTTTTTAAGCAGCGGAGCTCAAATCCCATGGCATGAAATGGAAATGTTGCCATCAGAAAACTGTTTTTTCAGGAGTTTAAAAACAATGTGAATTCAACAAAGTTGTACTGAAGAAATTCACCAAATCCGGCACTTCAATTATCTTGTAGCAATTGCATCCAAGGGTGAGTAATGATAGGGAGGAAGATTGAGTAACAGTGATTAAAGAGAGAAGGGATATAGGTGTGGAGAGAAAGCCTGAGCACACTGCTGAACCCTGACATATTGAACCCTGACATGTTTTCCCCTTTTTCCGCTGTCACCCCTCTGTCTGCAGAATCCCCACCCGGGGCACAGGAGAAACAATTCTGGGCAGACCAGTTATACATAAGCCACATCTGCATACCTTCAATGGGGCACATTTACACTTTCCTCAAGGAAGCACATAAACATTCCGGAGGTGGGGGGCGCAGTCTCAAAGAGCTGCAAAGTACCCCAAAGTACCCAGGAGATGCCAGCACCCGAAAGGCGCCACCACCCTGTGGAGCAGGACCGACCCATCTGATCATCAAGGGCGGGGAAGGGATGAGCGAGGGTAGAAAAGATACGTGCAAAAGAACAACGGGTTGTTGGGAACACGGTGCAGGCTTGCACGGGTCAGGTCGCTAGCTCCGGCTAGGGCCAAGCAACTTCCAACCCCGGGCAGGGCGCCCGGCGATCGGCAAAGCAAATCGCTACATTAGAATCTAGAGTCAGAGTCTCTGGTGTCAGGTAATATTCTGCATTGGAGCAAAGCCTACCTAGAAAGCAAATTGAATACTTCCGTTTCCCTATCTGTATTGACTGCTATGTTTATCCTGTGAAATTCCTGTAGTCTAACTCTTTTGAAACTGACTAGCTGTGGCTTCCCTGTGTTTCTGAGGGGATTCCTTGTCAATATCACTCGCGGCTAAAAGTAAAGGTTTTGACAGTCGCATACAGGGCACGACTTCGGTGCCGGTTAACCCTTAAGGTGCTGAACCCACGCAACGGACCAGGTTCGGTCCGCCACAATAGGATTCACTAGAACTTTAGAAGGAATTGAGTTATACTGAAGATATGTGCAAAGCAGAGTCACAAAGCAGCTTGGACCTGTACAGCTTAATAAGTCCAGTTCAACAACTAACCAGCCATCTGTCAGGGATGCTTTAACTTGGATTCCTGCATTGGGCAGGGATTTGGACTTGATGGCCTTATAGGCCCAACTCTACTAGTCTATAATTCTATATACTGGCATCATAATTGGCCAATCCAGGGTGGGGTTAAGGCCCTTTTAATATTAAAGAGACTGAAATGAGCCCATGATTAAAGTCATGCCTGGGATAGCTCCCCTAACAGAACAGCTGACAAGCAACCAGAAAGGCTTACGTTCCTGGCCAAGATTTAATATGAGTTGAGCCTTAGGCCCTTAACCAGTATTCAGTGCCAGAGCACAGCCCTGGAGGGTGAGAGTAAAGAAAAGTAAAGTAAAGTAAAGAAAGAGTAAAGAAAGAAAAGAGTGACTCCAAGCATATGCAGAGTGTTTTTCCCTTACCTATGAGTAACCGCAACTGGCAGCCAAACATCTGGGATTACGAATGAAAGGTGTCCAGGTCAGAAAGCATGGCTTTTTTTTTTTTTTACAGAAGCTTGAGCTGCAGGACTTGTCTTCTTAGAAATTAAGCATTGTTCTGTTCTCATATTCACCAGCATAGCACAGGTGTGTGTGTGTGTGTGTGTGTGTGATGTGCAATTAGGGATGTGCATAGGATTCGGATGAAGTCCAAACAGTATCGGGCCACTTTGGCCCTGTTCTGTTGCTTCCCGAGGTGAAGTGGGCTTTCCAATGAAGGCAAAAATGGAACCTGCTCCAGACTGAGGCTTTGTTAGCAACTCATGTTTCAGAGATGCGGGAGAAGTAGAGACTGTATGTCTCCAGTACCTTTAAGTTTAGTTTCTGTAAATGCTGTGATTATGAACAGAGAGGGAGAGAGAGTGGTTCAGTGACTGACAGGCCTAATTCCTAATCCTAGGGCATATTTTACCAGGGGCTCCAATCCTTGTGCTTTGGGGGTGGGCAAGGATGGGACTGTGATATGGTCATTCTTCCAACACATTCAGGCAGGTTTCATTATGAAAAAAGCCACAAACTGGTTTTCAAACGTTATACTTTCATAGCCCCTGCACCTATCCTACTGAAACTTTGCAAGTTTCTTGTCTGGAGACACCTCTATGATGTGTGCCATTTTCATACAAATTGCCCAAAAAACTGGGGGGGGGGGAGGGGAAGTGAATCACACACACCCTGCAAAAAAAAATTGAGGACTTCCCTTCCACATGAATTGCTGCACCTATCTTTCTGAAACTTTGCAGGTTTCTTACTTAGGGTCATCTCTAGGCTGCCTGTTATTTTGAGGATAATGGTTTGCAAGGAACGTAAGGGGATAAGTGTGTCCTCTTTTGGAGACTCTCACATTCTCAAGGCTTCTCTTGCACTAAAACCCCTACAGCTATCATTTGGAAATTGCCAAGTGTGATCCCTTCAGAATGGACAGATATCCCTCCAGTTTTCATCCAATCCTGTCAAGAAATGAAAAGGTTATCGGCAGTTCCCTTTTTAAAAAAAATCAAAATATAAAGGCATGCAGTATATTTTTTTGACATTTGGCAGGCATAATCCTCACCTAAGTGGCTTTCAAGTATCAACCAATTCTGACCAAGAGAAGAAGAAAAACGTTATAGCCATTTTGCATGATACTCAATGGAAAGCACAAAGCCCTGGATTTCAGAACTTGGGTTCCGTACAGAGTTAAAGCAGACAGACTCCAAATCAGTTTGAGCTGAATTGAGCCATTTTCTGAAGCACTGAATCAAGGTTCAAGTCAAAGCTGGGGGGCAATGCACATCTCTAGTAGTGATCTATGTCAAAATCCAAATTTGGTATATTTCCTTCCTATATCACACATGTATCCCTCGCCCCCCAGCCAGGAACAGAGCTTTACCTGCCCTTAATATTTTGGCTAGTCCAGGAAGTCTACAAAGGTTCAAAATTCTGGTCTTCAGACAAGCTCGATTATGTACATAAAGGTTAAGGTTTCAGCCCTGAATTGATAATGATTTGTCTTTACCTTGGCCAAGTGCACCCTGAAACCATGTCACTTCAAGGAGCTGGGAAGCGTTTGAAGCGGCCCAACATAAGGAGGGTAAACTAAACAGAAAAGCCAATCGAGAACAACGGGCGTGACGACCCTAATCTGTTTATACTGGCGAAGGAACAAATAATGCTGCCATCCGTGTTTAATTTATGAAACTAGAAATGGTTGCTTGTGATTTCATCCCTGCAGAAAAAAGGGCTGCTGTGATAGATTGTCTTCCAGCCTCTGCAACAAAACAAAACAAAAAAGCCATTTTCTGCAGGACCCTTGGTTCTTCAGCCCACATCACTAAGCAACCCAATCTGGGCTGGGAGGGTATACACATCTGTCAAGCAGTTTCATGGTGGAACAGTTACTCTTCTTAGCCAAATTTGGGAAGCATCACATGTTATCTGGAACTTTAGTAGCACAATTTCCGGAGCTGTGGCCAAAAGGTGGCAGGATCCAGATGCCATCTGGCCTTTCATTTTTGATGCCTTGTTGCTAAGAATTCGGCATTGGGCTGCAGTCCTCAAACAGCTGACATTTGAGTTATGCCCAGAAAGATCAAATGAGGCTGGGGTGAACATAGGAAGCTGCCTTGTGCATCAAGTCAGACTGCTTATTGTCTGACTGGCAGCAGTTCTTTGGGGTCTTGGACACATCACGGGCCTCCTGATTGTGATTTTTAAAAAATCTAAGTTGCCAGGGATTGTACTTTGGACCTTCTGTAGTGCATGCTAAGTCATATGTGTAAGCTATGGTCCCTCCCCAAGAAAGATGATAGTATGTTGTTGTTGTTTTTGTTGCTGTTGCTGTTGTTGTTGTTAGAATGCCAGAATGTAGTAAGAAATCATCACTGTTCATGGTGTGTACATGTTCATCCCACTATCATCTCTGGTAAACAGATATTGCAGGTTTTGTAGTGTTTCCTGGAGAACCTGTTTGATCAGAGATTACAGTAGGGGGCCCCAGATGATCTCCCCCACTCCCATCACATGCTGAAAAGGGGTCACAGGGTTGCACAGGTCAGCCACGCTTCCCCTGAGAATGTGCCTGGTGGCCACACCCATCATTCCTGGGGGAGGAGCCCGTCTTTTCTTTTTTTAAAAAAACGCATCTGCCAAAAATCTGGGTATTCACAGTCCTAAGGTATACACCAGGGATAGGCAACCTGGTGCACCCCAGATGCTTTGAACTACAACTCCCATAATCCCTTACCATCGGCCTTGCTGTCTGGGACTCATGGGAGTTGTAGTACAAAATATCCGGAGGGCACTAAACTGCCCACCCTGGGTGATCACCATTAAAAAAAAAAAAGGGCTAGGGGAGGGACACACACAAATTGGCCGGGGCCCTTGCTTTTACAGCAAATGGCCCTCGAGCCATAATCAGGGTGCAGCTAGGTAACTTTAGACCACTGGTTTTCAACCTTTTTTGCCCCATGCACCCTTTTCACCATATGTCAGAATGTCATTTCCCCCTTTCCAAGATTGTGACTCAAAAGTTGCATTCCAAATAATATGCATGCATATAATATTGAAAATCTTTTATTTTTTCTATATTGGTACATATACATTATAGTATAACTGGAATATTTCCACAGATAACAAGTGAAATATTTACAGTAATACCTTGGATTGCAAGTAACTTGGTTTGAGAGCGTTTTGCAAGACAAGCACATTTTTAAATATTTATTTAATTTTTTTTAACTTGATATACAAGTGACGTCTTGCAGTACAAG
This sequence comes from Shinisaurus crocodilurus, assembly GCA_021292165.1. Taxonomy (NCBI): domain Eukaryota; kingdom Metazoa; phylum Chordata; class Lepidosauria; order Squamata; family Shinisauridae; genus Shinisaurus; species Shinisaurus crocodilurus. The sequence goes on along the minus strand of CM037878.1, from coordinate 160,907,888 downwards.
TACTGTAGTATGGCTTAAATTAAAAATCTCTGTACAATTTTTTTGGGGGGGATTACGTTTTGATATAAGAGTGTTTTGGATTACAAGCACGTTTCCGGAACGAATTATGCTCTCAATCCAAGGCATGACTGTATCTTTATTTTTAATTTAATCTGTGCCATACAATAAGGTGTTTCATACAGTTTCATCGATCATAGAGTTGGAAGGAGCCTACAAGGCTATCGAGTCCAACCCCCTGTTCAATGCAGGAAACTAGAGGAGGGGTTTCCCATCCAAGTAATCACCAGGCCTGACCCTGCTTAGCTTTCCACACTCAGACAAGCTGAGCCAGCGTAAACCACAGGCCTGTCGTGATGTCCTGTAGATTATGTACAATCTGTAGAATTGTAATTTGTAGAAAGATCAGCATAACAGTTTGAATCTGTCGTCCCAATTCCCCCCAACCCTAAAATTCCCCCCCACACACAGGGGGAATTCCCCCGTGGTTGAGCACCCCTGCTTTAGACCCTGGACTGCCAGGTGTACTACTTCAGTTGTGAACTAACATTAGCATATTGTGAAGCTTAGAACTCACTCACTCACCACCACCTCCATTCCATGGTTTACAACTGCTTCTGTTTTCCTGATATGCTAGCATGTGGGCCAATGCTATCATCCTCATCCGAGCACGTGCAATTTTGCATTTAGCACCATCATGAATAATACAGGGATAAAATGGAGTTTGCTTCTGCTGCCCTGATGCTCTCATCACCACCCTCTCGGTGATGGGGGGAGGGGGGGGGCAAGGTTCAGTCCTAGGTGCACCACTGGCAATAATAATAATATTAATATTAATATTAATAATCATCATCATCCGCCAGGCTGGTGGTTGCGGGTTTTTCCAGGCTAGAGACGGTTGGCAGCCGAGCCCTACCTGGAATACCAGCGGGACTGCAGAGCACCGGCGCTGCCCGCCTAGTAACTCGCACCTTGTAGATCTGGCCGGTGCTGGCGGCAGCAGCTGGTGGCTGCGGGCTGGGCTGGACGGAGCCCTCGACTCCTCCCTCCCTCCCTCCCTCCTTTGAGGTAGGATGCTGCGCGCGGGGGGGGGGGAGCTCGCCCGGGGGCCGCGGCGGCGGCTCGCTGTGCTCAGTCGGCCGTGAAGCTGAGCTCAGGCTGCTGCTGGGGCTGCCAGGAGGGACCGCGCGCTCTCGCCTCGCCCACGGCCGCTCTCGCTCGATCGCAAGGGCGCTGCGCTGCACTCCGCTCCGCTCCGCTCCATCTGCGCGCTCGCCATGGCCAGCACGTCCGCCGAGATCATCGCCTTCCTGCTGGTCATCTCGGGCTGGGTGCTGGTGTCCTCCACGCTGCCCACCGACTACTGGAAGGTGTCCACCATCGACGGCACGGTCATCACTACGGCGACCTTCTGGGCCAACCTGTGGAAGACCTGCGTGACGGACTCGACCGGGGTCTCCAACTGCAAGGACTTCCCTTCGATGCTGGCGCTGGACGGTCTGCAAGTCCTCCTAAACCCCCCGCACCCCACCCCGTTTCTTATCTGTCTGAACACAAGTCTCGGCTCTCCCCTCCAGTCAAAGTAGTAGACGGGTCTCCCCTCCAGTCCTTGTGCCCTTGAATTCCGCCGGACCCTCCTGGGCTGGTGACGGGACAGCTCCCCAGCCAGGCTTCACATGGTCGTGTGAAGTGCTCCACGCTCCAAAGTTTCACCTGCAATTCTCTGCGCGTTTATCTGGGAGTAAAGCCCCGTTTGGCTCAGCGGGAGTTCCTTCCGAGTAAATATGCGCAGAGAAGATCAAACTGCAAGTAGGCTGTGGGGAGAAGAATAGAATTCAGTTTATCCAACGGTCTATTGGCTAAATTTAAAATAGGACTGGGCTTAATAGGAAACTTTTAATTTAGATAATTAAAACACACACACACGCATTCTGGGATTATTTCCTACCCACTTGTATTGCTTGATTTTGTTGTTTTGTCTTCCTCCTCTTTAAATTGTTTAATGCCTAGCAATTAATCTGATGATAGGAAAATGGATTTGAGACACAGGTGTGCATACAAAAACTACTCATATAGGGACAAATGTTAACCTACTGATGGAAAGATCTGAAGAGTTATGAATTATTTATCTCATTCCTTGTTCTAATAATATTCCTATTAGGGTTCTCAAACTTTACTGCCCAGGAGAACTAAGTGCATTTTTGTTTTAAATATTGGTCGGTTCGCTGATCACTCTCTGTATATGTAGGATGAAATGTTTGCTGCCACCAGTATATTGTAATATGCACATATAGTATCCCTTTTTGGTCTTGGGAAGCTTTTGGCAATATTCATACGTCTTGGCTATAAGACTGTACTTGACTCCAAAGGTACCTTGGAAACTTGTCTCTAACAGATTTTGAGTAACCCCTAATCCCTTTCCTGATGTGATGGATGAATGGATAGAAACCACTACCACCCAACAACATCTGGAATGTAATGCTTTTAAAATATTGCTTTCTCAGCTTATGAAATAGACAACCTTATAAACTAGTTCCTCAGAATGTCCATGTATTGAAACTGTTCTATGCCTGTGCCTCTAAGACAGAGTCCCGGATATGATCCCTGCCAGGTGGCTTTGTGTAGACCTCTGATGCATATGCAGATAGGGTGGGAAGAATCAACAAGAGAGTGCAAACCAAATCAGACCACACAGCCCAGTCTTCTCTTCTGCTACAACTCCCCCACCAAACCTGTGCAATAGCTGATTTGTCAAGAGTGGCTTGCTTACCCATCTGTGGTCACTCAGTCACTCCCTGTTTATCAGCTTGCTCCAGGTACCACAGATCTGCCCAGCATGCCCACTTTGGACCATGTTGGGAAGATGCCACTAATGGTACCTCCCCCCCCCCCCCAAGCACTTGCTCTTTGTGCAAAGCAGATTTGGGGTCCTGCTTCTCCACTTTATCTACAGCAGGGTCCTGCATTTCTCATATCAGCCCTGGGTACACTATTTTGTGTAATGGTGTGCCTGGAATTGATGGCGGCGGGAGGGGGGGGGACCAAGGAAAGCTGGAGCTTCCATATTCTTGCATCCCTTACCCCTCCTTATATATGCATGCTATTTTGCTAAAATGGCAGTAGACGGAAGGACAATGATATATCTCCTTATCTTACAAGTAACGTACTGTTGCTTCCCCTTCCTTTTTTTTTTCTTTTTAACTAAATAGCTATTAACTCAAAATGTAATTACTTATATGTAACAGAATGAAAATTCTGCCGTTCTTACATATACTAAACATTAACATACAGAGAGTTCTGCTGGATTGGAGATCCAGATTGGGGAGACTGCAAGGGCATTCCCCTCAGTGCTGCTCAGCTCCCCATTGGGAGGGAGAGCAGTGCGCGGGGGAATCCCCTTGTTACCTCTGATCGGAGGTATCAAGGGTAGTCATCTTCCCAACTTCCAGGTGGGGGGAGGCTTGGGGAGAGAAGTGGGCAGGGCCTGTGGACGATGCCCAACCCTCCATAGGCCAGATTAAGACCACAGGACAGAAGTTGCCCACCCATGGCCTATCTAGTCCAGCATTCTGTTCCCACAGTGGCCAACCAGATGTGTATGGGAACTGGGAAGCCCACTAGCACTAACAGCAGGGGAGGCTGGTGACTCCGGTGTCAGTGGGGCTCCTTATCCACTGCAGCTTTTATTCTGAGCTTTATAGGAGCTATGCATGGTACTGTACTCCAACCCCAAAATATGGTCAGCACCATGGATAGCTCCCAGAAAACTCAGAATAAAAACTGCAGTGGATAAGGAGCCCCATTGACACAGGAGTTACCAGCCTCCCCTGGAAACAGCCTGGTTCTCTGCATAGTTACTTGAAATGAAGATCCATAGAGTTGAATGGGATTTACTTCCAAGTAAGCGTGCATAGGATTGCAGCTGTTGAGAGCAATCCTATGCATGCTTACCCAGTAGTGAAACCCACTGAACTAAGTGGGACTTTCAAGTAAACATGCACAGGATCAGGCTGTAAAGTTATATATACTTACTTGACAGTAAGTCTGATTGATCTCAGTTGGATTTTCTTTTGAGTAAACATGATTGCACTAAAGGGTGGAAGGAATGTGCTGCTCAAACATGATCCTGCCTAACTGTGGCTGAATGCACTGCTGAGGGACAGAGGCTGTGATAGAGTGGACAAGCATTTGCTAGACATGGGGAGAAACAGCACCTTTACTTGGAATTAAGGTACATTAGTTTGGATCATAATTAAAGTAGACCCATTGAAATCAATGTGACTTAAGTTAGTCGTGATTAACTTAAGTCCCATTGATTTCAATGAGTCTACTATAAGTATGACGATGTCTGAATTAGACCCATGGATTTCAGTGAAAGAAAATCAGAGCCCCATCCACCTATGATGCCATATATACAGTGAATGGGTGGCAATACATGTATGTAGTATAATAGCGTACCATATCCATATGTAATGAGTGCTACTGATTTTAGGAAGGTACAGGAAGCAGGTCCGGCATCCAGGTGCAATGTGAGGTATGGAACAGGCCTGTGGCTCACGCTGGCTCAGCTTGCCTGAGTGTGGAAAGCTAAGCAGGGTCAGGCCTGGTTATTACTTGGATGGGAGACCCCTCCTCTAGTTTCCTGCATTGAGCAGGGGGTTGGACTCGATGGCCTTGTAGGCCCCTTCCAACTCTATGATCTATGAAATCTATGGAAAAGATCCAGAGCTCAGGTCAACGGGACAAAAATAAATAAATAAATGCACAAAATTGCATATGCTAATCTGCATCTGCTCTACAGTCTCTCTCTCTCTCTCTCTCTCTCTCTCTCTCTCTCTCTCTCTGTGAGTGTGTGTTTAAAGGACCTTGTCTCCTAAGAACACCCCTATTTGTAAAAAGTGATATATGGACAGGGGAAAGGAAGGCATTTGATTTCAGGAAAAAAACCTCAGGCAGAAAGATTCAGGGGGAGGGGGCAGCAGGAGGTGAAGCACATGTCAGCAAAAAGCCAGCTAGTCCAAGGGGATCAGATGCATCAGCGACCATCAGGGCCCCTGTGCCTTTATTTCAGCAAGTGCCCATGGGCAGCAGGATGGTGGGGCAGATGCCCCCCCCCAGAGATTCGGGGCTCCAAATGAAAGATTTGGGGCTCCAGCCCTAGTGGGCCACCCCCTGATGCCGACTTTGCTGGCATCCGTGGCCAAGATGCTCAGGCATCTTCCAGGGCCCATAACAACTGCAGTTCCTGAAAGTGACTGCTGATGCTAGGCCTCTTCCTGATGGATAGGTGAGGAGGAGCAGTGGCATCATTAACCACCATCTACCTGACCTCATCCCTGGTGTCGCCATCTGCCCATTGCCAGTCCAGAAGCAATGTTGCCAGTTGACAACTCGCCCTTGCTGCTGCTGCTCCTTGCCACCGAATCTGCTTGCTCACCTGCCCTCTCCCTCTGGCAAGTGCAGCAACAGGAAGTGCACAGGTGAAATCGCTGCTGGACAGGTGAGGGCTCTGTGGCGGTGGCAGCAGTGTGGAGAAGGTTGGGCAAGCAGAGGTGTCTGCTGCTCCTTTCCCCATTGCTCAGCCTGTTTGTCTAACTGCCTTCTCCTTCTGGGTGGTGAATAGTTGGCACTGCTGCTAGGGAGATAGGGGCTGTAATCTCACCGCTAACAATTTAAGCAGGCATACGGAGGGTGTCCAGGCTCAGGACACACACACAAACACACACCGAAAAAAAAACCCTGGAGCTGGTATTGTTCGAAAGGTAAGGATGAAGTTGTTTAAAGGTGTAATCCTATGCATGTTCAGACAGAAAAAAGTTCTACAACTCCCAGCATTCCGCAGCCAGCATGTACTTATTGGAACCAGATGTTGGAAACAAACAGTAGAACTATTGTCTTCATGCCCTGCCTGAGCTCCTGAAGCATTGACTGTCCTTTGCCAGAAACAGAATGCAGAACTAAATAGACTGAGAGGGCTCTGTTTTTAATGTAGGTGAGATATTGCACATGTGAATGCTTCCCTATGTATAGGGCCGGTGCAAGACAGTTTGGTGCCCTAGGCAAGATCAAATATTTAGCGCCCCCCCTTCCCACTTGAGCCCTCCCTCCCTCCAGCCCTATGCCCATTATGAAATAAATTTCCCTCCCTGGGAACTGCCGAGCCCCATAGAAAAACTTTGTGGACTTTGAGACTTTTCCTTTGTGTTCACGCGGAAAGCAAAGAGGCAACATCAGCCCAGCTATGCCAGGAACTCCCAAGGGCCTTCTCCTACTCCATATATATGTAAAAGCCTGTCTCCTCCTGCGGGCAGCACAAGGGATATGAAAAAAGGATGTGAGAGAGGTGTGGTGGCGCTACCTGAGAGGAATAGAGACAAAATGGCATCTTGCAGCCTGTCCTACCTCGCAGGGTGGAGGTGCAGAGACACCGGTTTGACTCATACACCTTCTGGGTTGCAGTAGTAGAAACATAGCAAAGAGAGAGCCCGTGGATCATCTGGTTCAAATTTCTGCTTCCCCTCCTCTCTCTATCACTTTGTTGCAATATTTCTTTATCAGAATAATGTATATTATCCTGTCTTTCCCTTTACCAGCCTAGTGCTCAAGGCAGACAACAATATTCAAAGTACAGTAAAGCAAACATCAACAGCTCAGGGCACAATCCTAAATACATTGAGGCAGAAAAAAGCCCCGCAACTCCCAGCATTCCCCAGCCAGCATGGCTGGCTGTTGGAATGCTGGGAGTTGCGGGGCTTTTTTCTGCCTCAATGTGCGTAGGATTGAGCATGGCTGGCTGGGGAATGCTGGGAGTTGTGGGACTTCCCCCCCCTCCAAAGATGCGTAGGATTGCATCCTAAAAGCATTTAAAACCAAAACACAGAAACAGCATGATAAATAATTAAAACATTGGAGCCCCAGCTAGCTTAAAATACCTTTCCCTCCCTCCCTGGTTGCTGGAAATAACTGCTTTCAGGGGACGTTGAGCTGAGGAACCTGAGGCGCATGCCAGAGGGAGGGAAGGCAAAGGAGGTGTTTGCAGGTGCATCCTTCCCACTGCCCACCAGCCTCCCATCATTGGCTCCTGCCCGCCTCCGCCTCCTCCAGCCTGTCGCCTTCTCTGCCTCTTTTGAGAAGCTTCAGCGGCGCCAGCAGCAGAAGCTGCTGCTCCTGGTAACGGCGGCGAGGCTTGGAGACCGAGCCCTGAGGTGGAGGAGAGGGTGCGCTTCTTTCGCCTCCCCTTCCCCGCCTCAGGACATGATTGGTAAAACAAACTTGGTAAAATATGCATTTTAGCGCTGTATTTTTTCCCCAAGGCGTTTCTGGCGCCCCCTTTAGCCCGGCGCCCTAGGCAGCTGCCTAGTTCACCTAATGGTAGCACCAGCCCTGCCTATGTAAAAGCCTCCCTGGATACAGGAAACTAGAAGCTAGAAGGACTGAGCAGGCTTCTCCTTGAAAATACTCGCTTTCAGCTATGAGTTCTGACATGTGGGATCACTCAAACCCCCACTTAAAATGGCACGGTCCCAAAAGGACTGTACCACTTGCTATTTCATAAGGTGTACCTGGGCCCTGAGTAAACAAAACCAGGAATCACATATGTGGGATGGGGGGGGGGGGAAGTGCTCCCAGGTCAGCGTATGACTTCCAGGCCGGGTTAAGCCTTCAGAATTCTACTTTTTAGAAGGACTAGCTGTAGGACCAGGTTAGGGAAGCAAGCCAATGGTGCCTATAACTTTCAAGAGAGGTGAGAGTGGTCATGGATGCCCGATGTATGTGTGGTGGCAAATGCTGGTTTGCTGCCGTGTACAGTATGAAGTGGCCAAAAAGAATAACTTTCACAAGACAGGCTGGGGAATGCACACTGGTGATGAGCCACTGCAACCTTCTTTAGCAGCAAAGGGTCATGTCAATACTCTTTCTTATAGATAGTATAGGTTTTATACTTTTACATCATCATCAACATCATCATCAATTACATTGTTATCCTGCCCTTCCTCCATGGAGCTCAGAGCAGCTTACGGGGCTCTTCTCCCCGCAATTTGATCCTCACAGCAATCCTGTGAGGTATGTTTGCTTGAGTAGTGGTGACTAAGCTAAGGTGAGCTTCATCGCTGAGTAGGAATTTGAACCCAGGTCTTCCTGGTCCTACTCCAAAACTCTAATCACTACACTGTACTGGTTATATTCGTGCAGTAGCCCATGGGTTATTTTTGGAAGAAAATATTACAGAAGCAAATAAGGGCTTAAATGAAAGGTGGATATGTACACCAAAAGATTTTTTAAAATCTACCATATTACAACTTTATGTGGATACAAGAGCAAAGGGTGGAATTTGATGTGGCACGAAGAATTCCATTTTTATTTCAAATATTTTGTAAAATGTTTGTTTAAAATAGACCTATATATTTAAAAAAAACCCAGCAATTCTTTATTATTATATTGTGGTAATGATTTATACCTATAATAGTAAACAACCACACACATGGCCCCAGGTATGCCTGATGTCATTGCTTTCATCAGATTTGTTAGCAGTGCCTTCTGTGTTCTCACATCCCGCACTTGCACTTCTGCTTGGTGACATGAAGCAGATCACCAGGAGCAGGGGCTTTATCTCAGAGGTGAGCAGCAGTCAAACTTGTGGGAACTACTTTGTTTTTAATAGAACCCCAAGGTCTACCAACCTGATTCACTTGGAATTAAAGAATTCTGTGTCTAGGACTTTGTTTTGAGTACCAAAATTGAAGAGACCCCACAGTCTGTCCACTCTTGTTTATCCCCAAGTTTTCTTCATTTCAGGATTATAATTCAGGAGTGGGGAGGGGGAGTCATTTTGTTGCTACTATTTTAAATGATTGGAAGTCAGAAATCATTGCCAATCTCCTGCAAATCTCCCAGAGATCTACCAGTAGATCCAGATTCATCTGCCTACCTGTGTATTGTCTGACATAATAGAAATGAACTTCTCATTTTCAATTTTCCAGTTCCATTCTACTGGATCTTATCTATGTAGCGCAAGAGTCTGTCATGAAACTTCAGGTTATAGAAACAGGCTGCTTGTGCTGGTGGTGGATGTTTTTGAGGCTGAAGTCTCCCTATTCCTGTAGCTGCCATTGCCACCCACATTTGTGATGAGTTATGCAATATATTCAAGAAGCCTTTGACACTTCTGTTCAGCAGCTTGACAAAGAATCAGGGATGTTGAAGAGTCCTTGGTCTCGAGTCACAAGTTGAGTCACGAGTCTTTGGACCCGAGTCTCGAGTCCGAATCCGAGTCCTTGGTCCAAAATGGTGACTCACGAGTCACTCCCAAAGCTGACTCCATGAGTCCCTATTAAAATCAATGGGTTTTTTTCCCAACAAAATAAGGCTACTTCAGATGTGTGGCTTAAATAAATTCTAGGCACAAGTGTGCCTTTTTATTTCAAAACTCTGCAACTGATTTTGGCAAGAACAGACCAGGCAGACAAACCCAAAATAACCAGACAGGCAGAGGAGGCAGGGAACCCCAAAACAGGCAGGCAGAGGCCTTTGTCTTGGACAATTCAAACTGTGGAACTGGTCAAGAAGAGACCAGGCAGGCAGAGGAGGCAGGGAACCCCAAACAGGCAGGCAGAGGCAGCCAAACCCAAAATGTCTGAAAGGTTGCATTTTAGGAAAATGATTTTAAAAACAAACTTGCTGTACTTCCTAAAACCTATCCATGTTGCATTTGAGGAACACGATTTTGGAACACGAGTCCTTGGTCTCGAGTCCCGAGTCGAGTCTCGAGTCCCATTAAAAATATTGGGACTCGAGTCTGACTCGGGTCAGAGGGGGGACTCAGTCCGACTCACGAGTCGAGTCCTGGAGTCCGAGTCCCCATCTCTGCAAAGAATCTGAGTTCAGTTTTCACCAGCTCCACCCTGTCCTGATTCACTGTTAATTTTTCTTCTTGTGATGTAGAGGACAGCTTTAGAATGCTGTCTTTACCATGGCCAAAGGGAACAGAGGTCGTATCAACAGTCCCAGCTCCAGGTTTTTGAGGGCCTTTGGGCAAGACACCCCCAATGGGCCCCCTCTTTTGATGCATATACCTTCTCACCGCTATCATCACCAGCTGCTATTGCTCCTCATCCTCTTTCTCATCGTTGCTACCACTTGCTTTCTTGACAGGCAGAGAGTCACTTAGCAAGTAGGCAGTGGTATCTACTGTTCTTGTCTGGACCATAGCGAGAGGCAGGTGAACAAGTATGTTGCAATGGTGAAGCGGAGCAAACCCACTGTCCCATTCCACCCACACACACACACACGCAGAGAAGGTAATTAGTCTTAGAGACAGTCCTTTATTGGTGCAATCCACTTGACCAGTGAATTGCTCTCTTGGAGGCAATCAATGTCCAGTAATACAAAATCACCAACCGATTGTGCTGTACAAAGTCCGCTCACCAAAGCCCAACAAACATGCCAGAAGTCCAAAGATGTGGAGAAGAAGTTCAGAACGACGGGGCGTTGTCACCTACAATGGGCCTGTGGAACTACCCGAGTTTATATACAGTGAGAGGAAGCACTACTGGGAGTCAATGTCTGAGATTGGATCCTGACAGGGAAACTGGCCCCTCAAGCTATGACTCCTCCAGACAGGGCATTTCTGCCCTGCCTTCTTTTGCTGATGCCTTACTAACGGGCCCATCTCAGAGACCCTCTCCCCCAGAGTATACAGGCCTGTGGCTCACGCTGGCTCAGCTTGTCTGAGCGTGGAAAGCTAAGCAGGGTCAGGCCTGGTTATTACTTGGATGGGAGACCCCTCCTCTAGTTTCCTGCATTGAGCAGGGGGTTGGACTTGATGGCCTTGTAGGCCCCTTCCAACTCTATGATCTATGAAATCTATGAAGAGTCTGCCTCCTGTTGCTCAGTTGCCATGGACGAAGTCCCTGGCTGATAAGGGGAAGCTCTGTCCAAGGCCAAATCTCCCAGCTGAGGAGAGTTAACTAACTTGTCTCTTCCTCCCCCTGTTCACTGGGCAGTGGGAGGCCTGGCAGGACTGAACTGCTTCATCTTGAAGGCCCCACAGCTGGAGCTGACTCGCCCAGCTCTTCCCCAGAGGCAGAATCTGTGTCTGACCTTGAATCTCCCTCTGTGCTAGGGCAAGGCCCGACACCCAGGGGGCTCTTGTCAGTGGGCCCCTACTGGGGTGTGGGGCCTTGGCAGGTACCCAATCATGCCTACCCTTGACACCAGCCCTGGGTATCATATCCATTCATTGCATGAATGAACAAAATGTGGTGAGAAATATCTTCTCCAATGTGCTTTTGAGGAATGTTAAGTACCTTCCGCTGTTTCTTCTCTCTCCTGGTTTCAGATATCACATAGATATTTGGCATGTTTGCCCTGGTATACACCAGTTTCAGAAGGACATTGGAATCATCTTCCACCACAGTCACTGCTTGATTCTGATAAGCAAGCTATAGGTCTGTTGCAAGAACTTACATTTAGCATCTTGAAGGATTTGTCAGACATAATGACAGTCATAGAAAAAGTCAGATGATAGATAGTGGCCAAGCAAATTGCTGCATCTTGTGGTCACAAATTTCATAGTTTAACTATGTGCTGTGTGAGGAAGTACTTCCTTTTGTCTGTCCTGAATCTCCCACCATTTAGCTTCATCGGATAACCCCAGGTTCTAATATTATGAGAGGAAAGTAACCTATCCACTTTCTCTACACCATGCATAATTTGATATACCTCCATCACATCTCCCCTTACCATTTTTCTAAGCTAAAAAAATGCAAAATAATAATAATAATAATAATAATAATAATAATAATAATAATTATTATTATTATTATTATTATTATTATTATTATTATTATTATTATTATTATTATTATTATTATTATATTTATATACCGGCCAACAGCCGAAGCTCCCTGGGCGGTTTACAACAATCCATAAAAACATACAATATACAATAAAAACCATTCTACAAAATTTAAAAACCCAATTTTAAAAACAAACAAACATATAAACAGGAAGTGCAGTGAGACCAATTAAAAGCAACCACCCCGCCATACACTATGTAGGGTTAAAGGCCTCAATATACAGGGCAGTCTTAACCGGGCGCCGAAAAGATTGTAAAGTTGGCGCCAGGCGAGCCTCAGGAGGGAGCTTGTTCCAGAGTTCGGGGGCTACCACAGAGAAATGTTGTAACCTTTCCTCCTAGGGGAGGTGTTCCAGCCCCTTGATAATTTTGGTTGCCCTTTTCTGCACCTTTTCTAGCTCTACAGTATTCTCTTTGAGATGTGGTGCCCAAAGCAATACATAATATTCTGATTGTGGTCACACCATAGATTTTTATAAATGCATTATGATATTGGCAGTTTCATTTTCAGTTCCTTTCCCAATGATCTCCAACATGGAATTTTAGTGCTGGCTCTCCCCCTCCTCTTCTTGTTCATCAGGTGAATCCTCCTCCAGGTAGGACATGACAGTAATTTCATTGGCTACTTTCCATTTCTCTGGTATAGGGGCCTCTTCAGGGACATGTTGCATATTTTTGTTAGAATATCAGCAATTTCTCATTTGAGTTCCATAGGAACTCTCAGATGGATATCATTTGGGCCAGGTGATTTTATTGTTATCAATTTTTCAAACAAGTCTAGAGAACATAATCTCTTGTCATCAATATTTGCCTCAGTTCCTCAGACTCCCTTTCTGAAAATATCAGTTCAGGCACGGGTATCTGCCCTGCATCCTCTGCAGTGAAAGCAGACACAAAGTATTCATTCAGCTTCTCTGCAACCTCCTCATCCTCCTCTAGTACTCCTTTATCTCCCTTGTCATCCAATGGTCTAACTGTCTCCCTAGCTAGTTTCCTTCTTCGGATATATTTAAAGAATTCTTTATTTATGTTATTAGCATTCTGCTCCTGAAAAGCCATTTTTGCATCCTTTATTGCCTGCTTGCATTTCCTTTGCGCAATGTTGTGTTCCTTTTTGTTCTCCTCATTTAGGCAAGACTTCCATTTTCTGAAGGAAGCCTTCTTTTCTCTAATAGCTTTCTTGACACTGCTTGTTAACCATGCTGGTGACCTCTTGGACTTTGTACTACTTTTCCTGATCTGCGGCACACTGTCTAGCTGAGCTTCTACTACTAGCGCTGTGCTTTTGAGTAACCCCTGAGCATTCTGGAGAGATTTGACCCTCTTGACTTTTCTTTTCAACTCCCTTTTTAACAATCCTCTCATTTTTGAGAAGTTTCCTCTTTTGACATTGAATGTGACCATGTTGGAGTTCTTTAGCAATTTTCCAATAAGTTAAATTTGATAGCACTGATAGCTACAGCCCTTTCTCCTTTGGATGCCTCCCTGATTTCATTCTCCATCTCATGATCACCCTGAGCACTTTTGTCAGGTGGGGATAGCATGTGCCCAAGACTAAATTACTTTTGGGATCTGGCATTTCACCCATAGGGATTCTGTGGAGGAGTCTGCCCCTTTTGAAGTCTACGATTCATATATGAACATATCCCCAGATTATTATTGGGGAAAGATGATCATATGGTCAGACCTCAGTGACAGACCCGCTACATGATAATCTTTCCCCAATCTGTTGCCAAAACAGTGCACTCTGTTGCACTGAGACCTTGGAAGGGATTTCCGAGGTCGCAGTGCCTTCCAGTCCCAATCCTATGTCCACCCCAGACAAGGTTGGAGGACACAGGATTGCGCCCTTTGTATGTTAAGTGTTTAATGAATGCCAGAGACTGCAATATCTGAACGATCACTGTTTTATTCACTACAAACCAGAGAACAATTCTAACAAACCCACTATGGTGGGCTTCTCTCTCCTGTGCTTCAGTCCTTCTGCCTTTGCGTTAATTTTTTCAGGTATGGCATTGTCTCTCAGCCTCTACTGAGGATCACATTTGACTCCATTTCCCTTCCTTTGAGTTCTAAACTATGCGAAACCCAATAATTGAGTAAACAACCAATAATATTAACCTCTGTTAACAAGATCCCTACCTTGAAGTAATGCATAGACTGTGTCAACCACCTCTAATAGTACCTGGGGATTATTCTGCCCCACAACCAGTTGCTATTTCTATCTATATAATAATTGATCCCTGTAATATGCAGGTTTCTTGATTCCTCTGCCTCCGGAAGTCACGTTCCCCATGCCGCAAGATGGGGAAGAAGCTTTTCATAGGTCCTGATCCTGGGTGTGTCTCGGAATGTTGGTCTGGTGAAAAGTTTTGTTCTCCTGTTGAATCTGTTTCTGAAGCCTCTGTCGTTGTATGGTCCGATGCAATTCTGGCACAAGTTGTAGGTGTGCCAGAATTTCTCCTGAACGTGCCATTGTTAATTGTGACAACATATGATTGTGCTGCCAAACACTGTCCCTTAACGCATGCTCAGGGACAACAGTCCTAAATTATGTACAGAACCTGTGATGAATAAAGTAAAATAGGCTATGTGTGTTGATGTTTTTGTTATATCATTGTTAGTTTGTATTTCTTAAATAAAATACTTGTTTAAAAACAAAAACAAAAAAACCCACTGTCCCTTTACAGTTGTTGGTTCTGGCCATCCCTTTTGATTGGCACATTTTATTCTGACCCATGTACCAGGAAGTAGTTCTGGTAATGCTTGTACCCCATTATGTTTATCAAAGTGGAAATTGTAGGCTTCTTTAGCATTTTTCCTTTGCTATGTGGACTTCTCTGAACTTCAGGCCATTGCGGGTACAGGTTTGTTTCCAGGGTTGGAACCGCTGTTCACAGCTGTTGGCCCATATCAGTTGTGCTGGGCTGTACTTGGTGGCATTAATGAGAGTTGCTTTATAACTCAGTAAAGCTAAAAACAGATCTTGTTTCAGCATCCACTTTGCAGTTTGGACCTCTCTTTCTGCCTCTCCATTCGCATGTGTGCAGCGGGGCAAGTTGTGATGTGTCTAAAATTGTACAGGCAGTCCCCAGGTTATGAACAAGTTCCGCTCTTAAGTCTTTAAGTTGAATTTGTATGTAAGTCGGAACATCATAGTGTTCTATACATTAAAATCGGCATTTACGCAAATTGCGTAAATTACTCAAATTGCATAGTATACTGTGCTATGTACTCTACGTAAACGACGTAGCGCCGGGGAACCCAGAAGTCCGTTCTTAAGTATGGGTTGTCTGTCAGTCGGACATTCTTAACTCAGGGACTGCCTGTATTTCTTTGCAAACGGGGTGAATTCCTTCCTTGCAAATTGTTCATCAGGACATCCCACACTGGCAAAATACGTTCTGTACGCCACTAATGGTGGTAAAATCAGTCATGTGTCCTATTTCCTGGAAAATACCTGGAAAAATAGTCTGTAGTAACCAAGTACTTTTGCCCTTCTCCACTACCAGAGCCATGAGGAGATAATCAGAAACATTTTCATCAATTTTCATCTAACTGTGGTTTGCCATTATGTATGAACCAGAACAAACTGTGATTAAATTTAGCTATGATTTGTCTGAGCATGCCAACTTCAAACCATGGCTTATGATCCTGGCTTGTTTGGACTATAATTAAAACCAACCGCGGCATATCTCACGGCATATTTTTCACTGAGTTTATTGCTTAATTTATTTAATATCCCTTTCACATCCCGTTATGGAGAGCCTGGGCTGGCAGCAGTTTGGGCATGTGAGTGTTTCTCAAAGTACTTCTGTTGGGCTTGAATCTGGAGGAATGGAGAGCAGGTTCGTGCACTTAAGGGTAAACTGTGTTTTCGCATCTTGTCCAAATGAGGTCAATGTTGTGGCATTTTTGTGAAGGATACGTTTCTTCAAATGCTAAGAGATTTCCCCACTAAGGCTGATGCTTCCAAATTCACTGACTGCAACATTTAGGACAGCTGGTCACCTGGCAGGATTCTTGTGGCTGTAACAGGCAACATTCTACAGATTATTCTTTTCCCTTTATGGAGAAGTAGAAGGAAACATATCAGGGCTGGGTTGCCAAATATTTGGCCCTTGGCATCCCTTGGAGGCCACAACACATTGTACTTCAGCTGTTACTGCAGCCAGGTAATAGTATCACAACAGCATCTTTTCCCCATTTCACCTAATTCAGCAGTGCAGGTATCGACTTATGTAGACGGTGTGTCATCTGCAATCTGCCAGCATTTGCAGCCAAGGGGAAGGGCAGGGCCGTTTGGTGCCCTAGGCAAGATCAGATATTTAGTGCCCCCCCTTCCCACTTGAGCCCTCCCCCCTCCAGCCCTATGCCCATTATGAAATAAATTTCCCTCCCTGGGAACTGCTGAGCCCCATAGAAAAACTTTGTGGACTTTGAGACTTTTCCTTCGTGTTCACGCAGAAAGCAAAGAGGCAACATCAGCCCAGCTATGCCAGGAACTCCCAAGGGCCTTCTCCTACTCCATATATATGTAAAAGCCTGTCTCCTCCTGCGGGCAGCACAAGGGATATGAAAAAAGGATGTGAGAGAGGTGTGGTGGTGCTACCTGTGAGGAATAGAGACAAAAGGGTGTCTTGCAGCCTGTCCTACCTCACAGGGTGGAGGTGCAGAGACACCGGTTTGACTCATACATCTTCTGGGTTGCAGTAGTAGAAACATAGCAAAGAGAGAGCCCGTGGATCATCTGGTTCAAATTTAGGAGGGGCTTTACGAAACTTGCTGCTTCCCCTCCTCTCTCTATCACTTTGTTGCAATATTTCTGCCTTTTGAGGCTTTTTTCTGCCTCAACGGGCATAGGATTGCGCATGGCTGGCTGGGGAATGCTGGGAGTTGTAGGACTTCCCCCCCCTCCAAACACGCGTAGGATTGCATCCTAAAAGCATTTAAAACCAAAACACAGAAACAGCATGGTAAATAAAACATTGGAGCCCCAGCTAGCTTAAAATACCTTTCCCTCCCTCCCTGGTTGCTGGAAATAACTGCTTTCAGGGGACGTTGAGAGGGAGGGCGAAGGAGGTGTTTGCAGGTGCATCCTTCCCGCCACCCACCAGCCTCCCATCATTGGCCCCTGCCCGGGAAGGCAAAGGAGGTGTTTGCAGGTGCATCACCAGCCTCCCATCATTGGCCCCTGCCCGCCTCCGCCTCCTCCAGCCTGTTGCCTTCTCTGCCTCTTTTGATGCTGGTTGTGAGGAGGAGCCTGCCTGAAGCTTTAGCGGCACCAGATTGGAGACAGAGCCCTGAGGTGGAGGAGAGAGAGAGAGGGAGGGGTGCACTTCTTTCACCTCCCCTTCCCCCGCGTTTCTGGCACCCCATTTAGCCTGGCGCTCTAGGCAGCCATCTAATTCGCCTAATGGTAGCACCAGCCCTGGGGAAGGGAGCAGGATGGGTGGTGTTGGCCTTTGATCAGTCAGTGGAAAAGGAGACTTAGGCCAGAGAGATGTTTAGTCTGGCTGTATTGGATAGAAACTCTTCTGCCATGCCAGAGGATCTTGGAGATCAAGCAGTGGAATGTGATAAGAAGACTTAGGTAGTGGTGAGTTGTGAGCTGAAGGTGGGTGTGGAGGACCCCCCACTACTGTGTTCTGGCAACTGGGTAGAGTGGTGGCCCAAGTGATCTTGGTACGGCCTTTTGGACTGGAGTAAGATATTTTAGAGATATTTTAGAAGCTAATTGCTTGCATTACTCGCCCCTATCCTGATCAAAACTGGTGCGTTTAGATGCAAAGTTGTGGGTGCTGCTTCCTGGGCTCCTGCTAGCAGGGAGGAGTTTGGTACTTCTTCAGCTAATTTATCTTTGATGCTCTTGTGGTGGGGTGAACAGATACAAAGGGAGGACAGGGGCTCCTTTTAAGAAGATGGGATTTTGGCAAACATGCTGGCATGAAGAAAGCTGTACTTGCTAAGTATCCTAAATGCTTTTGCAGAAGCATACGAAAAACTTGGTCTCTCACTTAACATCAAAAAAACCAAAGTGCTTCATCAGCAAGTGCAAGCTAACCCTTTGGTGATGCCATCTATCCAGCTTGGCGGGACAATACTGGAAAATGTCGATCATTTTCTCTATCTTGGTAGCTATCTTTCTGTTACAGCTAACATCGACAGTGAAATCCAGCATCGTTTGAGCTCCGCAAGTGCCGCGTTTTCTCGAATGAAATATAGAGTGTTCGAGGATCGGGATATTTGTAAGAAGACCAAAACACTGGTTTATGAAGCCATTGTATTACCAACTTTATTGTATGCCTGCGAAACATGGACTATATAGGCGAACAAATGTCAGTGTACTGGAAGAAGCAAAGACTACAGTAATACCTTGGATTACAAGTAACTTGGTTTGAGAGCATTTTGCAAGACAAGCAAATTTTTAAATATTTATTTAATTTTTTTTTACTTGATATACAAGCGACGTCTTGCAAGACAAGTACTGTAGTACGGCTTAAATTAAAAATCTCTGTACAAATTTTTTGGGGGGGATTTCGTTTTGATATAAGAGTGTTTTGGATTACAAGCACGTTTCCGGAACGAATTATGCTCTCAATCCAAGGCATGACTGTACTAGCGTTGAAAAAATGATCCTTCAATGCCAACTTCAGTGGACCGGTCATGTTGTTCGAATGTCTGACTGCCGTCTCCCAAAGCAGTTACTTTATTCCCAACTCAAGGATGGAAAGCGGAATATCGGTGGCCAATATAAGAGGTTTAAAGATGTTCATAAGGCTAATCTAAAAAAATGCAATATAAACATCAAAAACTGGGAAGCTCTGGCCCATGAACGATCTAACTGGAGGTTGGCCTTTCACAAATGGACTTTGAAGAAGCCTGAGTGCAAGGTGAAAGGGAGAAACGTGCTAAACGAAAAAACACGTCAAATGAATCCTTTACAGGACCATCTTCCATCTGGTAACCTGTGTCCTCACTGTGGGAAGCTGTGTGGATCTAGAATTGGCCTCCACAGGCACTTACTACACAATTTTCTTTAGAATTTCCTCCTTTTAAAATCTCCTTTTTGTAAATTTTTATCCTGGAAGACAATCTTACTCGGTCACGAGTGATCGCCTGATGATGATGACTTGCTAAAATTCTCTTCTTCGTACAGGTATTAAAGGAATGGGAGCCCTTTCAGCGGAACACAGGGGTGTCCAGTTTAAATCCTGTCACCTGCAGAACGTTTGACTGCTCTGTATCTTTAACAATACAGGCAGTCTGCCCACCCTAAATGTAACTTAGGTCACCAAGTACCTAGCCAGGATGAAGAGCTGAGGCTTCCCCTCTTTTGGGTTGTATGGCACAGATCGCCTCCTTGCCCTGTATTTCTTGTCCTATGTGGGCACCTCTGCCCTGGTGTGTTTCCTGTTTTACACTTGGCTTTTGGCATGCTCAAAGACTAATATTTTAAGGAATCTTTGCATTTGTCTGATCCTTCCTCTGCTTAGGGAGTTTGACTGGATGACCATCACCGTAATGGTTGTCCTCCCAGCCGGTGACTCGGTGCTGGTTTAGTGAGCTGATTATGCCTCGCTCCCTCTGCTCCTCCCCTTTCTTTGCAACAAAACATGTGCTGGACTTTGATGAATGGCAGCCGTGTTATTTTTAGCAGATGCAAGTTATTTTGGTTGGGGTGAATGTTTACCATTTTGCCTAGGGGATTTACCCATAAATTAAACTTGAGAGGACCTCTGGGTAAACACCTTCATGCTTCAGCACGCTTAATGTGTTAATTAGCTACTAACAGTGCCAATAAATTGGACCTGTCGGGAAATAATGGCTTCCTTAGCCAGGTTTGATCTACAGGTGTACGTAAAGAATGTAACCCAGAAAGAAACAACAGAAGAAGAGAACTGAGGGTGAGGGGAAGCTTTGGAATGAATACCCACATTTAGTAACATTAAACCAGGTCTGTACACCTTGAGACTTCA
Organism: Shinisaurus crocodilurus; assembly: GCA_021292165.1. Taxonomy (NCBI): domain Eukaryota; kingdom Metazoa; phylum Chordata; class Lepidosauria; order Squamata; family Shinisauridae; genus Shinisaurus; species Shinisaurus crocodilurus. The sequence goes on along the minus strand of CM037878.1, from coordinate 160,888,055 downwards.
CAAATCCAGCTCAGCAGCCATGTTTGGCCTTGATAGACTTCCTATGCTTGCTGCCTGTCTGGAATTACAAAAAGAGAGAGAATGGGATTTGTCAAGCTCTCGGTAAGTCCCAGAATACGCTCTTGAGCTGCATTACAGGCTTGCATTAGAACTTGAAGTTATGCATGTATATTCATAGAAGCATAGAATAATAGAGTGAGAAGAGGCCTATAAGGCCATCGAGTCCAACCCCATGGTTAACTAGAGGCCAGAGGTCTGCTTAAAGACCATTACAAGCTCTGATTAAGCTGTCAATCTGAAATCCTTAGTAATAGTATTTTTTCACGCACCATTATGTCTAAAATGTAATGGAGAATTTACTCTGAAATGTACATTTTTCTATAGTGGTAATGTAACAGGGAATTGGCAGTCTCTTTGCTTTCATTATGTCTTTTGTTTCAATTGCTTTGTTCCCCCAACCAGATGGTTCCTGGTGGCCTTACCAGCTTGCCCCCGGGTCTGGTGGTGGTGCTGTTGAATGCCAGGTTGGTCCAAAATAAAATCTCCCTCATCCATGATTTGATTGTGGATGAGGGGGCTGGCCTGGTATGTATTACAGAGACCTGGGTGGGGGAACTGGGTGGGGTTACTCTCTCCCAGCTGTGCCCTACTGGGTACTCAGTGCAGCACCAGCATCGACTGGAGGGTCGGGGAGGGGGTGTTGCTGTGGTCTATAGGAATTCTATCTCCCTCTCTAGGCTTCCTGTTCATTCGAGTGCAGGTCTCGAGTGTCTGTATCTTGTGTTGGGTACTCGGGACAGATTGGGGATTCTGCTGCTGTACCGCCCACTCCGCTGCCCAACAGACTCCCTGTCTGAGCTGACAGAGGTGGTCTCGGACTTGGTGTTGAGGACCCCTAGGATGATGGTGCTGGGGGATTTCAACTTACATGCCGAGACTGCTGTGTCCGGGGCGGCTCAGAACTTCATGGCTGCCATGATGACCATGGGGCTGTCCCAACATGCCATCGGCCCAACACATGTAAGAGGACACACACTTGATCTGGTCTTCTTGACTGGGCAGGAGGATGTTGATCTGGCAGTGGGGGAATTGACATCTACTCCTCTATGGTCAGATCACTTCCTATTGAGGTTTAAACTTTCAGCAGCCTTTCCCCTCTGCCAGGGTGGGGGGGGGCTATTAAAATGGTCCACCCCCGGAGGTTAATGGATTCCGATGGATTCCAGAGGGCTCTGGGGGATTTTCCTGCTGGTATAGCTGGTGGTCCTGTTGAAGCCCAGGTTGCTCTGTGGAATGCAGAGATGACCCGGGCGGTTGACACGATCATGCCCAAGCGCCCTCTCCCTCTGGGCAGAGCCCGGCCAGCTCCCTGGTACACACCAGAGCTGAGGGCAATGAAGCAAGAGGGAAGACGGCTGGAATGCAGGTGGAGGAGAACTTGTGCTGAATTGGACCGAACACAGGTTAGAGCTCATTATCAAGCCTACTCTGTGGCGGTGAGGGTGGCAAAGAGAGAATTCTTTTCCTCCACCATTGCATCTTCTCAGTTCCGTCCAGCGGCGCTTTTCGTTGTGGTCTGTGGCCTTTTACACTCTGGGCCAACGAGAGAAATGGTAGAACCCTCGGTTGCACGCTGTTATGAGTTTGCACAGCACTTTGAAGATAAAGTCGCTCAAATTCGTCATGAAGTGGACACCACAATTAGTGCAGCCCCTTTAGTAGAGGTGTCCAGAGCACCGTCTGGTCCAATTTTATTGGATGAATTTCAGTTATTGAGGCCTGAGGATGCGGACAAGGTGCTTGACCAAGTCCGGTCGACCACCTGTGTGCTTGACCCTTGCCCGTCATGGCTTATTACATCAAATAAGGAGGGGATAGCCGGCTGGGTCCAGGAGGTTGTAAATGCCTCCTTGAGAGAGGGAGTGATGCCGGCCTCTTTGAAAGAGGCGGTGATTAGGCCACTCCTCAAAAAGCCTAACCTGGACCCGGATGATGTTAATAACTACAGGACGGTAGCCAATATCCCATTCCTGGGCAAGGTGCTTGAGCGGGTGGTTGCTTGTCAACTCCAGGCACTCTTGGATGAAAAGGACTATCTAGATCCATTTCAATCTGGATTCAGGCCTGGTTTTGGAACGGAAACTGCTTGGTTGCCCTGTGGGATGACCTCTGTCGGGAGAGGGACAGGGGGAGTGCGACCCTGTTGATTCTCTTGGACCTCTCAGAGGCTTTCGATACCATCGACCATGGTATCCTTCTGGATAGGTTGTCTGGGTTGGGAGTTGGAGCCACTGCGCTCCAGTGGTTCCAATCCTACTTGGGTGGCCAATTCCAGAAGGTGGTGCTGGGGGATTGCTGCTCAGTCCCTTGGCGGTTATGCCAGGGGGTGCCAGCCACAGGGCTCTATTTTATCCCCTATGCTGTTTAACATCTACATGAAACCACTGGGAGAGGTTATCCGGAGGTGTGGGCTGAGGTGTCATCAATATGCAGATGACACCCAGCTCTATCTCTCCATTTCATCTAATGCAGGTGAGGCAGTGGCTGTTCTGAATCAGTGCCTGGGCACGGTAATGGACTGGATGAGGGCTAATAAACTGAGACTCAATCCAGATAAGACGGAGGTACTGTTAGTGGGTGGTTCGTCTGCCCGGCTAAGTGATATTCAACCAGTTCTGGATGGGGTTGCACTCCCCCTGAAGGATCAGGTTCATAGTTTGGGGGTGCTCCTGGATCCACAATTGTCACTCGAGGCACGGGTGAACTCGGTGGCATGGAGCACCTTTTATCAGCTTAGGCTGATATACCAACTACGTCCTTATCTGGACAGAGATAGCCTAGCTACAGTTATCCATGCTCTGGTAACCTCTCATTTGGATGATTACTGCAATGTGTTATACGTGGGGCTGCCTTTGAAAACGGTCCGGAAACTTCAGCTGTTCCAAAATAGGGCAGCGAGATTGTTAATGGGGACTGGCCGACGTGAACATATTATGCCAGTGCTTTCTCATCTGCACTGGCTGCCAGTCTGTTTCCGGGCCCAATCCAAAGTGCTGGTACTAACATTCAAAGCCCTAAATGGCTTGGGGCCAGGGTATCTGAAGGATCATCTCCTCCCATATGTACCTGTCCGGACACTAAGATCTGCATCAGCAGTCCTTCTCCGAGAGCCCCTGCCAAAGGAAGTGAGGCAGGTGGCTACCAGGAGGAGGGCCTTTTCTGCTGTGGCACCCCGGTTAAGGAATGAGCTCCCCAAAGAGATTCGCCTGGCACCTACTTTGTATTCTTTCCGGTGCCAGGTGAAGACCTTTCTATTCTCCGAGACATTTTAATCATTTTAATCTTGTAGTTGTTTTTAACTCCGTTATTGTAACTGCTGCTGCTAGCTCTGCTGTTTGTTTTTAATCCGTGGTTTTAAATTTTATATTGTATTTTATGGTTTTAACTGTTGTAAACTGCCCGGAGAGCTTCAGCTATTGGGCGGTATAAAAATGTATTAAATAAATAAATTAAATAAATATAAATTGGCCCTGCTCTCTTTCCTTTGACAGCAGCTTGATGTACAGAAATTAAACAGGTGATGCTTTTCCAGGTCTAGAGAGAAGTGTTGGGAAAAGTTTCACTAACAAGCTTTCTGGATGTCAGGCTGCGCTGTTTAAAGCAGGGGTGGGCAACTTGTGGCCTTCCAGATGTTTTGGTTTACAACTCCCATCAGCCCTAGCCATCTCTCCTCTTTTATAGAGGACAGTCCCCTATTTAAGGGGCTGCTAGAAGGCCATCCTGCATTTGAAGGTGTCCTCTATTTGAAGGCTGTCCTGTCCAATTCTGGTTTAAAGATAAGGAATCATAAGAACTGTGGCCTGTCAACAGTCAGCACTCGGACAGAAGACCAAACAGGCAGGCACACGGGTCACCTGGTCAGAGTCTTCCCCACTATGGGGAGATGGACTGTATTTCTCTTTAAATTATAACAATTATCTGTAAATCTGCATCTATATACACAAATTTGCATATGCCAATTTTATGCAAATTGCTACCATCTTTTTGTCCTCTTTTTTGGTGATGCAATTCCTCCTTTTTGGTCAGAGATCATGGGAGCTGTAGACCAAAACATCTGGATGGCCACAGGTTGCCCACGCCTGGTTTAAAACCACAGGAGCAGAGTCAGTGGCAGCCCTAGCAACAGCTGGGCAGTAGTTTTAGCTTTCTGTTTGATTGGATATCACCATACAGGTATGGACAGGTATGCATATGAATGCCCTTCCTTCATACATCGATGGGGGGGGAGTGGAGTTCTGCCTGGAGGCTACTCCCCATCACTGGTCACACCCTCTACACGCCACTCAATCACAGAATTTGGTTTGTGCAGTTCAGGAGTGCAGAACCTGCGGCCCACGGGGCACTCCAATCTAGCCTCTTGGGGTTCCCTGCCCCCTGGAGGAATACCTGCGGAGGGCATTCCCTCACTGCTCTCTCTGATCTGAGGTTGGAGATAACAGTGGGGACTCCCCTGCTGGTGTGTGCGGAACCCCCTGCTGTTATCTTCAATCTGATATGGCAGCAGGGGGATGAGGGGTGGTAGGCAGCTTGCCCGCACCAATGATAGCAGCTGCTCCCCCCCACACACACACAGGCAAGTCCCCTTCTCCTTCGCTCACCCTACCTCCTTCCCACAATGCGGGGAGGAGGCAGGATGCCTGAAACGGCTGAGTCCCCTTTGCTCCTCCCTCAGAAGGAGGGGAGGCATGTAATGATGGGCTAGAGCTGAGCTAGTCTCCATTGCTCCCCATCAGAGGAGTGACAGGGTTAGTCTGGCCTGGCTTCACTGCGCACGGGGTGTCCCTAAACGGGAAAGCCCACATGCAGTGAAGTCTGGTCCCAGGCCCAAGCCCCAGGAGGAAGGGAGCGAATGATGTCAGGGGGTGAGGCCACACCCACCTGATGTCATACAGCCATGGAGGGCTGGGGGGGGTCATCTCCCCCCACCCACCACCAAAAAGTAGTTCTTTACCTCTGGTGTATTGTCTCAAAAGTGTGAAATTAGGAAAGTTCATGTTAAAATGCAAACTGAACAAATTTCTCTCCTATCCCATCCCCTAAACTGGACACACAGCACAAATTTTGAGGGTAGATAAATTTGCTGACAAATATATTTGTTGCATTCGGGTTACTGGCAATCAGTAAAGTGAAGCAAATGAAACTACTGAGAGTTTATTTGAATGAGGTCATGGGGGAATAATAGTGCACTTTGGCAATGGCTAATCTTGATCAAATTGCCCTGCTCTTTCCAAAAATAGCACTAGAAAAATATTTAACTGACTTTCTTAAAAGGCCAGGATCGGCATCTTCAGCTGTCCCTGCTCAAGTTTAAGCAAAGCCATGGTGCTTCCCTGGACTAGAGTTGACAGGTTGCAACAACAGTGTCTGCAAGCGTTGGTTTATTTATATATACAGTGCCATCAATGTGCACGGCGCTTTATAAGGTACAAAAGGACAGGTCCCTTGCCCTGAGGAGTTTACAACCTAAAATTTGCCACAGAGGAAGCAACAGAAGAAGGGGTAAGAAGTGGAGACATTGGGGTAAGCAGAGAAAGAATATGCAGTTGCTTCACTTACATATGCTTTGGCTTATTTACAGCAGGGTAAGGGGACATGCAGCTTTAAATTCCCTGCTGCAGCAGAAGATGAGGCAGCCAGCCTGCCTGCCATGCGGCACACCTAGAACCTTGCTGGGAGGAGGGTGGTGTGGTGCACCTGAAGGCCAGGACTGGGGGAGGAGGAAGTGCTTGCCTTGTCTCCTGCTGCACTGGGGAATTTGAAACCACAAACACGTTTCCCGGCCACCGTACCCTGGACTCAGAGGATGCCTTGTGCTGATCATTCTGCCTCCCTCCAGGCCCAAACTACACATGGCGTGTTTTTTTGTTTGTTTTTTTTGCCTGGCAATTCACAGCCATGGACACTGCACACATTAAAGCAGGAAATCAGTGTGGGGGTAGGGCAGAATCTGTGGCTCTCCGGATGTTGTTGGACTCCAACTTCCACCAGTCCCAGGAAGCATGACCTGTGGCTAAGGATGATGGGAGATGTAGTCCAGCAACATCCAGAAGGTCACAGGTTCCCCACCCCTGGCGTAGGGAGCTCTTGTTCCTTTCCCTGCATGCTGTTTTTCTGCTAAAAATCCCCTGGAAGCTGCTTTCTTGGCATACAAGGGAAAAGATACAGAGGTGCCACTCGGGCTCCACTACTGACATGGACGATGTGGGTTTATTCTAACTACACTCCTATAATATAGGAGGATTAAAAGTGGGTTCCAGGCATGAATTGAATTGCTCCTCATTGCTAGGATTCAAGTCAACTAACTCTGAGCGGCTCGACTCACTGGATCTGCTACTGGTGTCTTTTTAAGGACCCTTATCTCAGCTTTAAAAAAGTAAAGCATGGAGAAAAAGAGCCTCTGAGGGTTCCTACACACACACACACACACGCCTCCTCATGTGTAAACCAAGTAAGGCTGGGAGGAGGCGATGGCGCCTGGAAGTCCTGAAAGCCGGAGACCTGGCTTTCAAATACAAATGTAGTTCAGGCCCAGTGAGTCATGAGTCCCCCTCCCCCTGTCTGGCCAGGTGAAGTGCATCCTGATTGGCTAAGAGGCAGCAGAGCTACAGAGAGGAGGGGAGGGGGGAAAGGTATATTTCCCAACGTGTGGGTTTTGGTCTTTGTCTTTGGTCATCGCGTGGCTGCTGGCTGTTGGAGCAATGGCGGCAAGCCAAGGAGAGGCCCAAGCCTTCGGGTGGCCTCAGGATCCGACCCCAGGTAGCTCCTGGTGAAATTAGCTGAATGAGGGCTTTGGCAAGGCAAGCCTTGTGGAGGGCTACCCATCTCGGACCTTCGGGTAGGTGAAGTAGTCCCCCCGGGCGGCAAGGCTGTGCTGGATCCAACCCTGAAGAAAACTGACCCCCAGGTAACAGAGTGTGTGCCTGGGAGATATAAGGAATCAGGTTTTGTTATTTTTGTAGCTCTATTACTGTGTACCAAAGTGTCTCTCTATTTTGTGCTTCTCTCATTTCCCTATTCTTGTTGTAAAATGCTACCTGAATAAACCTTTCTTGGTTTTACCCCACATGGGTTTTGTAGTTGCTCTGCTTGGTTCAGCATCTAAATCCAAGTTATAGACAAAGGGCAAGTCCCTGAACAGAGATTCAAGTAGGATTGTAGACAGCAGAGGCTGGCAGTCTGGTACCTTGAGATCTCTGGGGGTCTTAGGTCCTTTAGAGTAGGAAAGGGTGGGGGTGTGGCGGGTCAGCCAGCCCCCCCTTCCTCCACATAAAGATATGTTTCTGTCCCTCGTGTCTGTAGAGAAGAGCCTTGAAAACAAGTAACTGGCACCTGCCATAAGCTCAGGGGCTGACAAGTTACAAACCAGAAAATGAATATTTACCTTGAAATATCCTGATGAAGTGGGAGACAAGGGTGCCACAGCTACTTTTGCTTGTTCCTCCCTTGTCCTCCTTTTGTGTGTGTTCCCTTGTTCCGTGTGCAGCGGAGCGCACAGGAGTTCACTACTGCAAGCAGTGGTGTAAGGCAGCCAAAAAGACCAGGAAAGGAATGGATGAAAGTAGTTGAAGCTACCTTGTTTCATCCGTGAACTTAAAGGTAAATCATAACTCAATCCCATTTCATGGGCTTCCCACTCTAAAATAAAAAAATCCCTGTTCCTTCCTATTAAAGATTACGTACCTTATAAGTAGCTAAAGACATCTGCCCCTTTCCAGTCAAAGACTTTAAGACCATTCACGCAATCTGCGCCAGCAAGGTGTCGTTTCAAAGCCCTTGGCATAAAGATCATGCAACATTTGCTTTTGAATTCAGCAAAAATTGTCCATGGATAATATAGAAGCAGACATTTCCCCATGTTTCTAAAGCCAGCCACCATATGCGGGCATGGTGTGTTAGACTACTCAGCAGGAAGGGTTAAAGTTCATTGTTGAAAAGTTCTGTGCAAACAGCTGATCAGATGCAGTAATTGTGGATGATCCCTTTGTTATGACAAGGTTTCTGCGTCATTTCTGCGGATGTCATCAGCGATGACATCTGTCGAAGACAGGCAGGGCAAGCAGACAGAGGAGAAAGAAGTGGGTTGAGAGACTCTTGGCTATTGAAGAATATTTACATAAATTTTACTCGTATGGCATTGAGAACGTTTTATGGTTACAACATTGGCTAGAAAAGGGTTTACGCAGATTTCCAGTTATGCAGCATGAAGCTAAGCAAACACAAGTTCTTGGAACCAGTAGCCATCTTTCTGCTACATTTAACAAGATGGATTTAGCATGAGGCAGCAGCCTGCTGTATTACTTGAGACAGGTCAAAATGATCCACTAATATACCTCTACTACAAATTAGGCAGTCTGTGCAAGATCAGGACCTGGACTTGATGCTTGCAACGGCCCCTCAGGATTGTGCTTAGAGCCAAAGGAGGTGGGGGGAATACAGAGAAAGAACAAACAAGCAAGAGAGATTTGTCTGTTAACATCATCAGAATCTAGGTCTGGAGTCCAAAATCTGTAACAATAAAGGAAGAAGTGGGCCTGTCTGTCTGTCTGTCTGTCCATCTGTCAGCGCCATAGTGCCAAGACCACGAAACCTAGGCACCTGAAACTTGGCATGCGTACTAAGGGGACCGTAGGGGTGTGCACCTCAGAGTTATTTTGTTTTTAAAAACACATTAATTACTTTTTATTAATTTTAATGTGACCACGTGGCTGAAGTCTGTAGTAACATCTTCAGCTACCAGGGACAGACTTCCTTAATCAGTTCATAGCTTTGCAGTCGATATGGTTTGAAGCCAGGGGAGATTCGTGGGTTGAGAAACGGAGTTATATGTCTTCTCCTCCTGCCATGGGGCAGACCCCCACTCAAGGGAATGGACAGACCTCTTCCTCAGGGGGGCTATATGGGTGCACCGTGACCATGCTGAGGAGTACCAGTGGGCATGGCTTCACTCAGATGTGGTGGGCACAATGTGGCCAACTCTGACAGCTGTGTAAATTTGCTTGAAGCCTTCACTGTATCAAACTAAGGGCTATTCCAATCTGTGTGAATCCGGGTCTGTTTGCTAATGAATAAAGAAGCTAATGGTGTGTTAGACATTCTGAGCAGACAATCTAGCAAGACTGGATTCAAAGTTGATCTTGCCACCCAATCCTCTGCACATTTGCTTAGAAGTAAATCACCAAGGTTGGTGACTTGAAACATGCAGAAGACTGACGTTATACCTTAGGTGTGCAACTGGTGTGTGGGGTTGATCTCTGTTGCTAATACAAGCATGTGTACAATTTTTGATAGTCCACCAGACAATGACTGGGTTTGCACAACACGCTAAGCCATGGTGGCTACAGTAAACCCTTGAACAACCCATGGCTTTGAAGGTTGGCTTCAAAGCCATGGCTAAGAAACACTGGCTGGGTTCATACAACACGCTAAGCGTGGCTTAGCGTGTTGTGCGAACCCAGCCAATGGTTAGCTACAGTTCAGATATAATGTCCCTGTTCTTGTAACCGTGGTTAGGAGATTGCAAACATGTTGAGCATGTTCAAATGCTTCCTTCCCCTCTCCCTTTATGGTCCACTTTAATCGAGGTGTAGACTTAGGTACCTCTGCATTGACACCTGCCATTGTTAATGTCATGCAGATGTGAAGCTGCACCACCATGGTTAAGGCTGTCAATGGAAAGAGTGGGTGGATTTGCATGGGAGGGTGGAGGAGTGTGTGATTCCACAGCATAATCTCAATTTGCATGTTAGGGGATGTTACATTTGCACACACCGGACCTATAATGAAAGCCATTTGAAAGTTGAAACTATTAACTAATACCAGCTTTTGCTGTTTGTATTTGCAGGTTACATTCAAGCTTGCAGAGGACTCATGATCGCTGCTGTCTGTCTTGGATTTTTTGGCTCCGTGTTTGCACTGGTTGGGATGAAGTGTACAAAAGTTGGAGGCTCAGACCAGACTAAAGCTAAAATTGCTTGTTTAGCAGGGCTGATTTTCATCCTTTCTGGTAAATATGACATGATAAATGCAAAGTGTTTTTATAGGAGCACATTCCCTCAAATTGATGGGAAAACTGGTATTGATTTCACTGGTCAGTAGGATCAGGTTTACATGTATTGTGCAGGTTCCGGTTCCTGAAATGTCCATCTGATGCATTTTTAGGACTGAGCGCATTGACTGGTTGCTCCCTGTATGCAAACCGAATCACAGCCGAGTTCTTTGACCCTACATTTATCGCACAAAAGTAAGTACTGTTGGGAAAAGGTTGGGTTTATTCCAAGAGACGTAAGTATTGTTTGCAGCTTATATGACTCCATTGGGAAGTCAAATGTTCATATCATTCATTGCCACAATATGTGAGGCATTTAAATAGAGGCTAGATGGCCACCTGGCAGCGGTGATGTAGTAGTAGATTTCCTACATCAGCAGGAGTTTGGACTAGATGATCTTTGAGGTCCCGTCGAACTCCATGATTTATGTATGTATGTATGTATATATGTGAATGCAAGTGACTTGGAGGCACGATCTCCTGTCAGAAGAAACTGTCATGAATAAAACTGCCAGGTTGTAGCCAGGATGACCAGTATATATCTTTAAAATTTGCCGTTCCAATGAGAGAAGAGGCAGCCACCACTTCTGTCCTTTCCAGGTCTTGTCCTTCCCCCACTCCGTGCACTGCCTGCTATGTAGTAGACCTACTTTTTATAGGGGGAGATGGATTACAGGCAGGTGAAACAAAGGCTGTCTCTTTTCCCACTGCATTGGTTAATTTAAAGATATGTATGCACGTTTTCCAGGTGACAACCAGGCAACCCTAAACACAAAAGATTTGGAGTTGGTGGAATAAATGGCTCAAATATGAATGATTTGCAAGCTATCAAGCCTCTCTTGACAGCAAGCAAACAACAACAAAAGAAAAGAATAGATATGTGATTAATGTAATAAGTTTGAAAAGTTTGGGGTTCCCAAAGAGATCCTGCATAAATCAGCCTCCGCAAATGTAATAAAAGACACCTTCTGCTGGTAGCACTCCCTCTCACACCAGACAGGTAGATCAAAGAAGAGAACAGTAGTAAGGCCATGTGGATCCTGTAGCATACTTACCTGTTTCAGAAACAGTACCAACAGCAAATATTTAGGATTGCCACCTTTTTTTTAATTGGCTGTGCTCTTGTGCCTTTAACTGCAGCCTCACATACAGAAATTTAGCAGAAGCTCTTTCCAGGCACAGTGATACAGGGTAGGAAAAGCTTCACTTGCTGATTTGCTGGTTGGCTTACTGCAGCAGACCACGTCCTGCTCGACATATGGCTACTTTAGGGTGGCTGCAGTGTAATAAAATAATCCCTGCTGCTTCTTATTCCCATCAGTATTTCACTGGTGTTGGGACTGGTGTATTACAAGCCCAAGAAGCGTCACTCTACATATGTTGGGCAGAAGTCTTGGAAAATATCCTTTGGTATGTACAAAGCAAGGATAACTGCAGAAAAACCAACAGAAGAAAAGTAGGAGAATTCCTGCTCTACTTCTGAATTTAAAGTAACTAGTAGTTTATCAGGGCTAGATCCCAAACTCACTGCTCTCTTTCTCGTTATCTCAAAGTGTAAAACATTCATAACCAATAATCCAATTTTGCACAAGGCCTGAAAAAGCTGCCCAATCTTTGGCCTGGCTAGTGATGAGAACTGAGATTCAGGAAAGAGATTAAGGATCTGCTTCCCAACTCAATTACCCTAATGGGTGCCCAGCAGACTTCAGAATGACAGAGAGGAGCAAGGCACCAAACCCAGTATTCACTTATTAGCTGCTTATGTAAGCCACCATTGTAAACTCATCCAATGTGAATGGCTACTAAGTACAATAGCAGTACTTAGTGCCTTGTTCTCCAAATCAGAAAAAATAAAGTCACATCTTTTACATTGGTCTGTCTATGATTTACCTCAACAGGTGTTACTTATTTTGGCATGTTTAGGCTATGATTGGAAGTAAATTCCATTCAAATCAATTGGACATGTTTCCATGTCAATGGTGGTTGGTTGCCAAAGTCTCTAGAACTATAACCAATGGTGAATGGGAAAAGGCAAATATTCAGGAGAAGAGTAGAAGTTCTGATGACTTTGTTGTTCTCTTTAGCAATATAGTGTGCATAGCTTTTGCAAAATTATTTAGTGAAATATGTTAATATGTTGGATGGCTTTGTTTATCTTTGTCACACCCTCCAAAAATGAAATCAATGAAACCTATTTGCTGATTAAACTATTTACTAAGCATGAATGTATCACTTTCCTGCAGGTATGAATTAGGAGCGGCTTTGTTCATTGGATGGGCTGGAGCATCACTTTGCATAATTGGCGGCAGTATATTCTGCTTCTCAATTGCTGAAAACAATAAAACTCCAAGGTACAGAACACACCAGCTTTATTGAAATTAATGCATTAGCATATTTCTAATTATTAAATGTGTAAGAAGGTAAGCTACGCAGATCCAGTTTGCATATCTTTCAAAAACAACCTTAGAGTTAGGGTTTGGGAATGATTGGTTGAAAGAAAAAAGGGGGGGATTTAACTACTTCAACCCCCCCTCCCCTTTTAAGGAAATCCCTTGTTTGATATTGCTTATCTGTATAAGGCTTTAGCATAGCATTAGATGTCATCTGGCAGAAGCTGATAGCAAAGCCTTCCATTGTGCCATGTAGATACCTTAATGTTTCCTCTCTAAAGGGATGCATGTGGTGTGTAGGAGTTAGAGTGTTGGACTGGGACTTGGGAGATCTGGGTTCTAGTCCTCACTGGGCCATGAAGCTCACTGGGTGACTTTGGGCCAGTCACTGACTCAGCCTAACCTACTTCACAGGCGTGTTGTGAGGATGAAAGGAGAAGAGGAGGATCATGTATGCCATCTTGGGCACCTTGGAGGAAAGGTGGGATATATAGTTCTTTTCAGTTCACCCCCCCTTTGACTTCTCCATATTTTGTTGTGTTACAACCTGGAAATGGATTTAATTGGCATTGTTACCACTTGGATGTATGCAAGATACTCAACACTGTGAAGGGGAAAAATATTTTTATTGTGGCACAAATGTTAAGTAAACAACAACAAACTTGCACTTATTACTTGCATAAGTATTCACCCCCCTGAGTCAATACTTGGCAGAAGCACCTTTGGCAGCAGTGACAGCTGTGAGTCTTCTTGGGTAAATCTCTATCAGCTTTGTGCATCTGGATCCTGAAATGTGTGCCAATTCTTCCTGGCAAAATTGCTCCAGCTGTGTCAGGTTAGATGGGGACTGTTGGTGAATAGCAACTTTCAAGTCTTGCCACAGATTCTCAATTGGACTGAGGTCTGGGCTTTGACTAGGCCATTCTAAGACCTTCGGGTTCTTGTTTTCCAACCATTCCAGTGTTACTTTGGCTGTGTGTTTAGGGTCATTGTCCTGCTGGAAGGTGAACCTCTGCCCCAGTCCCAGGTCCCTTGCCAGACTGAAACAGGTTTTCCTCTAGAATTGCCCTGTATTTGGCCCCATCCATCTTGCCCTCAATCCTGACCAATTTCCCAGCACCTGAGGAGGAAAGGCACCCCCACAACATGATGCCGCCACCATGCTTCACCATGGGGATGGTGTTCTCAGAGCAATGTGCACTGTTTGCTTTGTGCCACACATAGCGTTTTGTGGCAAGGCCAAAAAGTTCCATTTTGGTCTCATCAGACCAGAGAACCTTTTTCCACATGTTTGCTGTGTCTCCCACATGCCTTTTTACAAACTCCAAATGGGCTTTGATATGGGTTTGTTTCAGCAATGGCTTTCTTCTTTCCACACTTCCATAAAGCCCAGCAGGTGATAGTTGTCCCATGGACAGTTTTTCCCATCTCTGCTATGGATCTCTCCAACTCCTTCAGAGTTATCATTGGCCTCTTTTCTGGCGAATGCCCTCCTTACCCAGTCACTGAGTTTTGGTGGACAGCCTCCTCTAGGCAGAATCACAGTTGAGCCATATTCTTCCCATTTTGTAAGAATGGATTTAATGGTGCTCCAGCGGATGTTCATTGTTTGGGATTTTTTTTTAGTGCCCAACCCTGATTGGTGTTTCTGCACAACTTTATCCTGGAGTTGTTTTGATACCTCCTTGGTCTTCATTATGCTGTTTGTTTAGATATGCTCTCCAACAAACTCTGGGGCCTTCCAAAAACAGGTGTATTTAATCTATCATGTGGGACTGGAATTGCATACAGGTGGACTCCGTTTGACTACAGTATGTGACTTCTGGAAGCAGTGAGTTGCACCAGAGCTTATTTAGGCATGTCATAGCAAAGGGGGTGAATACTTATGCAACCAACAAGTGCCAGTTTTTGTTTACTTAACTCAGTGATGGCAAACCTTTTTGAGCCCGAGTGCCCAAACTGCAACACAAAACCAACTTATTTATTTCAAAGTGCCAACACTGCAATTAAACCTGAATACTGAAGTTTTAGTTTTAGAAAAACAACTCATACAGTTGTCCGAACTAATTAACATCTTTTGTCTTAAAAGAAAAACACAGTAACAGAGCTTTCAATGATACAAAAAGTTTTTTGTTGAAAAAAAAATCAACTCAAAAAATTATTATAGTACTACATTGTACACATAGCCTGAAGGGAATTTATACAAACGTTTTAAATAATTAGGCACATGTATTTTTGGATAAGGGATTCTCAACTTGTAATATGATTATATGCCAGACTGAAATTGTATGGGGCAAGCTTTACCCCGGGTCCTTTCCCTGCTTCTACAGGTGTCGGAGTAGTAAAAGTAAAAGTCAACCTGTACTAGGATGAGCAAGATAAACAAGAAAACTAAACGTGCTTAACACATTTTAAACACTTTATGTCTTGGACTGCAAACACTGCATTAGGTAAAAGTTTGCATTGGGCATGCTTTTGCACAATTAATGTGATTTTTGCTATTGCATGCATGTTGATAATTTGTCAAACCTTGGCTCATACTCCGTTAGTTTGAGAGCAACACATGCAGCACTCGGGTCAACTGTTAGTGCCAGGGCCGGTGCTACCATTAGGCCAACTAGGCAGCTGCCTAGGGCGCAGGGCTAAAGGGGGCGCCAGAAACGCCTTGAAAAAAAATACAGCGCTCTCAAGTGGGAAGAGGGGGCGCTAAATATTTGATCTTGCCTAGGGCACCAAACTGCCTTGCACCGGTCCTGGTTAGGGCTTTACATCCAAGCCATGCTCTGTGAATCATTCTTCAAAATCTTTTAAATGTGACAACAATGTAGAAAAGAATTCTGTAACAGGAATTCTAGAATAAAATCATTCTGTTCCACACTGTGAGAAAGAACAAGATCATTAGTGTTTTGCAGAAGGGGGCGGTCTTTTTGTGATCTAGTGACCAATGGCTCAAGTGCCCACAGAGAGGTCCCTGCGTGCCAGCTGTGGCACCCGTGCCATACGTTCGCCATCACTGACTTAACTTTTGTGCCACAATGAAAATATTTTGCACCTTCACAGTGTGGAGTATCTTGTGTACATCAAGTGGTAACAATGCCAATTAAATCCATTTCAATTCCAGCTTTTAACACAACAAAATGTGGAAAAGTAAAAGGAGGGGTGAATACTTCTGCAAGGCACTGTAAATGTAATCAATCAATCAATCCTTGCATTTTGTTAAGAAGCATGAATTCCACGATTCAGGAACGTCTTTGAATCTACCAAACATTTTCTGCTTTCACAGGAAGGTGGACTTAGGATTTGCAGACAGCAATGCAGAGAACCACCTACCTTTATCTTCAACAGTACTGACGTAGCAGGACAAGTTGTTGCCGCTGTGCCTCCTCTCGCCTTCTGTCCAAGGTCTGTCACTTACCCTCCTCCATCTGTTGAAGCAAGTGTGACTTAGTTTTGCCCCATTCACCAAATATAGTGGAGAAAGGTGAATGGGATCTGGGAAAGAACAAGGCAGGAGATGCAGAGGCAACAGCTTCTGCTGTATTGATGCTGTTGAAGATAAAGGTAGGTTTTCTGGGTTGCAACCTGGCATTCTTACATTGATTGCAGAGAAAAAGTCAGTTGAAAGGAAGTCTTCAAAGCTAATAGACTAGTTCGGGGGGAAAAGAAGCATAGGTGAGACCTGAGTGGCAAATGACTTTGTCCTTCAGCAGAAGGCCCATGATGTAGGATTCATAAGGACTTAGTTTTCCCTACAAATGCAGGAACAGCCTCCTATTAGAAACAAAAGCTGGGATCTAGCTTTGTGACATACAGCACAATCTTGCTCAGGAATAAGTCCTGTTGAACACAGTGGGACTTACTTCTGAGTAAAGATACATAGGATTATGCCGGGGGTCTTCAACCTTTTTGGGCTGGTGGGCACATTTAGCATTTTGAGAAAATACCATGGGCACTATCACAAAATAGTGAAAATACCATGGGCACTATCATGAAATAGCTGTGCCACAAAGCATGTCCATTCACAAAATGGCTGTCATGGTGGGCAAAGCCAATCACAAAACACTCATTTCACAGCCTTTGGGCCCATGTGAGACCCAGAGGCATTCTGAGACAAGGAAATGCAGATAGCGGGTACACAACCCCGACTTTAAAGAAATTAAATTAAAAATTGGAAGCAGGAAGGGACCCTGGAAAGTATCAAAGGAGGTGTCTGTGGGCACATCGGTGCCCAAGGGCACTATGTTGGAGACCCCAGGATAACACAACTAGGCTCAAACAAGGGGCTTGCACTAGTTGTGACAGCAGTGCCTCCCTCCATGCCATATTCCTAACTACATTTGAAACTCTCCTCTTTCAAAAGTAGTTTGTCATGTGGCGTGGAGAAATGCTGCCCTTAGAGAAAAATACCTTGAGCTCATGGTTTTTTGGTTCCTGGTTGACCCAAATATGTAAAATCAAGAAGGAACAAAAAATTCAGGGGGGAAATGTATAATTTAAGTGATGGGACAATAGTGCTGAAGATGATTGCAATTCTTTTGAACAGAGGTGCAAGGCTTTTGCAGGCCAGAAGTAAAACCTTTGAATGCTGCTGCTCCCATGCCAGGAAAGTAGGATGGTGACCTTTTCTTCTGACGCTGCTCCTGACATGAAAAAATTAAGCAGGTGTAGGCTTTTCTGGCATCAAGTGAGGGTAATATTGTGACCTGCTCAATTCTTAGTGTTAAATTGCAATGAAAGGTGCAGGAGCAGGCCAAGAAAAAATATGTGGCAACCCCATGTTAGGCAGTATTTCACAGACTCAACTCCATTGTTTGAGAGAGAGAGAGATCTGTAGTTATTTGAGGACACCCATCTCTCCCTTGGGTTGGCTATTAACTCTTGATTTTCTAGTTTTTGACCCTGCAGGGGAAATGATTCTTTGACCTATGTGTTTTGGTAACCTTAGGGCAGCTTCAGCTCTACACTCTGATGCTCAGCCATGGGAATGCTGCCAGGATTTTTCCAGGTGTCTGATCTCAACTTCAAGATGGGTGTGCTGAGAATCCTTAAGTTTATTTGGGATAATTGTGTCTGTCTTGCGGGTAGATGCATGCATTCATTCTAATAGCATTTTATGATCACCGGACAGCATTCCTATGTCTGAACATTGTAACATGGCAGCCCTGAAACTGGTTTTGACTCTCATTCCATAACATTGGTCCCAATGTGACTTCTCCTTAGGACTGGCAAAGTATTAACTATATTCCTGTTAAACTGTTGCCTAAAAGAATGCAAACAGCTGACTCTGAACAGCTACTTGAGTTGCTGCAGCAGTACAAACAGCTCAACCTGCTCCACTTCTCATGGGAACTCTCTACACTGCAAGAAAACCTAGGTGTACCATTGGCCCTATATGAAGGAACCTTGGGCTGCCAAGCATCTAGTGATGGGGTGGGGGTGGAGAAGGGATGTACAATAGCAACAACGGCTGATTGGTTTCAGGTTCCAATGCAAAAGCAAACTGAGTTTGGCTACCTTATCAGTGCAACTATTCATAGCCTAATCCTACCACCACACCAGTAAAGAAACTATATGGAGTGAAATTGACCCCAGTATTTTATTCGTATAATCTAACTAGTTTGTTTTAAAATGAGAAGAAGGCTGCTAGGAGACCTAACTGCAATGCAAACCCCATATAAGTGTAAATAATTGGCTAGGGTTGACCTTTTCATATAGTTTCTTCATGCTTGTGTAATAATAGCCTGTTAGCTAACTTGAGGATACATCAAACATGTGGTCCCTTCCAGCTCTTGCTGCAATGTTTGTGAATAACTAGTGGTTCGAGCAGGGGGGTGAGCGATTTACGATCATTCATCAAATTCAGGGGCCCAATTCCAGAGATTTATTGGAATGAAATGCTTATAGCACTATCCTATGCATGTCTACTCAGGAGTGAGCCCTACTGAGTTACTCCCAGGCAAGTGTGTATAGGATTGCAGCCTTGTAGCCCAATTGTATGCATGTTTACCCAGAGGTAAGCCCCCCCCCCGCCCCATTCCATGGGTGATAGGATTGGGCTATAAGACTGTGGTCTTTATACAGGTCTGCTCAGAAGTACCGGTAAGTCCCGTTGAGTTCAATGGTGCTTCCTCTCAGGTAAGTTGGTATAGGATTGGCAGCCTAGTGTGTTAAAAGTATGAACTGAAAATCACCAGTGAAAATACTACCTCAGCTATGAAATTATTAGGTGGCTCTAGGCAACACGTGCACTTTCAGCCCCCAATCTGCGACACAGAGAAGGTGATAATACTGATCTACCGTAACTGAGTTTAAATTTTAAACAAAGGATTATTTTTAAAAATGTATGTGAAGTGCTTTGAACACAGGCAGTGCTACGTAAATAAATGCTGCCTATTAAGATTTGTGCTGCAAAACCAAACTGAGTTTGCTCCTATGCACGTTGCATTGATGGTGGGCTCACGTCAAAAGAGAAGTAAGTTTGTTCTAATGAAAGAATAGGCATTTCCCCTTAAATATTGGTATTTGGAGAATGAGCTGTAACGGGGTAACTTTCTCTTTATTCAGGATGGGATATACATATAACAGAGCTGCTTCTGTGATGTCTACTCGAACAAAGGCCTACAACAGCTCAGCAGATTATAAAACATCCAAAACCCCTCCAAAGCACTTTGACAAAAATGCCTATGTGTAGCCGAATGGTTCTTCAGGAGTCAGTGTGTTTTTAAAAATCACGTTTGTGCTCTTCATTCACAGAATGATTTTTAGAAAGGTACTGGTGTCATTAGCACCAGGAATAAGAATATTTTATAAATGAACTTTTGCCTTCTTGATGTAAATCTTCCTCATGCCTTGTTTTAAGATTTATACTGATGTTATGCATAAATTATATCTGTAAATCATTTGCTATTTTTGCTTTCTGTAAAAAAACAAAACATCTGCAAATAAAGTCATGTCATATTGGTTATGGCTAATGGTATCAAGATTCCTGTAGATTGAAACACTGCAGGAAGTCTCAGAAGCTTACATCTTTTAGATGGGTACCAAAGTTGTAGTTCTATCTTTGATATTTTGCAACCAATTTTAAAGACATGTTAAAACAGATTGAGACAGGTAAGTGGAAGCACAATCCCAGTAGTTTATGCTATGCAGTAACAATCCTTGTTCTAACTCATTGGTTCCTAAGCTTTCAGCCCCACAGCCTGATATGCATCCTTTCTGGGTAATTTGGGGATTTTGTCACAGAAAGCTAATCCCTCCCTTCCCCAACCCTCCACATCCCACAAATCTTCCTTAAATCTGCAAAACATTTTTGGGGTTTCATACGACAGCTTGTATTCAACTGGGCATCATTGGCAGGGACATTGGACTGCTCCTGGAGAAATGTTGCTAGTTTTAATAGTTTCATCTCAGAAGAAGCCAATTCAATACAAATTTCTCTTCAGGTGAAATTTCTGTGGTGACTCTAATCATTAGCTTTATTATGCCCTCAGCTGCAGAAGTTAAAATGCTCCAAGGGACCAAGGAAGAAGGCAGCTGCTGGGCCTTCTGCACCATTTGGTCCACCAGTCTGACAGTGAATGTTCTCTTCCTACTGTAAAGCAAAGTGGAAGTTCTGCTGTCCATAGTAAGCAGCAGAAGAGGAAGAGGGCGAGTGGACACAAATGTAGTTTTTCTCTCAGTGCCTCAGAGCATTTAACTCAGGGATGGGCAACATAGGGAGGTCCGTAGGGCCATTTATGCCCCCTCCACACCCACCTCATGGGCACAGTTTGCCAGGTGACCTGAAAATGATTTTTAAAAATTAAGGAGGGGGGAAGGCATCCGTAGCATGAGGGAGCACCAAAAAGGTCTGCTACAGAGCCCTAAAAGGGTCAAATTTAGCTTGCAAGCAAGCTAAATTTGACCTTTTTGATGCTCCCTGTCCCTAGTGCTATGGAAGCAATTTTTCCACTTTAAAAAGGTTTATTTTTGTGGGGGGGGACACGACACATATGGCCTGTGGGCTGCGTGTTGCCCACCTTTGATTTAAATGTATAAGTGCTGAGTTCAGGCAAGGATCTGGCCATCTTGGGTATCACACTTGGCAGGCTGGGAAAGTTTACCATAATGAATATGTTAGTCTTTAAGGTGCTACAAGACTTTCAGTTGTTTATGCTCAGCAGGAGTAGTGCAGTTGTTTCAACAAGTTCCAAAGTAATGCTTGCAGGACTTAAGAATGTCCCCAATAGTATTATGCTGACAATATGGGCCAAATACAGACTTTGTGAAGTGAGGAGTGCCCAGCAGGGGTGCCCCTCCTACAAAGCCAACTCATTTTCCACCCAGGGAAAGCTACTAGTGTCCCACAGAACCTGCTGCTCAAAGTGATGCCAATTTCTTCCAACCTTTGCAATTTTCTGTATGTGCATGAAGGAAGAAAGTAAAATGTGCAAGAAAATAAATAATTTATTTAAGATGTTCACATTTTCTATAAAGTTTAGCATAAAGGTTTGGGTTTTAGTTTTTGTTTTTTTTTAATTACTTAAAATACTGTGTCAGTTAATACTGTTTATTGATAATCACTTATTCCCTGAAATTGGAGAGCTAGCTGGAAGCATTTAAACAGTCCTGTATTAAATCAAAGGGAAACTAAAAAGACACCAGTTTTTGTAAACAAAAGTTCATTGTTAATGCACAGTAAGAAAAATGAACAGAAATCAGATTGTTGTAGATAAAACCTCATTCCAAAGACAACAATCATATATCTGAAGAGTCGCTCCAGTCTGTGACGGTGACCAAGCTGCTTTTTAATGTACTTGTTGTATCAGCATCTTGAAGGCCTATTTAAAAAGACAGTGACAACATTGTTTTTAAAGATATGCAGTGAGAGACATTCCAATAGTACCCTATGCAACTTGTTCCAGTACTCTAGCATTCTCAGATTTAGATACTGTATTTTTCCGTCTATAAGACGCCCCCATGTATAAGACGCCCCCCACTGGGCAGTTTTGCAACCGCGCGGTTCTCTCCTCGGCTTACTTCCGTGTATAAGACGACCCTCAATTTTTAGTCTAGCGATTTTAGGAAAAAGTATAGTCTTATACATGGAAAAATACTGTAGTACTTCCTAATGTACAGTCTAACCCTTTTTGCAAGAATTTTGATCTTCTTTAACCAAGGCTGGCCAACACAGGAATTTTCTATGCTTCTGGGTAAGGGCCTTAATGCACAACTAGAAATGCATGAATCTGTACCCCTCAAAAGCTACTGTGTTATGTGGGGGTCCTATACATCTTGTTGCCATGTGGACCTCCTCTCCTCCACCACTACCCTGAAGATAAATGCTACATTGCTTGTGGGGATCAGTTGTGACGAGTACACACATGCGAAAACAGGGGAGGGCATGGGGTGGGGTATCCCCCGTGGATATCCTGAAAAATAATTTCTTTAAATAGAGATGCCACCGTTTCAATCCTTTAGGCCACTACTTCATCTGCTGAATATTTCAGGGCTAGAGAGAGCTATAAGTGCTCAAATGGAAACATTTAAGTTTCAGTGGCAATAAATCATCATTAATGCTGCATTTCATATGAAAAGATATTGGTATAAATTTTACTTTATTTACAAGGGAAACTAAATGCCTAGGATCCAGAGGGTCCTTCGTACAAGTAGAAAGCAGTTCCTCTAATGGAAGAAGCCCCAAACTGCTTTCGATTATTCCAACAGGGTGGCCACAATCCACAGAGTTAAATGTGCCCAATCCTGTTCATTTAAGTCAAGGATGGGGAACCTCAGGCCCATGGGCCACATATGGCCCACAGGAAGTCCCCATCCAGCCTGACAGCTTCTGATGTGAGTTAACAATGGGGATTCCTCTCCTCACTAGCCGGCGGGGGGCGGGGAGGAAGCCAAATGGGGCCTTGGGCCAGATGGGGAACCACAACAGGCTAAAATAGGCCCATGAGTCCCCATCCCTGTTGTACTGTGATCTACAGCCGTGTCCAACTTGGTGCCCTTCCAATGTACCCTTGGACTAGAGCTCTGATTCCTGACCATTGGCCATACTGGCTGGGGCTGTTGGGAGTTGGTCCAAAATATCTGGAAGGCACCAGTATGGGAAAGGCTGAAGATACCACTGAATGGAATGGGAACAGCCACCTAGAGAGTATCAAATCCATCACTGTCAGGAGCGTAGTCAAATGCCCTAACCACTTTATCACTCTATCTAGTTAAAAAGAAACAGATAAAACATGACTGCTTAAAAAATTGGATATAGGGATGCATATAGCATATATCTGTAGATATTCTTGTGAGTATACCAGATGTTCAATAAACAATACATTGGCAGGGTAAATGGTGGTGAGCTTCACACCATGCAGCTCTCTCTCTGTATGTATGTGGACTCTCCTGTAGGTAAGGACCCTTAGAGCTAAAACACTGGCAGAGAAACACACAAGCAGGTGAAGCACAAGTGAAACAGGCACAATGCAGCCACACTGATTCAGGACTCATAGGGTTAAGGATTGGCCGCAAAAGGGGCAGAGCTGGATAATAGCCAATCTCATTCTGCAGCAAAGGGATGCCCAGGAGAATGTAGAAAGCGAGAGAAGCTGGATTCCCCAGCCAAAGCTCAAACTGCCTTAAGAACCTCTTTAAGAACAAAAGCACCAGAAAACCCACTTTTCACTGGAAAGAACAGCAACCCTCACACCCAGATGCAACTCTTTTTAGACCAGATTAGTGTTCCTGGAACATTCTGTTTTTAATTGTGTTTTTGCAGTTTTATGATCATTTGATATGATGTATTTTATGTTATTTTATTGTATGTTGCCTTGTATGTCTTTTTGAAATTAAGAGGTGGGGGGACAGAATTCAGAACAAACATCCCCCCCTTCTACAACACCATACCCTCAGTAGGTCTCACTCTGGAGTAAATCTCCCTCCCAGAGTGTGCAGAGAGAGGGACGACACAGCTGTGGATAACAACACCAGAAATATTGACCACTTGTAGATACCATCACTAGTATACCTTCGTCCTTCGGTGACTTTCCCACAGGAGCTCCCCAGGCATGGGGCATAGATGGAACATTGGAATCTTTCATTTCAAGGGCAGCTACATTCTTAACTTTCTCCTCTTTTGCTAGCAAGGGTTTTTCATCTTCCAAAGATGACAAATCCCAGTCATCATCATCTTCGTCCTCAACTCCTGTAAACTATTAAGAAATAAATGGAATTTGTTAAAACTTTGGACTCCAGCAGAGGTGGGAATCTGTGGCCCTCAAGAGGTTGTTGGACTGAAACTCTCATCAGCTCCAGCCAGCATGACGAAAGGTCAGGAATGATGGAAGTTGGGAGTCCAACATCTGGAAGGCCACATGTTCTCCACATGTTCTACAGGAACAGGTCTCTGCTAGTTCTTCCATACACAGAACTTGTAATAGTAACAGTGTGCTTATTTTATTTTATTTTATTTTTGATTTCTGGAAATTGACAGCATAGGATAAGTAAAGAAAACATTTTGATTTTATTAGTTCTGTGTTTGTTTGTTTTTAATAAATAGTAGTTTTGGGGGAGGAGACTGAAATACTTGTAATATTTATTTGAATCAGTACCAAACACTGTGAGAGTACCAACAGAACAAATCTCAAAGAAAAACCAGTATGCTACTGTAGTAAATAATGCAGTGCCCTCTACTGACAGGAGGCTACAATGTGCACTCTGAAGCGAAAAACTAGAATATGCTTACATTATGTGCCAAATTACAAATGCAATATTTTAAAGAAGAGATCCGCCCAAGTTAAACTGTTTCACTTACATCTCATTCATTTCAACAGGCGAGAGTTAAGCATGCATTTCATTTGCCATTAAAATCAATGGCACATTAAATTTGGCAAACACTCCTATGTCATACCCTGTCCTATAAGAAAGTGAAATGGAGCCGTAAGGTGTAGAAATAACTATATTAAAAATGAGTTTAATTTCCTTCCCCCCCCCAACTATAGGAAGCTACCTTATACCAGGTCAGACTATTGTTCCGTCTAGCCCAGTATTGTCTACTACTCTAAGTAGCTGATCTTCAACGTTTCTGGCAGAGGTGCATCACCTGCTACCAGGTCTTTTTAACTGGAGATGCCAAGGACTGAACCTGGGACCTTCCGCATGCAAAGCAGATGCTCTACCACTGAGCTCTGGTCTCTCCCCTTTGTCTGTGAGACAGCATTTTATGGAAGAGTTTTAACATTTCCAGATTGGCTTACCATGGAGGAAGCGGGAGGGGAGTGTTTCCCTAAAACTTTTATTTTACCCTGGAGCTCACTTCTCCAGATGCTATGTTCAGAGATAACATCTCAAGCAGGGCCTTCCTCTAAAATCATAAAGAGCGAACAGGTCTATATGGGAAGAAGTGCTCCTTCAGGTGAAATGCTGGACTTAGACCACATAGGACTTTTATGTCTGCAATCAGGATTGGGCTTAGAAGCAAAGAAGGAGCCAGCGCAGTAAGGGAGCCAAAGTGCTTTTCCATGGCAGGTGAGGAAAGTGGCAACACTCTGTTCTACTTGTCACGTCCTTTAAACCTCTTTTTACACGGCTGCAACTGAAGCAGTCCTGGGAGACTGACTTGTACATCTGAATTTTACTTAGGTAGGAAATAAACAAATATCAGAGTTGCTTTTAACTGGTAGATCACTGCAATATTGAACAAATACTGACCATAGATGCCCTTTATCAGCAGCTACAGAGTAGTTGACAGAAAATAATAATAATGAGAACTTCTTACTACAGTAGATGATCCCCTGAACAACCACTCAAGTGGAAGGGGAAGAGCTTCAGAAAAGAAACCATGTCTTGAAATAGATATAAGTCCTTACAAATTAAATCTAGTACCTTTACTCCTTGGGCACACTTTTGAATAGACGCTGAGCCAACTATAACTTCTCCAACAGATTTGCTTTCCTTTCCTTGGTTCAAAAGGTGGTTTTCCGCTTGCTCAGGTGCTCTTTGGATAAGCATGCCTACATAATGATGAAAATGGGATATGGTCAGCTTATAACCCAAATGTTTTAAGGGTGTGGATACAATCTGCAAAAGCACCGCTCCTGCTGCACTATCACCATTTCCCCCCCAATGAGGCTTACACACAAGGGTGTGTAGTGGTCTCCCTCAATGGACTACACTTTGGATCTTCAGTTCAGGTACTTCAACTTTGCATTTTCAGCCCTAGATTGGTAGCCATAAACCAGCCTTCCACAACCTGGTACCCTCCAGATATTTTGGAAATCAACTCCCATCAGCCTCAGCCAGCATGCTCAATGGTCAGGAATGCTGGCAGATGTTGTCCAAAACATCTGAAGAGGAAAGCCGCCATAGGCAACTAGGAATTGCATGCCTGTGAGCAGGCTGACGGAGGAGGGCTGGAGCGCTCAAACCCCCCTCTGCACCCAGCACAGAAACCAAGCAGGCTTCCAGAAGGGGGAAGCCCCATCTTCCACTCCCAGCATAAAATGCAGCAGGCTGCTGCCAGGGGGACAGAGGTCTCCATCCCCCCTCTGCCAGCCCCCAGCAGGCTAGTAAAGATCATTTGCAGGTTAATAATTTTGTGGGCTTGTTCACAAGGCTGAGAGTCTGCTAATTACATCCTGGGAGGGACTCATAGATCAATTCTGTTAGTATAGTCAGAGGTTATGGAATGTGTAAAATGCCCCCAAACCTTCTTGTCCTGCTACACCACCTCAGATTACTAAAATTAAAAGAATATCAAAAGTGAATTTACTGTTCACTGTTCAATTTTTGTGCTCATTAACAAAACAAAACAAAACCCTGGGTAATGATATTTAACACATATGGATGTGGCCAAAATTAACAGCCAAAATTAAGTATGCACTGACTGGTTGGCCAAAGATTAGAATAGGAGATAATGGGGAGGATGCCCACATCAAATCAAAGGCTGCAGGTCTAGTGGGTGTCTTCTCTGTGACTATCCGAGGCTTATCAGGTGATCAGGAATGGACCTGGAAGCTATGGATGCTGGTAATGTATCCATAGTTTACATACATAGTTTACATGTATGCAGCTGCAAGGTACATAATGGAAGTGGGACAATATGATTATTGGCTGTCCAGCGTACTGCTGGTCACCCAACAGGAAAGCACAGGAAAGCCGAGCATGGGATGAGCACAGATCCCAGTGTGAATGTGGCAGTTATGCCTCCTCCTAAGTTGCATGCCTTCAGTTCCTCCCTAAGGCTGCCCACAAAATTAACTTTCATACTTTTTGAAGGCTTAAGATTTGCTCCGATTTCTTCCACCTCATCTTCTTCGGGCGAGTTCACATCACTCTGGCTTGCAAATCTTGACAAGATGTCCTTGCTGTTGCTCTTGGATGCTTTAGGCTGAGCCAATTCTGGTGAGATGTAGGACTGCATGATATCATCCTCCTCCACTTCATCCTCTGAGCTAAATGGTGGGGTTCTAAAGTACAAATAAATCTGTGGATTCAGCTTGTTTCAATAATAATAATTTTTAAAAATACGAAATACAATGGTGTAGCAAGAGCTTGTTTTAATCAAACTTTGACCAATCCCATTATTACCTTACCCAGAGTTTCCCTGGGTTCTGAAATTTATCTCGTCAAAGAAGGGAAAAATTGAAGAGAAGTCACCTATCTCTAATGAATTCATTTTGAGATCAAATAAAGGTGCATTGTTCCCCACCCCATTGGGTAAATGGAGCACCACCATTTTAAACATTAGCTAATCCAGAGTAACAGCACTCTAAAGAAGATTCTTTTAAGAGTGCAGGTTCCACCAATCTAAACTTTCTCCCATATGTTTGAGGTCACTAGGCAAGAGTTCTCTGCTGAGAAATATCCTGTGCACAGTAAAAAAAATATGCGGAGCTCCGTTTTAGATCCCTCTAAACAAAGATAGATTCTACCCAACTAAACAATCCAGCTGATTTTATCCTGGTTAAAAGGTAGATGGCATAAACCATTCATTGTCATCTGTGGTTCATCATGACCATTATTTTGTGCATAGTATAAGCAACTGTGTATACTAAGCATGTAGAGAATAAACAGGCATGTGCACCTGTCTTTGGATTCCCCACACAAGTGTTATTAGCATCCAAAGAATCCAAGTATTCATTATGTTTTATGACTGTACAAATGTGATGATGGCCAAGAAATCAAAGGACTGCTAACAGGGCTTCAGATTTGGGATGGAGTGTCCTGCAGGTTTCCCTGTCCTTCCCCTATTCCTTTGCCTTGTCCTCATTAACATACTGACCATCTCTTTATGCAAAGTGGTGTATACAATTTTACCTTTTTTCTTTGCATTAATTAATTAGAATCCAGAATTTTGGGTTCCTAGTACAGTATGGAATCACACCCATTAATAAGCATCAAAATCAAACTGAAGAAGACTTACGTAATACTATGCAGCTTCCTAGGAATTTCATCCCCCAAAGCATTCTTCCTGGTTCTGGAAGAAACAAGAGGGGGAAAATTGCAGTTTTTGTTGCCTAATATGTTGTTATATATCTTGTGGATTGTTAATGTGTATGCTGCTTTGAATGGAAGTGACTTATAAATGCAATAAATACATTAAAATGATATCGTGAACACTCATTATAATTGATCACTCCCCTCTCTCCAAAAGGAGAACAGCCTCAACATTCTGCTAAAAGAACGTGTTAAATGTCACTGTTGAGGGGTCAGAGGAAATATATTAATAGGCCTAATTCCCTCTGTTTCTTTCTTGTCTTTCTACTACAAGGCAACTTACAACAATAAAAATAAACCGCAACAATGCAAACAATTACATCTTGACTGAAAGGCTCCGCTTACTTTGGAGTAGATGTGTTTTCAGCGGGGATTGTTCTTTGTATGGATGGGCGTTTGGCAACTGAATAACGTTTTGCTGGTTTGGGTAACACTGTGGATAATGAACCTCCTAAGTGAGCTGCCCTTTGCTTAGCTGGAATGAAATGCAAATAATAAATAAGCACAATGCGTGGTAGTCCAAAAGAAACCTATATGTCAATTTTTATGTGGTCTTCATCTTATATCACTCTCTTATTTATTTATTTATTTATTTTTTAATATATTTTTTTTGATAAACATAAACAAATCAAATACAATCAAACACATGCTCCCATCACCTTGGGACCAATATGATAAACAACTACTACTTTTCTATACCATTGTATCTAAATTCCAAAAATACATCAGATCTTGACATGGTGTAGTCCCCTTTCCCTCAATTAAAACATAATCTAAAAATAATCCACATATATCCTTAACACTGTTTTTCTTTAACTGTCCCCTTATACATTTGATATTACAAGTTAACATATCATTTAAAGCCATATCCCACACTTCGTTATACCAGTCGATAATAGAGAAAACTTGATGAACTTTCCATTTTCTTGCTATCATTAATCTACCCGCCGTTAACAAATTTACAATTAATTCTTTAACATTTTGAGGACCAGCCACCTTTTCAGTTATTGATAACAATGCTAATTTAGGACAAACCTCTAAATCAATACCAATAATTTCCGATATTTCTTCAAAAATCATTTTCCAAAAATCCAGTACGCTTTTACAACTCCACCACATATGAGCATACGTACCCAACTCCTGACCACCTCTCCAACACATTGGAGAACTATTATTATCTACTTTATTTAATCCCACTGGAGTCAGGTACCATCTCCAAATTAATTTATAATAATTATCTTTTATCCTTATTGACATATTTTCAGGGCTTTTTTTCTGGTGGAACTCACCGGAACTGAGTTCCAGCACCTTTTCTTCTATTAATTGCATTACAATTTAATCACCATCTACTCCCGAGGAAATGTAATCCAAGAGTTCCGGTATCCTTTTCTCCAGAAAAAAAGCACTGCATATTTTTCAATATACGCCTATCCCATATCTTATTCCACTCTTCTTTCGCTATTTCCTCCTCAAAATCTGTATCCCAAACTATCTTAAGATTTTCTTCAGGCTCTTCTGATTTCTGAATCATTTTATATATCATCTTTGTAATGCCTCTAGCTGATACATTCCCTTCTATAAGTTTTCTAGACATAACTACCTTCTTAAATGCAGTGAATTCTCTTTCATGATCATGGATGGGAAGGAACATGTGGAAACTGAACCCCGAGAAGACCAAGGTACTTCTGGTGGGGGACAAGGGGAGGTTAGGGGATGTTGACCTGGTGCTGAATGGGGTACATCTACCCCTGAAGGACCAGGTCCGCAGCTTGGGGGTCATTCTAGACTCCCAGCTGTCCATGGAGGCTCAGGTGGCAGTTGTGAGCCGGGCGGCACTATATCAACTCCATCTGATACGGCAGCTGCGCCCCTACCTTCCTAATCATCTGCTCCCATCAGTGGTTCATGCCTTGGTCTCCTCTCGCCTAGACTACTGTAATGCGCTCTACGTGGGGTTACCCTTGAAGACGGTTCGGAAGCTACAGCTGGTACAGAACGCGGCGGCTCGCCTGGTTAAAGGCAGCCGCCGGCGGGATCACATCACGCCAGTGCTCAAGGAGCTGCACTGGCTACCCAGTTGCTTGCCGAGCCAAATTCAAGGTG
The DNA here is from genome assembly GCA_021292165.1 of Shinisaurus crocodilurus. Lineage (NCBI taxonomy): Eukaryota > Metazoa > Chordata > Lepidosauria > Squamata > Shinisauridae > Shinisaurus > Shinisaurus crocodilurus. The sequence goes on along the minus strand of CM037878.1, from coordinate 160,857,980 downwards.
TTGGTTTTGACCTTTAAAACCCTATATGGCTCCGGTTCAGTCTATCTCAAGGAGCATCTCCAGCAACACCAAGTGGGCCGCTCAACAAGATCTGCCACGGATGGCCTTCTCCTTGTCCCTTCAGCCAGAGCAGCTAGACTGGTGGGGACGAGGAAGAGGGCCTTTTGTGTGGCGGCCCCCGTACTGTGGAACTCTCTCCCGAGTGACCTCCGCCATGCCCCCTCTCTGCTGAGCTTCCGTTGCTCATTAAAAACCTGGTTGTTCAGACGGGAATATGGGGTGGGTTAAGATTTTAAAATTTTTATATTGCTTTAAATGTATTTTATTGTTTTTATTCTGTGTACATCGCCCAGGGTTGCCGGCCAGATGGGTGATAAATATAAATAAATAAATGTATGTCTCCTCTTCCATTTCTTTGCCCATTGAACTAATTGAATTAAATTTAGCCACAAAATTCTTCCTGGTCCAACCCTTTCATTTATTTGTTGCCTTGTCTCCATTTTTTCCAACCAGTCCATTAATCTAATTACTTTTTTCTCTATATAAATTCGTGCCAAATGTCTAACATTCTCTGGAAAGTCCTCCATTACCACCACTGGAGTAAGCGGTGATATACCTGGTATAAATATTTTCTTATTGCTATTCCAATTTTCTAACATATTTTAAAAAAAGGGGTTTTCTAATCTTTTTATCATATTATAACCTTGCTTTGCAAATAAAACATTCTCCACCCTATTTCCCAATTCATATGCTTCTATTTCCCAAAACATAATATCTTTCCTAGCAATAATATCCATAATAGGTCTAAGTTGATTTGCTATATAATACCACTTTATGTTTGGAAGACCAAGTCCCCCTACTTTTTGAGGTTTATACCATCTATTTTTAGTAATCCTCGATCTCCCCCCCACCCCCCACCCATTACAATAACTATTTATAATTACTTGCCATTCTTTAATTTCCTTCTCTGGTAACTTATTTGGTATCATTCTAAACAAAAAAAATTCTTTAGTAAAATCTTCATTTTAATCAAAGCTATTCTACCATCACTCTCTTTTTTTAAATTGTTAGTTTTCATTGTTGGATGTTGTTGTTTTGGCTATTGTTTTTATTTTTTACACTTTAAGCCACCTTGAGTGGTTTAAAAATAGTAAGAAAGATGGAGGTATATATACTCTTAATAACTAATAATATGATGCAGAGAAATGTTATGACCATAATAAATGCTTGTTACCTTGCTTCCCTATGTTGGGCAGAGGTTTCTCAAAAAATAGACATTTCTTATGCATCTAGAGCAAGAAAAGAGCATTGCACAATGCATTGTGGGAACATAGCATCCAAAGTCAGTCCAGGCACCCTGCCAGGACTGTGCTATCATAGCCAGACTGTCCGTCAGTGAAAATTTGATTTTTGAAGAATAAGAAAGAAGGCGCTATTTGGATATGATAAAGCAATTCAGGGCATAAATGAATGGTTAGATTACTAGTCAATTAATCTGTGCAGGATATTCCACAAAGAGAGGATAACTGACAACAGTTTATGCAGATAATCGTGTATCAGAGTTCAACTCAGGGTTGTAAGGGCTCTATCAGTTCAACATTAGGGGTATAAAAATGTGATGAAGATTTATCTAAGGCAGTGATGGCGAACCTTTTTGAGCCTGAGTGCCCAAACTGCAACACAAACCCAACTTATTTATTTCAACGTGCCAACACTGCAATTAAACCTGAATACCGAGGTTTTAGTTTTAGAAAAACAACTCATACAGTTGTCCAAACTAATTAACATCTTTTGTCTTTAAAGAAAAACACAATAACAGAGCTTTCAATGATACAAACAGTTTTTTGTTGGGAAAAAAATCAACTCAAAAAATCATTATAGTACTACATTGTACACATAGCCTGAAGGGAATTTATACTAACTTTTTAAATAATTAGGCACATGTATTTTTGGATAAGGGATTCTCAACTTGTAATATGATGATATGCCAGACTGAAATTATATGGGGCACGCTTTACCCCGGATCCTTTCCCTGCTTCTACAGGTGTCGGAGTAGTAAAAGTAAAAGTCAACCTGTACTAGGATGAGAAAGATAAACAAGAAAACTAAATGTGCTTAACACATTTTAAACACTTTATGTCTTGGACTGCAAACACTGCATTAGGTAAAAGTTTGCAATGGGCATGCTTTTGCACAATTAATGTGATTTTTGCTATTGCATGCATGCTGATAATTTGTCAAACCTTGGCTCAAACTCCGTTAGTCTGAGAGCAACACATGCAGCTCTCGGGTCAACTGTTAGGGCTTTACATCCAAGCCATGCTCTGTGCATCATTCTTCAAAATCTTTTAAATGTGATAACAATGTAGAAAAGAATTCTGTAACAGGAATTCTAGAATAAAATCATTCTGTTCCACACTGTGAGAAAGAACAAAATCATTAGTGTTTTGCAGAAGAGGACAGTCTTTTTGCGATCTGGTGACCAATGGCTCGAGTGCCGACAGAGAGGTCCCTGCGTGCCAGCTGTGGCACCCGTGCCATAGGTTCGCCATCACTGGTCTAAGGGGATCTGGGCAGATTCTACAGAAGATGCAACCTGATCTCTGATCCTCTTGGATCAGTCTTCCATTTGTGCTGTGGGCCAATTTTTTGTATGTTATCAAGAAACACTGTTGACTTCATTGACTGCTGTCCAAAAGCACCAGCACAAAGATTTAAATTGTTCGTTAATTAACTCTTAAACCTATTCATCAGCTTTTAACATTTACTAGTTAATGAATCTACAGTTTATAACATACTGTACATATAAACAGGCACACAATCACTTTGTTCTGAGGAATCGTTCACACATGGTGGAGTTTAGAGTTCCCAAAAATCTGAAGCCAGGGTGGGGCAGGGGAACTGGGAAATTATTGCACCTTCTGGAGAAAGATGAGAGCTGGAAAGAAGCCTGCTGCAAGATGCTCTTTCTGCAACTCTAAAGCTGACTTGCCGTTCGAGTTGTTCTCGAATAAGCTGAATGTTGGGAACCTGTTTCTTTCTCTCTTCTCTAGCAGATTCAACAGACATTAAGACTCTGTTCAAATGATCACTTGGGATACCATGAACTCCCTGTGGGGGGAAAAAAGTTCAATTCTGATATGCAACTAACATAATGCTTCAAAGATTTACATGTTGTTTCCTAATTTTTAAAGAACAATATTGCTTCTCTCTTTCAGAGAAGCATTTCTGAGAAGTACATGAATTATCCTCTGGAAGGATGTTGATGTTACATACAGTTGTGTAACTTCATTACATGCACTATCCTTGTGTAGGGGTTTGGTCTTTCACAGAAGTCACTGTAGGGCAGAATGGGCAAAACATAGATCTCCAGATGTTTCCAGAAGCCCATGCCAGCATGGCCAATGGTCAGGAATCTGGGGAGTTGAAGTCCAAAACATCTGGAGATCTACTTTCTGCCCACCCCTGCTGTAGGGCACAGAGGAGAAACCAAACTGCTCTCCCATTCACAGGTTTAGTTGGGTGAGGCTGCTTACTCAGAGAATCCAGTTGATCAAAAAGTCCATCTGGAGAGGGCTGAGTCTAGGTCTACTGTGACAGGACATATACAGTTTACTGAGGGGAAAGCTGGAACCTGATGTGAGAACTCAATTGCTGACTCTGGCAGGTCACTGTTATTAAAAGGTAAAAGAAAAAAAACCCAAAAAATGTTTCAAATGGTTGGGATTTTTTAAAATGACATACCTTAATGGGTGTGTGTGTGTCTGAAATACTGCAAATTCTTATTCAATGGCCCTGTGATTGTTGGTTTGTTTAAATTTGTTTAAAAGCAGTGATTTCCCCAAATGTATGGAGCCATATTCACAATATTTGCTTAATTCAAAATCTTACTCCAAATAAGAGTGAAGATGGTTTAAAAGATGGTGGTTCTATGGATTTTCACCACTGTTCTCCCTCAAAATAAAAATTCTGGCTTTGGATTGTACAATTTTAAGTAAACAAACTATAGCTATGGGTAGTTTTGTCCTCAGTGAGTTTGTCTGAAAGATTATTAAAAATTAGACATATTTTTTCTTTCTCTGCAAGAAATAGTTATTTATACTGGTAATCTTCTTTCCCTCATTTTGAAAAGTTTTTAATGTTTAGGATTTTTTCTTAGGATAAACCATCAGAGATATTTGGAAAATCCACTGTCTTCTTGCTAAATTATATAAAGGAATATTGAAAAAACACTGTAGGATAAATTAGTTTTGTGTGCACTATTTCCAGAGCACTCTCTATACATGAAATTCTCTTTGCAAACTAAACAGATTTTATCACTGCCATTATACTTCATTACTGAACATTTTAAACATATTTTTTAAACTTAATATATGCATGATCCAGCCCAAATTAAGCACTCTGACAGTTAAATGTGTGCTTCCATTGAAATTACACATACGTAAAACATTCTTAAACTTGGTTGTACTGTGTGCCCTAATTGTCTGCCCTCTAGCCCATCTCAGTAGATTTACATGAAAATCATGTAATTTTAATCCAAAAAGCTTAAAGTTGATCTTACTGATTTAATTCCCAAGGATTCCAACTTCTCTGCTAGGGTCTGTTCCAAAACAGCTCTCAGCTCTCTTGTTAAAGAAGGATTGTTCTTCAAAGTATGTATTATATGCTGCTTATTCTTTCCTACTTTGGGCTCATGTTTCTCTGTTTCTGAAACAGAACAGGTATCTGTCTTTAAACATACGGCACAGTATCAATATATCTTATGCACACAACGCAAACAGAAGAACCGTCTTCAAAAACACTACATAAAAATGTTTGCAGTGTATTGTGTGGTCAGCTGTATTTTTTACATGATTAATCCTGGCTTTTCAGTTTTGAAAAACAAAACAAAACACAAGCTTGGACAGAATTCCATTTAGCTGTGGACGATCAAAGGTGAAAAGCGCCAGTGGTGGCTTACAAAAGCTCAGGCAGCGGAGCGAGGAGTGACACATTGTATGCTCCCCCCACTCCCGCCAGGAGGACCTGCTGCCACCACACTCCCTGCCTTTTGGGGAGGACAGGTGTCCCTGGAGATGACCCGCAGTACAGGCGATCTCCAGGGACACCCCTCCTCCCACAATGCCTGCCTCTAAGGAAGTACCTCTCAGAGCCAGACATTTGGGTGCGGCCACCTCTCTAAAGAGCCATGCTGGCTGCTTTTTCAGCTGATGCAGCTCTTCAGAGAGCTTGGCTGCCCTGCAGACTAGGCAGCACGCGGGAGGGAGGGAGTGGAACAGATGCGGAGGATAGGCAGAGAAAAGGGATAGACCGAGCAGGAGGGCAGGGAGAAGGAGGGAGACAGACGTGGTGGGTGGGTGGGGGGAGGCAGCTTTCACACTTAATTTTTTTTGTTTTTTTGCCAAAGTGGCTCCTACTTGAAAAATAGCAAAGAGCACTGCTTTAAGCAGTTCCTGGAAACCTCCACATTAAACATGTTTATTTGTCATAAATAGTTGCACATTGGCATTTTCACACTTTCTGCATATTCTAACTGTATCCATAATCTTCATGAATGTTACCGTTGCCATAATACATGATGACTCCTTACAAACAATTAGTACTTAATCCAGCACTAAGCTTGCATTCGTACCGGTCTAGTGTTTGCAACTTGGGCCGGTGTATAAAGAATTAGCATGAGACGATGTAAAAGTGACTAAATTTGTACAATATGTATAAACGTATCTTTCAGTGTTTGTTCTCTCAAGTCCATGCAAAATGAACTTTGAAACACTCGTATATTCAGAGTTGCACTCAATTTTATACTATAAAGAGAATACTTGGAAAGCACAGTGCAGCTCTCCAGATGGTTTGGACTACAACTCCCAGCATTCCTGACCATTGGCTATGCTGGCTGGGGCTGATGGGAGTTGAAGTCCAAAACATCTGGAGGGCACCAGGTTGGTAAAAGTTGGTTGGTATATATCTTAGGTGATACTCTGGTTGGTTAATAGTGCAGTTTTTGTAATTACAGATGGATTTTGGTAACAATTTGTTGAACGTTTGTAAAGTTAAGTCCCAAATAAATAAATAAATAAATAAATAAAATCTTCTTGTGACCTCCTCAGTGTGCATTAATCTGATGGATGCAACTACAAATACTACATATCCATGAATTATAGTGCAGTAGCTTGGGAGTCACACATGGCTTGTGAGAAATTAAAATGAACTACCGGCATCTTCCAAAAATGAGACTTCTTCTTTCAGTTCAAAAGTGAGACATCCTGAGCGCCCTCTTTCCAGGGTTTTTGGTACAACCAAGGAAGCAAAGAAAACTGAGCAGGAGGCCAACTGTCCCAATTGTAGCTGGAGGAAGAGGGAAGGAGACCCAGGCTGGCTGAAACTGTGGGAAGGGATTTCCAGGGAGACTGGTGGTGAGAGCATGGGCAGGAAGGAGGGCCAAGTGACAGGAGAGGCTACTTCAGGGGAAGGAATGGTGGATGCATTGTGGCAGCTGGCCCTATTGAAAATCTATGCATGTGGCTTGAAACTGTTATCTATTCTGCTATAAAACATGATTGAAGTCAACACGACAATGCTTTGGAAACCACATATATGCGTACATTTGTATTCCCAGTAAAAGCATTACCATAGTAGGCCATAGAAGCTTTGATCAGTCCTATAGTTACCTTTTTCATCCTCTGGAAGCTCCTCTATGGGCTCCAGCATGTGCACCAAGAGGGCCTGTTCTAATAATGAGGAAACACAGGAATAGCACAGACAGAGAAAGACAGATAGACAGGACAGAAGCAGGTCAAGATAAAGGTCCAGAGGGTGAAAATTATGCAGAAGAATAATATGGAGGTGGCGCATTTGATTCTTTTGCTTCTGATTCACTAACTTCAGAGCCAAGTCAAATACTTACTCATGATCAAGTTTATATGACTAATAACAAGCTGCTTAGGTGAGCACATGCCGTTGGTACATGAGGAGAAATATTTACCATCATATTCAAGTACAGTTGTGTTTCTCAACCTCAACCCACTTCTGCAAGCAGAGTGGATGGAAGGTAGTCCTTCGGGACTACAACAAGGAGGCCATAGAACAGCCTGGGCCTTCCTGGCCTTTTTCCTCTTAGCTTGTCCTCTTCCCTGCCCCTCCTTGCTCCCCATGCACAGAAGGTCAACTCTTGGACCAAAAGATTGGGGGGGGGGCAGAGGAAGGAAGGAAGCGTGTGAGCCCCACTCCTGTTCCGCATGCAGAAAGGGAAGCAGCAAAATGGCATCCAGTTTCTTTAGGAACAATCTCACAACTGCCTCCTACCAGGAGAGTGGAACTGGCCCTCTCATAAAGAGGCATTCAACAACTCCTGAGCCCAGCCAGTCGATCCTCTCCTCCTAGATGTAGTAAGCCATGAAGGCAAGGGTTGGGCAAACAAGTGGTTGGCTGCACCCAACTAAGCACCTTGTTTACATCCTCAGGCTGCAAGAGCTAAAATTCATCTAACAACGTAGATGATGGTGCATCAATAGACTGGACTACCAAAAGAGTAGTGTTGAGGCAGATGTGAGCAACATTATCTTCAGAGTGCTTAGTGAGTAAGTCAGTGGGCCGGCAAGGGTTCTTGACCGTCACTCTGAGGCCCAAGTCGGAGTAAGCCTTGAACCACTCAGAAAAGTTCAGCTGGATACTGTGAGGATGCAATGGTGGCAAGGAAGTACGGTTTCTCCACTGCTATCAGCACCACAGAGCAAGTTCAATAATGAGCTCTCATCTCTGTGTGGTTGAATTCAGTGTGCCTTTTACACCACCTCTGTCCAGCCATCTCTTCCTCATCACCCCCAGATTCCCAGTAAAACAAGGGACCAAGTAGGCTCTATTCAGCAGGCAAGGGTGCTTAAGAGAGAATGTGTCAGCCGCCTATGTTGTTTCCCTATTCCATGGAGTGGACCAGGGTTTCAACTCTAGTGGCAGTCAGGCCCACCAAAAACTCCCCAAAGGCTCTCAGGAATCCATCCTGATTCACCAGCCTTTTGGGAGGGGTCAATCCACCTTAATGTGCCCACCACCCCTGCGGAGGGAGACAGTCAGTCTGGGTCTAAGCTTCACTAAGAAGTGATCTGAACATGACATGGGAGTTAGCCAGAAGCCCCATATTCAATGGGACTTACTCCCAGGGAAGTGGGTACAGGAATGCAACAGAAATGACATGACTAACCATCTTGGGATCAGGTCAAAGTCCAGTTTTCAACTAATTTATGCACCCAAGGCGATACTGTATATTTTTATTTCACTTTTCAGTTGGTATAAGGCATCTTTAACTTGAAGTAGTTTTATAAGATAGTGGATATTTTGTAAGCTTTATTACAGCTGCTTTTTAATGTTTTTACCTGCCTCATCGTGGACTGGGCTATTTATTTATTTATTTATTATATTTATACTCCGCCTTTTTTCCTTCAAGGAACCCAAGGCGGCCTACATAATCCTCCTCCTCCTCTCCATTTTATCCTCACAACAACCCTGTGAGGTAGGTTAGGCTGAGAGTCAGTGACTGGCCCAAAGTCACCCAGTGAGTTTCATGCCGAGCGGGGACTAGAACCCGGCTCTCCCGAGTCCCAGTCCAACACTCTCACCTACGCTACACTGGGCTAGAAATCTAAATAAGTTTATATATGTACTAAGATGGATCCATTTAATTTAATCCAATTGGTCTAAAGTAGGGCTCTCCAACCTTGGGTCCCCAGATGTTGCTGGACTACAGCTCCCAGAATCCCTTGCCATTAGCCATGCTGGCTGGGTATGCTGGGAGCTGTAGTCCAGCAACATCTGGGGACCCAAGGTTGGAGAGCCCTGGTCTAAAGAGTATATGGACTGTGAGGAGTGCTTTACCTATGCTCGCTTTTTCAAAAAGCAATAAAGAATGGCAGATGAAAACCACTTGTATGTTGGAAAAAGGGGAAAAATAGAACATGGTCTTTAACACCCTCACTCGTGGGCATGTTCCGTTGATTTAACACTGCATGTTGCAACTGTTTTATTTGTATTTAACAAAACAAAACAATGCAGACATATTATACTCTTACAGTCTACTGCTAGAAAAGAGAACAATTGGGATCTCCCCTTCAAAGCATAATTTTGAAATTATTAAAATGGCAGGAGGGATAGAACAGGGTAAGGAGAGAAACAGAGAGAGAAAGAGAGACAGAAAAGACCTGCAGAGATAAATAAAATAGGCAATCACCAGCAAAATCTTCCAAAATGAGTACCCAAATTATATCCAGGCCCTTTGTTTTGAATACTGAAAAAGGTTCATCTTTTTTTTTTTTTGGTATATTCAGAAACATCAGAAATCCTATAATTTGTACAGAGGTAACGTCAAGAAACAGTATCTAATACTACCAGTATGGATTTAAATTTAATGGATACTATCACCCTGATACCTGTCAAAAGTGGAGAAAATGGAACAGATAAAAACAATGAATGATAAACTTGTGAAGAACATTCTATTCATCTTTGACCTTTCAAGTACAAGTGATCCAATTACTTGATCAGGCAGCTATCATGTGGTAACACTGCCAAGACTGAAATATATTGCATCTATGTAATCATAAATATATCTGAGAGATCCAAGACACGATGGCCATTTCAAACACAACCAAACTAATATGAGAGCGGCAGTTGCCACATGATAAACGTGGTTATGAGGAGGCCCCCAAGTCAACATTGTTTTATAGCAAGCCTCACAATGTATTTATTTCCCACATCTCTGGTGTATTTTAATTGAGATAAAACAGAACTCAATTAGGTTGTGTGTTCTTTTATAATCCCCATTATTATGTATTTTATTCAAGGTTGGCTCTAGCGTTAGGCAGATTGAGGTGGATGCCTCAGGCAGCTGATTTTGGGTGCTCTAAATTCTGGTAATATATTAATGTGGGGGGCGGCATTTTCTTTTCTGCCTCAGGTTCCAAAATATCTTGGGCCAGCCCTAAGTTAATTTTATTACAATTGAATTTTATGCTCAAAGTTAAAAGCTTCAGTAACTATTATACAAGAAGAAAATGCCACCATGTTACAATTACATCAGTGAACCTTGACACTGATCTTTTCAATACCTTTTAGGAAAATTTAATGGAAAAAAATATTGCTGTGTTAATTAAATTTAGCTGGTAGTTATTGTCATCCCAGAGGACAATAGATTGGTAAAGATTTGCATGTCTATTACAGAAACTTACCATGCATGGATGACAGACTCGATTTGGGCTGAACAACATTCTGTGATGAAGCTTTCACTGGAATAGAAAGGTGGGGGGAGAAATAAACTACAGATATTTCTGAACATACTTTTCTCAATGCCAGTATAAAAACAGGAATTATTTTCTTACTGTATATTTAAGAACCATTTGTTTGAAAACAAAGATTAACACGCAGGTAGGAGCCGGGACATTTTGAAGTCTTTTTTTGCTTCTAATTTCCACTTACCATCAGACGACCTGATGCTTTCAACTGATTTTTTTGTAGCCAACTTTTGTATCTGAAACACAGAGATAGGAAAGAGTAGATACATATTTAGAAATGATATTTTTTGGTATAGTATTCACTGAGTGCCTGTGATTTTGACAAAGTGAGGTAAGAGGGCCTTATACGGCAGAGTGGTGTTGGTTGGCCCTAGACCTATGGATGTCTGACAGCTGGGCACCTGGCCTCGCAGTTTCCCTGCCCACCTAGCTCATGGTGGCAGTAGCCTGCTTCATAAACAAGATCCCAGCCCAAGAAAGGGGGTAAGACATTCGCTGCTCTTGATAGCTTCCTGTCATAAAGACTCAAGTGGCTCAACACAGGTGGGAAGAGAGAGAACCTTATTCCTGCCTAAGGTGAACCCAATATTGGTGAAAATGACCAAGGCTGGATGGGCAGCAGGAATGCCTTAGTGCCTGTGCCATCACAGCAGAGCTCAAACCAATAATACAATGCTACAGCAGGGTAAGTCGCATTACACCCAGTGTTATAAAATCAGGCTGTACCACTAGAGCTGTCACCCAGTTTCATGAACCAAGTTGATCCATCCATCGAACCGAGTCTGATGTGTATGTGTGAAAACTAACAAATTGTTTTAGAACAGGGAAAGTTGAGCCATTTCTAATCTTATGATGTAGTCTGGCAAAACAGGTCCTTCCTATTTCCTGTCATGTCTCCCCCCCCCCCTCCGCTTGTTCAAGGTGGTGGCCGGAAGCAATCTACTTGCAATGGTGGATGCTGGACAAATACTTGCTCTACAGATATTTGCCTGTCTGTTCAGCCAGGTAGCTAGCTAGTACGCTGTCCATTCACCCCACCCCACCGACAAGGAAGGGGGCGGGGAAATAAGGAGCCACTTTGCCAAGCTACAACATAAAGTTTTTAAAGTGCAGTCTTCCCCTCCCCCTGAAACACTTTATTAATTTTCGCACCCCACTCCTGAACATTGGCAAAATGGCCTCCCTCAATTCTCCCCCACCCCGAAATGGGGCTACAAATGGGGGGGGGGGACATTTTGAAGAAGCCCCAAACAGTAGGGAAACCAGGATAATTGTAAATATTTATTGTATAGTCACTGAAAGTTCATCTGTATTTCTCCATTACTTTTTTTTTTTTTTTTTTTTTAAGAGAGAGTCTTTTGCCTTGCTCTGGGGCTTTAGATGCACAACGACATTAAACAAAACAGACCTGGTGCTCCTGTGCAATAATAAGGTCATTCTGCTCTTGAAGCCTCTGTCCTAGTTCTTCTATCCTCTTCTTATAGAAGATGTTGCTTGCACTGAATTCCTCGGTCATTGATGTTTTGAGCTTCTCAATTTGTGATGTAAGCTGAGTATGTCAGATATAGAAAAGTAAACTGATCTAAATGAGACCTGAAACATTCCAATATTACATCGCTTTAAATAAAAACTAAGGTTACCTGTGTAGTTTGCATCCCCTTCCATTCAAAAGTTCCAGCTCAAAGGTTTTGGCTTACACAGGCTAAAAGTCAGAGGCCACCCCCACTGCTATCTACAGCAGATAGAAATCCATCTACCTATGCGGCTCAATCCCCTTCTGTAAACAATGGGAAGCCTCCACAGGCACACACAGGGCTGAATGGCTGGAGGTGTTTCTGTTTTTAAATACTGTAGATGTATTTGCCTAAGTTGGAGCTATGTCATCAAATAATTCACGCAGTTATGATGATTTTGGCCTCTTTTTATGGAAACGCCCTAAGAATGAGACATTACATGAATATTTTTTTGTGTGTCGAGTTTCCAGTGATGCCATTTTAAAGAGAAAATGGACAAGAGGAGCATTGGTATTGAATGTGCATTTACAATCAACTACACCAGCTCTCCCCAGCCTGGTACCCTCCAGATGCGTTGGACTACAATTCCCAGAATCCCTCAACCAGCATAGCTGAGAGGGCACCAGGATGGGGAAAGCTGAACTACACCATTTTGCACCGTTCTCTTATGAAAAACACTTATCATGGGTTTCCTTGTTGCCCTGGCAGTGGAGAGAAATTCATAAGCACCCACCTTGGTACAAAATTTGTATGTCTTGCTGATTGTAAGACTGTCTCTGGCCTGTATGCTGGCAAATGTCTCCTGAACTTCCCAGCTAACTGCATTGTATGCTATTGTGACATACAAAATACTCCTGTGGGGGAGGGGGGGATGTTTCCCCACTAACACTCCTAGCTTTGCTGACTTGGAATATCCACAGAGAGAAATAAAAAACCCTCCCAACATGGATTATGATTTTCCAGAACATTTTTTCATGCGGGGAGCAACATGTGGACAAAGTAAATCACAAATGGCAGACAGGTAGGTTCGCTGGCCTACCATGTTATGCTCTTTCCCAAAACTGAAAAGTTCCCATATAATTGCTTTATGCAATCATACGTTTGTTAGCCACTTTATGTGGTGCAATGGAAAAGAAGGATAGAAATGAGCAAACAGCCAAGACATGATGGTTAGAGAGAGAAATGGGGCACAAAGTGACAAATTCCACTTGAATATTATTAGCAGAATTACTGATATTCTAAAAAGATTAGGGTTTAGAGAAGCAAAATAAAAATCCTTTAGGAAAGAGTGACTTTGATCTGGTTCACACATAATAGCGTGCTGCTGCTGTTTTGAATACGCAACCTTTGATCAGGCCAGTCATAGGTTGCTTTGTAGCGTGCGAACCTGGACACTATAGTTATTTGTGGGTTAAACAACAACCCAAAGTTAATCTTGGGCCGATCAGAGGTCGCATATTCAAAAAAGCAGTAGCATGAGCGCAGTACATGACCCAGCAAATCAGGGCTTAATTAACCCATGATTTGCCACTGTTATGTGCGAACAGGGCTATTGACTCTGATCCAAAGCAGCACACATGCATCGCCCAGAAGTGAACCTGCTCAACCCTTTTAATCACTGTTTAGTGGGGATGGCCTCCATTCCATTTCCCCAACAGTCACATGGTTGGATTTTAGCTTTTTTTAAAAGGGCTACAAGCAAAGTAGGATGGGTGAGCTTACACTGATCTCTGGCAGCAGTCATTGTGGTTAGGAATGGAACCAAAAGAAATGGAGGAGGAATCGGAAGAAATACTAATGTCATAGTTGATGGAGAAGTAGGCGTTACCACAAACAATGCTCTCCTGAAGGACTGCCACAAGATATTGTGCTACCCCCAACAAGCTGGATGTACCATACAGTCCAAGGAGAGCACCCAGGACCCCTCACAAAGTGGCACAGGATTATGGGCACAACTCACTGCACATAGCCACACACAATCCAAAAGATGCACCCAGCATACTTGGTGACATTGCAAGGGACCCTGGAGCACCTCTCATATTGCATTAGGAACATAGGAAGCTGCCTTAAACTGAATCAGACCACGGGTCCATCAAGCTCAGCATGGTTGAAACTGACTAGCAGCGGCTCTCCAGGGTTTCAGGCTGGGGTCTTTCCCAGCCCAACCTGGAGATGCTGGGGATTGAACTTAGGACCATCTGCATGCAAAGCAGGTGCTCTACCACTGAGCTGTGGCGTCTTCCCTGTGTTGCTCTTCAATATATATATTGACTGCTTGGGATTCTTGCGCAGTTCAACCAATCCTGCTTTTTTTCAAGACATCTGCAGGAAAAGGGGGAGGAGGGGGAGGCAACTGGTATTATCCATTCCCCAAACCACTTGGCTCAAAGAAATCTGAAAACTCAAGCCACAGACTCAGCACTACATACAGTGCACTTTTAAGAGCACTGTCTTGTACCTTGGATACAGCACCTGCCACCCCACCAGAACTGCCAAACTTTCAGAGAAGCGGCTGAATCTCATGGAATATGTTTTGTACAATTACAATATCAGTAATACTCAAAATCAAGTCACACAATTATACTGCATATAGTTACACTGAACACTCTTTCCCCCCCTTCAAATAACAAAGAAAAGTTTATTCTAAAACACAAGTTCTAGCTTATACTGAGCCAGTATAAGCTAGAACTTGTGTTTTAGAATAAACTTTTCTTTCCCCCCCTTCAAATAACAAAGAAAAGTTTATTCTAAAACACAAGTTCTAGCTTATACTGAGCCAGTATAAGCTAGAACTTGTGTTTTAGAATAAACTTTTCTTTCCCCCCCTTCAAATAACAAAGAAAAGTTTATTCTAAAACACAAGTTCTAGCTTATACTGGCTCAGCTTGTCTGAGTGTGGAATGCTAAGCAGGGTCAGGCCTGGTTATTACTTGGATGGGAGACCCCTCCTCTCGTTTCCTGCATTGAGCAGGGGGTTGGACTCGATAGCCTTGTAGGCTCCTTCCAACTCTATGATCTATGAAATCTATAAATAAATTTTATGTGTAAGTTGCAGTTAATCCTAAGTAACGTTAATCCTGAACACTCTTCAAGCAAAGGGTCAGTCTCTGTTTTTAACAGAGCAAACTTAGGCATGTTTATTCTGAAATAAGTCCCACTGTATTTAATAGAGCTTACTCTGGGTAAGTGTGCATAGAATTGCCTGTTTCCTTTTCAACATAAGGACTGAATGTCCTTATGTTAAATGTCTAGATAGAACTTCAATGGGAGTGGTTTTTAAATAGCCATTCTGAATGGGTTGCAAGGTTCTTGCATAAAATATGAGAGCATAATGTCTATTTTTATTTCATTTAAGACGCAATCCTATTGGGATGCCCCTAAGCACCCAAAATTGGAGGGTTACGGGCATCCTATGCAGAGCAGGAGGAGCGGTGGAGGCGATTTTCACCTCCCCGCTCTTTGCACACTACATTTTTGCTAGACGGCCTGGAGCGGCATCAGGATACCTTGTCTCCTGGCCGCTCCAGTCTCCTCTCCCCCCCCTCCCCCTCCTTTCCAAGGTTGCGTTCCTGACCTTGGAGAGCAGCTGCTGTGGCTCTTTCCATGCCGGCTGTGCGGGGATGGGGGATCGGAGCTCCACTTCCCAGCTCCGAGGCTGTAGCAGTGTCTCCTACCTTGGAGCTGGGAATCCGAACTAGGCTCTGGTCCCCCACACACTGTCTAGGGGCCATAGGATCATTCCCTTAATTACAGACAGGCTAATTGTATATATGAGATCACCATGCAGCTTTACCTGGTGTTTTTCATTTTCATGTTCTTCTTGAAGAGCTTGCACTTTAGAAGTCCACTTAGTTTCCTATGTAAAACATAATGTATATGGTTAGTGCACTGGAAAACATGCCTTGATTTGATATAAATTCAAATATATTATAAATGAATGAAGTACTGATATGAACTGCTGCACTACAAAAGCAGCCATGTAAGATCGAGCATAATGACTGCAGTGCTGGCATAACAGCACAATCTGTTGTGCTGCACTGACATTAGAATCGGAACATGATGCATTACCACAGCAAAGTGGCAAGGCTAAAAAATAAATCCATTCTATTAGGGCCAGTGTGGCGTAGTGGTGAGGGTGTTGGACTGGGACTCAGGAGATCCGGGTTCTAGTCCCCGCTCAGCCATGAAACTCACTGGGTGACTTTGGGCCAGTCAGACTCTCAGCCTAACCTACCACACAGGGTTGTTGTGAGGATAAGATGGAGAGGAGGAGGAGGAAGAGGAGGAGGATTATGTAAGCCGCCTTGGATTCCTTGAAGGAAAAAATGTGGGGTATAAATATAATAAATAAATAAATAAGAAAACAAGTTCAAATGGGTTCTTTGAGACTAGATCATCGCAGATAAATCTATATTAATTGAACACTTTATATGCATGAATTGGCTTCACAGTTGTGTTGTCCAGTTTGTACCATGTGGGACTATTGAGGAACAGTATTTGTGCAGATAGCAATACCTAAACTAATAGAGGGCATGATCAAACTATATGTTCAGCTCGGGGATTTGGGGTGGGGGGACTGCTGTTCAAATGAAAGAAGTCAAACATCCCACTGGACATGCCTAACTTGAACATGCCTCTCTGGATCCGACCCCATGAATATGTTATGCCACATTCTCCATTTTTAGTACAGGACAAAAAAAATTCAAGAGTATTAGTGGTTGAAAGTACAGCTGACCATGACTCTGGAACAAAAATATTTATGTCTGTGGCCCTGAAAATTGATTATTCTTCCGTTGAACATCAAGAGGTGGCAGCTGAAGACCACCCCAAGGGTCTACTGTGTGCACATTCATTCATTCATTCATTCATTCAATTTCTATTCCTATACCACTAGCTGAAGCTCTCTAGGCAGTTCATAAGATTAAAAAACATTAAAAATACATTATTCATAGTATAAAAGCCTATTTACATATAAACAGACAACATACACAGGGACATGCATATATCTAAACAATTTTTAATCAATCAATAAGAAAGATCTTGGACCTGATTAAAAAACTCATCATATGCTGCCAAATACGAGAGAGAAGAGGATGGTCTTAACCTGAGGCTGAAAAGATAACGTTAGTGCCAGGTGGGCCTTGTTGGGGAGTTTGTTCCATAACTGAAAATGCTCTCTCTTGTATAAACTGGAAACTATGGAACTAACCTCGTTAGTGGTTAGTTCTAACCACTAACAATGGATCAATTGCATGAGATGTGTTAAATTACCTGTCTTTCAAGAAGCTGCATTATGTTCTGATGATCTACAGCACTCTGATGTTTCTCTTCCATAAATTCATAGCTATCCTTTAATGTGCCTAAATTGGATTTCAGGTGTTTGTTGGACTTCTGTACCTCTAATAAATGCTAGGAGTGAAACAACAACAACAAAATATACAATTTAAATATACATTGCAAGAAAGTACTAGAGGACAGAACCTGAAATAGTTCTCTTTTGAAAAGGTAAAGGAGTTGGTATATTTAATTGCAATCTTATGCATGTCTACTCAGAAGTAAATCTCATTTCATTCAATGGGGCTTACTCCTAGGAAAATGTGCACAGGATTGCAGCCTTAGTGAATTTTGCTAGAAAATATTTCCAATCAGCAGAGTGTTTACTATAATTACCAACAACCCCGATAATGGAAATCTAGCCACTTCCTTGAATTCAATTTTTTAAAACAAACAAGCAAACACCCAGAACAAAGCATGATTTATTCTTGAATGTCTCAGAGTGCCTCCGCAACCACTTTTGAACATTGGCCCCAATCCAAGTGTGCACATGCAAAGCCCTCTTAGGAAAGCAATAAACATGCAAATCAGCTCTTTGGCAGCAATGGGGAGGGTGGGGAGTAGATAGAGCTCCCTGCTCTCCCTCTCAAACTGCTGATAGGTGGCATTACAAACAGGGCTGTATGAATGCACTCCTAGCAGCTGCATCAGGAAAGAGACCATGCATTAAGCACCTGTTTGCATGAAAAGTTCCTCATCAGTGAAGGATGTGTGTGTGTGGGAAGTGTGCTTCTGTGCAAGTATGGTTTTCACCTGGTTCACAGCAAGGGACTATTTCTGGTGCAATCTTATGCATGTTTAGACAGAAAAAAGTCCTATGATTCCTAGAGCCAGTGTGGCGTAGTGGCATAGTGGCCAGAGTGTTGGACTGGGACTCAGGAGATCCGGGTTCTAGTCCCCGCTCGGCCATGAAACTCACTGGGTGACTTTGGGCCAGTCACTGCCTCTCAGCCTAACCTACCTCACAGGGTTGTTGTGAGGATAAAATGGAGAGGAGAAGGAGGATTATGTAAGCCGCCTTGAGTTCCTTGCAGGAAAAAAGGCGGGGTATAAATGTAATAAATAAATAAATAAATAAAAATAGTATTCGTCAGCCAGCTTTTCTATTTTAGTTCTTGGGACTGAAATGAGTTCTATGAATATACCAAGATTTTTAATAAAATTCTATGCTTAGAAAATCTTCTGGACCATCCCCCAATATTTACAATTTGCAAGGTTGCACTTCAAGCAAGTGATCAAGCCAAGATGACTTTACAGAGTATATCCTCGGAAACTCCATTTTTCAATTACTTACATTTTCCAATTCTGTATTTTTTGCAGTTAACTCTTTAAACTCCTTCATAAACATCTCTTTCACCTTCTCTAGTTCACTGGCCAATTTTTCTTTTTCCTCTTCTTTCCATTTGTGAAATAAGTGCCGAATCTCCTCCTCCTTGGATCGGTGTTCTTCATACTCCTGAAATTGCTTTTAAGGTGTTATTCTGAGAACTCTTCTCATGGAGGCAACAAACCAAAAAGTTGCAAGCAGCACAAAGGTCAGGCCTGAGAAACCCGAGTCACATCCTGCCATCAGAAAGACCCCCCAGCAGCCACTCCAATGGCTTTTACACAGGTTGCTGCTGACTGATATTCTCTCATTTCTAAAATGGTGCAATCTTACAAGAGTCTTGTTTACAGTGAAAAATAACTGACTCCTTTAAGAATACATGGGTGACTTGCTAATGCAAGATAGATCAGTTATCATTTCTTCTATTCAGGCTCCCTGTCTTGTCCTTGACTTCCCAGACCGAGGCGTTTGTCTGACGCCCTGCTGCTGCCTCCAATTCTAACAAGCTCTTATGCTTCCACCTTCATTCCAGTCCCCATTTTATTTTATTTTTTTGCCTCAGCTCAAACACAGACTGAGCTGCTCTCAAGACTTCCCTGCTTGCCTGGATCACCTCTTCCATGCCCTCCCACGTGACTGCCTGCTTTTCTTCAGACTGCCATGCCTGAAAACTTGCATTTATGGTTCAAAAACGAGCCCTGTTCCTGAAGTGACTCAAGGCTACAACCCTGTGAAGATTATCCATGCCCAGCCTGATACATCGAGTGCCTACATGCGGAACACTGTGAGGGAAGAAGAATATAGCCATTTAATAATTTACACTTCTATTCTGTTTTACTCGATGGGATTAAACCAACTTTCTCCAACCTGGTGCCCTCCAGATCTTTTGGACTACAACTCTCAGCATTCCTGACCATTGGCCAAGCTGGGAGTTGATGCCCAATACATCTGGAGGGTACCAGGTTGGGGAAGGCTGGATTAAACCATGGGTAAGACTCTGCAGGATCATAGCCTTTATGCAATACTTATGGTCTCCCTGAACAGCATCTAGAAATAGAGGATTGCTATGCCCTACCTTAGATAATTTGACTATATGAGCGTGTTGCTCAGCTTCTAACTGAGACCTGGTAAGCTGCAACTGCTCCTTCAGCTTGTTGATCTCCTCCTGTAATTTATCCGTCTGCACTTTTTTCTTCTGATCTGCTTGAAAGAAATACATATTGGTGACTATTTTATTTTTTGCTTACATTTCAGGAAAGTAGCTCTTCCTACAGAGGCTTTTACGAATTCTACTCTACAGACTGCGATGCCAGGTGCTTTCTTCCTCAGAACAATATCACCCAAGGACTATAAGGAGGAGCTCTACAAGCTACTCTAAGAGCCAAAGTTTTACTGAAAAAATATGACAGAATTTTGAAATGCTTCGTTCAATGCACACCCCAAATGTTGGCCTGGGATATGATGCGAGCAAATTCTTGCTCACAAAAGCTGCCTCCATCTGATTTTGGAATATTCCTCCCTCCAACTGCAGGCACCCACGCTGTGTCCCAGGCCTTTGCTGGTACAGGGGGCTGCAGTGGGGAGAAGGGTGCAGGAAAGCTCCTTGCACAAGTGGCCTTCAGCTCACACAGCACTGAATGCAACCCATTATCCCAACTTAAAAGCAGATAATCACTGTGAATGGACAAAATCACTGCACAATCCTATGCATGTTTAAACAGAAAAAAGGCCTACAACTCCCAGCATGCCCAAGCCAGCCATGCTTGCATGCACAGGATGCAAAACATACATAGGATTGTGCCCTTAGTCTTATAAAAGATTCCAATTAGACTCCCAGTTACCATCTTGGCTGACTTCTCTGTAACAGCAGTGAACACCACCATAATAGTTAAAGAGAAGCCACAGCAAGTAAGCCCATCCTCTTGGCTTCAGAATTTGTATGGCAGACACCTGTCAAGCTGAACAATGGGTTAGCAGTCTTATCTTTCTCCCATTCCTCAGGCAGCTTTCCCTCTGGTTTATTTTTTTAAGCACTACATGTACATTTATTTGACTGTGGAGGGTGTGGATATCTTGGTAACATCATGGGCCCTAGCCAATCGGTGCTGTTCAAACCCAGTTTTTGCTGCAAATATGTAGAAACCCCCCCCCCCCCCGAGCTCAACCTTGGAAGAGAAAGGAACATTTGGACTCAACATGGTGAGGGGAGGTGCTTCATGCCAATCCCACCCCTACTGTAGGAATATTTGTCTTCGCCCATTGCATTTGTTGTATATAACTGCCTACCTCTGAAAGGAAAAACAACAACAACTCATGAGCATATAAGATAATTGAATGGCTGAAAATTACACCTCACAATTTCATTAAGAGCAAATCAATCCTCAGTAATTTAATCAGACAGCAGCTGCAGTTGAGTTTATGGGAAGAAAACAAATCGAAAAAGAAAAATAGAATAGAGAAGTGGCCTTTTGCAGGTGCCTCCAAACAAGAAGTAAAGTTTACAGGTCCAATTATGTCAGAAAAAAGAAAATTGGTGATGGTTTTAGCAGTATACATTTAGTAACTGTGTCAGCTAGTTGCTACAGCAAAAATCCAGGCATGTCATATAACTGAAGGAATGCTCATGGTGAAGAATTAAATGCTTTCAGTGGTAGAGCAACATAATGGGCTGAAAATATTTTACCTTTCCTTTTTCAAGGGGAATCAACTGAGGGCTGCTGTGTGTGTTATAATTTCACGCATGCAGAGTCACACTCATGTATGAGGACACATTTATTTTGGGATGTGCAAATATGTTTTTTACACTTGATACATGTTTTGAGGTGGAAGGAGAGATCAGCTTCAAGATGTAAGAGGCTGAGGGGAAATTTGCACGGCTATTCTCACATTTTAAATACCTGGCATTTTTACAATACATATGGACCTTGTCTCCTGATCATAAATGACCTGTCCTTTTCATTTTGGAGGCAACATTTGTTTTTTGTTTTGTTTTGTTTAAAAAAATCATGTCAACTTTACACATATTCAGATGTGAGCCTGTTGTATATAACTTCTAGATTTGCATTTGTAGAATATGAAAAACAAACAAACAGAATTCACTTCAACTCGTCTTGGAAGTTAAGTACACTGGCTCCAGTTAACTATCATCCCAAGATTCACTGATGTACATACTTCTGTCTTTAAAGTTTTACAAGTATCCCAATAAACAAATCTACATTATATAACATTTCAATCACAGTGTGCTTTAATTTTTTTCCTCAACTATCTCAGGTCAAATACTTGTGGTGTATTGGGACAAAAATTATCATGGGGCACTTTTTTTAGTTTTGTTGTTTACTAAATACAAATAAACATTCTAAATTAGAGCTCTGTAGGGCATCAGAAATTTTTCCAATGCAAATGACCCTATGAATATTAACCTAATTGGATTGGAAATTTTTCCAATTCAAAATTTTCCAGAAAAACCCACTATCACTGGTTAGGACTATCTGTAGCTGGATTGGAGTCACATCTCCAATTCCGCCTCATTTTCTGACTGGCACCTGCCACGTTTTATGACATTTTTCATGCAGAAGAAAAGATGGACTAGATTGCCAATTCTGAGATCTATGCATTATTTATCTTCCAGTACTCACCAATGTGTGGCTCTTCTGCATGGCGACGCTGCAAATGACTGTGCAGGAAGGAATAGTTCATAAAAGCTTTTTCACAAAATTGGCACTGCAAAATAAAAGTAGTTTTGTCAAACAACAACAAAAACTGCATCCATGCAACCATAGTAGCCAGGCACCTTTGAGGAATTATCTCTGTATATTTCAGTGCTAGTCTAGGGTCCATTCTCAACCATACAGTGTTCTGAAAATAGTTAAGCCATTTGAATGGATTTAGTAGTAACAGACAAAACACTGCAGCCGAAACCAATCCTCAAAGATCTATGCTGGCAGAGAGAGACTGGTGATTTAAATCCATAAATATTACATCATTAAAATGTTTTAAAATATATTAATGAAGCTGAGACTTTGGTTACTTTTTCACTGGTGTATTAAACAGCTTCAGTTCCATAAAAATATGCACTGGCTTTGTCTGAGTTATAGTTCTACTTCTATGTTTTCAAACTCCCGCCAACCCCTCCACATATCTCAGTGAAAGGTTTTAAGAATGAAAAACAAAATGGGACACAAAAACTTGCTACTCCAAGCATCAGTAGAGCTATTTCTGTACAGTAATACCTTGGATTGCAAGCATAATTCGTTCTGGAACTGTGCTTGTAATCCAAAACACTCTTATATGAAAGCGAGTCTCTGGCGGGCATGAGCGGGGCCGATTTCGGCCCGCTACGCCTGCTCGAGGCGAGTGGTTACATCCCTACGACTACTTGTATTGCAAGACGTTGCTTGCTTATCAAGTCAAAATTTATTTTAAAAAATTGCTTGTCTTGCAAAACGCTCTCAGACCAAGTTATTTGCAAACCAAGGTATTACTGTACTTGCCAACTGAACTCTCTTTAAATTCATAGACGCTCTGATCCAGGTAGGGCAGTGATGGGGAACCTCAGGCCTGGGGCCAAATTTGGCCCTCCTGGGGTTCCCGAAGTAAAGAGACCCTCTTTTGTCTATGCTAATAGCAAAAGGAGAGGAATTAGCCAGATTCTGTTGTGATTTACAGGAGTGTGATTTCACAGGCTGTTGCTCTTCAATGCGTTTCAAACATATATATTTTCTTGAAGGCACTGCTACTGTACATTGAGGGGTATCAGCTGGCACAATGTAAAACATGTGTAAATGGCATTTTAAGATCCTGCTCAGTGGAATCAGAATCTGATTCTTATTGTTGAATTCCCAACTCTCATCTACTATTTAAAAAAACAGCTACCGATAGCTACTACGCAATTAAATATAAATGCCTTGAAACAGCCACTAAGTGTATAAATAATTAAGTTGCATTTTTGTTGGATAAATGCGAGAACATACAAAGCCTGGATAGCAAGGGGTGAGTGCCAGGGAAATGACAAAAAGCAACAGGGATTTTCTACCGAAACATATCAAGACTTAATGCATTAAATCAGCTGTGAAATATCATTATCCAACCAAACCCCCGTGTTACAACTGTCTCACTTGCCTGTAGTGGTTTCAGGTTTCATTCTTCATGTGATTATTTTAGCGCATGGCACATTAGTGTTTTTGGCTTGGTGGAGATGAGCAACACACGGAGCTGTTGAAGGGACCTCCTTATTCATGAATAAACTTAAACTATATTTAACAAGATTTTATCACACAGTAAAAATGGGTTGTTGCTTGGATTTGGTTTCCTTAAAGTAACTGCATTTCAACAGTATAGTAGTTCTATTTGGGTTTTGTCCTTTTCTCAATGGATATGATGAAAGCCACCAACATCTACCCCAATCCCCATATCATGATAATATTTAATGTTTATGGCTTTCCTCACATAATGATAGGTAAAACACATATTAAAATTATGCAAAATTTAAATGCCTTCGATTGAGCTACCAGATATCATACATAAGAACGAACAGAGTGCATGTATCAGGACCATATGGCCCCATTCTTGCTCACATGCCTGCTTGACTTATTTACTGGCAGTGGGATTATGTGCTCAAGTGTTTTCAAGGATGAGTAGTACCTTGCAAATAATGCTATCTTGTGCAAGTCTTATCATTGCTCCTAGGGACTCTCCTAGTAGCATGATAGTATTGTAACCCCTCTCAAAGCGACACCTTGACTGGCTCAGAAGCAGAACCCCACCAGCCCTCCCCATTTAATGTAACACAGGGGTCTATATACCCTATAGAGCAGGGCTCTCCAACCTTGGGTCCCCAGATGTTGCTGGCCTACAGCTCCCAGCATGCCCAGCCAGCAATGCTAATGGCAAGGGATTCTGGGAGCTGTAGTCCAGCAACATCTGGGGACCCAAGGTCGGAGAGCCCTGCTATAGAGATTATGGATGCTGGGGTTCAGTGTGACACTGTACGGCCAGGGGTGCAGAAACTAGATCTCCAGATGTTTGGGACTTCAACTCCTGGTATTACTGACCACTGGCCATGGTGGTAGGGGCTTCTGGGAGTTGAAGTCCAAAACATCTGGAGATCTACCTTTTGCCCACCCCTGTGTGTATGCCCTAACGTAAGTTTGTAAAAGCAAGTATGATACAGGAAGAAGAAACTACACAATGAAAGCAGTATTTTCTTGAGACAGTATAATTTACTTGTTTGTTTCATCTTTGACTGAAATCTGCAACCTATTTACTCTCTAAAGGAAGTGTAAGCTGTCTGTGGATTGAAGTATACTTAAGGGCAAATACTCAAGATCACCTTTTAGGCCCACCTTAGCTATGTACCTTGACCAGCATAATTACAAATCAAAAGCACCTACATGGGTTTAACTGGGGCAGGTGTCGAGTAACCACGGGAGCATCATCAATCATGCCATCCCAAAGTAGGTATAAAGTGGTACTAAGTTGATTATATGGCCATAACTAACTTGAATAACCCCTCTTGTACTCAACAGCAAAGAGTTAAAACAGTGGTAAAGTGATGGATTCCCCCACACTTTTAAGACACACAATGCTACGGGAATTCTAACGGCACGACCACACAGCACATTGGGGATTGGATGCCCTAAATCAGGGGTGCGGAATGTGTGGGCCTTCAGATGTAGCTGGACTGCAACTCCCATCAGCCTCTGCCACCAGTATAGTTAGTGGTGAGAGATGATGGGAGTTGCAGTCCAACACCAGCTGGAGGGCCACACATTCCGTGTCCCTGCACTAAATCAACACCTCTTACCCCCAGAGGTGGCTCTAAAATTTACAGAACACACAAGTGGGGTGTACACCTCTGCCCAAGGTAAAGGGGCCACAGGGGGAGTGGTACAAGACAGTCCCATTTTATTTCAGCTGGGTCCCAAACACACACCTTCTCCAGGGACTAATAATGTTCAGTATATCAAATCTGGAGCCATGCTGCCCTTGTGGACAATACATAAATATCTACAGTCCTATCCTACTCCCATTTCCTGAAGCAAGCTCCCACGTTAGTGAGCGCACAGATTGGAGCTTTTCCGACTGACTGGCAGAGCTGCCCAGAGAGTTTATGAAGTCTGACGCAGGTGCAATGTTGGGGCTCTCCTACAAGAACCCAGGAATAGATATACAAAACTGGGGGACCACATGTGGTAATTCTTGCGCACACAGACCACAAGAAATAGACATTTCATGTCCATCTCTTCTTTGCCCTGGAAATAAGGGTTTTTCCATGGCAAAGGCAGATTGGCAGAGTTTACCTCAGAGACAAGTTAACAGCCAGTGAAGCATTTATTAAACTTTTGCCACAAAGTTAGAAAGTAAATAAATAAAAAACAAAATAAGAAGAGCAAAGTCTGAAACGTTTTCTTCGTACAAAGGGAATTACAGGTCTAAGCAAAGTATTTCTTTCTTGCCTTCATAGATACAAAGTCATAAATTACATCATTATAATTTATCTGCTTTGCCAGGTGCATTCTCTACTGAGAGCATAACATGGTTCAGCGTATCCTCCCCAATTGCTGACTGCAGGTAGTTCTTAATAATCTTCCAACTACGGTACTTCTTTTTCCTTTCACCACCCATCCAAACTTATCCAGTGTCTGCTCCTCCTTTTCATCCTGAACTTTTTTCTCCTTTGTCTTTTTGTTTTTTTTTTTTTTTGCTGCCCCAGGCTGATAGATGTGCTTCATTTTTTCTTATAAGGTGGAAAAGGGAATAGCAATTGGTTGTGCTTCTCTCCCAAGTACCTCGTCCAAATTCCAAACCAGTTCTGGCAGAGCTGTACTATCCTACCAGTTTCCTGGAGTTCGCACAGTGTCTCACAGGTCTTCTGGTTTCTCCACTAGGCCTGACTTTTCCACTTGAGGCCTGGCTTCACACTACTCCTAGGCCTTTCCTTGTGGTAACTCCACAAAAATTTACAACAACCCTGTTGTTGCTACTTTACCTGGGCCAAGCTTACCAGTGACTAATCTTATCTCTATTGCTGCCCAGACATTAAGATTTTATCTTACTGATTGGTTTAGACCAGGGGTTTCCAACCTTTTTGGACCTGTGGACACATTTGGGAATTTGAGAAACTGCTGTGTGCCCCACCACAAAATGCCTAATCAGTGGATTACTACTTTGGCATCTACTGGTTGCATCTATGGATCTTAGGCTGCGTCTTACTCAGCAAAAACGTTGTTTCGTGTCTACTGGACACTGCAACATCTCTTTCATAAGGGATTGTCTAATTCAGCTAATTGCTGGCAGTGCAATTCAGCTAATGCTTCTTTTAAACAATGTCCAGTAGTTGCTTCTTTTTGGAAGGAGGTTATTACACAGATGAATTTTGTACTGGAACAGTCTTTAATATTCTCTGAAGTTCACGCTCTTTCAAATTATTTGACTTATTTACCTGCTTCATTGAAATTAAAAAATGGAAGGGGAAATGGATTCTCTGTGCCCTTCTGACAGCTAAAAGACTGAATTGGAAGGATAAACACCTCCTATACTACTATGGATTGAGGACCTTACAAGGCTTTCAATCAATATATGAACGGGTGGCATACATATGCCAACTTCAAATGGTTACTTATTTGGATATTTGGTCCGCTTTTGTTGAAGCCTATGTATAATTGCTAGAATGTGGTATGCATTTCATACAAATCCATGAATGTACATTAAAAAAAACCGGGGGGGGGATCGGGGTGCCCAAAGGCATATTGGGTACCTCTTCGCAGGTACCACTGGAGAGGCCCACGGGTGCCGCAGTGGGGATCCCTACTTTAGACAGACTACCTACAGTTGTGTAGACTTAGCTCATAAGCAAGCCCCTCAAGGATACATTTTACATGTTAAGTTTGACCAAAGGAGTAAAACTAATTCAGACTGTATGGACACCAATGCTTTAATCACCTAAGCCACTAACTAGCATGATTCTGTTTCAAATACATTTATGCATAGGGACCCCTTATTTTGTGGGGGCCCAGAGCAAACTGCCCAAATTGCCCCGTCTCTGGACAGCCCTGTTGACTGCAAACACGGGTCTGAGCGGGTGGGAGAAAAGGAAGGATCATGGAGGCCGCAATCCTAGACGCAGACTTACTTGAGAGTAAATCCCACTAAACTCCATGGGCTGAGGAGACATGCCTAGGATTTGCCCCATAAATTGATTAGTTAGGATTGATTGATTAATTAATTAATGTCCCTCCCTCCCTGGCGGCTACCCACCTACCTGGTGGTAGGTGGCCCCGGTCTGGAGCATCATCTGCTGGGTGCCGATCATCTTCTTGCGGCGCTTGCACTCCTCCTTGAGCAGCCGGATCTCCTGGGCTCCGCGGGCCACGTCCTTGGCGAGGAGGTCGCGGTGGGCGTCGGCGGCGCGGAGCAGCTCTTGGTTGGCGCGCAGCTGGGCGCTGAGGTAGTCCTGCGAGTGGAGCAGGTACTCGAGGCAGAGCTGCGCCAGGCGCAGGAGCCGCAGCAGGAGCGGGTCGGCGGGGGCCTGGCAGTGCGGGCAGCGCTCCCGCTCGGCGGTGCAGAAGGTGACGTGCCCCAGGTGCTCCTGCAGCACCGCCACGTCCACCTCGGCTGCCACCCGCTCCACGTCCACGGCGCTCAGGCGACGCCAGTCCGGGTTGTCGTGCCGGGGACGGAACTGGAACGGGGGCAGAGCCGCCGGTACTAGAGAGGCCGCCGCCGAGGCCATGGACGAGCGAGCAGGCAACGCGCTAGCCTGGCGGAAGCTGCGGGGAAGGAGACGGAGGTCGGTCAGTCAGCGCCCAGGGCGGATCGAGCCCGTCTACCCTCCCCCTGGCGGCTTGCATGCCCCTGCCGGAGCGGGCCTCTTCTTGTCCCGACGGGTCTTCTAGGCCGGCGGGCGCCGCCTGCCGGTAGTGGCTCGCCTGCCCTGCCCACGCCACGGCCGCCTCCCCGCTCGGCGCATCTCCCGCGTTGCTATGGGAACCAGGCTGGCCAGGCCGCCGCCGCCGCCGCCGCTCCAGGGCCTGGCCCTGCAGAGGGGCCTCCGGCCCTGCAGAGGGTCCCCGCAGAGGCACAACGGGAGGGATGGGAGGGTGCCAGGCCTCCCGCCACTGTCCTTACCCACCCAGACGTACGCGCACGCACCAAACACACATAATTATTCCCTTCCTCCCTTGACACAACCTGCAGAAACGGTGGAGGCTACGCAACCACCCCAACAAGGCCGCTTTCCATACCCCATAGGCATAATAGAGCTGCCACCCTCCCCCCCCCCCAAGACTGCTTATTACAGCGGTATTGACGGGCAGAAGTTCAAAACAGGTGAGGTGTTCTCCCCCGCCCCTCTTTTCCCCCCTGGCATGAAGAAAAGCGTCACTCCACACAGACAGCTGTTGAAAGTACAGAGCTATAGTGCTGCCAAATCCCAACCCCAGTGTTTTTTGGTGCACCTGAGGCAGAATTCGTTCCCAAAAAGAGCAACAACAATTTGTATGTTGTTGTTTTATTAACTGCAGAGGGGCAAATATTTTTCTAAAACAAATAATATTTTTACAGCAACATCTACTACATGTCAACTCAGAAGTAAATCCCATTATGTTCAATGGGGTTTACTCCCAGGGAAGTGGGGATAGAATTGCAGCCTTAAAAATGGAAGATGTAAAGACAACATGTCTCAGTCATGTGAAGGATAACAGAGAAGGGATTATGCTCTTATCTGCTCCAACTGGCCTCTATTAAACCTTTACCATCTGCATGGCAGCCTTCTTCATGTCAGCGCTGGAGTATCCCAAAGAAAAGGCAGTTGCCTTTTCTAGAGTAAAGAAAGGGACAAACAGTCCATTTTTGGTTGTGCACTAAGGAAGAACATAGGAATCACATATCAACACCAAGCTGTTCCTCCTTGTCCCAGGGATCACTTGATTTGACTAGTTTTGAGACAAAGATATCTTTTAAAATGTTATGGCTACAGACTATTAGTATTAGTTCTAAGGCATCTAATACTGCTTTACTTTGAAGCGTACACCATCTTTGGTGGATCAGACAATGTGATGATCTGGCCTAAAGTGTTTTAGGCTGCAATTTTATACACACCGGGGAGTAAGTCTCACTGAGCTCAACTGGACTCTTTTTATACCTACTTACCCTGGAGTAAGCCCAACTGAACTCAATGGGGCTTGCTTCGGAATAGGCTTGTATAGGAGTCCTCAACCTTTGGGGGCCAGTGGGCCCATTTGGAATTTTGAGAGAATATTGTGTGCACTCTCACAAAATGGCTGCCATGAGAGGGCTTCCTCATTCACAAAATTCCTGGTGGTGTGTGTGGTCATTCACAAAACACCCATTTCCCAGAAGGCAAACCGATGAGGCAACCTAAAAGAAAAGCAACTTGCCCAAGAACCTAAGTACAAGGCAGAGGTGGGGTCTGAGCCCCAAATGCCAAATCACATATTTACAGCATATATATATATATATATATATATAAACAAACAACTCAGCTAAACCACACACACCATACCAATCCTACCTGGTCCACCAGAAAACAGGGAAAATGTGTGTGCACGCACACACACACAGCAAAGGCAAAACACATACCCTTGCTCCTCACTACCCCTCTAGCCCCCCAGGACATTCTCCCTGCCACCCCCAGCTTGGCTTCCTTTTTTCTGGGCAACTGACTGCACTTCAAACTGAATTCCTGGGCTGCAACTGCCAGCCATTTTTATTTCATAAGAATGGCTCTGGGGCTCACATGGGCACCACACCAGCCTCCCAGTTTTAAAAATATATTTTAGGGGCAGAGCGCCTGGTGGGCACCAAGGCACCAAGTTGGAGACCCATATAGGATTGCACTGTTAGCTAGTTATGAAGCAGTTCTTTAAGTAATATGAGGAATGTCTACACGGAAGTTAGAGAATGCTTGTCTATTCAGAAGTTAATCCTACTGAGTTTAATGGTACTGACCCCTAAGTAGGTGCATAGGATTGCAGACTTGGTACAGGTTTTATTTACCAAGCAGGTTTGCTCTGTATACCACTGTCATTTTCAAATCCAGTAACCTGCTGTTCATCTCTTGCTTTTATTTTTTTCCTTTCAATGAACATACCTACTCAAATTTATATGAATAAATAATTGTTAAACAAGATAGCATGACTTCACCAAATGATGTAGAAATATTACAGTTTTTAGAAGGCATAAGTGATCATTGTTGGCAGCAATAAAAAATTTAAAAATATTATTTATATACTACACTTAGTTACAATCTAATCCTTTTGGATTTATGCCTGAGATATGCTAATTTTATAATATCTATAAGTGATGGCCTTATCAAAGGCGTATAGTGTTTGAAAGCAAATACAGTATCTTATCTGAATTAATATGTATGAAAGATAAAACTTTAATTTGTGTTCAATTATTTTTATGGCCTAGTATAGTTCACAGTTCGAAGACAAATGGGAAGCCAGGATAGGCCGAGCTTCGAGCTAGAAAAGAATGTTTTCACTAGTTCACCTACGAAAATATTTTTATGCTGCAATCCGATACACTTTTCTAGGAGTAAGTCTTATTGAACTCAATAGTGCTGACTTCTAAGTAGTCATGCACAGAATTTCAGTGTTAGTGTAGATCAGACATTAGTAATACCAGTCTATTTTTTACATCTGTCTTCGCTATTTAAGTAATTTTAAAAGTGTTTTTAAAATGTTTGTGTAAATTTTTTGATGTTTTATTGCTTGTATTTTATCGTAACATTGTATTTTTATTGTATAATTGTATTTTATTGTGTAATTTTATAAATGTTGTAAACCGCACAGAGAGCTTCGGCTACTGGGCGGTATAGAAATGTAAATAATAATAATAATAATAATAATAATAATAATAATTACACTGAATATCATTTTGAAAGATCTGATGAAGTAGGCATTTGCCTATGATACTCATGTCACCAAAAATGTGTTAATCTGCATTGTCACAAAATTTAATTTGAGAAGAGTCAACTGACTACTGTGGGTCTATTCTAGATTTTAAAGTGGACCCTGGATCTGAAAAACTAAGGATGCATAAACTCAAGCCTTAAGCACCAATATCCACTGCAGTCCTTTAAAAAATCAGGGGGAAAGCTAAAATGATTACATCACCTTATTTCCCACGTTTGTTTGTCTTTTAAAGTGTCATTTGAGCATTTAAGTCACACTGCAATACTAATTTCCCAATACATCACATGCCAGAAATGTGCATGTGTATGTGTGTGTGTGTGTGTGCGGTCCTGTGGTACTGCCCAATGCGACCCTCAAGGCCAAAAAGATTTGTACCTCTGTTCTATAGTCTTGTACAGTAATACCTTGGATTGCAAGTAACTTGGTTTGAGAGCCTTTTGCAAGACAAGCAAACTTTTAAATATTTAATTTTTTTGACTTGATATACAAGCGACGTCTTGCAATACAAGTACTGTAGTACGGCTTAAATTAAAAATCTCTGTACAAATTTTTTTGGGGGGATTTCGTTTTGATATAAGAGTGTTTTGGATTACAAGCATGTTTCTGGAACGAATTATGCTCTCAATCCAAGGCATGACTGTATCTGGATAATCCTGGTTGTAATTAAATTTTTGGTAGTCTCACGAGGACTCCTTTGGAGAAAACGTTTATTGGGTTCTTGTCGACAAATGCTTATACTTAAATAAACTTTAGTCTTTAAGGTGCCACAAAACTATATTTTAGCTAAGCATGAGCCTGTCTAGAAGGAAAACTATGGTGGTTTAACTCAGAAATGCAAAGTATCTACTAGCATTGGATACAAAAGTGAAGAAAAGGTAACCTACTGGATGTGATTCCCATTGAACTCAGTGGGAGTTCCTTCTGAGTAAGCATACCCAGGTCTAGGTTCTCTCCCTGCACATCAATATCCTTCCTTCAATTACAATCTGATTTGAATTAAACTGCAAACCCTGATTGATGGGAGAGGGAATTTTAATCTGCACGTTAAAGTGTGAGTCAATTAATTCACCGGTTGAGATGGAAGTCCAAATCAGTATTGACATAACTCTAATATGTACAACTCTAAGAAGTTACACAACTTACTCTGTGTTGGAAAAGCAATCCTAAACAAATTTGCTTGGCAGCTCTACTGAATAAATTGGGGCTTGCTGAAGAAACCTGGATACGAATGGGGCTGAAATTCAAGCCCCAGGGTGACTTTAGCAGGACCGACCGAAGCCCTGCGAGGAGAGACGTGGCTCTGGAATCTGATGGCCGTCTTAAATACCTGCTTTGCAACAAGTTTCTGAGTGACTGAAAAAGAAGCAAGCAGGAGGAGAGAGCCAGGCCTTTAGGGCGCTTAGAGAGTAGGCAAGCAACTCTCCTTTTTCCTCGCTCTGCATTTTTTAAAAAGCAACTTTCCACGCGGGGAGCTGTTAGAACTAAAGAAAATCCCCCTACTGGATGCGATGCGCTAGCACCCAACGACAAAGAATGGAAGCGCTGCAAGCGTGCACGCAACGGGAAGGGGGAGATCCCGAATCTCCTGCTCACTTTCATCACCAGCCTTTACCAATGTGGGGGTCATTCCGCTCCAGAGCAATAACACAGAGACGCATGCCAATTGCTCAGCAGCGGCCGCCGCCACTTCTCTCTCACGAGATGGCCGATTCTCTCACCTCTTACTGGATCAAGAGAGAAACTCCGCAGCACTAAGGTCTCGAGTCCCTCCGGCAAGCCCCCTTCTTTCCACACTCGCTGAACGCTCCTCCTTAAGGAAAGAGAGTGGGTGGTTGCTTTGCAGCGGAGCTGCACATCCTCCGCTCTCCCCCACCCCGCTGCACATCCCAAACGGATCGGATTTCTCTCCTCCTCCTCCTCCCCTTACAGCCAAACCAACTCCCTATCTTGAGCCCCCCCCCCTTTTCTTCGTCTCAGCTAATCCTATTCGCAAGCAGGAAGGGCGAGTTGAGAGACGGGAAGATGCGATGATCGTTTCTAGGCATACAGTGTGTGCCTGGGTTATCGGAGGGACCAAAATTGCTAGATGGCGGGCGAGAATCTTCGTACAGTATATGTATGGGAATAAAGACGACCCTTTGTGGTCTGGTGAGCGAAACTACAATAATTCTGGAATCAGTATATCACTCACTTTGGATTATTGGAGAGACCAAAGTTGTTAGACGGGTGAGAATCTTCGTACAGTATATGTACGAGAATAAAAACGTCCTTTCTGATTCTTGTGAACAAAATTACAAGAATTCTGGGATCACTATAGCACTAACATTGGATCCAACTATTTATTGAGAAGGAAACAACTGAGTTAAGCTTAAATCAGCTTTGGGTAGATTGTGCCCCCAAAGGCTGCAACTGTGCACTTTCTTGCCATTGACTACAGTGGAATAAGTATGCAGGATTGCAGCCACAGGCGTTGTTAAGTCTGGGTCCATATGGTACTGGGCCTGAAACTATTTGCCAGGGCCCTGGACCTGTTCCCCAGAGCTCTGAGTGTTTGTTGATGCCAATGGAAGATTTCTTTCTTAGTTTAATTGTCATGCAGGGGGCAGTTTTCAAGGGGGATTATAGGAGGGGAGGGAAAGGTTAACCTCTGCCCCCACCATGCTGTAACACCCCTCTCCCCCAAAAAATATGAGGGAAAGGACTGGGAAAGATTGAGAAATTGTCTGGCTTTGCCTTCTGTGTCATAGAAATACATCCTAGTAATTATTTCTAAATGTGCATATACTGTAGAGTTATAAATTAGCATATGCAAAATTTATGCAGATTTTTATGTCCTATGAGCCTGGCCCCCAAATCTTTTAGGGTGCAATTCTATGGCCCTCTGACCTTGCGGGAGGCCATCTGATTGGTCAGGCTCCGCCCTGCGACCTTGGAAATCCCTTCTGAGGTCACAGTGGGGAGTCCGATTGGATCGCGGAGTGTCCTCCACCCTCACCTCACAGCTGGCGCAGTTCTTTCCACACTGGCTGGGAACCAAAGCTGGAAGACTGACTTCAGTTCCAGCGTGAGGGGGGCATTCCTGTGGGCGGGGAGGGGAGGAGTGAGGAGCCACTGGCTTCCACAGAGTCCAGGCGGTGCTTCAGCCTCTCCTCCTCACAAGGAAGGGTAAAACATCTAGACAGCCAAAATCTGCTATATAGATGTTTTTGAGGGTGAGGGGAGCACGGCGGCAATCCTCTATGCTGCTTTCCTCCTACACTCAATTGGAATCGGATGCCTGTAATCCTCCAGGTTTGGAGGGTTACAGGCAGTCACATAAGATGGGGCTGCCTAGTGCCTAGCAATGCCCCTGACTGCAGCCCAAAAGAGGTGTTGGGTGGTTAGTATAATATCCAACCATTCTCAGTAGCCATGAAAGAGAGGGACTGATTTACTCCCATATAAGAATAAAGGTCTCTTTAAACAAACTCCTCCGAGTTGCCAGTTTCCAAATTTTCTTGCAGTAGCACCAGCAGGTGGATATGGAATAAACTATTTAAAAGTCTGTTTCATTAAATGGCATGGCTGCCATACTGATTATTTATTTTTCAAAACTTTGACCTGCGAAGTCAAAGGATTGGTCTTGCACTGCTTTAATGATAACTTTAGCAGTAATGGTTTGTTTTTGGTTTGTTTTTTAAAAATTAGGGTGTTGTCTGAATGAGCTCACAGACACTGCTGTGGTTTGTGCATGGAGACTTAGTTTGCACTAGGTTGCACACTTATACCTTACACTGCAGATTTTTCAAAGTGGCCTATCTGTTAACATTATCATGAAAGAATGCTACATTATATTGTGCTGGAGGCTGGAGCTGCTGTTTAGGAACAAAACTCAACTAAAGAATCCAAAGAAGGGAAAGTATATGTAAGTAGAGAATACTAGCAACAGTATTGCAACACCACATAAATGCAACACCGCATAAGTAATGTGGCCAATAGCAATTATTCATAAACTAGAACCGCAATGCCTTTAATACACAACTATTTATTAGAATATTTTTAGTGGCCTCTAGTGGATGTTAGTTGCATTAACTGTCTGAAGATGCTTTTTTGATTGGTATCTTATTTTACTTGAGTATGGTGAATTGGACAAAAAAGATGGTGTCACTCCCTTCCAAACCTACAATTCAGTCAGACAACATCTTATATTACTGTAGCTATCCTGGCTTTGAAAGACTGAGGTCCAGCTCTCTACCCTGGATTATATTTACTTTTCTTTCTTGGTGTGGGGGTGGTCTGGATGTTTAAACTTGTTGAGCTGGATTTTTAGCCACAATAACCTTGTGATATTGTGGGTGATATCTACTCTGTTTGACCAAAGTTAAATATTTCCCCAGGGAAGGCTCCAAGTGACATACATTGGGAACTGTAGTAAAATTAACAGAAAACCTGTAGCAACGTCAAGACTAATAAGAATGTACTGTGGCATGAGCTGTGAGATCTAGATCATTTTTTGAGATGAAGAGAGTGAACCAGGTGATAGTTACCAATTTACTTAGGACAGAAACTAATCCTCAAATTAATCATGGTATCTTCCTTCTGTCCTGTGGTTTGTGTTGGAGCTGTTGGTGCTGGGAGATTTATAATTCAATCTGTGTGCTAACAGATGCCTGGAATTCCACACACAGACCTTAACAGATCTAACCCCCCTGCACAGCGTGCAGCGTCAGATCCAGCTTCACCAGCCCAGCCTGCCCTTATAATGACACTTGCTTCCAGCTTCCCTGTTGCAGATTAATCCATGGAGTCAGGAAACACTCTGGAACACCACAGGTTCTAATACTACCTGTTTATTTACTTATCAAGTAAAGTTCTACAGAGTATACATTTCCTAGTTACAGTCCATGTGCAGAGTATAAATGCATAGCAAGCATTAAGTCCAGTGGAGTAAGTTGAGCTTCACTCCACCTCAGTAAAGATGTTACATTGTTGCAGGAACAAAGGAAAAGAACAAGAAAAAGAAGAAAACCTTCCCCTTAAAATGGCTTCTGCCTGAACAAGTTAGAATGTCATCAGAACATACAAACCATGTGACTAGCTCGTTTCTTTCCCACAGTTCTTCTGACTCTCATGCCTGAGAATAGACATTCTGTGTAGACACTACAGACCTGTTTACAGAGCCACACTGTACCTTCTATGTGTAACCAATTGTGCTGCAGCTGGTAAAGTGATACTGTGGAGGAAGGGGGGCTGGCTGACTCTGCCAACCCACCCTTTCTTACCTAAAAGACCCCCCCCCCCAGAGATCTCAAGGTGCCAGACTGCCAGCCTCAGCTCTGCAATCTTACTTGAATCTCTGTTCAGGGACTTGCCCTCGACTATAACCTGGATTTAGCTGCTGAACCAACAGAGCAACCACAAACGCCATGTGGGGTAAAAACCAGGAAGGTTTATTCAGGTAGCATATTACAACAAAAGGTGGGAAATGAGGGAAGGACACAAAATAGAGAGACACTTTGGTACATACAATTGAGCTACAAAACAATAAAAGCTGATTCCTTATATCTCTCAGGTTACCTGGGGGCCGGTTCCCTTCAGGGTTGGTTTCAGCACAGCCCTGCCACCGAAGAGACTACCACACCTACCCTAAGGTCCGAGATGGGTAGCCCTCCCCAGGGTTTGCCTTTGCCACTGCCCTCATTCAGCTAATTTCACCTGGGGCCGGATCCTGAGGCCAGCCTGAAGGCTTGGACCTCCGCACAGCTTGCTGCCATGATCCACAACAATGACACGACGATGACAGACAAAAGCCACACCTTGGCAATATACCTTTCCCCCTCCCCTCCTCCTTTCTGTAGCTCTGCTGCCTCTAGCCAATCAAGATGAACTTCACCTGGCCAGGCGGGGGGGGGGGGTGACTCATGACTAGTGGGCTTCTGCATCTTGCATATGAAAGCCGGGTCACTGTAGACTAGACCAGCTTTTCAGGACTTTCAGGTGCCATGCTTTATCAGATACTTATGCACATTTCGCCTCCTCCCAGCCCCCAGCCGGGATTACCTGGTTTACACATGAGGAGGTGTGTGTGTGTGTGTGTGTGTGTGTGTGTGTGTGTAGGGACCCCCAGCGGCTCTTTTCTCCACACCCTTCTTTTTGGGAAAAGATGAAACTGAGGGGTTAACCTTCTCATTTCATCTACACTAACTTAGAAGAAAAAGCTTCTGCCAGCCCTTTACCACCAGCACACCCTCTCTCATTTACACACACAAAACAACACGAAACTAAAAAACATCAAACAACAATCAAATGCTTACAAGGTTTGCATTCACAAGAGATATCATGTACAATTCAAATGGGAGCTTTAACCCTTTTGTTGCCTGACTGGCACTGTCTAAAAGCTTTCAAGGGTTGCTGCTTCTCACACAAGTCTGTAGGGGGCAGATTGCTGACTGAAATGTGAACAACTCATCAATTTGCCTTTATGTTAGCTTCTAAAGGCTTGCTTCTGCCTCCCTCTACCCAATGACATGAACACACTACCCCTTTTTCCAAAGGCTTGTTGGTGGCCCCCCACCACCCAGACTTGAACACACCACCCCTTTTTCCAAAGGCTTGCTTGTGGCCTTACCACCACTTAATGACCTGAACACACTACCCCTTTTTCCAAAGGCTTGCTGGTGGCCCCCCATCACCCAGACTTGAATGGGATGACTGTCTCCCTCAGAATTAAATGCTGAGCTAGGGAGGCTCCACCCAGGCGGCTAGAACACACAGCCTGGCAATCTTCTAGCCTCTTGGGCTTGGCTCATTTAGCCCACTACCCAAACGTGCACGGGATGACTGTCTCTCTCAGAATTAAATGCTGAGCCAGGGAGGCTCCACCCAGGCGGCTAGAACACCAACCTGGCAATCTTTCAGCCGTTAGAGGGTTTCTCGCCTCTAACATTCTTTTTAGCCTTCTGCTTTGTTCTTCCACCTCTGACTGATTCTTCTCTGGCAACTCTTCTCTGCCCTGAGGCACTTTGAAAGCTTGCAGGTTTCTGGCCTCATCATTATCATCATCATTACATACACTTCAAATTGACTTGATACAGTTTGGACTAACTTTTGCACATGATACAAGACAACAAATAGTTCAATTTGCTTACACTTGGATCACCCCTCTCTGTCTCCTCCCACTTTTTATTGGCTTTAATCAACACTTAATCTCAGTCTTTTGTCTTCTCGCTGCAGCAGAAAACGCCTGGAGGGGAATTTCTTTTTTCTGTGCTTTTGCTTCTCTTTGCCCGCTTCTCGGCAGCACAGGGACAATCTCTCTTTGGGGTGTGTGTGTTTTTTTATGTCTACCCCCCCCCCTCTGCTTGCTGCTGCTTAGCTGGCCACTCACCATGGCCCTCTCCTTAGCAACTGGACAGTCTAAGTTCAAAATCTGAGTCCTTCTCCCGTGGGAGAGATGTAGGGCAGGACGTGCCCTCCTCCCCCCAAAGTCTTGACAACTTCTCTGGGGCACATAGCACAACAAAATCACTCACCAAACGGCTGTTGCCCTCCTTCACACAAGTCTCTCAAGAGAGGCTTTCTGGTCTTCTGCTCCTCCTCTTGGAAACACACATGCACATACAGCCTATTTCTTGCTTCTAGCCCTCTTCTCTCTGCCAAGGGCTCCTCCAGCTCCGGTTTTTTTGGATCACACAGCTGCCATCTGCTCACCCGCTGGGCTCCCAGGGATTCAGGTCGCCTTCCCCCAGCCACAGCCTTCTTGCACATGATGGGGATGGTAGGATCTTCTTCTGCTTAATCATTGGCAGCTGCTGCTCTTAGCCTCTGGGAACACACACACGCAGCCCATCTCTTCTCTTTGCCAGGGCTCTTCTAGCTCTGGTACTTTTGGATTACACACTTGCTGGCTTCTGCTCACTTGCTGGGGCACACAGGCTGTTCTGGAACTTTTTGCAGTTTGCTTTCTTTGCTTACTCACTCAACAGTTGAGATTTCTTGCCTTCAACGCTCCCCGCTGGTAGCTAGGCTCCCACAGACTGGGGTAGCCCCTTCTAAGCAATCTGAACGTTTTCTCTGAGGCTCAGTCTCACACACTTCAATCTCTAAAAAACAACAAACCTCTACTCAATGTATTAAAGTCTCTCTAATCTTCTCTATTTGCCCACGTGCACCCACTCTGTGGTTCAGTTTCGAATCCCACCGCTGCCACCATGTGGAGGAAGAGGGCTGGCTGACTGCCAACCCACCCTTTCTTACCTAAAAGAGCCCCCCAAAGATCTCAAGGTGCCAGACTGCCAGCCTCAGCTCTGCAATCTTACTTGAATCTCTATTCAGGGACTTGCCCTTGACTATAACCTGGATTTAGCTGCTGAACCAACAGAGCAACCACAAACGCCATGTGGGGTAAAAACCAAGAAGGTTTATTCAGGTGGCATATTACAACAAAAGGTGGGAAATGAGAGAAGGACACAAAATAGAGAGACACTTTGGTACATACAATAGAGCTACAAAACGATAAAAGCTGATTCCTTATATCTCTCAGGCACACACTAGTTACCTGGGGGCTGGTTCCCTTCAGGGTTGGTTTCAGCACAGCCCTGCCACCGAAGAGACTACCACACCTACCCTAAGGTCCGAGATGGGTAGCCCTCCCCAGGGCTTGCCTTTGCCACTGCCCTCATTCAGCTAATTTCACCAGGAGCTACCTGGGGCTGGATCCTGAGGCCAGCCCGAAGGCTTGGACCTCCGCGCAGCTTGCTGCCATGATCCACAACAATGACACGACGATGACAGACAAAAGCCACACCTTGGCAATATACCTTTCCCCCTCCCCTCCTCCTTTCTGTAGCTCTGCTGCCTCTAGCCAATCAAGATGAACTTCACCTGGCCAGGCGTGGGGGGGGTGACTCATGACTAGTGGGCTTCTGCATCTTGCATATGAAAGCTGGGTCACTGTAGACTAGACCAGCTTTTCAGGACTTCCAGGCACCATGCTTTATCAGATACTTATGCACATTTCGCCTCCTCCCAGCCCCCAGCCGGGATTACCTGGTTTACACATGAGGAGGTGTGTGTGTGTGTGTGTGTGTGTGTGTGTGTAGGCGTGTGTGTGTGTGTGTGTGTGTGTGTGTGTGTAAGAACCCTCAGAGGCTCTTTTCTCCACAGATACATATCACAACATCCCCCCCACAAGCTTACATCTTGTTTAACATTTACTCAATGAGGCCTAGCGCCATCATTAGCTTCCTGTTTCTTACTACAGATCTGCCACCATGTCCCCTGTTGCACAGTATTTGAGTGTTACCCACCCTTTCTGAACACTGTCCTTTATATGAGAGTAACGGACATCAATGTGCTTGGTGAAGGGCCACACTTTCCCCATCCCTGGTTCACTACGTTAATATGGACTTAAGCCTTTCCCAGCATCAGAAGTGATCCTGTGATAAGGCGGGTAGCAGAGTGGGAAATAGAGCTGGCCCGCAGGGGCAAAATCAACCAGGAAGTTCTCCTACTCAGATGTTCTTTAGATGAGGAGGAGCTATGCAAGAGAACTACTGTGCTTTCCTGCAGCCCCCAGTGAATTGTGCCCTAAGTTAAGAACATAAGAAGCATCCTTGAGGATTAGACCAAAGGTCCATCTAGTCCAGCATCTTATTTCCCACAGTGGCCAACCAACTGGGGGAAGCCCACAAGCAGGACATGAAGGCAATAGCCCTCTCCCAGCAATTGGTCTATATACCCAGTGACAGTGACAGTGACAGGTCTTAAGAGGCATGTTGCCTTTGATCATGGAGTTAGTATATAGGCATCATAATTAGTAGCCATTGATTGCTACTAATTCATTGGTCTGTTCCCCTTATAAAGCCATCTCATTTGGGAACTGACCAGATCTTGTGGCAGCAGAGTCTGTTGTAGGAATTTTGCTGTGTGAAGAACTCCTTTTTCTTTTGTCTGTTCACATTCTTCCACCACGTAGCTTCATTGGATGATCCTGGGTTCTAGAACTAGG
Organism: Shinisaurus crocodilurus; assembly: GCA_021292165.1. NCBI lineage: Eukaryota > Metazoa > Chordata > Lepidosauria > Squamata > Shinisauridae > Shinisaurus > Shinisaurus crocodilurus. Next base: position 160,816,602 of record CM037878.1, on the reverse strand, counting down.
AGAGAGTAAAGTTAATTAGTGGGAGGGATCAAGCACCATGGGTTCTACTGGCCAAAGCAATCCTAAGTGGTGTGGAGCAGGGAGCGAAGTGGAAGATGATCTTCCACTTCCAAAGCCTTGCCAGCTCATACCATCCATCTAGAGTAGAATGGGGTGGGTAGGTTTTTCAGCAAACAGGCCAGGAAGATGTTCAATTCCCCTTCGCATTGAAACCAATGGGATAGCTGTTGGGCCCAGTCCTAGGGCTTCTTGGTAGAATGAAGGGGCTATGGACACAGTGGATCAAAGCAGTGTTCCCCAACCTTGATGATTTTGGCCTACAACTCCCAGCTAGTATTTATTTACTAGCTTTTTTTACCCGGCGTTGCCCAATCATTTTCCTATAGGCACTATTTGTTCGAAATTCCTTAAGGTAGCTGTCTGCTGTTTGGAATCCCTTGGAATCTCAGCTCCCCCAGGACTACCAGCTCCCCCAGGACTGCACAGTGACATCCCAGCTCCCCCGGGACTGCACAATGAAGAATTCCCTGTGTCCCCGCCCCCCCCCCCCCGTACTACACAATGAAATCTCTGCTTCCTTCTCGCCCGGGACTATGCAACAATGTTTTCCCTGTGTCGTCCCCCCCCGGACCACACAATGAAATCCCTGCTCCCCGCCCCCAGGACTACGCAATCAAATCCCTGCTTCCCCCCGCCCGGTACTACACAATGAAATTCCTGTCGTCGTCCCCGGGACCACACAATGAATTCCCTGCTCCCCCCCTCCAGGACCACACAACAATGAATTCCCTGCTGCCCCCCCAGGACCACACAATGAAATCCCTGTCGTCATCCCTCCGGACTACACAATGGTGTTGCACGGGTCGTCATTTTCCTATAGGCACTGTTCGTTCGAAATCCCCACCCCACCCCACCCCCGTGTAGGCCCCAGCTGCAGTTCATATGAACATTCTGTTTGGTTGCACGGGTCATCATTTTCCTACAGGCACTATTTGTTCAAAATTCCTTAAGGTAGCTGTCCGCTGTTTTGAATCCCTCCATAGGAAAGATCCCCCGGGACTACATAATGGAATCCCAGCTCCCCCGGGACTACCTATAGGCACTGTTTGTTTGAAATTTCCCACCCCCACCCCCGTCCCCGTCCCCGTCCCCGTCCCCGTGTACGCCCCGGCTGCAGTTCATATGAACATTCTGTTTGGATGTTGGAGAGATTTGCATATCCACTTCTGATTGGGCCCCTGTGGTGGCAGTGCATACCAGCATTCTAAATACCGTTGAAGCTATTTGCATAACCACTCCTGAATGGCCCCTGCGTGCATTCCAAGTGACGCCATTGGCTCTCATCTATTTTGGGCCGTTTTTCAGAGATTTGAACCCACCAGTCTTTGTCCTTGGGTGATGGGGAGTATGCGTGCCAAGTTTGGGGCGGATCCGTCCATGTAGGAGCCAATGCGACGCACATGAGCCGTTTGGACATACGTACGAACACACATACAAACATTCACATTTATATAGTAGATTTATTTATACCCCACCTTTTTTCCTGCAAGGAACCCAAGGCAGCTTACATAATCCTCCTCTCCATTTTATCCTCACAACAACCCTGTGAGGTAGGCTAGGCTGAGAGTCAGTGACTGGCCCAAAGTCAGTAAGTCACCCAGTGAGTTTCATGGCTGAGCGGAGACTAGAACCTGGATCTCCAGAGTCCCAGTCCAACACTCTCACCACTAAGACACACTGGCTCTCTAAGCTAGCAAGTTGACTGGGCACAGTCATCTTGTTATACTGTCAGGTTAATTTAGAGTTAACAAGTCAAAGTTTCAGAAATGGCATGATTTTTTTAATGACTAAAGTTTGAGTAGCAAATTAGTACAGAACAAAAAACGCAGAGCAATTCAGGTGATCCTTTTTATTGGGAAGCTAATGTTAATGATATGCTTGGAAGCACAAGTTTTTGAGATATATTATAGGACTTGTCTTCAAGTAAGTTTTGCCAACTACAAAGACACATTTTAAAAGACAGTACATAGCATTCTGATGTTAATCTGGTAAATGTGACTGTTTCTTTTAAGAAAAAGAACAGGATGGTTTAAATATGAACTTCATAAGACAGGCCTGTGGCTTACGCTGGCTCAGCTTGTCTGAGCGTAGAAAGCGCTAAGCAGGGTCAGGTCTGGTTATTACTTGGATGGGAGACCCCTCCTCTAGTTTCCTGCATTGAGCAGGGGGTTGGACTCGACAGCCTTGTAGGCTCCTTCCAACTCTATTATGCATATGGATAATTTAGCCCCACTCTAGGTCTTCCTACACTTTAGCCCTGATCCAGAAAATTAAATTGAAATCATATGGACATCTACTCAGCAGTAAGCCCCATTGAACTGCAACCTTAGTTGCGCGTCAATCTTCTTGAAATTAATAAGGCGTAAGTTAATTGTGACCAACTTGTTCCACTGATTTTTTTCAGACTTGTGTGACAGTTTTTCTGGATTGGGATCCTTGTTTTTAACCACATTTTTTTGTTACCAGGTTAAATAAGAGCCTGCCATGTTACATCATCCTTTAAACTTTTAAAATGTGAAGTTTTTACTTTGAACACTGTAACTTAAAGAAGCGTTCTGTGTAACTCAAAAGCTCACATTTGCTTCCTCAGTTAAAGGTATCGCCTCACTTGCTCTGTGGGCCTTTCAAAAATAACTGTGGACTCATTCCCTCTTTCCTGAAATGAAACTCGTTTATAGAGCAGTGAATTTGGCCACGACTATAGCACCAAGTGTGGGCGCGATTACGTAGGCTACAGCGTCAGCTATCTTTAACGCGCATTCTCAAACGGAAGGGGGCGGGGACTCTTGACAGTAGCCTCTTCTGCTCTCCACGTTCTCCAAGTAAAGGTGGGGCGGGAGGCGGCTCAGCCAATCAGCGGCTCCCACGACCCACCCCAGGGAACCTCTCTTAGAATGTTCAGAGTTTCAGAGTTCCGAACTAAACTCTTTGGTGGGTCGGGTGGCGCACGTGGGGACAGAGTGGAGCAGTCATGGTGTCTCCCCGAGCTTGTGTGAACAAGTTGGGTTCTACGCTGCCCTTGCTGTTGGTGCTGTGGGATCTCCACTATGAGGGTGAGGAGGAAGCGCTGCTGCTGTGGAGCAGGCGGGACTGAGCTAGGGGCAAACCCTGGCATTTGCTATCCGGGAAGTAGTAGGGTGGACCGGGCGGGTCAGGGGGAAATTGGGGTGTAGTGCCAGTCTGCGAGAAGGAGCAAAGAGAGGGGGCAGTTCTCCTCTTTGGGGATGGGGGGTTGTTGGTACTTAGGGGCGGGTGTTTCCTCTTCATAGTGAACTGAAAATGTGATTAGACATTTGGGGGCACCCCAAGGGTGGGAGGCAGGAGAATACTTGCTGCCAGTCTTTGGGAAAGCAGGGATGGGGGTAGCGGGGAGATGGTTGCCCTTGTAGTGGGATTGGGGTTAGCGCCGGGGTCTAAAACGGGGTCGTCTGTATAGAATGTGAAGCTGGACTTCTGCTGGGCGGTGCCGGTTGATGACAGGGAAGAGCTCAGGAAGAGAGATGCGTGAGATATGCGCTGTCCTGAGAGGAGGAATTCAAAATGTGCCAGTAGTAGTAGCCATGGCTCTCTGTTGACTTACGTTTGTCACGGTTAGAGAGAAGATAGATGCATTTGTTCCATGATAGTAAGGTGTCGTTGTTTACTATGCCAGTGTGGCATAGTGGTGAGAGAGTGTTGGACTGAGACTTGGGAGATCCGGGTTCTAGGCCCCGCTCGGCCATGAAACTCACTGGGTGACTTTGGGCCAGTCACTGACTCTCAGCTTAAGCTACCTCACAGGGTTGTTGTGAGGATAAAATGGAGAGGAGGAGGACCATGTAAGCCGCCTTGGATTCCTTGAAAGAAAGGGGGGGGGGGAAGCAGGATATAAATGTAATAATAAATTAAAAAAATGGGCCTTACTCCCTAGGAAGTATGTTTTAGGATTTCACTTGGGAAGTGTCCAATTAAAATCTGACTCCCTGTTTTGCTCAAAGCTTTCCTAATCACACTCTGGGTGATATTAGGCAGGCAGGCTACAGTTCCTTCATGCTCAGATGCTCCATCTCTAAAATGGAAGTAATAATGCTGATGTACACCACAGGACTGCTGTAAGAATGTGCGTGAGGCACTTTGAGCATTTAGGAAAAGCACTATAGAAATGTTGATGGTGATCATATGCTAGCAATGTATTTTCCTCATAGTAAAATCTGGCGTTGTTGCAATATGTCCTGAGTGTCTTGGGTATGCATTTCTGTGGGCAAATATAACTTGTGAACTGTGCAATAACAAATGCAGTTAACAAACATTTCCACAATTGCAATGGCCATAATATTGTTTTGAAATTCTGTCACATCTCTACTTACTTCCTTTTGCGCTTATTCTGATGACCAGCCATGGCTACGTGGCCTGTATGGGTTATGGTGCCTTTGTACTCAGTCCTCAGAGTACCGGTACATAATACCATACCATGGTATCATAGTTAGTAATACAACTGGGGTGTATTAATGCACTCATGGAGATCCCTAGCCCTGAGATCAAGATAGAATTAGCTTTTATTAATGGCATTTATTAATTACTTTATGTTTGTACTGCATTTTATGTTGGGCACCACCTTCTTTACCCTTAAATGTAGCCTAAGAATATTTTATATGCATAAATAATTGTTCCTAGTATTGGCACTCTGCTTTTCTGCAATGCTAAGCACACTTAATTGGAAGTAAACTTGAATAAAATCAAAATGACGCTTCCAAAGAGGTGTGTTGAGGATCAACATGTAACACCTCATCTATGTGTTCAGAATAATCATGTGGTACAGCTCTGATGGAATGTACTTCCATCAGAGCTTCAGACTAGATGGGAGGAATTTCATATTCTCCACATGAGACACTCACTGCATCAGAATACTAGCACATCAGCAAAAGGACTAGGTGCTAGCACCCCTATTGTGCTAGCTTTCTAAGTGCAGGGAACTTTTCTGAAATGTGCACATGGTAGCAGGTAGGCTCTTAACCCCCTCAACATCATTTAAAGTGGGACAGTCTCAACAGTGCTGTAGTATGTGTTTATTCTGGCTTTACCTTTAATGGGTGTATGTATAAAACTACAGTTTTGAAGTTTTGTACTTTGTCTTTGAGGCACATGCATACATGTACTCGTATATTATTTCTAGCTATATAAACACGGACTCTGGTTTTGTAAGATAAAGTTGAATTCTTTATAGCTCACTCATCTCAAGTAATAGAGTCTTGTATAGTCTTCGTAGACACTCGCGTAACTTTGCTTTCAGTTTTTCTCTTAATAACACCCAGATAACTGCACTTCATATTTTTTGAGGGCATGCATGAGGTAAGAAGAGATTGCACAGATATAATGTAATTTGGCCTCCAGAGTTTTTATTGTCCGTGATGATGCGTGAAATGGGGAAGAAAATCATCATATTGGCTGTCAGAGCTCAGTGAGTCTGTTGAACATTTGGGGGGGGGGGGAGTTATTTGTACTGGAAAATGGCAACTTTGATTTGGAAATCAGTGTAAGACCAAAAAGAAAAAAGAAAAAAATCCTTCTCTAGCTTCCTCCTTTTCTTTTTAATTGTAACTTGCTAGAAAGTACAGACATATTTCTTAGCGTAGGTTGCCCCATTGAAAGCACACCATGTGTTTGAGAGCAGCAAACCAAATATCTTATGCATCTTGTGATGGTTACATATTTCATGATCTGAGGGACTGAACTTAGGGTGCAATCCAATGAGGCTGCCCATAACCCTCCGGACTTGGAGGATTATGGGCATCCTATGCATGGTGCGAGGAGGTGAAGGTTGCCGTGCAAAACATTTCAGCCATCTAACTGTTTGGCCTCGGAGTGGGCAGGAAGGAGTGCAAGGTGCCGCCAGGATACTTTGTATGCTGGTGAGGCCTGTCTCCTCCCCTCCCCCCAAAAGCCTGTCTCCGAGGTCACTCTCGCCACCGTGGAGCTGCAGCTGGCGTGGTTCTTTTCGCTCTTGCTGCGAGGGGAGGGGGAGGGCGTTCCAAGTTCGGAGTCCCAACTCAGACCTCGGAGCAGGGACTCCAAAAAATCCTGTGGGCATCTAGGCTGTCTAGCACTGTTCAATGCTTTTCTGTAATTGTTTTCTTTCTTAGAAGTTAAATGCTTTTTTCTAGGAAGGGAAAAAAGACACAGTAGCTTGATACGATATGCAGATTCTTAACAATAACATTCACATTCTTAAAGGCGTGTTGTGCTGCCACTTGTTACTTATTCTGGACTTCACCTCGTCCACGCATGTATGTCTACCCCTTGATTTCTGTACACTTGATGGAATGTATGTATGAACCAAGCCATATTTATTTGTGAAATTTAAAGTTTCCGCCTTTCTATGTGTAACGCCCAAGGCAGCTAACAATAAAGTACAATAAAATACATAGTAAATCAGAGCCAGCCCTGCCATTGGGCAGAGTGAGGTGGTTGCCTCAAGTGGCAGATGAAGTGTGGTGCGGAGGGGGCGGAGGGGGCAGAGGGGGCTGCTCCCTGCCCGTTCCCCTCTGCTGGAGGACATGCGGCCCACCATGCAGCCCACCCCTAAACTAACCTGCAGCTCTCATGTGAGGCTGAGGATGCTGTCCAGTCACCGGTGTTGAATAAGATTCAACTGCCAGCCCAGTCAGCTTCTGTAGGTGTAATGTATGTGTGGCAGTGCCATCTTGTCCTTCATCTCTGGCAGCAAAACGTCTTGGGTAAATAATTTAAAAATAACATAATAATCAAACAGCAGTAGCCAGTTAAAATCGTATTCAGATGGAAATTAAAATTGCATACAGAGTGTCATAAAATAAAAATAATTGACTCAATTGGTGAAAAGCCCATTTAAATAGTCAGGCTTTGATTTGCTGCTGGTGGAAGGATGTCAACAAAGCGATAGACAGGTTTCCTGTGGAAGGGAGTTCCAGAGCCTGAATGCAGCCACTGAGAAGGCCCCATCTAGGGTTCCCGCCAAATGCACATCAGATGTTCGTGAGGCTGGGAGGAGAGCTGTCTCTCAGAAGCTCTCAAAAGCTGGTCATGGTTTTTATAACCCTTGATGACTTGCAGCTGAATATGTGAACTGGCTCCATTGGTAACCATTGTGTTGGAGCTGATCTTAAAGGTCTGTTTGTGGCGTTAGATCCAGGATGGCTCATTCACATGTACAAGTCACAAGATGATGCACTGGGTAATGCATGGCTGGGATCCAGATGGTCTCCTGTATGAATGGAAAGCCCTTCTGACCATGCAAGGTGCTTTAATTTTCACCAATTCCCCGTTTCTGCGTCCTGTGCTGTTCCACAGGGTCGTCTCCCCTGCTCTTGCCTTCAAGACCAGTTTTGCATTGCAGGAGACTGCAGTGGCAGCGGAGAGGTGGGGAAGCCCTGTTGCACAAGTGGAGTTTCATTTCATTTCATTTCTGTACTGCCCAATAGCCAAAACTCTCTGGGCAGTTTACAAAGATTAAAACCCTAAAAAGACAATATAATAACATAAAAGCAATGCACAAAAATATTATGATTTTAAACAACGGAAATACCAGAACCCATTAAGAACTTTATCATATGCTGTCAAATGCCTAGGAGTATATAGGAAAGTCTTAACCTGGTTCCAGAAAGATGACAATGTTGGCACCAAGCAAGTCTCACTGAGGAGAGTGTTTCATAATTGGGGGGGCCACCACCGAAGAGGCCTCCTCCCTTGTTGCCATCCCCCAAGCCTCCCTCGGAAGAGGCACTTGGAGGAGGGCCTCAGATGATGAGCGTAGTATACAGGTAGGTTCATACTGGGGGAGAGGCGCTCCCTCAGGTATTGTGGTCCCAAGCTGCGTAAGGCTTTGTAGGTCAAAACCAGCACCTTGCTGAATTGGGTTTGGAAGCGTACAGGCAGCCAGTGCAAGCAGGCCAGAATTGGTGTTTTATATGCAGACCTCCTGGTCCCTCCCTGCTATCAATCTGGCTGCTGCATTTTCCTTTTACCCTTCTCTGAATTCAGTCTCAGTGTGCATTTGAACCAGACCTGAATATGTGCTGAATTACTAGCAGAAAAACTTTGTGGTGGCATACTATGCTTTTTGAGCTAGTGGTAGAAGTGTGCAGGGTGACAGTCCTGGTATTGAATTCGTAATATTTCCCTTTCATACATATTTTAACAAACTGAAGCAAATCAGTTTGTTCCTTCTAAACCTGTTTCAGTTTTCATCCCCTATGCACTGTGCCTACTTTGATTCCCGTATATTATTAAAACCATATGCATTTTAAATAGCTATTATTTAGATGCCTACTACTTCTAATCAGCACTAAGCTAAACAGTGCAACATCACCATATCTATTTATACTGTGTGTGTGTGTGTGTGTGTTGAACTCAGCTGATGATTTTATTGAGTTAATAATTGTGAAGAAAAGAGCCTTTGCGGGTTCACACACACACACACCCTCATGTGTGAACCGGCTAAAGCTAAAGCTGGGGGTGGGGTGTGCATAGTTCAGTGATGGCGAACCTTTTTGAGCCTGAGTGCCCAAACTGCAACACAAAACCAACTTATTTATTTCAAAGTGCCAACACTGCAATTAAACCTGAATACCGAGGTTTTAGTTTTAGAAAAACAACTAATATAGTTGTCTGAACTAATTAACATCTTTTGTCTTAAAAGAAAAACACAATAACAGAGCTTTCAATGATACAAACAGTTTTTTGTTGAAAAAAAAATCAACTCAAAAAATTATTATAGTACTACATTGTACACATAGCCTGAAGGGAATTTATACAAACTTTTTAAATAATTAGGCACATGTATTTTTGGATAAGGGATTCTCAACTTGTAATATGATTATATGCCAGACTGAAATTGTATGGGGCAAGCTTTACCCCAGGTCCTTTCCCTGCTTCTACAGGTGTCGGATTAGTAAAAGTAAAAGTCAACCTGTACTAGGATGAGCAAGATAAACAAGAAAACTAAACGTGCTTAACACATTTTAAACACTTTATGTCTTGGACTGCAAACACTGCATTAGGTAAAAGTTTGCATTGGGCATGCTTTTGCACAATTAATGTGATTTTTGCTATTGCATGCATGCTGATAATTTGTCAAACCTTGGCTCATACCCCGTTAGTTTGAGAGCAACACCTGCAGCACTCAGGTCAACTGTTAGGGCTTTACATCCAAGCCATGCTCTGTGCATCATTCTTCAAAATCTTTTAAATGTGATAACAATGTAGAAAAGAATTCTGTAACAGGAATTCTAGAATAAAATCATTCTGTTCCACACTGTGAGAAAGAACAAGATCATTAGTGTTTTGCAGAAGGGGACAGTCTTTTCGCGATCTGGTGACCAATGGCTCGAGTGCCCACAGAGAGGTCCCTGCGTGCCAGCTGTGGCACCCGTGCCATGGGTTCGCCATCACTGGCATAGTTCCTCTAGAAGGGATGGTGCTTGGAAGCCTGGAGGAGCCAGGCTGAGGGCTTTCATATGCAGATGTAGTTCAGGCCCAATAAGCCATGACTCATGAGTCTCCTTCCCCCTGCCTGGCCAGGTGAAGTTGATCTTGATTGGCTGAGAGGCAGCAGAGTTACAGGGAGGAGGGGAGGGGGAAAAAGGTATATTTCCCAAAGCGTGGGTTTTGGTCTTTGTTCTACCCGGCTGTGGTAATGGCGGTAAGCCAAGGACCCCAGGCAGCTCCTGGTGAAATTAGCTGGATTGAGGGCTCTAGTAAAGGCAAGCCTTGTGGGAGTTTTACCCATCTCGGACCTTCGGGTAGGTGTGGTAATCTCCCTCGGGCAGCGAGGCTGTGCTGGATTTAACCCTTGAAGAGAACACCCTCAGGTAACAGGTGTGTGCCTGAGAGATATTAAGGAATCAGGTTTTATTGTTTTGCAGCTTTACTGTGTACTAAAGTCTCTCTCTCTTTATTTTGTGTGCTTCTCTCATTTCCCTAATCTTGTTGTAAAATGCTACCAGAATAAACCTTGTCCTGGTTTTACCCCACATGGTGTTTGTGGATTGCTCTGCTTGGTTCAGTATATAAATCCAAGTTACAGAATTGAAGGCGAGTCCCTGAACAGAGATTCAAGTAGGGTTGCAGACAGCTGAGGCTGGCAATCTGGTACCTTGAGATCTCTGGGGGTCTTGGTTCCTTTGGAGTAGGAAAGGGTGGGGGTGTGGCGGGCCAGCCAGCCCCCCCTTCCTCCACAATAATAGAGTACCAACACAATCCTGTGCACTCTTTCAAAGTAAGCTTCATTGGGTTCAATGGGACTTATTCTCAGGATAATGTATATAGGATTGCAGCCTAAATAAAGGATCATAGATAAATATTAGCTGCAGAGTGAAGACCAAATTGAATCGTCCTAAAGCAAGCAAGTGGCAACCACCACAGTGTTTGAATGCAGGCTGACTGGGAGAGGGTCCAGGGTCTCGGGTGGAGGTCCTTCAGCTGGGTTGTTTAAGATCCACTTAAACAGACATGCAAGGAATTGAACTAGGGCCTTCTACTCTGAGCTAAGCCACCCCCATCCCAAAGTTAACAGCCTTTAAAGTTAGCTGATAATTTTGCTTATGCGCTGGGCCAGTTTCTGCCACTATTTAAAGCAGCCTTCCCCAACCTGGCGGCCTCCAGATGTTTTGGACTACCACTCCCAGCATTCTTGACCATTGGCCATGCTGGCTGGGGCTATTGGTGAGTGGAAACTGTTTCTGGTTTTTCACAAGCATTTGTTTGTTTATTTGTCCGATTTTCATGGGTCAGTTCTAATGTTCTTTAAAAAACTTTATGGTGTAAGTAAGCTAAAAGAAAAAAAAACAAATAAATAACCATTCAGCTTCTAAGATATATTTTTTCTCCTTCCTTTAGGAGCAGAATGTGGGATAAATGCAGAAGTAGAAAAACAACTTGAAATGGGAAAGAAACTGTTGGCTGCTGGGCAGCTTGCAGATGCTTTGTCTCACTTCCATGCTGCCATAGGTATGTGTCTAAAGGTTGCTGAATTTCGTTTGATAGTATTTTGTTTTTTTGCCATGTAGTGGTTCTTGGTGTTTTACCTCTCCCCAGTGAGATGAACTCTGTAAGATTACTGTTCTGCAACAAACAAACAAAACCTCTTGTATTTTTGGCCTCTGTTATCCCTCTTGGTGATATGTAATATTTTAAAAAGTAAGCAGCAAACTGCCTCTTGCATTATTCCTTTCCATTTTGGATCAGTTGTAGATGTTCTATGGCTTGTTCTAAGAAGTCACCCTTCTTATGGGGTGACTCCAAACTTGGTCATGCTTTGAGTACATCCATTGAAATTAATGGGACAAAGTTATGCCTAACTTAAGTCCTATTGATTTAAAGGATCTACTCTTAAGTTTGACTAAATATGGATCTAACCTTTTAACTCCTACTGAATATATTGAATTACACCTGCAATACCAGGCCTGTTCATCCCAAATCAAAACAAAGATGAAGTACTTATATCTGCAAGTAACTGTAGTTTGAACTGAGGTGCAAGTCTCATAATTTTCTCATACCGGCTCAGTTTTGGCATAACACTCCTGGTCTAATAAACCATGGTTTATCAGCCTGGAATGAACTGTGTGCCTGCATGCTCCTTCCTTCCTTCCTTCCTTCCTTCCTTCATTCATTCATTGACACACCTGGTTTCTGCAAAGCTGGATCTGATCCTGGTATGGAGGGAGCCTTTAAACCACAGTTTCCTAGTTTGAACATTGGGGAAACTGTGATTTAAGAAACCAAGATAGCTTCACTGAAAGTGGGCATGTGTGAGGAGTATGCGGGAACGTGGCTTCATGAGAGTAGGATTGTTACATCTGAACTGGGTTTCTATCTCGGCTGTGGTGGTTTTTGAAAAGTACACACTTGGTATTGTTCGCTCTCGCTATGTACTTTAGGCTCAGACAGTCATGGCAGATTGAAGTTGTCAGTGCTGTGATGGCAGTGTTTGTTCTGAATTGTGCAGGACTTATTCAAGCCTCCCTGATGTTTGTGGGTTCTGTGTGCTCAAAGTGTGATTTAGGCCTTTGTAGGAAGACCCATGTGTTAACTTGGGCCTATGGGCTACCATGGGGCCGAACTGTATGTCGGGGCGGGCAATTCGTGGCCACCTGGCGTCATGTAGCAGTTTCCCCCTAAAGAACCAGTGTGGTGTAGTGGTGAGAGTGTTGGACTGGGACTCGGGAGATCCGGGTTCTAGTCCCCCCTTGGCCATGAAACTCACTGGGCGACTTTGGGCCAGTCACTGACTCTCAGGCTAACCTACCTCACAGGGTTGTTGTGAGGATAAAATGGAGCGGAGGATGATGATTATGTAAGCCGCCTTGGGTTCCTTGCAGGAAAAAAAGGTGGGGTGTAAATATAGAATCATAGAATCATAGAATCATAGAAAAGTAGAGTTGGAAGGGGCCTACAAGGCCATCGAGTCCAACCCCCTGCTCAATGCAGGAATCTAGGTCAAAGCATCTCTGACAGATGTCTGTCCAGCTGCACCTTGAATGCCTCCAGAGTGGGAGAGCCCACAACCTCCCTAGGTAGTTGGTTCCATTGTCTTATTGCTCTGACAGTCAGGAAATTTTTCCTGATGTTTAGGTGGAAGCTAGGTTCCTGTAACTTGAGCCCATTATTCCGTGTCCTGCAAACTGGGATGACCGAGAAGAGATCTTTGCCCTCCTCTGTGTGACATCCCTTCAAATACTGGAAGAGTGCAATCATATCTCCCCTCAGTCTCCTCTTCTGAAGGCTAAACATGCCCAGTTCTTTCAGTCTCTCCTCATAGGGCCTTGTTTCCAGTCCCTTTATCATCCTTGTTGCCCTCCTCTGAACCCTCTCCAGTTTGTCTATGTCCTTCTTAAAGTGAGGTGCCCAGAACTGGACGCAGTACTCAAGATGAGGCCTAACCAGTGCCGAGTAAAGGGGAATTATCACTTCCCGCGATTTGGAAGCTATACTTCTATTAATACAGCCCAAAATTGCATTTGCCTTCTTTGCAGCCACATCGCATTGCTGGCTCATATTCAGTTTGTGATCTACCACAATTCCAAGATCCTTCTCACTTGTAGTATTGTTGAGCCAAGTGTCCCCCATTCTGTAACTCTGCATTTGGTTTCCTCTCCCTAGGTGCAGCACTTGGCATTTATTCCTATTAAATTTCATTCTGTTGTTTTCGGCCCAGCGCTCCAGCCTATCGAGGTCACTTTGAATTTTGTTTCTGTCTTCCAGAGTATTAGCTATTCCACCCAACTTTGTGTCATCTGCAAATTTGATAAGCATTCCCTGTACCTCCTGATCCAAGTCATTAATAAAAATGTTGAAGAGCACCGGGCCCAGGACCGAGCCCTGTGGTACCCCGCTCGTTACCTCTCCCCAGTTTGAGAAGGAACCATTGATAAGCACTCTTTGAGTCCGATTCTTTAGCCAATTGTGGATCCACCTGATAGTTGTTCCATCTAGCCCACTCTTAGCTAGCTTACTAATCAGGATATCATGAGGCACTTTGTCGAAAGCTTTGCTGAAGTCCAGATATATAATGTCCACAGCATTCCCACAGTCCACAAGGGAGGTTACCCGATCAAAAAATGAGATCAGATTAGTCTGACAGGATTTGTTCTTGACAAATCCATGCTGGCTTCTAGTAATCACTGCATTGTTTTCAAGGTGCTTGCAGACTGACTTCTTTATAATCTGCTCAAAAATCTTCCCGGGGATTGATGTCAGACTGACTGGCCTATAGTTCCCAGGTTCCTCCTTCTTGCCCTTTTTGAAGATGGGAACAACATTTGTCCTCCTCCAGTCGTCTGGCACTTCACCTGTCCTCCATGATTTCTCAAAGATAATAGACAGTGGTTCTGAGAGTTCTTCTGCCAGTTCCTTTATTACTCTAGGATGCAGCTCATCAGGCCCTGGAGATTTAAACTCGTTCAGAGTAATCAGGTGCTCCTTGACCATTTGCCTATCAATCTCAAGCTGCAATCCTGCCCCTTCAGTCTGCACTTCAGGTTTGCCAGGGGGGTCATAGACCCTCTTTTGGGAGAAGACCGAGCCGAAGTAGGAATTGAACACTTCTGCCTTTTCTTTGTCTTCTGTTATCAATTTGCCATCCTCATTGCGTATTTGAACCACCAGTTCTTTCTTCTGTCTTTTACTGTGCATGTATCTGAAGAAAGCTTTTTTATTGCTTTTAGCATTCCTCGCTAACCTTAGCTCATTCTCAGCTTTAGCCTTCCTGACACTATTCCTGCAGTTCTGTGCTACCTGCCTGTACTCTTCACTTGTAGCCTGTCCTTCCTTCCACTTCCTATACGTGTCCTTTTTTGTTTTCAGGTCATCTTTGAGTTTATTGTGAAGCCACATTGGCTTCTTCTGTTGCCCTCTGCCTTTTTTCCTTTTGGGAATTGTTTGCAATTGTGCCTTTAAAATTTCCTTTTTTAAAAACTCCCACCCCTCCTGGGCTCCCTTTCTCGTGAGATTCACTTGCCATGGGATCTTACTAATCATTGTTCTGAGTTTGTTAAAATTGGCTTTCCTAAAATCCAGGGTACGTGTTTGGCTACACTCAGCTTTTGCTTCCGTTAGAATCAAGAACTCAAGTATAACATGGTCACTTTCCCCCAGAGTTCTCGAAACTGCCACTTTATCCACTAACTCGTCTCTGTTGGTTAGAATCAGGTCAAGGATAGCCGATCCTCTAGTTCCTTCCTCCACTTTCTGTAGGAGGAAGTTATCAGCAGCACAGCTCAGGAATTTCTTGGAGGGGCCATGTTTGGCAGAATAAGTCTCCCAACAGATATCAGGGAAATTGAAGTCTCCCATTACTACCACATCGTGCCTCCTTGAAACAATGGCAATTTGTTTTTCAAAAGTTCCATCCTCGTCTTCTCCTTGATTGGGTGGTCGGTAGTAGACTCCAACCGCCATGTTCGTTTTATTCTTTGCCCCCTTTATTTTAACCCAGATGCTCTCAATGGGGCTGCCAAGCTCCTCTTCCTGTATCTCTGTGCAGAGATACGTATTTTTAACATACAGTGCAACTCCACCTCCCTTTCTGTTGCTTCTGTTCCTTTTGAACAAGTTATACCCTTCAATTGCTGTATTCCAGTCATGGGAGTCATCCCACCAGGTTTCAGTTATCCCTATCAAGTCGTACTTGCCCTCATGTATCAAAAATTCAAGTTCGTCTTGTTTGTTGCCCATACTCTGGGCATTAGTATAGAGACATCGAAGACTATGTGCTTTATAGTCCGACTTTTCCCCTACATTTTGTGGTAGACTATCAATGGGCACCGCTGGAGCTGCTCTCTCCATTGTGGCATAGAGGCCTTCTTCCATTGGTACCCCCGAGTTTATGTCTCGCTCCCCTGTTGGACTCAGTTTAAAGCCCTCCTGATTAAGTTCCTCATGCTGTGGCCAAACGCATTCTTCCCAGTCCTTGTGAGGTGCAACCCATCCTTTGCCAGCAGTCCATCTTCCAGGAAGTGTAGCCCGTGGTCCCAGAATCCAAATCCCTCACGTCGGCTCCACCTTCGTAGCCAGTCATTCACTCGGAGTATTTTTCTTTCCCTTTCTATGCCTCTTCCAAGTACTGGAAGGATGGATGAGAAAACTATCTGGGCCCCGAAGTTCTTGAGTTCCATTCCCAGCTCTTCAAAGTCTGCCGTGATTTCTTTGTAACTCCGCTTGGCAGTATCATATAATAAATAAATAAAATGGACATGTTTTAAAGGAAATGTTCCTTGTAAGCCTCTGTTGTGGTTTGCTTCCAAGATCCGGCAAACAACCAATTTTTGTTTTGCTACTGCCACACTGCCAAGTTTTGGCAGCGTGCCAGCAGCAGGAGTGCAGCCCCAGGGGGAGGGATCTGGGCGGGTGGGAAGTCACCCTCCAACCCCATGAAGTTGTTCACCACCTACGTACATGAAGTTGTATGTAATGGAACCATCATTCAGATAGAAATAATGTGTTTAACAGGAAACAGGAGCATTCGGGAGAGGAGTGCCACACCCTTCCCCACCTTTCCTCCCTCCAGTTAGTTGTTCCAGGCCACTTTCCTCCATTCACAGCTCTGATCCTGGTACTAGAACTGAGCTGGGAAAAGAAGGAAGTACCTGGAGCCGTGGACTGAGGGAAGGGAAGG
Organism: Shinisaurus crocodilurus; assembly: GCA_021292165.1. Lineage (NCBI taxonomy): Eukaryota > Metazoa > Chordata > Lepidosauria > Squamata > Shinisauridae > Shinisaurus > Shinisaurus crocodilurus. The sequence continues at coordinate 160,800,416 of CM037878.1, read as the reverse complement.
TGTGGGAGGGGGAGGGTTCAGCACTCCTCTCCTTCATGTCCCCTTTTACTTTTAAAGTAGGACTCTAACCTTGTATGTATATGTAAATGGGATGGACAGAAAAAAAGAGAATACCTGCCTGCTGCCATTGCTCACTGCAAGGTGAGGAAGCAGACAAACCTGTTCTAGTCAAAGCCTGGCTGATACATTTCCGGTCAGTTGCTTTTATACATGGCATTTGTGTTACACAGAAATGATCCCTGTGGTTCACGAGTGAAAAAGAAAGCACTTTCACCGTGCTTCACTGTTATCCTCACAACAACCCTGTGAGGTAGGTTAGCCTGAGAGTCAGTGACTGGCCCAAAGTCGCCCAGTGAGTTTCATGGCCAAGGGGGGGACTAGAACCCGGATATCCCGAATCCCAGTCCAACACTCTCACCACTACACTGTGCTTCACAGCAGGTGGTGTACATCTCCTCGCTTCCCCAAATAGAGTTTATCTCCAGGTTCGAAAAAGGCCCCATGTGGAGGAGCAGTACTTGCTTGACTTGCTTGTGAGAAGAAACTAAAATTTTGATTGGGACCGATTGACATTCTCTGGGTCGTGGCAGGCCATCCAGAAGCTCCAGTTTCTTTAGAGTACTGCGATCACTGTGACAAGGAGCATAATGAATGTTTAGGCTGTTTTGGCTTTCTCTGCTTTGAGAGTTTCTATCTGTCCTTCCAGTCATTTGACTCTTTCCCACCCCTACTTTGCCCCTTTGATAAGGATGCTCCTGGAACGCTTATTTGCTTCATGCTGTGATGATTTTCAGAATTGTTCTTAGCTACATCTGTTAAACTTGAGCTTGGTCTTCCCACTTTACTGAGTTGAGGCACAAGCGCATCCATTTTGTGCACCAAGAAAAGTCTTTTTTCAGTCTAAACCTTGAGCTGCTTTTATGTATGTGATAAGAAGTTTCGGATTCTTTTTAGATGTAAAGAGATGCTGGGGGCTGATTGATAGTAGGCAGTAGCTGTGATCCTGCGTCTTTAATCACAAAGCCCGGATCTTTGGTGGAAAGTAAATGATGAGTCTTTGGTCCTTTCATTTCCGAATCAGCAGTTTTGCAGCATATCTAACTTCAATTTCTTTTCCTCCAGGGGTGGTTCTTCAGTGATTACTTTGGGGGAACTGAAAAGGTAGCAAAGTATTTTGGGTTGGGGTTTTTGTTTTGTTTTGTTTTTAAGAATTTGCAAACGTTGCATCCATTCTTTGGGGTCTTCGATTCAAAAGTTAACATTTCTGTTCATGAAGCTGAAGTGTTTTATCCATTCTCTGAGATCTTTGATTCCAAAGGTACAAATGATTCCCTCCAAAGGCTGAAAAAGGAACTTATCCAAACAATAAAAAATTGTGGCAGATGGGATAATATAATATCGGCAACAGAGTATAAATTCAGATACCTACACACTGCTGGGCAACGGAAACAGTGCTTGAATCCCCTTGCTTTGTGATGGCTCTGTAGAAGATTACGGGGCGGGCATGATTTGGCTAAAGTTGGGGAGAGTCAGGGATGGGATTTGTGGATTTAGTTAACTCCCTCTGCCCCCCCCCCCCATTAATTCAAGCTCTGGATGGAAGCACTTGGTTGGAGCTGTTGAGAAACCCACTCTCAAATGCAGCATTCTTGATGCTGGATAAACGTTTTACACTTGCATTTGCAGTCCCGGAAAATCTTCACTGTCTTGAATAGGATAAGGAGGCAGGGTTGGTGTGTTTCTGTCTCTGCTGCATTTTCAGGGCTTGCTGTATCAGCAGAATTAATGGGGATGCTTACAAGAACATTCCACTGCTGATCTCTGGTGACATGATGATTATTGGGCCTTCTGGGAATGAGAAATGCAGGAGCCAGACCCAAAATGTAAAACAGTCTTCCGGATGCAAGCCTGCAGTTTGAGATAAAAAGCTTTGGGGGGGGGTCGGCTTTACTCCACAGCTGGAATGCACTTAGATGCTCACCTTTTGAAGCCCTTAAACGTAACCTGGAAGCTGACTGCTACCGCATGCATACAATATTTTAGATGTTCATTGGGGTCCATACGTGCACATGCATGCAATGCAAAGTATGGCTGTCCTGTGGAAATGTACCTTCAGCTAATTAACTGTGGGTGTCGAACTGTTAAAAATTTCCGGTAATGGTGCCATTATTCCTCCTTATTGCTTGCTTAGTTGTATCCAAAGATTTGGCTGGCTTGAGGCGATGTTCTGATTGGTACTTCTTCACTTGCAGAAGGGGACTCTGATAACTACCTTGCCTATTACAGAAGAGCCACAGTCTATTTAGCCATGGGCAAATCTAAAGCTGCCATTCGTGACTTAAGCAAGGTGGTTGAATTAAAGCAGGATTTCACGTCGGTAAGCAATCCTTTCCAAAGATTCCTTCAGGGGGGATGAAAATGGCTTTTCGTCTTTGTTTTTATGTTGCCTTTTAAATGGGAGTCTCTCTTTTTCAGTAAGTGGCATAATCCGGCAGAAAACTTTTATTATCCTATAACTTGGAGAGGTAAATGCAGACTAGCATGCCAGCAAATGTGCACTAGCAGAGAGGACAGTCTTTTTTGGAGTGTTAATTCAGCACCTGATGGGAAAGTAAGGCTCTGATTACCGAACAGAGAGCACTGAGTTGGGGCTGACTATTGAGTCTCAAACAGAGATGCAATTCTACTGTGGATCTCCTATATAACTAGAAACCACAGCAGCTGAAGTACTAATAGAATCTGAGCCTATGTTGAACCTGTTTATGTCCTAGTGTTCATGTGAGGAGGATGGTGTCTGAAGTCATTCCGATTCTTCAGTAGATCCCCCCCCCCCATTATCAAAGCTTGATTGTAATGACCGGGACATACAGAATTTTGCTTGTGCTACTCTGTAAAGTGCCATACATTGATGGCACTGTGTAAATACGGTAGTAATGCTAATGTTTGTTTCTAGTGTTTGGAAATTCTATATCAAAGCACTTAAGAGTCCAAGGCTGTTAGCAATTTTGAGCAGAATAATCATTTTTTTAAATGGGAGATGCTATAGAACTTTGAAAGTCTTGTATATACACTCTGTAATTGTGTTGGTGACACTTAGAATAAGGGCATTTCTTTTAGGGGTGGGCAACATGTGGGCCCAACTGCTCCCTGCGGCTGCCCTCCCAATTGGGTTAAAAAAATGGTGTGTGTGTGTGTTTTAAATGGCATCCGTAGTGGCTACAGAATGCCCATAGGGTAAAAATTAACTTGTTTGCAAGCTAATTTTGACCCTTTCAGCACTCTGTAGCCACTACGGATACCATTTAAAAAATGTTGTTGTTGTTATTGTTATTATTATTAATTTTATTTTTAGTGCCTGTGGGAGACGGTGGCTCATGGGGTTGGGGGATCCACGGAGCGAAAATGCCCCCCCACCTCCTACAGTTGCCCATCCCTGTTTTATATCATTACAAGATTCGAACCAAGACCTGGGTCCTTTTAGGTTCAAAAAGGACCCAGATCCTGGTTTGAATCTTTCAATTACAATAATCTACGGTAATCTTGCACATTGGCTTGCATTATGGTAAAAAAAAAAAAACCAAAACCCTCAGTGCAAAAACACACACACACACACAAAAACACCCCTCAACCTCCAGAACAATCTTTTCTCACATCAATAATTTTCACGCTGTTTTTTTGTTTCTATGGTATTTCTACAAAACTACAATTTGAGGAAATCTGAACATTCACTTGTTCAGTGAATGATCATTGGTGAAAGTGTGCACATGTTTGCAGTGATGTGCTCTAAATGTTGGTATAATAATTGAGAAAATCTTTCGTTGGTCACATCATAGGAGAGGAAAGAGTGGGCCATAGTGGTTGTTATGAAATGGGGTGGAGCAGGAACAGAAATATTCCATGGTTTAAAATATAAAAGGAATGTGTGGGGATGTATTTTTGTTCACACTTAAAAATGCCATTTATTTCATTTCCTAGGCACTCAAGGTGACCCACCTTGTTTTCTCTTCCCATTTTATTCTCACAACAACCCTGTGAGGTAGTACAGCCTGAGAGATACTGACTGACCCAGGGTCACTCAGTGAGTGTCATATCTCATTGGGAATTTGGACCTGGATTTCCCTGGTCTTTGTCCGGTGCTCTAACCACTACACCACACTGGCTATTTGTATATTACAGAAATGTTTCCTTTATTTTAGGCAAGGCTACAAAGGGGGAACTTGCTGCTTAAGCAGGGAAAGTTTGATGAAGCGGAAGAGGATTTTAAAAGAGTGGTAAGTAAGAAGCCTCAACAATGGCATAATTGAAGTGAGGTGCTGAAAAGGGCACAGGATGATGCGGTGCAGATATCCAGGGTGTCTTATGTTGGGTAGCTCCTGTGTGATACAACAATAGAATGATCCTTTTGAACAGGTGTGGTGGTGGGGCCCATGTAAAATTGGGAGCATAAAAATGACTAGTTGCGGCACTGCGTCTTCCAAAATTGGAATGGCTTAAACCAATGAAAATGAAACTGCTAAAATGTCGTAGTAAACTAATAGCACAATCCTATCGGAGGGAAGTTCCACTGTGTAGACTCTACAAATTTGTTGAAAGGTGTTTAGACAGAAAAAAAAGTCTTGGAATTCTGGGAGCTGTAGGATTTTTTTCTGTCTAACCATGCATAGGAGGATTCTTAAGCCTCTTTTTAAGCCATCTAAGTCAGTGGCCCATCATCCCATAGGGACATAGGAAGCTGCTTATATCCAGTCAGACATTGGTGTGTCTAGCCCAGTATTGTCAACACCAGGAGAAGGCAACCTTTTTGGGCCGTGGGCACATTTGACAGTTTGAGAAACTGTCTTCGGCACCTCAAAAGATGGCTGCCATGGGAGGCATGGCAAAGGACAAGTAACATGCCCAAATGACTGAGTACAAGACAAAAATGGGGCCCAACACACTAAACAATTCTTTCGAGCTCACAGTTTCCAGCACCAACAGAAACCTATTTCACAGCGATCCCAGCTGCTGGTAAGAAAATGTGTTAATGTTGGAGGGGGGGGGGTTAAGAGGAAGTGGTAGGGCACTTTGGCAGGTGCTAAGAAAACTGTCTGGGGGCACCACATTGCCTACCTCTGGTGTGCAGTGATTGGCAGTGGCTCCCCAGCGTTTCAGTTAGGAATTTTTCCAACCTTACCGAAGATGCCAGGGATCAATCCTGTGATCTTCTGCATGCAAAGAATGCGCTCTACCATTGACTGATGGTCCTTTGCATCTTGAGGCAGTGAATTGCATAACTTATAAATGTTGTGTGAAGAAGTACTTTCCTTTATCACTCCTGAATGTACTACTAGTCAATTTCACTGGGTGATCCTGGCTTCTGATCTCACCCGCTTTCATAAATTTCTCTGTCCACATTTTTCATGTCACACAAAACTTTTATGTGTTTGTTCAATCTGTACTGAAATGCACGTGAAGGGAATGCAACCAAGATGATTCAAGTTGTCTTAAAAACATCTGGGAGCTGCTAATGCTGATTGTAAATCAAAGATATTGAAAGGAAAAATGGCAGTGTCTGGCAGGGTATATGTGTTGAAATTAAGTAGTGTTCACAAGTGGAGACCCCAATCCAGGGAAAGATGAAAATCATTGGGGCAAGTTGGTCATGACTTCACCACAACTGACTTTGTATGGATTGGGGCCAATGTATAAAACGTTGAGAGGATTCCGCCCCCCCATCACAATGATTTCTGTCATAGTTTTATTTGCAGATGAAAACCTAGACCGTGAATGCAATCTCTGATTTTAAAATCAGTTCTGGAATTCTTCTAGTCACGTTGAAGTTAGGGATGTATGGATTTTGTTAAATCTGTTCCATCTGAGTTTCTCAGATCGTCAGGCGTCTTTTGTTCCATCATCTACTCACTGATGGAACTGGATTTTTTTTAGGAATGCACGAGAATTTTGTTCCTGTTTGCAAATGTGCATTGGTGGCTGTTGGCTTTTTCTTTGCCTATGTAAATATGGTTCCACAGTCTCTAGTGCTTGCTTCCTTCCTCTTCTTTTTTCCTTTCCTTTCCTTTTTTTTTTTTAAGAATATGAAACTATTGTAGAGGGAAGGGTATGGATAGAATAATTGAGAAGCTTCATTTGAGGATGCTAAAGCAGAATGTCATGTAAAGCTACGGTATGGTGGCTTTTAAGTAGAATTAGTCCGTTGCTTAGAAAAATAAGTTTAGCCTCCAGAATGAAGGAATTAAAAACAGGCGGGTGGCTTTATCAAGCAGTTGTGCAGCTAATCAGTCCAGTTTGGCTAAATGGATGATAATATTTGTTTTTCTCTCATGTGGATTGGGAAGGTTCTGTTGAGTATATTTGTGAGTGAGGGCTTTTCTAGCTGGCTTCTCGAATGGATTTATTTGAAGTCGTCCCACTCCTTGTCAGCTAGCTTCCAGGGAAAAATTGGAAACAGAAATGTGGATGCCGCAGTGATAAGTAGGAAAGGTTTTGGACCACACAAATAGTGCTGTTATGCTGGGTGGCGTATATGTGGCTGCAAAGATTTTGCCATCATGGAAATTTTGGTAGCTGTGTGTACAGCGCCAAGTGGGGGCAGCCACTGCTATGTGTGAACTGGGCCATAAAACTCAATTGCTTCCTTCAAAATGGCGCACTGTTAGTTTAAAGAAGGAGGCCCAGCAGTAGCTGCCAGATAGCTGCCAGAGTTCCTGGACACGTGGAACTGCCAGACAACTGCAGGTTTGCCCAGTCTGTCCCCAAGTTTCATGACTTCAAGGGCAAGCATCCCTCTTGGGAAACCACTCCTAGAGCCACAAATGGAAAACATCGTGTCCATTTTGTGTTGTTCCACTAGAGGCCAGCAAAGACTATCCTTGAGGACCATCCTCTTTGTAAATTGCATTTTTTTCTAATGTGGAATTGTTGGATTATCAAGCTTGTGCTTGCTTAAAAGTTTTACTTTCAGTATAACATAGTCAGTTGGCAATTCTCCAATGCGCTGCTGAAGGTCTCAAGCAACAGGTGTTCCTTGTTTCCATATCTGTGTGTCCTTGAACACAGTAAGGAGTCACATAATATGGGCTTGTCTATGGTGGACAGTTGCTATACTGTCACATATCTGTCTTGTCTCTCATTGGCTCTCTTGTGCAGCTGGGTGTGTTTTTCAGCTTTACAGAAGAAGCTGAGTTCTCTTGAGTTTTTCTCTTCTATTCTAATCTCAGATGTCTGTGTTATGCTGTCTGAACTGACTCTGTATATATTTGTAGTTTGTAATTGCACTGTGGGTGGAATTTACTATTTGTGTGCTGGAAGCTAAAAGCAAATTAGCATAAGCTGGCACACAGGTAAAGCTCACAGGACTTTAGCAGACATCTGAATTCCAACAGGAATGTGTTTATTTACTTCTTAATTGCTTAAAATTTTGTATCCTGCATATTTTTATGTCAGTGCTAACTGTTCCAAGAATACAATACTTTAATTTACAGTTAAATAGATCAAAATGAAAGAGGCCCTGTGAAATGATGTGATGGCATACTTTTTATATATTGGGCCTTTCGTTTTATTTTTTTAAATCAGGTTTTAAAAAGGCTTGTGCAGCCTCATATTCTGAGCTGAATTTCTCTATGGTATACCTGTTTGCAACCTTATATTTAACAACTCACCTGGTAGTCGTAGGCGACAAGGAATTCTATGCAGGGAAATGAACAGGCTGGTGGAGGAGGGACAGACCATTCCATTCTTCCTCCATTAGCCCACTTGGTTTCCATGCTAGCCGCAGAAGAAGGAAAGTCTTTCTCTCTCTCTCTTTCTGACCAGCACAGAAACACAGTGGGCTGTCCAACAGGGGATGGAGTGGTCTGTCCTTCGTCTGCCAGCCCACTTGGTAGAAGTCTTTTCTTTTTTTAAGTAGCCCTAAGAGACTAGTACCTGTGATTCCATGTTACTGTGGAGGAGGGGGCTTCCCTCTATGGCCAACATGGAAACGCAAGCTAGCAATTTTTTCCTGCAGGCTAGTAACTATTGTCAGCTTATTTATAAGGCTGCCTGTTTGGTAATTATCATCCAACCTGAGATATTTCCAGATATTGTGCAATTCATGGAATTTTACAGGGGGTCCAGGCATCGTTGTCTTCATTTTGTAACCCTCCTGTGTTTTCCCGCTGCTGCTGCTGCATCCTTTTTCTGACCAGAAAATAATCTGTTCTGGAGGAAAAGATGGAAGAGTTGTATAGTGTCTTTTGATTGGTAGCGCTAGGATCTCACTGTCTGGATGCACTGAATTCCATGAGTTCTTAGCACATTTTTTCGCATCTGAAGAAAATGCCCCCCCCCCCCCAGCAGAAATAGATCTACTCATTCATTTTTGTTTCTGACACAGTGTTTTTCCTCCAAGGAGAAATAGTCACAACATTGGCACATTTCCAAATTCTCAAGCTCAACATTAGAATAGTCAGGGTCGTATCTTCTAAGTGATGTAATTGAAGTGTTCTCACCTGTCCCAGTGTACATGCACACCCCATTCCTGACACAGAGAGCCCAGAATGCATGTGTTGAGTGCATATGCACCCACACAGACACCACACACACACCCTTCACCAGATACAAAGGAAGGATGTTGATTCCATATTTCTACTTCTGTTAGGGCAAAAGACATCCATAGCAGCATATACTTATCTGAAGGATCAGCATTCCCCATATATCCAACACAGTCTTTGAGGTCAATTCAGTGAATTTGTCAGCAGATATGTTACACTTTTCAACTTAATGGACCTGGTCCAGAGAACCATGAGCTTTGCAGAAGGCTGTAAAGGCCTCTTTCTGGCCTTGCAGTTCTCAAAGACCAGCCAGGCTTGGAAAGTGGTAGCCTCTTCCAGACCCAGTCAGCTCTCTGGTGAGCTGAGCGTATGGGAAAGAGGGTGCTTGGACTCTGTCCAGGTACCCCCTTGCTACCTCTTGCTATATCCCATTGGTGCTGGGAAGGAGAAGGGCAAAGGGGGCACCAGAAGTGAGCCTGGGCACCTGCTTGCCTCTGGTCTGCCTAATGGCAGTCTTCCCCAATCTGGAGCCCTCCAGGTGTGTTCGACCGCAATTTCCATAATTCCCAGCCAGCATGTGCCAAGATGGATGCATGTTCCAATATGTGTAGTGAGCACTTGCAGCTCTACCTTTTCGGAGGTGCACAGATCTTCCACTTTACATGTTACACATATTTACCATAGCAAACACTGCTGTGAACTGGACCCAGATTCTGCTGAGCCGAATAGAACTTTCTTCTGTTTAGTTAGTATTGGGGCTGATTCACACATGCATTGTTCATTAGCTGATTACTGCAAGTGGTCACTTGAATTGGACCATCACATGACCTAACATGATAGCTACCAATCGGCAAGGGTAGACAACCAAATATCATACATGCTTGTGCAAACCTGGACTTAAGAACATAAGAAGAGCTGTGCTGGAGCAGGACAGCGGCACATCTAGTCCAGCATTCTGTTCACTCAGTGGCCAACCAGATGCCTATGAGAAGCCCACAAGGAGGACATGAATTCAGTAGCATCTTCCCACTCATCTTCCCTAGCAACTGATACTGAGAGGTATACTGCCTCTGATGCTGGAGGTAATATATATAGCCATCACGTCTAATAGCCATTGATAGCCTTCTCCTTCATGAATTTGACTTTGTGGAGGAGACAAATTAGGCTGCAGTCCCATGCATGCTTACATGGGAGTAAGTCCTGTTGAATACAGTGAGACTTACTGCTGAGTAAACATGCATAGGATTGTACTGGTACTTTTGTTAAGTACCAGTTAAAAGGTTTTGTGTTTTGTTTTGTTTTTGACATGTTTAGGTATTAAACTCTGGTTTGCAGAGTGGAGGAATATTTAAAAACAGAATGTAACGTTTCAGCAAGACATAAGGTTTGAGATCTGCTTTCAGAATTGGATTTAATCAACTTCTAATGTGTCTGGTGGTGTTTGATGGATTAAAAACAAAAACAAATAATGTTGCACTGTGGGTTATAATATTAGTTAGCTATGAAAAATGGATAAATTACCCATCTCTACAGCCTTAGGAACATGCAGGCTGATGAAGCTCAGTATGACAGTGGTTAAACGCAACACATGTAGCTGTGTTTTTGGCTTAACAGAGCAAACTAAATTCATAAAACAAATGAATTGCGCACACAATCACTTTTAAAAGCAATTTGACAACTTGCATCTCATCTCTTTTATACTGGTGTTAAACCACTAATTAAGCTGTACTAAATGTTTTTGTTTTTAATTAGCTACATTATCTTGCTATAGGGAGGTCACCCCAGTACATTTTTTATAGCCACAAGTTCTGCTGGCATCATTATTTTTTATGAGTAGAAAGCTTGAGTTGACAAACTTTTGATGATCACGATGGTGAGTTCTTAGTATGGCATTTTTCATAAAAGGGTAAATTTTCTGAGAAAGACAGGAGGCCTCTAAAAACCTACAAACCCATAACTGATATAAATATTAGAATTGTCAGTGGGGATGAGCAAGCTATTTATGTCACATGGTGACCACACAAACAAGTGGCAGATGATGAAGACTGGATGGCATTGGTGTGTTTGGATAGAGAACCACAATTTCTCTCGGCACAATCCTGTACGTATGAACTCAGCGCCAAAACAGACTTTACTGTTGGACTACAACTCCCAGACTCCCCCAGCCAGCATACTGGGAGTTGAAGTCCATATCCAGAGCTCACCAGGTTGCGGGAGCTGCGCTGTGTAGATGTTTAGTGCATTGTGGGACTGAATTAGGTGGAGGCGGCTCAACATACCACAACAGTAACATATGAATTACCCCTGGTATCCATTTTCTGAGGAGACCAAAGGCTTTTTTTGATTTGTCAGAAACACTGGGTTAGATCCAGAGGAAGGTAGTCATGCTTTATTCCTTCTGAAATAGATGGGCATTAAGTTCGTCATGAGTAACTTGGGCCCCCATTTGATTTCAGTAGGACCCCAGGCATGACTAAGTTCCTCTGGATCCAACCCAGTGTCAAGGGGGCTGTTCATTTCAAGAGGATGCAGTGAACACCTGTCTACAGAGAGGTCTGATCTACAGTCATGCCAAAGGGCTCTGGACGAGGACCACTTTCTGCATAATGACTTTTAAGTCAAGGGAATGCAGTGCTCCATCAGCTTGTTTCTGTGAATGAAATTGTCCATATACATCTGCTCATGAGAAAGGGCCGTGTCTTTATGTTAATCATCTTTGTGTGTATGAACCAGAACATGTCTCTTTCACAGCTTGTATGTGCACTGCAAAAAGATCGGTTCTTTTCCGTAATGTGTGAAGCAACCCAAAGGTGTTGGTATATCGAGCAGCTTCTGGATTTTTGTCACACCTCCCCTCTGTTTCAGCCAATTAGATCATTTTAAAATGTTACAGGTATTGTTTGTTTGTTGGAGTAAATTTCAGGAATTCAAGTCACTTGCCTTTTGTCATTAGATTGGCCATTTCTTGTCCTACCTCACAATCTTGATGCCACCTTTGTAAGCATTGTTTTCCTCTCTTTGCTTCTCTTGGTCTTGCTTGGTCCTACCTTGTATTTGAGTAGTATAGGGGGTGAGGAAGCTGTACAGGCTTGCTTGTTTGTTCATTTGTTAGCACTCTAGTGTTTCTATAATCATGATAAATATATTTTCAAAAATGGAAAGAATAAAGATTCCTTTCAAGAATGCAAGCTTTGAATGTGGGGGAACTTCATCATCATTTATTATTTGTACAAGTGCCAAAAATAAATATACTAGGCACTGTACAGAGATAAACAGGCTCCTGCTTTGTGGACAGGCTTGTTATCTAAATACTTAAGAACTGAAACCTAAACATCTAAAATAGGCATGGCAATAGCTGAAACCCTCTTTTTTATTACTGGTTTGTGGTTGTTGGCAGTGGCAACCTTAGGCATTTTCATGGCTAAGTGAAAAGTACAATGACACCCTCCCACTTCTCTCTTTCTGTCTCTCCCCCCCTTTCTTTATTGTGTTTAATGATACACAAAGTTGGAGGTCAGAGGCATGAACGTGGTTCCCTTTCTAGAATCTGCTGCCCAAAGCAGCTCTGTCATGATGTTTCATTGAAAGGCCGGACCTGTGCAGTGATAGGCGACAGTTCTAAGGACCCTTTGGGGTTCTTTAGTTATATTTTTCATATCCTGAGACAATATTTATTGAAGGTTCATTGTTACCCATAATCAATGAAAAACATCTACTTTATTTTAATATCCAAGCGTGGTTCTCTTTTTCAGAATTCAAGAGACCATTTTCACTTTCAGTATAAAACATACCTTTCACCTTTCTAACGTACATCAGTCATTGTTTTTGACACTGAAGTTGTTCTCCCGTAGCTTATTTAACCATTGTAGTCAAATTGTCTGTAATTTAGCCATAATAGCCAGAATCTTTTCTTTTCTTTCCAGTACACTTGGTTTCCATGTGGGCGGTAGTCCCTGACCTGACAGTAATATCATATCAAGTTCTTCCATTGTCAGGGAATTGCTGTATTTCCCAGCACTCAAGCTGCCATGTACATTGCCTATAGACACAGATTGTTTCTTTGAGGAACATGGTTGTCATGCCTGTTTTGCTGTAGGGATGCGTGGCGCAGTAGCATCTCGGGCACCTCTTGGAAGATATTTTTGGCTTCACTGTGAAGTGCTTCCCATCCCTTCCCCAACTACCTACACCAATTTAATGCCCTGAAATTGGATCCCCCCCTCTTTCTTCAGAGGCTGTTTGTTCCCCCTCTGTAGTAATTTGGGGAACATCTATAGCAATATGGAAACCAAACCCAGCTATCTTTCTCTCATTATCTCCCTTTGGCAGCAAGTCTAGACCAGGCCAGCGTCCTCCCCTTGTATGAGGAATGGGATGAGTTGTTATCAGTGCAAGTAAAGTTCTTGGCAGTTCTGGAAAGGAATTCAGTGGCATAATGTTGCCTTGTTCCGCATGATAGATGATGGCTAGTAGAAGCTCTGTGTTTCAAGGTATAACAACTGTTTTTGTTCTTTGTCTCTCTTGTTGTTGCTGTTTACAGCTCCAATCTAATCCTAGTGACAAGGATGAAACAGAAGCTCGCTCCCAGCTGATGAAGTCTGATGAGATGCAGCGCCTGCATTCCCAGGCACAGTCTGCATTTCTTGAGGGGGATTACTATGCTGTTATCGGTCTCTTGGATGAAATTCTAGATGTAAGTCCCAGAGTGGAAGCTGCTGCCAAGACTTCTGCAGGTGGCAAAGGAGCAGCTCCTCTTCTTAAACAACTCTATTTTCACACATCCTGAATAAACAGTCTAGCCTGGAGTTATAGCAAGCACCTGGTTAGGTACCCTCATGGCTGAAATTCCACTACTGGTTAAGGCCTCAACCCAGAATTGGATTGGTGGTGTGTGTGTGTGTGTGTGTGTGTGTGTGTTTTAAAACACAGACACAAGTTCCTAGTCCCTGTTGTGAAAGAAAATCTGAACATTTCGAGATAAAATCCACTAAATGCTTACCAGTTAGAGGGGCTTCCAGTATTTAGGCACAGGTCCCATTTTCTCCATACAGGCACAGTTTCTAGGGGTTTCTCCTATATAGATATATCTGCACTTTACAAGGTATTTCAAGCAATGTGTGTACAGATAGAACATTGCCTAATCTGAGGCAGCAGCAGCGTCAAGCTACATGCATTCTTTTTCTTTTTCTTTTACAAAGTTGTGGACCAAAGTCTTGCTTTCATTTTGGTTTCTCAAGGTTTGTGTTTGGGATGCAGAGCTGCGAGAGCGTCGGGCGGAATGCTATATCAAGGAAGGAGAACCCAGGAAGGCCATTGGTGACTTAAAAGCTGCTGCCAAATTGAAGAGCGATAATACTGAAGCATTCTATAAAGTCAGCACTATATACTATCAGCTAGGGAACCATGAAGAGTCTCTAAGGTGAGGTTACTATTGTCTGTGAGGGTAAACAGGGTGTGCGTCGGGGGATACTATTTTCTTCTGTTTGAGGTCGCTGGAGATATTTCTCAAGTTTGTTTTTCTCAAGCTACTCCAGAGAAATCGTTTCTAACTTAAGGCACAATCCTATGCATGCTTAGACAGAAAGAAGGGCCAACAAATCCCAGCATGCCCCAGCCACCATAGCACTTCTGTTTTCAGATCTGCACAGGAAAGAAGTATGCATTTCCTTCTCCCAAGGGTGCCAAATGCTGCTATCTTTTCAGCGCCAGGTTAAGACTTTCCTGTTCTTCCAGGCTTTAAGTCTTTTACAGCGCAGTATGGCTGGCTGTAGAATGCTGGGAGTTGTAGGACTTTTTCTGTCTAAATATGCATAGGATTGTGCCTTTAAAGTCTGTTTAAGCACTGTAGTCCCTGCAATGTAGTTTGACTTCTTGTACCTTATATGGTATTTTCTGCTGTGTTGGCACATTAGTTTTATATTGTTTTATATTGCAGTTTTATCATTATTATTATTATTATTATTATTATTATTACGGTTTAAATTGTAAAACGCCAAGATAAATTTATTTTATGAGGCATTTAGTAAATGTAATAAATAAATAAATAATGCAAAATCCCTGCTTGCCGAGGTGATGTGAGGTGGAGGAGGCATTTGTTGGGGAGGAGCAGCAGGAGGGAGGGGTGTCTGGCTCCTCCCATGCCTCCTGGTCTCCCCCTGAAAATCCCCCCCCTCTGTATTTTTCCCTCCGTAGGGTTTACTTCAGGTTTTGGAACCTGGCCGCTAGGGAGGAAAGATTAACAATGATATGGGGAGAAGGGGGAGAGTTAAGCAAACCTCTCTGCTCCTCACGCCAATTCTCCCCCTCAAGTGCTTCTCCACACATTTGGCTTATGAGGCAAACCTGAGGTCGGGAACCCCATGTCTTCCTTGCCATGTGCCATTGTGCCTGTATGCTATCGGCCACGATTGCTTTTTTTTAGTCCCCCTGCTGGTTCCTGAGCCTTTCCTTCCAAGCAACCAAAAGGACTAGCAACCTTCCCTTTTAAAACTAAAATCTTGAAATCCTCAAGCATCTCACAAAGGCACTGTTTCCCGTACTAGAAAGCTACCGTAAATTAAACTCTTGACAGTTTTAGGACGAAGATGTATTGCTCTGGATGGGAACATGGGAAAATAACTTCTTTTTTACAATACCAATTTATTTTTGCGATCCTTCTGTGCTCTGCTAATACTAGGGGAAAGCTCTTGTATATGCCTGAGGACTAATGGTTCAGGGAAGGTTAAATGGTAGTTATTCCAGGAAGAATAATACAATCCTCTATGCAAAAAATGGTTACAGTTAAATTGGAGGAGTGCTGATTGCTATGAAAGCTGTCACAAGTTTCAGTTATAAAGTAAATGCAAATGTTATACTAGATTGCCTGGCATGTGCTTAGTTATACTGAAGATAAAATTCAGGGAGGAAAAAGATTAAAATATCTTTTCTCCACATACACAACCCACCTTGCAACTCTCTCAATCTGTACATTCCCAGATTGCCTAAAACTATGGACGCAATCCTATGCATGTTTAGATGGAAAAGGCCTACAACTCCCAGCATTCCCCAGCCAGCTATGGGGGCTGGGGCATGCTGGGATTTGTTGGCCCTTCTTTCTGTCTAAGCATGCATAGGATTGTGCCTTAAGTTAGAAACGATTTCTCTGGAGTAGCTTGAGAAAAACATACTTGAGAAATATCTCCAGCAACCTCAAACAGAAGAAAATAGTATCCCCCGACGCACACCCTAGCTATATATAGTCCATGAAAAAAAACCAAACTAAAAGCCGCATAGCACTTCTAGTGTACCAAGGGCATTATTCTTGTTACCATTGCTTTTATCTGCACCTCAGGCCTTTGACAGATGGTTAATATGGAGAGCCAGTGTGGCGTAGTGATTAGGGTGTTGGACTGGGACTCTGGAGAGCCTGGTTCTACTAGTTCCCGCTCGGCCATGAAACTCACTGGCTGACTTTGGGCCAGTCACTGACTCTCAGCCTAACCTACCTCACAGGGTTGTTGTGAGGATAAAACGGAGAGGAGGAGGAGGATTATGTAAGCCGCCTTGGGTTCCTTGCAGGAAAAAAGGTGGGGTATAAATATAATTAATAAATAAATAAAAATAAATATCCCCATTGCTCAGATGGGGAAATGAGCCTGAAGGAGTGTGACTTGTGTGTGCGCACCTCCCCCGCATACACACACATACTGAACCTAGGAGCAAGATTTGAACCCAGGGCTCTTGTGTCCACAGAGCAAAACTGACTCTGCTCCTTCCTTCTCTTCCATGTGTGAAAAAGCGAAGTACGTGAATGTTTGAAACTTGACCAAGACCATAAGGAGTGTTTTTCTCACTACAAACGAGTAAAGAAACTCAATAAGCAGATTATGTCAGCAGAAGAACTCATCCAAGAAGGCAGGTAAGGTGCTAACTGTTTTCTCTGTGAAGTCAAAGGCAACTGCTTGCTTTCTCAACTGGGTAGGTGCCCTGAAACCAGTTCATTCTGGACAGTTCTTTCTGAGTGAGGGCAAAAACTCAGATCTGTGATCTTTAGGGTTGGTATTGGGCAGAATTTGCTTCTCTTTCTGGGTGGCAGCCTCAGTAGGTCAAATCTCAAGTAAACACAACCATGCCATACGCCAGGAGTGGGCAACCTTTTTGTGACCATGGTACATTTGGCAATCTGAGGAACTGTCTGTGGCCCTGTCACAAAATGGCTGCCATGGGAGGTCTGGCCAGTCTCAAAGGATGAGCAACCTACCCAAAGGCAGAGGTGGGGTCTGAATCCAGATGCAATAAACAACTCCTTTGAAGCCAGGTTTCAGCACTAACAGAAACCTATTTCACAGAAGGCAAACTCTTTTTGTCTTCCCCCTTATGCCAACCAAGTTGTTCTCCCCATCCTTTTTCTCTGGCCTATACCTTCATTGTCTGCACTGCCTTCCATCTTTCTGCTTTCTTTTTTTCATTTTCTTCTAAAAAATTTATATGCATGCGCACGCACGCACGCAGGCACGCGCACACACACACTGCTTGCAGTAGTCTCCCATCCAGGTTGCTAACCAATTCCTTGCCTGCTTATCTTCTGTATTGCTTCTGCGTCTGGTGTTCACAGACCATCTACTGGGCCCATCTTCCTGGTTTCTCATTCCACTCCACCCCTCCCACCCTTCCTTTTCATGGGTTCCTGATACATTATTTTTCTCTGAACTGAAGAGTGTGTTCTCTATGTTGCCTATCCCTCCATTGTACTGAAATTATGACATCCTGTTTCAATAAAGCTCATTGCTGGGTGTTTATTCGGCCAGGTGGGAATATTCAGTTCCCACCTCAAGCAGTGGTTGAGAGATTTCTTTCTAAATGCTTAATAGCAGTGATCTACCTTTTGGGGGGGCAGTGACTTGGGGCCAGGTCTTAAATTTTACAGGTATAGCAGGAAGATGTGTAATGTGATTCCTGTGGCAACGTAGGCACGGAAAGGTTTTCTGGGCGCAGAAGGTGATGGGAACTTGGTACTGCTGCAACTTGGAGTGCTGCAGAAATGACAAAGGGAAGCAAAGCTTCATTATCAGTCCAGTTGCTGATAAATATAAAAAGGAAATCGATTGGCTTTGTGAGTAATTAGAGAGGTTTACCGGGTGGCGTCTGTGGAAAGCGTTATGTAGTTTTTCATCTCCCCAATAAATTAAAGTGTCAGGGCTGTTAGTTTTAGCACTAAATGCCATCCCTTGTT
The DNA here is from genome assembly GCA_021292165.1 of Shinisaurus crocodilurus. Lineage (NCBI taxonomy): Eukaryota > Metazoa > Chordata > Lepidosauria > Squamata > Shinisauridae > Shinisaurus > Shinisaurus crocodilurus. The sequence goes on along the minus strand of CM037878.1, from coordinate 160,782,674 downwards.
TAAAATGGTAGTTTCATGTCTCACGTTTAAATGTGGAGATCACAGCATATTTGTCAATTAAATGCCGCAGCTGTCCATAAATAAATCTTCATCAGATTCTTAGCATTCGGAGGGTAGGAGGAATGGGATCAAACCAAAGGAAAACGTGATGTATGATGTACAAAGAATGTGTTTCAGATGTCATGGTACTCTGTAACCTATATATAACAAAGGTAAAGTAACTCCAAACCTTGGGGGAGAAAGCCTTGGCTGGAGCATACTGGGGGTTGTAGTCTCAACACATCTGAACTGCACCAGGTTGGGGAAGGCTGCATGATACCTTAATTTAGTGCTATGCAAATGAGCCCGAGCAAACCTCAGTTCACGTGCTCTCCCCTCCCCACTGTGGCTGTGTGGAGGATTTCATAGATTTCATCGATCATAGAGTTGGAAGGAGCCTACAAGGCTATCGAGTCCAACCCCCTGCTCAATGCAGGAAACTAGAGGAGGGGTCTCTCTCCCATCCAAGTAACAACCAGGCTTGACCCTGCTTAGCTTTCCACGCTCAGACAAGCTGAGCCAGCATAAGCCACAGGCCTGTGGAAGCATCCACTCTTCGGTTTAAATTTACCTCAGTTTTGTCATTCACCCAAACGAGGAACTGTGGTTAATTTCAACTATCGCTTATTGAAACAAGCAGGATCAGAAACTAAATGTACATCTCAAAACAGGTTCATCTCAGCTTATTTCAATAGACCATAGTTTGATCTAACCATGGTTTGGATGTAACGACAAGCTGTGATTCATGTAATCAGGAAGCAGAGGTTTCTAATCTCCTCATGGCTAGAGGAGGATTGGGGAGCACTGGAGTCCGATGGTCGCCCAAGATCATTCACATAGCACTAAGCAACGGTTTACTGTGATATCCGAACCAGGCCCAACGATGCTATTTCCAGTATTAGAGCATCTTCGGTTTGCTTGTGTGTTCTTGGAAGTCTGATTATGTGATATTCTGTGTGCATAGCATAGAGAGTTTGTGCTCCTGTATCTAGGCACTGTGGAAGAAGCATCTGATTAACAAACATAAGTGCTCTGTTTTAGGTGTTTGAGGCGAATCCCTAAGCTCTACAGCAGGGGTGAGCAATACTTGTTACATACTGACAAGCACTGGAAACCTCTGCAGCATGTTTAGGACTGAGGGAGGCAGGGCACTCCATTATGCAGACAGTAGTTGGGAGCCAGAAATGTATTTTGCCGTGCAACTCAACCTTCGCACAAACCGTTAGGTTCTATAATAAATTGGTGCTTTCTTGCAGCTGCAGAGTATATCTGGCACGGCTTGGGCATTAAATACAAAACCCCAAAGAGAGATGCAACGTTTAAAATGAGGCCAGTCTCTCTCTTGGTTTAAATCCCCTCCCTCACTTTTTTAGTTAACCTGAGGACATCATTTGTACCACCCCTTGGTTAAGTTTTAATAGGACTGCCATGATTTATCCAGAAACAAATGCAGTGTCTGCCAGATCTAGTCCATCGGCCACAGGTTGGTCCTCACATATCCAGTTCCATCTAAGAACTGGAGGGCCACAACTGATATGCATATTTTAGGCACATGTACCTGTGGTGTTTTTTTTTTAATGAATTGCATGAATGTAACCCATGCTAGACCAGCCTTCTCCAACCTGGTGCCTTCCACATGTGTGAAACTACCAGTGTAGTCCCGACACATTTGGCGGGCACCAAGCTCAGGAAGGTTGCACTAGGCCATAACTGGAGACCATGTTTTATTTCTCTGTTACTGTGGGATAAGAATAAGTGAACATGTGTTGCTCATCATTCACATGAGATCCAGATGTTTTCCCTCAAAGATACACTTTCTGTTTTGGGGATGTTGCCTGCTGTTCCCAGACACACTATATTGTTGCTGGGAAAATGTGATGATTTCCCTATCTTGTGGGGGGCCATTTCAATTTTGAGTGCTGTGTGTGGAATGTGGCTGTGCTATGCTTTAGGTACCAGTCACATTCTACCTGTAGCAGTACTGAAGACAGATGCTCTCCAACTCCACTGCCTGTGCCATGTTGTGATGGTGATTGCTCAGCCTACAAAAAGGGGACTTGTACAAATGGTTTTTTCTTTGGTTTTATTCTATTTTAAACTTAAGGTTTTAAATTATGCTTTACTATGTTGTTTTGTGGTTTGAAGTTTTGTTTTGTGACCCACCCAGAGATCTTCAGCTATCGAGCAGTATAGAAATGTAATAAATAAATGCCGTAACTTAAAGCATCGTGTAGATGAGTTTCTTGGCAGTCTCCTGTATGCCTTCCCCTCCCGCCCCATAACAAATCTTGAAATTTTGCTTTCATACTGTAGTTGGCTGGCTGCTGAAGTGAAACTGACAAGGCCTTTCTCCAGAGATGGTCAACGTGTGACTGGGCTGTATCACTTCTGACTAAATGTAGGTGTGGGCTTATATGGCTGAATGCTATTCCAGACCAAAAGATATCAGCGCTCATAGAATGATAAAGCCTTTTTTTCCTGACATGCTGGTTTTCGATGGAATTTTATTTTATTTTTGTATGGAGGAGCATTCATGTTCCTATAGTCAGAAGTGATGCAGCCCAGACACAGGTTTACCAGCTTGGTGAAAACCTAGCTGAAGACATGCAATGAGTCAGTTTCTGCTCGGGCATGCATCCCCTTTTCAGGCTGAGGATGTCCACTCTCAGGCACTGTGTTGCACATCGTCGAGCATTCTTAAAATAGAAAGCAGCATGATTATTTTTTTTCTAATCTAAGAATTGATGCCATGAGAGGCTGCTGTCCAGAATTACTCAGCAGTTCTCCCCTGCTGTAAATAGGTACCAAGATGCCATTAATAAATATGAGACCATGATGAAAACGGAGACCAAAGTTCCTGTTTACACCATGCGAGCCAAAGAGAGAATCTGCCACTGCCTCTCAAAGGTAAATGTTTGGTTTCAACCTTTTGCAGAACACGATTGCAAATCAAACAAACACTGACTTTGTCGGTCCTGCCCCCTTTTCCAGAACCAGCAGTCAGCGGACGCCATCAGACTTTGCACTGAAGTTCTGCAGCTGGAACCGGAGAATGTGAATGTTCTCAAAGACAGAGCTGCAGCGCACCTCCTCGAAGAACAGTACGAGGAAGGTAAAGGTTGAAGGGCATCTAGTTTTATTGAGAAATCAGTGTGGACTGGTCAAGGGTAGGCAACATGGCGTACGTGGGCACCACCGTGCACCCAGATTTCGTTGGTGCTCGTCAAGGTGCCGTACCCTTCCCACTTTAAAAAAATAAAAATAACACATCTTCTTACTGGCAGCTGGGATCGCTGTGAAATAGGTTTTTGTTGATGCTGAAAACTCGGTGGGTTCAAAGGAGTTGATTAGTGTGTTGGGGCTCAGACTCCGCCTCTGCCTTGTACTCAGTCATTTGGGCATGTTACTTGCCCTTTGCCATGCCTCCCATGATGGCCATTTTGTGGTGGTGCCCACGACAGTTTCTCAAATTCCAAATGTGCCCACGGTCTAAAAAGATTGCCGCTGCACACACAACCGGTGCTTCAAGGCACCAGCTGAGTCTGCATCACTCCCACATGGGGAACACAAAGGAGGAGCAAAGCTGGCACCTCGGTGGCTTCGCTTCACCCAGACTTTCCCTAGCCAGAGGAAGCCCACACGGCGCTTCAGCCAGGGACCCAGTGACATCAGGGTGTGGGCCCCAAACCCATTACCAGCTTGGAGAGGGGCCTGGGGGAGCAGTCCAGCCCCCAGACCCAATGTAGTTCCTCACCCCTACGTGTTGCAAAATAGCAAGCAGTGGTTTTATTTATTTATTACATTTATATCCCACCTTTTTCACTCCTGCAAGGAACCCCAGGTGGCTTACATGGTCCTCCTCTTCTCCATTTTACCCTCACAACAACCCTGTGCCTGAGAGTCAGTGACTGGCCCAAAGTCACCCAGTGAGCTTCATGGCCAACTGGAGACTAGAACCCGGATCTCCAAGTCCCAGTCCAACACTCTAACCACTATGCGACACTGCTTTGTCATAATGGTGGCCTAAAAAGGCCAAATTCAGCTTTAAAACAAGGTGTGTAGACCACCATTTTTTTTGTGCCAATGTTCCGAGCACCACAGCAGCAAATTTGGTGGCAGTGGGGGGTACCGGGGACCGCACATAAGGTGAGAGGGGACCACGTGTGGCCCACGTGTTGCCCACCCTTGGATTAACATTATTCTGAGGACATTTAGATAATTTAGGGACTGTTAGTGTTATATTTTTATCCCATCCTTCTTCCACATAATTCATTATTTATTTATTTATTATATTTATACCCCGCCTTTTTTCCTTCAAGGAACCCAAGGCGGCTTACATAATCTTCCTCCTCCTCTCCATTTTATCCTCACAACAACCCTGTGAGGTAGGTTAGGCTGAGAGTCAGTGACTGGCCCAAAGTCACCCAGTGAGTTTCATGGCTGAACGGGGACTAGAACCCGGATCTCCTGAGTCCTAGTTGAACACACTCACTACTACGCCACACTGGCTCTGGTTCGTTCACTCCCTCCCCCGCCATTTTATCTTCCTAGCAACCCTGTGAGGTAGGTTAGGATGAGAGATAGTGACTAGCCCAAGGTCACCCAAGTGAGTTTCATGGCTGAGTGAGGATTAAACTCTGGTCTCCCTAATATGACACTCTCTAAGCACTGTGTGACGCTGGGTCTCATTTTGCCGTTAGCAGTCAATATATCACCTGCGTTCCAGAACCTCTCTGCGCTAGCAGTGGTGTACTGCAGTTGCCTGAGGCAATGAATGGGAAAGGCTGTCCGTCTGTCAGCAGGCATTCATGCATTATGAGATTTTTTAAAAAATATGTACATCAAAGGAATAGATGAGGCTGTCTGGCATTTAACATTACTGGGGCAGGAAAGCCGCAGGATGGCAAAGTCGCAGGAGTTTTACTTTCAGACTCAGATGTCGCCTCAGAGTAGATATTTGATGGGCTTGAGCAGCTGTCTCCTGCCGGCTTTCTAAGTGAATGGCCAAAGTGTTTTTTTTTTTTAAAAAAAAAGCCTTGTCTGTGTCAGGCAAAGTTCTTCAGTGGCACATCACAGTAGGCTGGCTACTGGAATGAAAGCGAAGTCAGATTTGCACTTTGTTGGTGGATGGATGTTTTAAATCACTGAGGCATCAGAAGTGCTTTTTTTTTTTTTTAATGTCCTTCTTCAAAAAGGAATTGCATGTAGCCACTGAGTCTCTAAGTGATATAAATTGGTCACCATCTCCTGCCGGCGTGCCCAGAAACAACAAAAAGATAAATGTGATGCCTACTGAGAGTGAACAGCTGCTGGAAGATAATCTGATGCAAATACTTTGTCTTACTTAGAAAAACTAGAAGTCTTGAGATCCATAATGAGACATTCCAAAATTAGAAACAGAGAAACCAGAAAAAGACTCCTTACGTCGGAAATGCAAAGCAGGCTGTGGCGAAGGGCACTAAAACAGAAGTGAAAGCATCCCATTTTTTTAGTGGATGGCAGTCATACAATTATAAAAAGATGCTTTGCATCTCTCTCTTCCCCACTCCCTGGTGGGTTTTTGTGTTTTTATAAAGCTCCATTGTTGCATTCAAGTTACTAACCGTTTCTAAACTGTGTATCTATTTGGTTAGGCCAAGAGTCAGTGACTGGCCCAAAGTCACCCAGTGAACTTCATGGTCGAGTGGGGAGTAGAACCTGGATCTCCCGTGTCCTAGCCCAACACTCTTAAGCACTACTGGGCTCTATAGTACTGGGAAATGCCCCTTGAATGTTTGCACAGAACATATGAGCACCAAAAAGGGCAGTTCCTTCTCAAGCAGAGTTCTGTGTACCCACTGAAGCTCCACAGAGCTGTGATTCACAATGGAGGGCGGCCCAAGTCCTATTTTTGGATATCGACGCCAGTTCCATATTTGAGGGTTTTCTAGCATGATGGATTCTTATTCCTGGGGTCAGCCCTCTTGAGTGCACTCTGGACCAAAGTGACACTTTGCTTGCTCCTGTGTTAGAGCACTGTGTTGGGCACAGTCTGACAGTAGCATCGATATAGGATTTGGGGTGCCCATGGCTTATTTTGGGGTGCTTATTATTCAGACTGTATCTGTACCTTTTGAATCAGATCCGGGACTGGGAATCAGAATAAGCAACTGGGAAGCAAGTTCAGCCCCATTTATACTGTTTTAATTATCATGTTTTATTGTATTGTTTTAATTGTACATCGCCCCGGGTGGCCGGCCAGATGGGCGATTAACAAATAAAATAAATAAATAAATAAATAAATAAAATTTATCCATTGGTGTAGAAGGCCAAACAAACATGTATTAAAATTTGCAAATTCTTCGCTAAGGGAACCCAAGTTTTCTGCCCTCATTATAATGTTAATTTGCTGGAGAGCTTGGGATAGCAAGGAATGGGGCTGGGGAGGGAACAAATGGGAGATACTGTAGCAGGGGTGCAGCTAGGGAATTTCAGACCCTGGACTTAATGGTCTTATGGGGCCTCCCTTTAGATTTCATAGATCATAGAGTTGGAAGGAGCCTACAAGGCTATCGAGTCCAACCCCCTGCTCAATGCAGGAAACTAGAGGAGGGGTCTCCCATCCAAGTAACAACCAGGCTTGACCCTGCTTAGCTTTCCACGCTCAGACAAGCTGAGCCAGCGTGAGCCACAGGCCTGTATGGCCAAGTGTAGTACACAACTAACATTTCTCTTTTCTCCCCCCCCCCCCTGCCACCCCCACCCTCCCACTGCCATTCCATGCTTTAAACCTGTTTTCACATTCCTGATATGCTGGAGCAACAACAAATCTGTTCACCTGATTTTTTTAAAAAGAGACTCTGAGCATCTGCACGTTTGCATTTTAAACTCTCTTAAATTATAGTGCCATTATGACCTACAGCCTGTGGCTCACGCTGGCTCAGCTTGTCTGAGTGTGGAAAGCTAAGCAGGGTCAGGCCTGGTTATTTCTTGGATGGGAGACCCCTCTTCTAGTTTCCTGCATTGAGCAGGGGGTTGGACTTGATGGCCTTGTAGGCCCCTTCCAGCTCTATGATCTATGCATCTATGAATTCTCCAACCTTGGGTCCCCAGATGTTTTTGGCCTAAAACTCCCAGCATGCCCCAGCCAGTGGGAATTGTAGGCCAAAAACATCTGGGGACCCAAGGTTGGAGAACACTGACCTACAGGAATAAAATGCAACTGCCACTGTCTGGGTGGTCATGGGGGGGGGGCTGTGGGATCCTGGACTTTGGCCGCGGAAGTCCAGCCCTAGCTGCACCACTGCATTGGAGTGAAGAGCAAGGTGCAGGGTAGGCAGAGAGCTAAGTAACAGCCTTACTCTTGTGCAATCGGCACTGCTGGAACTGTGTTTTCAGTTTTTACAGAACAGTGGGCTCTTTGTCTGCGCAACACAACTTGTTTCAATTGCTCAGATGGATTGCTCAGTGGCTCACATGTATAAATGATAGATGAGTGAGTTCTTGAAGAGGAATTTGCACCTATAAACATCAGGAAAGGGTGGCAAAAATGGGAGTGGAAGGGTTATTGTGCCTGCATATCCTCCAATGTTTCAGAGATGGAAATGGAGGCACTCTTGCCTTCCTGCAACACACTCTTGTCCTCTCTCCAAGAATCGTGGCTGGCCACTATTGCACATTGTGGAAGACTTTTCTCAGCCTGTGGGATTCATTTACGCTGCAATAGCCTATCTTGCATTGACCCGAAAGCAAGGAGAACGCTTGTTCCTTTTGGCCAGCCTTCCTCGACCTGGTGCCCTGCAGATTTCCGTGGTGGCCAGGGGTGGCCATGCCAGCTAGGGAAGACGGACGTTGTCTGTCTTCCACATCTGCAGGCCACCAGGTTGGGGAAGACTGTCTTTGGTGAAAGATGCCCTAGAAAATCAGAATGGCTCAATGTGTTTATCAACAATTCATAGATTTTCATAGATCATAGAGTTGGAAGGAGCCTACAAGGCTATCGCGTCCAACCCCCTGCTCAATGCAGGAAACTAGAGGAGGGGTCTCCCATCCAAGTAATAACCAGGCCTGACCCTGCTTAGCTTTCCACGCTCAGACAAGCTGAGCCAGCGTAAGTCACAATATGAGCCTCACCAGCTGTAGAAAAATGGTACCCTCTGGAGTGTTACAAACCATGCCTTGGTGTGCGTTTCCATGTATGCGCACTAGGGGGAAGGTGCTATTGCACTCTTATCCTGCTTGTGGGTTTCCCACATGCAGCTGGTTGGCCGCTGTGTGAACAGAATGCTGGATGAGAAGGAACCTTGGCCTCATCCAGCAGGGCTCTTCCTACGTTGTAGAGCCAAGATGGGTCTGTCACTCCATTTGGTCATTTAGAGGCGTGCAGGAGGGAACTAATGAAAATCTGAAGAATGGCTAGTTGAGCGACGCGTGCTTTCCGAAAACTCAGCACCATTTTTAAAAGGCATCTTTGACATCTCTCCAGAAGGCCAAATAGGGATACGAATTTACCAGAGACAGGGACCAGAAAACAGGGACCATTGGAGTACATGTTAACGTAGGCAGTTTGTGCATGGCTCAGTGGTAGAGCGCATGCTTTGCCTACCAAAGTCTCCCAGGTTCCGTCCCTGCCATCTTCAGTTTTAAAGCAGGGGCGGAAAACCTTTTTCAGCCCCAGGGCTGGTTCCCTAATAACTCATCTTCCAGTGGGTACTGTGCATGCCAGCTGTGGGTGGGGCCACCCAAACTCTCTCATGTATACACACGCATGCACATTCACAGCCATTCATACGGAAGCATTATGTACACACACGCATCTGCATTCATAGACAGTGGTGCAGCTAGGTAATTTTAGACCTTGGCCTTAATGATCTTATTGGGACCCCTTTAAAGCCCTGTGTTTTACACAGCTAACATTTATCTTCTTCCCACACCCAACCCCCATTCCATGCTTTTCTACTGTTTCTACATTCCTGATATGTTAGAACTACAAGAAAATGGTCTGCCAACCCTGGTTTGTTTGTTTTTAAGTACTTTGAGCATCTGCAGTTTTGCATTTTGAACTCACTTTAATCATAGCACTATCATGACTGCAGGAATAAAATGGAGTTTGCCTCTGCTGCTTTGATGCCCTCATCACCTGCTGCTCTCTGAGTGGTCATCTCCCCCCCCCCCCGGCCTGTGGCTCTGAAGTCCAGCCCTAGCTGCACCACTTTTCAAACATGCTTTAACTGTCAAAGGATCAGAGGTAGGAGGGCCGGGAATGTGCCTCTGCCTCTGACCGGCAGCGGCTTTTCCAAGGTCCCAAGAGATGACGGCACAGGGTTAAAGTGGACTAGTGGCTTGGCTTACTATAAAGCAGTTTGATGTGCTCAAGAAAATGAGTTCCAGTGAATAATGAAAATTTGGCATCTAGCCTTCTGTGCTGAAGATGAATTATTGTGCGATAGCTAAGTGTACTTACTACGTTTGTTTCTTTGTTTGTCTTTTTCTGGGCAGCTATTCGGGACTATGAAAGTGCTAAGGAGCTTAGTGACAATGACCAACAGATTCTGGAAGGCCTGGAGAGAGCACAACGGATGCTCAAGCAGTCTCAGAAGAGAGATTACTACAAAATTTTAGGAGTTAAAAGGTGAGGGCTTGGTAGTCAGCAGCTTTCTGCAGATTTACGCATCTTGTTCGTGTCCTGCCCTTTCTCCCAAGATGCTCACGCTGACATATGTGAAGATCCTACTTTATCCTCGTACCAAGCCTGTGAGATGGCGAGTTGCCCCAAAGCTATCCTGTGAACTTCCTTGCTAAGCAACGATTTGAGTCTCTAGGCATGTAACACATGGTGTTCATAGAATTCTAGTTCTTGCAGGGAATTGAATACCCTGTGTTCGTGGAGCCATTCTCCATGTTGCGAGTGACTTAGGCCATATAATGGAGTCTACTTCTTTGCAAGGGGATAGCAGGAATGCCACAGTGGCAACATGCCAAAAGTGATTGCTGAACGTGCCCACTAGAGGTGGGAGCAGAGCTTGGCTCTTGGCACAATGATTCTCCAAGCTCTAGAAATGTGGCACAGAACCCATATGTGGGGCTGCACAGAGAACAATTGTTTTGATCTATCATTGAGTGGCTTCAGGTGTTATATTGTACAAGGGGAATAGGAAGTTCAGGTAACTCCCTCTTTCTTCCTGTTCACCATGTTTCTTTAAGCGTAAACTGCAGCGTCTCCCTTCCCTGAGAGTAAGAGATGCGATTTCCCTCATGTGGGCTTCTTGCTCATCTCCCTGTGGAGGCAGAATTAAACACTGCTGTGCAAGAAGCCCAGAGAATGAGAAACATGGGTAATGCGTGCTTCCTCTTCCAATCTCTCTCCCGTTCCCTTGATGTTATGTTCAAAACCACTATTGATTTCCAGAAAGTGTTGTGCTACATGCTCCGCCTCTGGCTTGCATCTTTTCAGTCCCCCAGTGGTGTAGTGGCAGATGTTGAAGTGCAGGTGCTCATCCTGACAGTGCCTCAGAAATGCAGGCAGTTGTGTTGGTCCATATCCACACACCAGTTCTAGCCAGTTTTCATCTCCACCAGGATCAGGTCTTTTGTAAAACTAATGCAGTGTTCTCCAACCTTGGGTCCCCAGATGTTTTTGGCCTACAACTTCCTGGCTGGGGCATGCTGGGGTTTGTAGGCCAAAAACATCTGGGGACCCAAGGTTGGAGAACACTGAGCTAATGGATCTTAATTGAGAGCCAGTGTGGCGTAGTGGTGACTGAGAGTGTTGGACTGGGACTCGGGAGATCCGGGTTCGAGTCCCCGCTCAGCCATGAAACTCACTGGGTGACTTTGGGCCAGTCACTGACTCTCAGCCTAACCTACCTCACAGGGTTGTTGTGAGGATAAAATGGAGAGGAGGAGGATTATGTAAGCCGCCTTGGGTTCCTTGCAGGAAAAAAGGCGGGGTATAAATATAATGAATAAATAATTGCCCATTCAAGACCAAGCCACCCCAAAATACTTTGCATTAGAACAGGAATAGCTCACACAACTATGTATTGTTACTTGGAAAATACACACACACATACCCCCCAGCAAGCCCTGGCTCCACTACAGCACTGTTCAGTCCCTAGCATTGTTCAGCATAGAACCTTATCACTTAGTCCTTGTCTGTGAGAGTAAACCCTCATTCGCTGCGTCACACCTTTTTAGATGTGGTGTAATGAAATTTCCCCAAAGGAAGAGCATTCCTGAAACACTTTGGGTTTCTTTACAATAATCCTTGAGTTGGATGCAGACTTTGCCTCCTGCAAATTGAAGGCCTCCGTCCGTCTGCAGAAGCCTTCTGATTCAGCAGAGTCGTCCCAGTAGGGGAACAGGGGAGGAGGCAACTTTTGTCAATTTCCACTGCAGCCTCTACCTCCCCCCCCCCCCAATCTGCCCTAAAGGGTTGGGAGACTCTCTAGATCAGCATGGGAGGTGGCAGTGGGGGCTGCAGGGGAAGGAGGAAATTGGCAAAAATCCCCCCCCCCCCCCTGCTTATTTCTGCTGGCAGGAGCATTCTGAGCTAAACTCTACTCAGAGATTCATAGATTCATAGATCATATGCTGCTGTGAGCAGAAGCAAACCCTGGATCCATTCCCATGTGCACATTTAGCACAGTGGGATTTTATCTTTATTCTTTCAGTATATCCCTTTGTCTAGTGCAGTTCTCAGGCTTTTCTTTTCTGGGGTGGGGTCCACTATATTTAACCAGAAAAAAAAAAGCTTCTTTTTGTTGTTGAAAAAAACAGAAAAGGATTCTGTGAGGGAATGTTAGCTTTCTTGGATTCTTGCAAATCTCTTCAGTTTTCTTTTTCTTTCTTTTAAAAAAAAGACTTACCTTAGACTGAAAACCATAGGAAAGTTCACTCTGCAAATAATTTCCTGTGATTTCAACAGGAACGCCGGAAAACAAGAAATCATAAAAGCCTACAGGAAACTAGCAATGCAGTGGCACCCTGATAATTTCCAGGATGAAGAAGAGAAGAAGACAGCAGAGAAAAAGTTTATTGATATTGCAGCTGCCAAAGAAGTCCTCACTGATCCAGGTATATGAGCTTCTGTCTAGGCCAGCTGGGCAGCTATCAGGCTTGTAGGTCAACTTTCTTTTTTTCACTAGAACCCCAAAGTCCACCAGGGTACATAAGACATATACAGGCCCAAAACAGACATTACTTTAAATTTGTCTAGTCTAGCAGCTCCATTTTTACCCTAGGTGCAGGCCCCCTGATCCAGATCTTAAAAAACAACACACACACCCCATATTAGGGTCCTGATTGGGGTTTCTGTTCCTACTCTAGAATAAAAATGAAAAAAAGACTCAGGTGCTAGACGCACATTTAAAGTCATGTCTATTTTGGTCCTTAGAATTAAAGAACCAGGGTGCTTCTGAACACATTATTTAGGAATTATCTCAGAATTTGTTTTCAGTAGCAGAACTGAATGGAGCTCACAGTCCTTTCACACTAACCAGGAGGCCACTCCTGGTTAGCCCAATATTTCTTTATTTCAGCAGCCTAATTTAGGTGGAAAAAGTAATATTGTTGCTGCTGCTTTTAAACAATTGGGAGTCAGAAACCTTTGCTGATCTACTTCAGATCACCCAGAGATCTGCCAGTAGATCTGACCAATGGTTCATTTGTTCTCAGAACAAACAGCAGCACTTCTTTTCCTTGCATGTAGCATAGTTTTTTTTAAATCTTCTTTTCACATGTTCTAAGCACTTTGCTTATCTGACATCAGGGCTAACTACCATCAGTTAAGTCATGGGTTTAAAAATGCATTCGGCAATGATTTTGTGGGGTTTTTTGTTTGTTTTTGGTGAGAGCTTTTGCCATGTTGGGGTAATGTAGAGCTCCAAATGCTTTGAACATGCAGTGTTTCCTTTTTCCTCCATTCACTTTAATTGAGGTCTAATTGACCCCAGTGTCCTTATCATGAAATCCCCGAATTTATTTATTTTTTAAAATTGGGGTGAGTGGGTGTTGATGCAGTGGAACAATTACCCTCTTTTTTTGCGGGAAAATACTTAAGGGTTTGAAGAGCCACAGAAAAAGAGAGAAAGTGTTTTCTTTATTTTTAATATCCCTCTGGGGCCAGTTCTTGATCAAAAATGTTTAGGAGGGTTAGTTGCTAAATGATGTAAACTGGTGCACTCATTCAAACTTGTTGCAGGTGGACGCTTGCATGAACTAGCACCATCTATGGCAGAAAGTTTCTAATGACTAAACTGTTTTAAAAACTACTCACTAAATGGTGGACACAATGAGTGTGTGCTAATACGTGAGTGTGTGTGTGTGTGTGTTTGTGTGTGTAACATTGGAACACAATTTCTCAGCATGTGGTGGCTGCAGGCAGGGCCGGTGCTACCATTAGGCCAACTAGGCAGCTGCCTAGGGCGCAGGACTAAAGGGGGCGCCAGAAATAGGGAGGGCTCAAGTGGGAAGGGGGGGCGCTAAATATCTGATCTTGCCTAGGGCACCAAACTGCCTTGCACCCGCCCTGGCTGCAGGAGAAAGCCCTTCAGTCACTCCATGGGCTGAACCTTTACAAGATGTAGTGATGGCCACCAATTTGGAGGGCTTTAAAAGGGGATTGGACAAATTCATGGAGGTGGCGGCTATCAATTGCTACTAGTCCTGATGGCTCTATGCTACCTCCAGGATCAGAGGCAGTATGCCTATGTACACCAGTTTCTGGGGAACATGGGCGGGAGGGGGCTGTTGCACTCATGTCCTGCTTGTGGGTTTCCCGTGGGCAGCTGGTTGGCCACTGTGTGAACAGAATGCTGGATGAGACATGAGAGGGACCCTTGGTCTGATTCAGCAGGGCCCCTTCTTATGTTCATGTTTACATTGGCTGCTACTTGCTGAGGTGCTCATAAAAATGTCCCCAAGTTATGAATGAAAGCTTCGCCATAGGGCAGGATGTTGACCCTCCGGCCCGTGGGCCAAAGCATTTCCCCTGGGCCTACCCCCTATCCCCCAGCTGCCAATTGTTTGGTAGTTCCCTGGCTTTTGCACAGTCCCCTCCCCTAATTCTAAAAGGTTGAAGGCTTAGTTACTGACAGAAAGAGCATTAAGCCATCACAGGCTCGTATTTTTGGCCCTGCCACTTTTGTCTTTGGCCCTGCTCATCCCTGTAATGCGGCCCGCTAGAGCTTCTCCGAAATTGAATCCAGGCCTTGGGCTGAAAGAGGTTTGGCACCCCTGCCATAGGGGAACAATGTGGTGGCCTGCAAAGAATGTGCAGGTTTAAAAACACCTTAGTGCATATATTTAGGAATGTAAGTGTGAAAGCTTCCACCCGTGTGATTTTTCCAATGCTGTGACTACTATACAAACAAATATAAATGCACACAATTTAAAATACTAAATACTACAATATACATGTTGAAAATATATGTATGGCAGGCTTAGAGAGCCTATTTGAATTCTGTGTGTCAGATTCCACAATCTCATCATCATACATCTATCTTCTTAGAAATGCGGAGGAAGTTTGATGAAGGAGAAGACCCGCTGGATGCAGAAAGCCAACAAGGTGGAGGAAACCATTTTCACAGAGGCTGGAATTCCTGGCAAGGGTTTGACCCATTCAGTTCCGGAGGACCTTTTAAATTTAAATTCAACTTCAATTAGAAACTCTTCCCACCCTCCCCCATTTTTGCTTCTAGGAGCTTGTCTTTATTTTTTATTCTAGCCTAGGTAACTTAAAATAGTGGTTGATCCTTGAACAAGAACTTCAACGAAAGCCTACTTTTCAGCAATAGGCTAAGGAGAAAACAAGTCCATAAGAGAGCAGTGCAACAGCAGTTCCATTAGAACTCATTCATATTATACTTCTGATCCCTAAATAGGTGGAAGATTAGATAGGGCTCCAGTCCTTGAACCCCTTCTTCTGAAGTGGGTTGATGCCTTCAGCTGAAGACAAACCTACACCAGAGAAGCAATTTTATTCAAGAAAGCACTTTAATATCTACTAAACTCGCAGTGACCTTTTGTGGGACTTGGTCAGGTACCTGGTTCTCCTCATTGAAGGGACAAGAGAGCACGATATATAGTCTAGTTTTAATTTCTTAAAGAGGAAATGCTAAGGAGATGCTTGATTGACTACTGAAGTGTTGTTATCCTTGGGCGACAATGGAGGACTCTCCCCATCACTCTTGCATCTAAAGCTTTCTTAAAATGTAGCTGGGGTTACGTTGCACGCTTTCCCGCCCCTCCGAAGAAGAAACAGATTATGGAGATTACAGAAGTGGCTTGATTCTTCCCTAGAAGTAGATGTCATAACTGTTCCGATGCTACTTTGTCGGAGGATGTTATACAACATGGGAGTGCTCTAGAAAGTCATTCCACTGCTTAAGATGATTTCTCCACGGAAGCATCCGCGTATGACCCATTACGTCAAGTAAAATGGGGCCACAACAGCTGGTTTGCGGAGAGCATTTTGTAACTTATTTTTACACGGGCGATTTTCTCTCTTGATTAAAACCTCTTCTCTTCTGGTTGCTTCAGAAAGCTACCTAAATAGAATGATATTTTTAGCTGGTGTTAAATAGAACTATTTTGAGCTTTTCCCTCAACATATGCTTGACATTTGAGCAGAATGACTATGAGAAGTTGCCCCCAAAATACAGAATTTAGTTCTGACCTTGAGGATTTTTTTTTTTTTAAAGGGGTGTGGATATGTAACTTTTAAGATGACAGTGTTGTGGTTTGTGATAGATGAGAATATCAAACATCTCTTGCAATTCGATGAAACTGTTAAGAAAAATGTAGTGTTTCACTGACCATTAATTAACATATGTGATTTAGAAGCCTTCGGGATCAGTAAGATACCGTATATGAAGAAGACAGTGTTTCACTCTGTTAAACTACTTAGGGCACAATCCTACGCATGGGAATGCTGGGAGTTGTAGGACATTTGTCGGTCTAAATGTGCGTAGAATTGTGCCTTTAGCTACTTGCCACCACAAGAAATTTGTATATTAACACCAAAGCTGACTTCCACTTCAGGTCAGCTTGAGAAACTGGCGCACTTCAGATACTCTTTATGTTTGCCATTGCTCTGTACTCAAAATGGAGCCCAGAGTCCTCATGATGCAATTCCGAATCAAAGTACTTTATTGTTTTTAAAATTCAGCCTTTCTCATGGAAGGCAGTTTGAGTGTTAGGAAATTACATTACTGCATTTCAGTATCAGAACAACCTAGTTAGGTACTCCTCGCCCCTTCTCTCTCTAGATTTGAAGTCATAATGTTACAGTGTGCAGTGCTGGTATTGAATCAGGCACATATCCCTTGCAGGATCTAGGCAGGCACATCTGTGTAGGGAACAGAATTCTGTACACACCTTCCTTTTCTGTGCAGAGTGAAGCCGACTTGCATTGTGGAATGCAGGTACGTCCAGATTGGACCCCATCCTTTCCCCATGGCACACCACAAACGGCAGAGAAGTAATTCAGTGGTTGAGGAGCGCCCGTGGCTTCTTTCTTTGTAACAGATTTCTTTGTATGAGTGATTTTGGAGCTATTTTCAACAGGGCGTACATGTGAAAAACACCAGACCTTGTTCAATTATCTCCCCAGGACATCCACACACATGACCAGTGTCAACATAGTACTTTCGTCTTGATAGCTCCATGGGAATTGCTCCAAAAGTACCAGAGAGGGGGAAGGTACCTGGCAACTGACCCTACAATGCATGTATTTTGAGCAGTATTTCAAATGCTTTATTCCTTTTAGGAATAAAATTGAATAGGGGTAAGAGAGGCCCTTGTGTTCTGCCACTGTGTGACGGAAGGCCTTAATTTGTGTGGAGTTCAGGCTTGGCGGCACTTGGTTCTCCCAAGAGCTGTTGTCATAGCTCTTGCCTGGAGGTGTGAAGGCCTGGGGGAACCCCCCTGAAAAATTAAAAAACCCCAACACAAACATGTTTTTCTTGGGGGGGTGTTCCAAAGATTTTTGGGAAATTGCTGTTTTCCTGAATTTTTCTGCCCCTGCCCCAGGTTTTTTCCTAAGCCTGAGGGCACCATTAGGGCCTGCAAATTAAATTGACCAAGCCTGCGATGCAGGTTTTGTAGTCACTTCAGTAAAGACTAGTCAGTATCAATGATCATATACCATTGCAGTGTATGCAGACGTTTGAAATGTTTGCAGAATAAAACTCTATTTAAAAAATGTAGGCCAGTCAGTACTATGAAAGCTAAGACGTTCTTTTGAAGATAAAGATGCCTGAAATCATGCTAGGTAGTGAACTGGCAGGAACAGAATTTAGATTAAAGCTGTTCCTAATTTTATCAATCAGTTTAAAGCTTCTGTTAATCAGAAAGCTGTTTTGTGTGTGTGTGAAACCAGATTAATACCCAAGTTAGCTGTTGTGCCAAAGCTTAAAAATTGTTTTTATACCAGCTAAAGAATAGAAACCTCTCCACTACATTGATGTTTCCCTGTGGTAATGGGTGGGTGTTTTTGGTGATGAAAAAAGGAAAGTGCATTTTTGTTCACCCCTTTGGAAACTAAGAAAGCAATTTACAAGGCAATGCAATTATAGTTTTCCAGATTGCTTTAAGATGATACTGGTGTTTTAACACGAAATGTGTCAAATGTGAACCAACAAGCAGTTCTTCCTCTTTGCAAAATAATTTCACTATAAAGAGAAACACAGGGATTAAATATGTTGTTCTTAAACAACTGAGTGGTAACAGAGTTCTGCATTCTTGTTTCAGATACCTGTGGGAGAAACACAACTGTGTGGGTTTTACTCTGCCCTTCTCCCCAACATCAACTTTCTTACGTGCACAAATTTTACTTCTTATTTTTAATACATAGAGGAACATTCCATGAAGCGATAATGGCTTACCACCTCAGTGAGAGGCAAACCAGCCATATTTGTCATCACTAGACTTGCAGTCCAATGCTTAGCTGGGAGTAGCTTGAACGCAGTGGGATTTACTTTTGAGTACTCCTAGTATTGAGCTGTTGTTCACATAAAACCGGTGTGTGTGTATAGGGATCTACTTTACAAGGAAAGGTCTTGTGGGAAGCTGAATCCAGTGGTCCCCCCCCCAATCTTACCTATGCTATGCTTTACCCAAATGAGGTAGATAAGTGAATAAACATAGCTGCACCAAGTAGCCTTTTACTTTGCCCTGAGAACTAGGCCAAACTTGAACTGGATTGCAACTTCTCTCTAAACAGAATGATTCAAGGGCTGCAGTGTTCTGGGCTCCTTCCTGGTGCTACAGGAGGGATGTGGTAGCTTAACTCTTCTCCCTCTTTTTGGCAGCAGGTACACAGCTTTGCAGTTCCAACTCTAGAACATTACCATGTAAACGAGTCCAGAAAGGAAGAGCTTCTATGAGCCGTGTTTTAACTTTAAAAGATGGCTAATTACCCCAAAGTGCCAGTGAATTACTATGATGGGATAGTAGCTTGATCTTTGTTCAAATATACAGGGAACTCCTTTATCCTCATGTAACAATTTTGTATGTAAATATGGAAACAATCTGTTTTTTTTCCCAGTTGAATTGTTCTGTAAAAATTATCAAGAAATCCAACGGTACCTTTTTAAAATTCTCCCAGTTTTGACATCTGGAAGCTATTCTGTGCCAGTGAATTTTCACACTAAATTCATGGCAAAGGTGTCAAGTCTGAATTCTGTGTTTTGGACTTTGAGCAATTCAAGATGATTAGCAGTAAAAATGTCATATTCAATTTATCTTAAGACTTTTTTTTTTACCCCCGTCTTCTTCAAAAAAGAAATTTGACCGCAAGTAGATGATTTTAGAACTCTGTAGTTTAAAGGCCCTTCTCAGCACAAGAGATACTGGAGCACAGCTTCTTCCCCAGGGTAAGACATTTTGCTGCCTGAGCTGAAGGACGAGATGGTGCCCCCTCCCCGCATTCCACCTACAGAAACTGACCAGACTGGCAGCTGAGCCTTATTCCCCAAAACTGGTGATGGGACAGCATTCTCTGACTTACCTGAGAGCAACAGCCTAGCTTCTGGACTGCAAGGCAGGCTGCCTGGAACACACAGTTCTGACCTCCAGTAGAAGGGAATGGCTGAGGCTGCCACTGCTTGCCCCAGGCAACTGCCTCACTCTTACTAATGGAAGGACCATCCTTGTTCTTCCCACACTGGTGGTAATATCAAAAGCTCTGGCCTAGGAGGAAAGGATGCAACAGCTGGGATTGTTTTGCTGAGAAAAGGGGTAAGAGGAGACATGATAGAGGTGTACAAAATTATGCATGGCGTGAAGAAAATGGATAGGGAGACATTTTTCTCATAATACTAGAACCTGGGGTCATCCCATGAAGCTGATTGGTGGGAGATTCAGGACAGATAAAAAGGACTTCTTCACAGCACATTGTTAAACTATGGAACTCACTTCCACAAGATGTAGCGATGACCACCAATTTGGATGGCTTTAAAAAAGGGGATTGGACAAATACATGGAGGAGAAGGATATTAATGGCTACTAGTCCTGATGGCTCTATGCTACCTCCAGGATCAGAGGCCGTATGCCTATGTACACCAGTTTTTGGGGAACATGGGTGGGAGGGGGCTGTTGCCTCATGTCCTGCTTGTGGGATCCCGTGGGCAGCTGGTTGGCCACTGTGACCAGAATGCTGGATGAGATGGACCCTTGGTTTGAGCCAGCATGGCTCCTCTTAGGAGGAAAGTATATGGTAAGTTGTTCCTCTGCCCAGCATTATTCTGGTTTTGGGGCAGGCTAATAGCTGCACTGTCTCAAGCTTTCCTCCTTCCCCTCCATGCTGTGTAGTAAAGTGCTTTGGCCTTGGCAGTGGAGGCAACAAATCACACAATGACGGCAGCAAGACACAGATGTTATGACACGGGAGTAACTTGAAATATTTTATTTGTTAAATTTGTATTCTGACTTTCCACAAAATGGTGATGGCAGCCCACTGTTTATTGGAACGTATAGGTCCACCCTGAGAGATCCTTTTATACCAGAGAAACAAGACACAATGGAAGGGTTTTGCTTGTGTCACAGTGTTGTAAAAATTCATAACATTTTAAAAAAAAGAGTTGGCGGATCTAGGGAATGGTATGTCCATCAGTAGTAGTAAGGCAGAGTGTTAAAATGTGACACATGGAAGGAGGAGGAGCTGCTACAAAAAGACACCAACCTATTTGAATTCCTTTCATCTACCCCCAAGAACAATGAGGTGTATTTTCCAAATAATAAAATAGTAATAATAAAATCTTTGACAAGCTCTCAGGAAAGGCTCTTGAAGAGGCACAAAAAGTATTGGGGAAATAATGAAAGGTTCTGCTATTGACTGGGAACATATTACAACAAGTAGCAGTTTTCATAGTGGAGGTAATAAGTGAGGATCCCAGAAAGATCACTGCTTTTAAGCATATTCATAAAATGAGCCTGACGGGAAATAGTGAGGTGACCATGTCTCCAGGCAACATCAAGTGACTGCAGATTGTAAAATGCACTAGCTTGGCAGAGGAACAGGTAATGTTTTTAGGCCCAGCAGCACTCAAACTATACAGTCATGCCTTGGATTGAGAGCATAATTCATTCCGGAAATGTGCTTGTAATCCAAAACACTCTTATATCAAAACGAAATCCCCCCAAAAAAATTTGTACAGAGATTTTTAATTTAAGCCGTACTACAGTACTTGTATTGCAAGATGTCGCTTGTATATCAAGTAAAAAAAAAAAAAAATTTAAAAATTTGCTTGTCTTGCAAAACGCTCTCAAACCAAGTTACTTGCAATCCAAGGTATTACTGTATTGTACTGACCAACAGACAGACCATATATGGTTTAGCTTGCAGAAGCATTAAGATAACCTTATGATTGAAAAAATGACAAAGGTATTTGGGGGGTGGAGTTATACTAGCATCTGATTCCAGACTTGGAAGGGATCTTGGAGTTCATTTGGTCCAACCCCCTGCACAATGCCTCACAGAACTAGTCTCCCCAGTATTTCCTCAGGTTTTAAGAATAAGAAAACTAGTTAATTGGTTTTTAAAGTTACAAAGAAATCAACACAGCTTGACATCTTCACCAATGCAATTAAATCTTCTATTTTACAAGTCAGAAGTAGACTTTACAGAGGACATGTGACTGCTGCCCAAAACATTAGCCCTTCCATCTTCTTTTCTGTGTCCTGTACATCTAGTAATACAGAACTTGAAGGCATAATATAATTGCACTCCAGTTGCCACACTCCAGTTCATCGGCTGCTTTATGCAGGCATGGGGAAGTTCTGAGCTCAATCACATGTCAACATGTGGAGAATGAGATGTAGGGCTTGGGACACACACACACACACACACACACACACCCCTTCTGTAACGTGTACTTACGACCACAGATGGAATATGAAAGTTTAGCTAGTCAAGACACTTTAATTGCTGGCTGAGCTGGCCCCTCCAAATTCAGCATTTTATCACCAGAGTGAAACTGAATAAATTCTTAAATCAAGCGAGCAAGGTGGACAGGGCTGGCGTCAAGGGACAGAGGCATGGTTGGGCACCTGCCAAGGCCCCATATCCCAGCAAGCCCCCACTGACAAGAGCCCCCTGGAGTTGCTCTTCAGCATTGCAACCTGCTTGTTCACCTGCCTCTTGCTCTTACCCAGAGGATGGTGGCAGTGAGGAGCACTAGATGCCTACTTGCTCACTGGCTCTCTGCCAGTTTGCTATCAAGCAAACAAGTAGCAGCAATGATGAGGAAGGGGAGAAGGAGCAGCTGGTGACAATGGTGGTGAGAAAGTAGACTCACTGAGGAAGGGGGCCCATTGAGAGTGCCTTGCCCAAGGGACCTCAAATAGCTGGAGCCAGCACTGAGAGTCCAGTCAGAGTGACCTACAACATAGCAGCATATAGGTATGCTGAACAGAAAAGCAGTGCAAACTTCAAGTATTGTCTCAAGTCAGCCTCCTTGGAGGCTTCTGCAAAAAGATGGGGTAGAAATGCTTAAAATAAGTACCGTAGGGGGTGTCTGGTTTATTTGCTACAGGCAGACGCATTGATATGATCACTCACAAATATATATACACTTCTAAGTCACATGACATTTCCAACAGAAATTGTGTTATGTGAAGTAAGAGCAGTGTGTGCTTAGGGAGAGTAGCACCATAATTTGAACTGCTTTTGGAAACAACCAAACTGGAAACCCATCAGACTGAACAAGCAGCTGTACAGCCAGCAATGTACCGGGCTTCCTTTCCATCCTGTTCTTCCCACTAATTGCACATTCAAGGATCTTAAAAAATATAGCGCATCTCTGTAGTATTCACATCCACGAAAGTCAGTGTTTCCATCCAGTCTGTGGTCAGCAGCCATCGCAACCATATCCAAACGGTGCTAAAGTTCATCATGTTTGGAACCTGTGATAGAACAGCATCAATGTACCGTATCATTAATCTTGAATGCACAGAACAATTACAGAATCAAGTGTTAATTGAGCATAACCAAGGTTCTCTTAATTTTCTTAATGTCATCCTCTTGTCCACATTAGAATCACTATTTTACTTAGCCAGCTGATAGTGATAACACAAGCTGGTTCCTTTACAAGAGGAAACCGATGGCAAAGGGCCACACGCTAGCCACTCCAGAGCCTGCTATATATGAAGAGCCTCCCGTGACCCACTGGAAGAGACCATCATACAAAAAGCCCAGCATCACAGCTCCTGCTTCCTCAGATGACTGAGTAGGGCCTAATACTAGTCAACTACCTACTGATGTACAGTAAGCTTTTAGGCAGGTACTATAGTTCTTTTGGCCAACCGTGTCTTGGATATGAAGAACTTCGTAACTAAGTTTATCCATCGTGTACGTAGAACTGGTTCATACATGCACATGCATCATAATGATATAAAATTTGCTGTCAAATGTTGGTGTGGGCAAGATGGCTGGGAATTTTCCAGCCCTGACAAACCTTTAAAAACTCATTTTATCCTTATAGGTTGGTATAGATAGAAAGCTACTAAATGGCTGCAAGCCTATCTAGGGTTGCCACTGAAATTTCGTTTTCCATTTCCTTGACTTTCCCTGACCAACCTTTGTCAACTTCCCTGACCACCATTCAAAAATAACCCCAACTTAAAAGAATTCATAGGTTACATTACATTAAATAACAATCTTATTAAATGGTTTAAAACTACAGAAGTACTGAAAAGCATTTTGTGTGTGTGTGTGTGTGTGTGTGTGTGTGAAGATAGGAGCTTTAATATAACCTGCTTTAAACATTGAGACTGGGCTATAAGCCAAAGTGGGTTGTTTTGTCGTGCAAACCTGGGACAGGTTTGTCAGGGTGGCTCATTGTTGCATTATAAGCCATCCTAACAAGCCATAGCTTGTAGTAGGGTCTGTTTGACCCACGATGGGTTGTCATATTCGAATCCAGATGACATGACCCATCATGTGTGCCAGTGTGAGTGTAGTGGTGAGCCAGTGTGTAGTAGTGAGCCAGTGTGGTGTAGTGGTGAGAGTGTTGGACTGGGACTCGGGAGATCCAGGTTCTATTCCCCGCTCGGCCATGAAACTCACTGGGTGACTTTGGGCCAGTCACTGCCTCTCAGCCTAACCTACCTCACAGGGTTGTTGTGAGGATAAAATGGAGAGGAGGATGAGGAGGATTATGTAAGCCGCCTTGGGTTCCTTGCAGGAAAAAAGGCGGGGTATAAATATAATAAATAAATAAAAATAAATCATGGGTCAACCCTGACTACAAGTGAGCCGCTTGACAAGAGCGGCAAAAAACCCTTGCCACTCTCGCCAAGCAGCTAGCGGGCGACCGCCATTGCCAGACACCCCAAAAGTGCCTGAGCGGCACTCCCCCCCCCCCACTGCCACGAGCCATTTTGGACTTGCCGCAACTTGATTTTTTAATCTTTTTTGGGGGGAAGAGATTGCAAAAGCTGGCTGTCAAGCCAGCTTTCGTGATCCCCATGGGGGTATCCATGAGGTGCCCCTCCAAGGACCCCCTGCAGTACCTTGAAGGGGCTGCCCATGGTTAACCCCTTAAAAAAATTATGCAAATAATTGCCCTCATTATTATTATTTTTAACCCAACCTGCCTGATTTGCACAAATCGGGCAGGGTGGGTTAGCACAAGGGGGACCCTGGGCTAGGGACTGGCCTCGGTGGTTGCTAATGGCCAGGTCCAGCAGGCACTCACCCCCAGGCTGCAGGTAAGTATTTCCCTGCTTTGCAAGGAGCTGACAGCTTTGACAGGTCCAGACCTGTCAGCACCTTGCAAAGCCCCGGGAGATCGCAGTTTGCAGGAAAGAACTCTTTCCCCCTTTTCACAGTGCGATCCCCTGGTTTATTTGGGGGAGATCAGGTGTCCCGGCCTAGTGGTCCCCCAGTTTTGCAAATGTCCCTCCGCTGCGCGCATCAGGGGAACCTTCAAAACTGGAGGGGATTCCCACTGACGGGAGGGCTCAGCTTGACATGTGTCAAAGTAACGTCAAACTCATGTACCCCTGGCAGCGGCATCTCAAAAAATCAATTTACACGAGTATATCTTAAACACAATTTCCCTGACTTTTGACCACTTTCCCTGACCAATTTCCATTTCCCTGACTTTCCCAAAAGTGGCAACCCCGCTATCCCTATTGCAGTCAGTGGGGCTTACTTCCAAAAAAAGGATGCTTAGGACTGGGTGGCACAGCTTACGGAAACGAAGGCAACATCTGTTGCAGCCTTTCCATCCATGAGAGAGGCACTGAATACTAACTTTTTTGTCAGGGCTGGTTCCGGAGGGCAGTGAGGTTGGCCGTGGTCCCAAGACCAATGGCCTGCTGCCTACAGAGTGTCACCTGCAGAGAGCACCCAGGAGATCTTAGATGGCGTGAGAGAAGCCATCATTTGCATGCATGCCCCACATCGTAACAGCTTAAGGAGGCCTTCTGTGGGTATTTTGCTGGAGGGCCCTCAAAAACCCTGGAGCCAGACATCTTTACCGTAAATTCATCAAGCCTGATGAGTGACATGTTCCAGCCTTAAGGGCAGAATCCAAGGCATGTTTAGGCAGAAAAAAGTCCTACAGCTCCCAGCATGCTTTTTTTCTGTCTAAACATATGATATGAGTGTGCCCTTAATCCCCTATCTTCCCCCCAAAGGCCTTTGACAAGCCTTATAATATTTTCTAATGTTTCCATGCCTCACCTTTTTTATGGGACCAGGCCACGTATTTCTTCTCTTTTCTGATTCGCGTTATTAGCTTCTGTATTTCGGAATCATACTCTGTCCATTCAGGAACTATCCTGATAGCAGCTTCCAGTTTGGGTTCTTTGGTTTTTGGATTGTTACACTAAAAAAAATCATTTAAAAAAAAAAGGATTATTACTCTTTTAAAGGGAAAACAAGTAAAAGTTCCCATCAACTAGCAGAGCGCCTTCTCTTGGATATACTCAGCCAACCATTAAGATAAATAATCAGAGGAGGTCTTGCAGGTCATTCTGAAATTAACGGAATGTCACCATGTTGTAATACCACTACTTCTTGGTAGTGGCACCCGCTCTTCGGAAAACCCTCCCCCATGCAGTTCAGGAGGCAGAAAATGTGGCATGTTTCAAACGTCTCCTGAAAACGCACTTGCTCACACAGGCTTTCCCCGGCTCGGAATTAAATTAATCATGCAGCCCCATGTTTTACTGCTCGTATATTGCTCTGTATTTCCGTAAATGAAATTGTTCTTAATATTGTACTTTAATTGTATTTTAAAGGTGATTTTAATGCTTGTGTGTGAACTGCACAGGGATTTAATTATATTTAAGCAGTATATAAATATCAAAAATAAATTAAATGAATAAATAAATAAATACAGAAAATAACTACAGGCATTAAACACTTGACAGAGGGCTACAAAATAAAAATTGTGTTAAAAGATGGGTGAAAGGTCTGTGGTGAGCCATACAACACCTTCAGAAATGTCATGCGGTACACTCGGCCTGTGACTATCACCCTAGAACGCAAAAAACCCTGAGGTACGTCAGTAATGGGCCAAACTACATGTTATGCTAATCGCGTTGCACGGGTCCCCAATGCGGCACTCGCGGTGACCTCCAATGAAGCTCTCCACACCCTGCCCCCTTCAATTTTTTGTTTAAATAAAAGCCTTGGAAAATGTTCAGGCAGACTTTTCGCTCTCCCTTTCTAGCCTCTAGCCTTGCTCTTTCTCTCCCCTCTACCCCTTTGCTTTGGGATTTCCCCCTGCCTCCCAGTCTCGAGCCTCACTATTTCTCTCCCCACCACCACCATTTGGCTCACTTTTGACTAGCCGGGCCCCTACAGCAGCTATTTTGGGACTAGCCACATCCTCCATGGGAGCCATTTTGTGGTGGTGCCCACAGCAGTTTCTCAAATTTCCAAATGTGCCCATGGGTCCAAAAAAGTTGGGGACCCCTGGTGTAGTGTGTAGCTGATGCTTGTCTGTGTAAGCACATGCAGCCTTGATTTAGATCAGGAGGGGAGGGTTAAAATTTCCCCCCACTGGTTTTTACTGAAATTTCCCCCTCCTGTGGGGGGCAGGGTAAAAAAAAGGGGATGGGTGGGAAGCCTCCATTAACTTCAATTGAGACTTTTTTTTTTAACCAGGGAGGGAAATTAGGTGGTGGGGAGGTTTAACCCACCCAGAGTGCTGTGGTCCCAATCCAAATCGGGCCACACACACTTACATGAGAGTAAAACTACAAGCCTCAGTCACACGACTAGCGTTAACATGCAATTTGGCTCTAACATTCCCATTTTACAGATGACAAATAGAGGCTGAGACAGTTTAGCAGGGAACCAAACCTAGGTCTCAGTATTGCATCCCACTTCCCCAAACTATCCACTACCCACATGGTAGTTACATTTGAGGAGCTCTGTGTGCCTCAAACTAAAGTTCTAAAATATACACCATTTTGGTTCCGCCCAGCAAAATTAGAGATCATTGCTGTGTTGACACATCAGCAACATTACGCAAATGATTTTGGCAAAAAAAGAAAGAAACAGAATCCACATATTATTAATACTTTACGGGAGAACAGCATGCCATGCTTTCAATCACTGCTCTATTAGGCAGCTGAAACATCTGGATAGCATGCTTTTTTTAATGAACAGAACCATCTGTCACCAGCCCCCAGGAGCTTTTGACCCCCCACCATTCATCTTTTCCAACTGGCTCATTCCCCACTAGCTCTTCCGTCAGCGCTGCCATTCACTAAAAGGACAAGGATGGGGAATCCGGAAGGAACCCTCGGCAGACAATCTAATTCACAAAATGGAAATCCGGAAAAATTTGTGTAGGCTGTGAATGCTGCTGCTCTGCCCGTAGAAGCGGTCCACAGCTGTACCAACGAGGTCCTGCCGCAAGAGCTGGTGGAGCCAAGACATTACTGGGTATGTTGCCCTTCCGGAAAGGCCTCACTCTGGTAAGGAGGGAAGCACTGGAAAGTTACTGCTGAGAGACTAGCGGTCACTGACAGTGGGGTTGGATCCAGAATCTGCCCTCCGCAAAGTAAGGCTTCTGCTCGTGTAAGGCTCCTCTCCTGACTGGGACCCCCCTCTCCCCCACACATCACAGCTCATCCCATTCAGCAAGATCTCCTGACTCTCTGTGTGGCGTTTTCAGGGGGCTGGAGGGGCTGCCATGGGAAAGAGGGGGGCGGGGGAAGTCCATTTCTGCCAGCACAGTTCATCCAGTCTGAATCTGGATCCAACCCAATGGGTAGGGACTGTCTTTCCTGCCAGGCTGCATTGAAGGATGATTCCATATACAGCCTGGTCACTCATTAACTAGCTCCTGGAATCCTGCCCGCACAAGCTTTGGGCTTGTGTGCTCCCTCTCCCGCTGCCCACACTAGGGTAGAAATGAATGACTGAACCATGGAAATGCCACCTCTATCTGAACACGGAATCTCTAACGTGTGAGATAAAACCCCACAGATTCAGGGACAGTTCACATTCTGACACACACAGGATCTCCACAGCTGCTCACTTTTCCCTACAGTAAGAGTGGAAGAAGGGCAAGGAGCACGCCCGGGGGTGCAATACCTGCTCCCAATCTTACCATAGGCTGGATCTCGGGGGCCAGTGTAGAAATACACTGTTGCCAAACAGTTTACAAGAGACCTGCCTTCATGACATCAATCATTAGTATTCACCTTGAGGGCTGATGAAGCCCCAGCTCAGTGCTCACCCTGAATGGGTTTTCTTTGGCAGGGGGAGGGGAGGAAGAGGGTTATTATATACTGAACTCACCAGGTCAATCGTTTTAGCCTTTTTCTTGGATTCATCATTGCACCAAGTTTCACACCACAGCCACTCTTGAGGAAGAGATTTGATGGCCACCTGATGAATCATGTTATTTGGGAGATCCTGAAAAACAAGGTCACAATTTTACCTTGCTACTGGGGTCTAAAATACAAGCTGCATGCCTGTAAATAAACAAATAAATAAATAAAGTTTAAACATTACTTATCTCTGTGACGTACATCATTGGCTGCAGCATACCTGATCTAGGTTGGATAGACTGTTTGGATCCTGACTGAGTGCTTGGTATTGACCTCTCAGCCTGTCTCCTGCAGCAATCTTCCGGAACCTCTTCAGATCCACAACATATAAAGCACTACAAAAATGAGTAAGGTTTGCAGCAAGGTATTAGGACACATTTCTTTGAATCTGAGAAAATAGTAAACATAATGCCAAAATGTTTCCCCTGTTACTAGTCAAAACATATAAAAGGAACAAATTTAACACCCATAGAGGACTACATCATCATCATCATCATCATCATCATCATCATCATCATCATCATCATCTTTATTTATATCCCGCCTTTTCCCCAGTACTGGGACTCAAGGCAGCTTTAAAACATTAAAATTTGTACAATTAAAACATATAAATAGAAATATACAAAAGTTAAAAATATGATTAAATCAACTATAATATTAAAATTATACAAAATATCAAAGTTAAAAACAGCCATATTATTATATTTATTTAAAAAATTAACTTAAAACATTTTGTCTACATGTCCTTCAAGGTATCCCATTAAATGGGATTCCCAACACAGAAGTTCAGTAGAAAAAACATAATGATTTTTTATACACTAGATAGATGAGAGACAGGTTGACTTGTTCAGGTTTCCTACCTGATATGGTATTTTCTTTTTCCAAGATGTGAAGCCCAATATCCCGACTTCCAGAAACGGTAGCCATCCATTTCTCTACGACTATCACAGAAGGGAGTATATCCATAAGGTGCTCCTTTGAGATCTATATCTCTGAGTTCTTTCAGGTCACTTCTCACGATCTAAACAGGAGGAGAAAGACAGAATATAGTGTTGGAGTCATCCAAATTGGTGGCCATCACTACATCTTGTGGTAGCAAATTCCATAGTTTAACTACGCGCTTCAAAGTCTTTTCTCCCCATCATGGCTTCACATATATTGTATGATTCCATTCCTTAGATTGGTTTTTCGTTGTTCAGCAAATCAGTGGGCCTGCATGTTCCCATTAGTATATTGAAATGTACTTCATCAGTTGGTTTCCTGCCAATGTGCCTGAGACTCAGTTAAATGGCACAGAACCCCGCAACTATGAGTACCTTTCAGGAAGCCTAGGGGGATGTGGCAAGAGCAACTGAGCCCCAGTTTTGCAAGTCACTTAGGTAGCTGAGCATCAGACTCAAATCTGGGAGGGGAATAACTGGGCTTCCTGCCAGCCTCTCCAGCCCAATACTCAGCTTGAAGCCCATGCAGTTTTCAGCTGAAAGCCAGGCGTGGGAAAGGAGGGGATAGCTCAGCTGTTCCCACCTTAAGACAGGGGAGACAGGTGGAAACAGAATGTCTGATGCCTTGAGCCTGCTTTGCAACCAACTTTGGATGAGCAGCCCAAAGCAAGCAGATCAGGCTGTTATCAGAAGATACATGGTGACCGGTAATAATTAGGCCTTCCACCACTAAGATGGTTCAGGTATGGGATGGATCATGGAGACAACAATGCTACACAACAGCAACTGGAGTTTCAACATAGTAGGACTGGAATTACTAGTAGCTGGTTGGAAACAGAGTTGTGTCCCTACCTTTGTAATATTTTACAAGAACAACTGCAACAAAACACTTGTTTCAAAGCTATCTACACACACACACACACAACACACACACACACCTTCATCAGAATATTACTGAGAATTTAACCACTATACTCCATATGTCTAACACACATCTGCTTAGCCATTTCTTGCCCAAGTAGGCAGGACAGAGGATCAGCAGAATCACATGGAAAAGGTTTTTCCTGAACGTTACCCACTTCAGCATGCAAGTGGAGGCTGCGTGTAAAAAGCTCTTCCACAAAACCTACTGAGGAAGATTAGGTGGAACCTTCTCTCTAACATGCTAGTTCTGTATGTGCAGGAAATGGAGCATTCAAACATGCCCCATTTTTCACACTAAAGTGGTACAATCTAGGAACAGCTTTGCTGTGTTGCTGCCACATTTATTAGTTTTATATGTTGGTTTTAGCTTAAAATCTTATTCTTATTTGTAAGATAAGATTCCTATTTGAAAGTTAAAATCTGTAATCTTATTTGCATTATGAGTGTTTTAAATGCCTAGAGAAATCTATTTTATGAGCTTTTTCATAAATTTAATAAATAAATAAAAATAAATGTGAGACTGCAGATCTGGCTTAAGGCACATATTCAGGAATATGAACCAATGAAAACAAGAACTATCTATACACACTTAAATGTTTTTGTTTGTTTTTACCTGATCAGCATCAACAAAAATTATTTTGTCCACAGCCAAGGGGAAGAGAACATCCAGGAAGAGAATTTTGTAACCCCAGATGATTCTTTGCTTTTCTGTCTGTTGATGAAGCCAGCGGGGCCATTTGTACTGCACAAGTTCATATTGGAATCCATACTCTTCTGCCATGTAAGGGATCACCTCCTACAAAACAGTGGGAAAGCAAGCTATCCACACATTGTCATCAATACAAGCAAACATGAGAAATGTGACATAAGTAATGCTCCCCATATCATTCCCAGCTTCAAGTCCTCCATGTGGATGTCTAATTCAAGGATGGCCCTTCATCTGCACTGGTGGCTGCTCTGTCCCCCCAGACAAGTCAGAACAATCCAACCCCTGCATAGATGGTCAACATCTAGGATAAGGTTGGTAATCACCTAACAGTAAATGCTTCACAAGTACAGTGCACGTGACCGTAGATAACCTGGTGTCCACAGATATGGCTGTGTGTGAGAGCAAGAGTGCAGGTAAGAGAGAGGAATTAATGTGCTTCCTCAAATATTCTTTTGGGAAGCAGAGTGGCAGTGATATTTTGCCTTTCCAGAACAAGATAACAATATAATAAGATGTATATGAAATGTACACCAAGTCCTATTCCTTCTTTTCCATATAAGTGTGGTTATAGTGGTGTGGCGTAGTGGTTAGAGTGTTGGACTGGGACTCGGGAGATCCGGGTTCTAGTCCCCGCTCGGCCATGAAACTCACTGGGTGACTTTGGGCCAGTCACTGACTCTCAGCCTAACCTACCTCACAGGGTTGTTGTGAGGATAAATGGAGAGGAGGAGGAGGAGGAGAAGGATTATGTAAGCCGCCTTGGGTTCCTTGCAGGAAAAAAGGTGGGGTATAAATATAATAAATAAATAAATAAAATAAGTTAAATTGTGAGCAATTTCTGTAATCTGACAGGGCCAGATAAAGGCAAATTGGGGGCAGAACTGGCCTGTGGGCAACCAGTTGCTCATCTCTGGCTTATGTTATTCTCAACTGGAATATTTTTCCTCTTTCCAAATAGTTGAAGCTGGTTCTGGTTGAGAAATCTCATGAACCAGGCATACATTTCGCCTCAACTGTTGTTAATGGTAGTGTTGATGTATCCTTTAACTGTGGCTGAAAGGGAATGTGTGATCCCATGGCCCACTCACAGTCTCTTAACCAGCCTTCCCCAACCTGGTTGCCGTTCGGACATGCTGGACTACATCTCCCATCAGCCCCAGTCAGTACGGAGGGCACCAGGTTGGGGAAGGCTGGTCTTAACCATGGTTAAGACATCAGCCCTGTTACATGTGAACCGGCCCCATCTCAGTCTCTACCCTTTCCTACTCTATAGTTCAGAATAAATTGATACTGAATCGCGTATAACTGCAATGTTAAGCTTTTAAGTTACCAAATCTGTTGCAAAATAAATTTACCAGAACTGGATTTTACCCAAGAAAGCGTGAACAAACTACAAATGAATTGCCTGATAGCAGTGGCGAAAATGATCTAGGGATGTCCTTATAAATCTATATATACAAACCTGACATTTAAAGTTGAGAAATGCAATTATGTAACTGTACATGGATCTTTTAATTCATGTCAGAAATGAAATAGGAATGGACACGGACACTTTCAGCTAAAAGAGTCAAACACTGCTATTATTTTAACAACTCACAAAGATTTTAATTTAAGAGGGAGATTCTGTGCTTACTTTAAATGTAGGTGACAGATAATTTTTCAGAAACCAAAATTTAACTGGTGTCTTGGTGTGCTGCAGAACGGAGAGCATCATAATTCTGGAACAAAAATATCCCATTGATGAATGCATTAGCATATGCACAACATAAAACACTGCCACAAATATGTCGGAAGGTAACTTTATATTTGAGATCTTTACAGCTAGAATAAAAATCCAAGTAACAAGCCTGTTTATCTACATTCATCTTGCTTCTACAAAACTACAGCTCAAGCAACCTGGCCTCCAACGTTCATAAACTCCACGTTAGATGCCACTCCACCACTTCAAGGTTAAAGTATAGATGAGCAACACATTCCATCCTAAAATACAACAGAAATTTTCAGTTACCTTAAAAAGCGTTCATATAATGGCCAGAAGCAACAGAAAAGATGTTTAATATATCTGTTTTCTTCCCCTTTTCTGCTGTCTGAGTTGCTCCTGTAAACTTCAAAAGAGATTACTATTCAGCTTGCATGTAAGTCTAAGATCTGGCTGAAAAGTGTTATATAATTGGAATATTCTTGTTCCCTCAAACAAAACAAACAAGAGGAAAAGGAAGGAAACCTCAAGATGCCACAAAATACTGTTTATTTGGCAGAAACAGGGGCCTTTTTCAGTTATCTTCCCCCAACTGTGGAATGCTCTCCCCAAGAGAGGCTCAACGGTGCCAGTGCCTAGTTTCAGCACCAGGTAAGACTTTTTTTATGTGTGTTCAGGGCTTTAAATTGTATTTATTACATTTATATCCTGTCTTTCCCCTAAGAAACTCAGGGCAGAAAACATGGTTATACCCACCATTTTACCATCACAACAACCCTGTGAGGTAGGCTAAGGCTGGGAGATAGTTTCTGACTCAAGGTCACCTGGTGAACTTTGTGACTGAATGGTGATTTAAACCTGGGTCTCCCATCATCAGTACGTCCAACTTTAGCCACTACAACCATTCTGGCTCCTTTTTAGATCAGTGATGAGAAGCTCCAGCCTGCAAGCTTCCCCAAACTGTCCGGGGAGGCATTCCGGGAAGAAACCCCCCCTTTCCACAGGCCACATTCTCTTACCTTTGATCTCGCCCTTGGCTCAGTCATGAGGAGGAGACTGAAAATAAGGGGGGATCCCAACTGAACTGTGTGGTCCTGAGGAGCAACTCTTCGAGGCCGTGCAGCACAGTGCTCCGCCCTGTGCCCCTCCCAGTGGGCAAGGTGTGGGGCGAGCGAAGCACGTGAGGCACCAGCCAGCACACTTTGGGGGCACGGTGCCACCCACTGGAGGAATTCAGCCCGGGGGAGCTTCTCCGAGGCAAACCAGGCTCCTGGGGATAAGGTCGTTCCCCATCCCTATTTTAGTTCTTTACCATTCTTAGGTTGCTCTTTTGACCTGGTCTGGCTGGCCTACGATTCTGCTCTGGCTGCTCAGTTCAGCCTGACTGTCCCAATTTGATTGCTTTTACATTTATAATAGCTGTTTCCAAGAGCCCTTGGCTGAAGACAGGAAGAGCAGGATATGAAATGTCCAAACAAAGAAGTAGTGGAAAGACATAGAACAAGGTATATCGCCCATAGAACAAGGTACAGTATTTTTCCATGTATAAGGACTATACTTTTTCCTAAAATTGTTAGACTAAAAATTGAGGGTCGTCTTATACACGGAAGGTAAGCCAAGGAGAGAACTGCGCAGTTGCGAAACTGCCCAGTGGGGGGTGTCTTATACATGGGGGCGTCTTATAGACGGAAAAATACGGTATATCACCTTCGTTAAGAATAAGAGCTCAGCTACTTCAAGTTAATGAGCCATGAATTCCAAACGTGTGTTGGCTTGGCTCAAATGCAAACAAACCAGTTTACCTTATCATGGAATCCTCCTCCTCTTCTCCGTCATTCAGGAGGTCTTCGTAATTTCATCAGGTTTTTTCTGAACCTACACATTCAAGAAAGTAGTGTATCAATAGACATAACACACCCAGCAAACACCATGACTAACCATGCCGAGCTTTAACCTCACTGAAAATAAAATTAAAAATACAATAATTCCCATAAGGATTTATTATCATACGTACTTGGACTTCGATGATTTGCTTCTGAACCATTTAATACAACAATAACCTCTTCTAGGACTTCAGAAGAATCAGCCCCTTCCTGCCTAGGAGGGGAAAAGTTAGTTATTCATCTGCAGACCAAAAAAAAAAAAAAATCACAGAGAAGTAGAACCAGTTTTGCTCAAAAAATGAAAGCCTGCAGATCACAGCATGTATTGTACTAGCTGACTAATGTAGGAAGCTTTCCACATTTCAATTTTTCCAGCAGAGGCTTTTAGGGGGGGGAAAGTTCATATCAATTTAGCAAGCAAGTCAGCTCAACACAGCTTAAAACAATATGGTACTCTTGGTACAATATGATACACAATGGCTGCATTCCAGAGCGGAAGTTTTTTCCTACTGAAGACCACCTGCCACAAACTCCACATTTGAGATACCAATATCTCAGGCCACAGGCTCAGCAGCTTAAGGTTAATTCAAATGCAAAATATGTAACTGAACCTTCATTTAAAAATAATCCTAATCACACTGAACAGCAACAAGTGGCTGTTTGGACAAACTCTGTTGTCCAAGTCTGTCAAGCCAAGTCTCTGAAGCCCAGTATGAATACCAATCTTTCCCTAAGTATCTCTACAGGCAAAAGACTGGATTGTTGCAATATAAACACAGCAGCTTACTAGAGCATCCTTCAGGCATTCTTAGAAAAGAAGCAAACAACCATCTGGTAATCTCTTGCAAATATCTGGACTCTTCTCAGTAAGCCTTCAGAAGAACTTTCCTAAGGTAAGCAATGTCTAGTAGAATATTACCAATAGATGAACCTCAAAAGGAGATGCCAAGACCGGCTTCAGCACACTGAGTAACAGCCAGATACGTCTTACAATAAAAGCAATTCCCCCTGCTCTTGTAATCCATTAATGATTTTATCCAGTATCTCTCAGCAAGACAAGCTTGCAGACCAGACAAACATAAATCAATGAGATTTTTATTTTCTCCCCAGTACATAGCTGATCCACTTTGAGCAGTTACACACTTGCCCAATCAAGATTTGTTGTTCTGCAGGGAAGGAGCAGATAGGCATCCCTGCCCATTGGGTGGAAACGACTGTGGTGCATGTGGGATCTTTGTGGATCTCCCCACCACCCACAACACACACACCCACACACACACACACACACACACTACTCACCCCCCTCCTTCTCCTGATAATAGGAGAACAGAAACCTAGATAAATGCCATGCAGTTTAGCATAGATTAATGCCCAACACTGAAAAGGAGTGGCAGATATAAAAACCAAAACATGTTATTGTCTTTGTTTACTGTATATTGTATTACACGATGGCCAAAATTCTGGGATCCCTAGTAGAGAGAGCCACCACAACCCCTATAGCACTATCCTAGGGATAATGGCTACCTCACAACCGCCACCCTAGCAGTCAAAGCACGGCATGCACTTGCAAAGGACTGCATCAGAAGGCCAAGATTTATAAAGACCATCAAGAAGACAGAAAGGGAGTAGAAGGACCAAGTGAGCGAGGCTCCCAGTTAGCTAGCTGGAGCACACCCAGTCCAAGTGGTTGCTTTCGTGCAATGTAAAAAAAAAGTAAAAAATCAGTACGCAATTTATTTCTAAATAAACTAGGTTGGATCCAGGATCTGCATTTGATGACAGAAGCACTCCACTCATGAAAGGTACTTCTGCCCAATTTCAGGAATCCCTCCCCACCCGCTGCAATACAGCTCACTCATTCAGCAAGCTCCCCCAACCTTCTGTGTAGCATTTTCAGGGGGCTGGAGTAGTTGCCATGGGAAATGGGAAGGACAGGGCAGCAAAGTCTGCTTCCATCATCCCAGTTGTATGCACCTAAATTTGGATCCAACCATTGTCATTTCCCTGCAACACAGAATTGTTTGATGCGCATCTACCCTCTCTGCTGAAGAGGCTGATTTTGTTTCATATTTTAAACAATTCTAGTGCATTTGTCAAATACGTTAAGAATAAGCATATATAAGTTCATAACTATCCCAACACAGAAGCAATCTTTCAAAGAAAGATTAGAATGCCCTAGTATTTATTTTTATTTATTGTATTTATACCCCACCTTTTTTCCTGCAAGGAACCCAAGGCGGCTGTTGGGTTGTTGTGAGGATAAAATGGAGAGAGGAGGATTATGTAAGCCGTCTTGGGTTCCTAGCAGGAAAAAAGGCGGGGTATATATAATGAATGAATGAATGTGTGAAGAAAAGAGCCTCTGAGGGTTCCTGCACACACACACACACACACACACACACCTCCTCATGTGTAAACCAAGTAAGGCCGGTTGGGGGCTGGGAGGAGGCGAAATGTGCATAAAGTATCGGGTGGGGCATGGCGCCTGAAAGTCCTGAAAAGTCTACAGTGACCCGGCTTTCATATGCAAATGCCATGAGTCATGGGTCCCCCTACCCTGCCTGGCCAGGTGAAGGCATCCTAATTGGCTGGAAGCGGCGGAGCTGCAGAAAGGGGGAGGGGAGGGGGGGGAAAGGTATAGTTTCCCAACTTGTGGTTTTGTTCTTTGTCTTTGTTCGTCGCGTGGTTGCTGCTGTGGAGCAATGGCGGCAGCCACGCAGAGGTCCAAGCCTTCGGGCGGCCTCAGGATCCGAGCCATGGTAGCTCCTGGTGAAATTAGCTGAATAGGGGCTTTGGCAAGGCAAGGCCTTGTGGAGGGCTACCCATCTCGGCCTTCGGTTAGGTGTGTAGTCTTCCCAGGCAGCAAGGCTGTGCGGACCAACCTGGAAGACAACTGACCCCCCAGGTAACTAGTTGTGTGCCTGGGAGATATAAGGAATCAGTAGGTTTTGTTATTTTTGCAGCTCTATTACTTTGTACCAAAGCGTCTCTCTAATTTCGTATGCTTCCCCATTTCCCTATTTTGTTGTAAAATGCTACCTGAATAAACCTTCTTTTGGTTTTTTTCTACCCCACATGGTGTTTGTGGATTGCTCTGTGGTTTCAGCAACTAAATCCAGGTTACTGACAAAGGCAAGTCTCTGAACAGAGATTCAAGTAGGATTGCAGACAGCAGAGGCTGGCAGTCTGGTACCTTGAGATCTCTGGGGGTCTTGGGTCCTTTGGGGTAGGAAAGGGTGGGTTGTGGCGGGTCAGCCCCCCCCTTCCTCCACAGAATGAATGAATGAATAAATAAATGTGAACTGCCTTGGAACACATTTGTACGAAGGGTAGTATACAAATACTTTAAATAAATAAGTGGTGGTAAGGTCCAGCTTCCCAGCTCCAGCTGGAGAGGAAATACGAGCCTGCAGCAGAGGGGCAGTGGAGACAGCGCCTCACATGGACAAAGCACCGCACTTTCTGATCAGCAGGGATGATGATGTCATCTGCCACTCCCCCAGACTTCCCTTTTCTCTGAGCTTAGCTGCAAGCTTCACAGTAGATGTGGGGTGGGGGGAATGGATTTTCCCAGCAACAATATATGTTGCAAACTATCCCTTTTGTAATGCAAAATATTTTGGAGTGGCTTGGTCTTGAATGGCCAATTAAGACCCATTAACTTTACAAAAGACCTGCTCCTAGAGGAGATGAAAACTGCTAGAACTGGTTTGTCGACATAGAGCAATACAGCTGCCTGCATTTTGGACTCTCTTTGGGGGCGTGGCTATAAGGACTGCCATGATGAATGTCTGCACTTCAAAAATTTCCACTACACCACTGCAGGGGGCCTAACAACTAGGCAAACTCTCTGGAACAGGGCTCTCCAACCTTGGGTCCCCAGATGTTGCTGGACTACCGCTCCCAGAATCCCTTGCCATTAGCCATGCTGGCTGGGTATGGGGCTGTAGGCCAGCAACATCTGGGGACCCAAGGTTGGAGAGCCCTGCTCTGGAAGGATAAAGGGATAGCCTAGCAGCTTCCCTCAGTGATAAATTCTTAGACTAAGGGAAATGCAGCAGGTTTTGGAGCTTTATAGCAGGATGTAGCACAGGACTAACTTTCAGGGATCAACTGATTCCCAGGACCAGTCATGCTCCTGGGCTGTGGCAATAATGCCCCAGCTTGAACTGCATCTTCCAAGCGACAGCCCAATCTATGCTTCCCCTGCAGGGTTCCTGGTTGAAGCCCTGTGGGCCTGACAGCACTAAAAATAGAGAAGCACTGGATTGGACTGCAAATGAATCGTAATAATCAGACTGAAATCCTGTCACTTGAGATACCAAATTTAGATCTGCCATCATCTACAGCGACACAGCGTAAGAAATTCTGGTTTACAGGTGCAGGTGCTCCAAAATGATGACTGTTGTCATGAATAGTGCAAGCATAAGTGTCTAAATAAGAGGTTGTTGTTGTTTTTTCTTAAAAAAGAATAATTTCAAGAAGGAAATGAGTAACCTGAAAGCTAATAAGTTCTAAAATAAAAAAAACCAGATTGCTCTGTGCATCCACATGCCAGCTCAGTTATGTTGAATTCCAATGAGGTTTGCTTGTTTGTTTTTTGTTTATTTAATATCCTCCCTTTCCACCAAAATTGTGTTCAAGGCAGCCAAGAATAATAAAACTGGGATTAAAACAGAACTTAAATAAAACCTAAACAAATAAATTAAAAACACAACAATTGGATTCAGTGCTCTTGGTTGAAAGTCACATCATGGTGATACGTATACATATATTCAGTGCTTTAAGAAAATTCTATGTCAAAACAACACAATTCTTCACCAACAAAAACAAATTCTGCAACCTAAACTATGGGAAAGAAGCAAGTTTGCTTATTTTAATTTAGTTTGTTCTGTTCCTGAAGTCCAGTTTTTTAAAATTAAAAGCAAAAGTTCTTGGGATGGAGCTTTTGTAGTAAGACTGTGGAATCATGCAACACTTCTAGTACTGTATGCAGATTAAGGGCAGTATCCAGTGCTGGCAGTCCACCAGTGCTAAACATGTTGCACTAGCAGAAACGACCACTAGCCCAATGGGACTAGTGC